>NW_026846588.1:124490870-124651206 GCF_025583915.1 Anolis sagrei ordinatus | reverse complement strand
CTAATATATGTAATTTCTTTATGCTTGTGGGTAAACAGTATTTATTGCTGTTTCTTTGTCAGTATTGATGTGGATATTGTCAGATTTGCCCACTTTGGAACATGTAGCATATAATTGTCCTTCTTTAGGGGTCCCTTTCAAATCTATGATACTGTATCTGTGTGTGTGTGTGAATCATATATATCTAATCTACCTATATCTATGGCTGGATGGCTGTTTGTCGGGAGGGCTTTGATTATGTTTTCTTGTCTTGGTGAAGGGAGTTGGACTGGATGGCCTTAAGTATGGGAGTTCTGTGTGGGAAGTTTGCCCTAATTCTGTCATTGGTGGGATTCAGCATGCTCTTTGGTTGTAGGTGAACTATAAATCCCAGTAACTACAACTCCCAGATGTCAAGGTCTATTTCTCCCAAACTCCATCTGTGTTCATATTTGGGTATATTGAGTATTTGTCCCAAGTTTGGTCCAGATACATCATTCTTTGAGTCCACAATGCTCTCTGGATGTAGGTGAACTACAACTCCCAAACTCAAGATCAGTGCCCACAAAACTCTTCTATTGTTTTCTGTTGGTCATGGGATCTCTGTGTGCCACATTTGGTTCAATTCCATCATTGGTGGAGTTCAGAATGCTTTTTGATTGTAAGTAAACTATAAATCCCAGCAACTACAAATCTCAAATGACAAAATCAATTTGTTTGAGTGATGATCACTCCTTGGATTAGTAGGTGTCTTGTGGCCAAATTTGGCGGCAATTCGTCCAGTGGTTTTTAGAGTTATGTTAATTCCACAAACGAACATTGCATTTTTATTTATATATATTATTATATTATATTATATTATATTATATTATATTATATTATATTATATTATATTATATTATATTATATTATATTATATTATATTATATGCATAGCACAGGACACATATCCTGAAGATAATCTTATACAGTATCTTTAAAAAATTCACACATGAAAGTTTGTATACATTGACTCATCAAAAAGCAAAGGTGTCACTATCTTAACCAGTCATGTGGATAATTTTGGAGTATTTTGACCTTCCAGTTAAGGCATGTTCAACTTGTACTATTACAGTCATATGTCATTCAGATTATTCTTTGAGTATAAGGATGACTATGACGATGATGATGATGATGATGATGATGATGATGATGATGATGATGATGATGAGGGAACTGAAACAATAATTCACTACCTGATTACGTATTTGGGCTTTAACATGTTAGCTTCTGGTGTTGGTGAAACATAACATTGAAAACAAAACTGAAAAATTTCTAACGAGAGTTCTGTATCTAATTTAAAGTTGCAGTGCAGAGCATGTGGCTGAACCAGGCTAGATCTTACCTCGGCCACATCCATCCGATGTGTTTCTTTCTCTTTGCTCCTGAATCCATCACTGCCACACTGGTAATACTAGGGACCAGAGCCATGATCTATTCTGTATTAGTTGTGTCTGTTGGCAGAGAAATGCTTTGCCAGATGCTCTGACTCATGTCGTGAATTGTGTTTTGTAATATGCCTGGGGGTGGGGTAGGTACCAACATCATTCAGATGCCAATGATTTTACAGGGAAATAAGATAAAGCAAACAGAAAAACCTTGCCCTGGGGAAAGATAGAAGGCAAAATCAAATGGAAGAAGGGCAAAAAGGTGTTCAGTCCTTTTTAAAGACACCGGAGGACTGAATCTTCTGCACTGTGAAAAGAAAATGATTGATGGGGGAAGGATATGTAGCAAAGCAACAAAATAAAGTGGAGACACAGATTGGCACATGTTGTTAGTCTCTGTTCTAACAATCTCACCCGGCTTCTGGCAAGGAAAGAAGGAGCAGCAGGACGAATCTGTCACCCCAAGTGCAGCACCCTCTCATGATGCTTTCCCATCAACTGGAGAAAGTGTTGTAGCTGTGGGTAGGACTCGTGCTGACTCCATTGGAGCTAGCACTACAAAGGAAGTCTCTCATGTTGAAATGAAAGCATCCAGCGATGCTTGGATCAGATGAGGGTGGGGCCAACACTGGAAGTCATACGACTACATGTGTTGTCTGGCATCAGCCTCCATCCCCCAGATGGGATGAAAGCGTCCTAGAACGCTGATTTCACCCCATCTGATGAGGTTCTTAGTTTCAATAAACATAGTGTATAAAACTGTAAAATTCATATTCTTCCTTCAGGGTCTGAATTGTATAGCTGAAAAGGAAAATTGTGTCTTTGGATATGAGGCAAGAAGACGCCATTCAACCCTCCTCTTGTTCCTACAGAACAGTCTAACAGACTAAACAAACTGTCATATATGAAAGGTTTGCCAAAAGATGTGGCAAAGTGGCTAGTTTATAGGATATGATATTTTAACTGAATTTTAATAATTAAGTTTGAGTGGCATTCGAAAAGAGTCTTACTATCTCTCTTGTTTATATTATTTGAAGCTTGTTTGGTGGGAACAAAGGGAGAGGGCCTTTTCAGTGCTGCTCCCAGATTTTGTAACTCCCTCCCAAGAGGGAGAAAAGTATCACAGCCATCAGGGAACGATGAAAGTCAGGCTGCAGTGGATAATGTGAATGGATTCTTAGGGAGCTGTGTAATTTTTAAATGTATTTGTAGGACTATCTTAATATTCATGACATGAAAGATTTAACTGTTTTTTAAAAATTCTTATTTAATATATTTGCATTTTTTATTCTTATTTAATGTATTGTATTCTTATTTAGGGAGCCCCTGGTGGCGCAGKGGGTTAAAGCACTGAGCTGCTGAGCTTGTTGACCGAAAGGTCACAGGTTCGATTCCAGGGAGCARTGTGAGCTTCTGCTGTCAGCTCTAGCTTCTGCCAACCTAGCAGTTCGAAAACATGCAAATGTGAGTTGATCAATATGTACCGCTCCAGCGGGAAGGTAACAGCRCTCCATRCAGTCATGCCAGCCACATGACCATGGAGGTGTCTATGGACAACGCCGGCTCTTCGGCTTAGAAATGGAGATGAGCATCAACTCCCAGAGTCAGACATGGACTTCATGTCAGGGGACAACCTTTACCTTTACTATTCTTATTTAATGCATTTGCTCTGTTTTAATTGTATTATGTAATGTTTGCTGTTAGCCTACTTGAATCTCTATTTGGGGAGAAAGGTGAATTAAATAGGTAAAGGTTTTCCCCTGACATTAAGTCCAGTCGTATCCAACTCTGGGGGTTGGTGCTCATCTCCATTTCTAGGTCGGAGAGCCGGCATTGTCCATAGACACCTCCAAAGTCATGTGGCTGGCATGACTACATGGAGTGCCATTACATTCCCGCCTGAGCTGTGCCTATTCATTTCACATTTGCATGTTTTCGAACTGCTAGGTTGGCAGGAGCTGGGGCTCACAGCAGGAGCTCATGCCGCTCCCCGGATTTGAACCTGCAACCTTGGGTTAGCAAGTTCAGCAGCTCAGCAGTTTAACTCACTGTGCCACCAGGGGCTCCACACATTACATATAAAAATAAAATTATTTGAAGGATACGAGATGGGGAGGGACAGTTCTCCTAAGAGATATCTGCAGTGTTAAATGCTTGCCTAGGTCAAATCAATGATCTTCTGTAACAGAAAACACACTCATCTAAATCATCGATCTTCTCTTTCTGCTCTGACAGGTTCCTGAGTATTGCAATACTTTCATTCTTCTACGATATCTTGAGTTGTTTTCTTAATTGTTATATTGTTTTACTGTGTCTCACACATGCTAATCAATGGCATCCTGTCAAACAGAATGTGGAGTCCGTGCTTGTAATGAACAAGTCCTACAAAACTCTGATAAATGCTAGCAAACAATCATATTTCTTCAGCAAATGCCTTAAGCCATTATGTACTCTCAAGCCATTTCCAAATTACATTCTTATTCTAGGAGGAGGAAATTATGCAGGATGGTTTTCTTTTTCAGCCTGCAGAAAACAGCAAGGTGATAGGCTCTGCAAAGAGAAAATTGCTGCCTGGAGATAGGAAGACAGTATGAATCTCTAGTTCTTCTCTGTCTACAAATCCTAATTGGTTTAGATGCTGGCTCGGCAGTCATGGTTACCTCCACCTTCTATGAAAGATGTCAATACTGTGTGTGGCATGCTTAAAGAAGAACTGCATGGGTGGATGCATCTACATCTGCTAGCGCATTGGTTCTCAACCTGGGGTCCCCAGATGTTTTTGGCCTTCAACTCCCAGAAATCCTAACAGCTGGTAAACTGGCTGGGATTTCTGGAAGTTGTAGGCCAAAAACATCTGGGGACCCCAGGTTGAGAACCACTGTGCTAGGGGTTGTCCACCACAGGATTATGGAGGTCTTCCTCTGCTATCACTCTCCACACATTTTTAAAAAAGATATAGTCTTCAAAATTGGCTAACCATGGCTTCCAAATCTGATTGGCAGTTCAGAATGACCCAGGTCTTGAGCTTTCGGGATCAAAACCTGAGACTTATGTATGACTTCTTGTGATGTAACAATGAAGTTGTCTCTGTTGATGTTATCAGCATCAGACACTGGTGAAGGCATCAACTACAACTTAAAATAATAAACACTACATCTACCAAGGAAGCATTACAAGCACACCTACCTATTAAGGCAATACTTTTGCCATAACACTGTTTCTTGGCTTACAGATCAGAAAACTGAGGCTTTACCCTCAAATTTGATAGCTCTGTCTAGCCATTTTATTGTTTGTGGGGACTTTTTATGCCCCTCATCACTCTTTCAAGTCCACAAGACTTATTTCCTGCAGCTCTAGAATACAGCCTTACAGGGGCTGCCTTATATGTGTCAACGGCTAGAACAAGAAGATACAGTTTTGCATAAAATTTGCATATAGCTCTATATATCTACATAGTACATTCAGGAACCGAATTGGAACACTGGGAAGTAGAAATGAGGCCAGTACCTCGTGGCATCAGTATTCTTTCTTCCACCTTCTCTGAGTCTGTTTAAACAGTACCTAGTGTTTCTCCCATAGTTGGCTTTGGTGTTGGCCGTGCACTTGTTGCTTCACCTTTGGAAATGTTAGGAGCACTCCAGAAGATCTCATATTTATGTACGAGGGTTGAATGAAAAGTAATGCCTCCACCTTTGTTACTTGGGTTTGGATGGGAGTATTTTAATAAATCAAACACAGAAATAAATCTTAGAATGTGCTCTTTAATTACCACTATTCATTTTTCCACATAATCACCAGACACAGATCTTCCGATAGCCAAGCAAAGGAATAATGGAACCGGTTCCGGTTCCGGTTGGCAAACAGCTGTAAGATCTCAAGCTGTGCCAGCTGAGGAGTTAATCGAGCGAAATCTAAGGTGATCAATTCCCCAACCCTCCCAGTGTAAGGATATTTGGATCTGGAACAACTAGGGGTCTTGAATGAGACCTTGATGGTCCAAATCGGCCTGAGGGAAGGGAAAGAGGCTGCGGGGCGACGAGGTAGAGCGCCGCCATTACATCTCGGCAAGCTCCCTCATAAATAATATCCTACCTGATACCCGGGACCCTGGGATTGCCTCTGTGGGGTCCTAGCTTCCTTCCCTGGCAGAGATTGAAGCTCTCCCTGCCTATCCACCTCATTCAATCAGGGAGGAGGCGGGGGGAGCTCAGATCGACCGCTGCCTCTGCTGAGCCGAGGGAAACTCCTGCGCCAGTACTCCGGCTGGCAGCTTCTGCTTTGACATCGCAGGGAGGGGGAGAAATGCCCGCTAGCCCCTGCGAATAGCCTTTCATCCGCCATCAGGGGAGCTGAGACACACCGCAGGCCTGCCGAGGTGACGCCCCTCCATTCGGCCCTCCTTCCTGTCGGGCCCATACCATCAGAGGGAGCCAAAGCTTGAAGCGCTCCGCGGGCCCACCAAAAAGAGGCTTGGCTTGGCCTACAGAAGAGGAGTCTCCATTACATCACCACGAGGCCTCCCCACCCGCCTCGCTGGATCCAGCGTTTTGGTCAGCGTTTGTTATTGCTGCCATCGAACTCATAGGAACATTTGTCATCTGCCAACACTGCCATCTCTGGCTGGAGGTGTAAATAACAGCAATACTATCCACTGCCTTCGAACTCATAGGAACATTCGACATCTGCCAACACTGCCATCTCTGGCTGGAGGTGTAAATAACAGCAATACTATCCATTGCCATTGAACTCATAGGAACAACATGTGGTGAGTAGGCCTGGGCAATTTAGTTCGTTATTTCGTTATTTCGTTATTAATTCGTTATTTTTGCATTTTTGAAGCAATATCAAAACACATTTTCAAACCCGGAAGGGTTTAAAAATATCGAACCGGCAGCCCCCATAAATTTAACGAGCTTCCGCTCGTTTCGTTAATGGGATGGAGGCTGCTGGAGTGCTGGTGCCATTCCCCTCTTTCTCGGCCTGGGCTGCTCTCCCCGCCCTCTTTCCCCTCTCCCCGTTTTCCAACACTCCTCCTCCTCCACATGCGGCTGCATAGTGAGTGAAGTACTGTATAATAGCGCTGCATCAGGGGCGGCTGAAGCAACTTACGTGCCAAATCCCTGGCTGTGGGCTGCTTGCCTTGCTTGCTCGCTTCTCCAAGCGGGCGAAAGGAGAGGGAGAGAGAAAAACAGTGTGCTGCTGCCTGTCTCTTTAAGGAAGGAGCACATGGAGCCCTCGGCTGCCGGTTTGGCGGAGGGAGGGAGGCAGGCGCGCGCTTGGTTGCTCTTGCACGCGCCTGCCTCCCTCCCTCCGCCAAACCGGCAGCCGAGGGCTCCATGTGCTCCTTCCTTAAAGAGACAGGCAGCAGCACACTGTTTTTCTCTCTCCCTCTCCTTTCGCCCGCTTGGAGAAGCGAGCAAGCAAGCCAAGCAGCCCACAGCCAGGGATTTGGCACGTAAGTTGCTTCAGCCGCCCCTGATGCAGCGCTATTATACAGTACTTCACTCACTATGCAGCCGCATGTGGAGGAGGATTCAGGAGCATTCTCTCCTGACGTTTCTCTCATATCTTATAGCAGGCATCCTCAGAGGTTTGTTGGAAACTAGGCAAGTAGGGTTTATATCCCTGTGAAATAACGTCCAGGGTGGGAGAAAGAACCCTTGTCTGTTGGAGGCAATTGTGAATGCTGCCATTGGCCACCTTGATTAGCATTGAATGGCCTCGCAGCTTCAAAGCCTGGCTGTAGAAGGTCCAGGGTGGGAGAAAGAACTCTTGTCTGTTGGAGGCAAGTGTGAATGTTGCCATTGGACAGCTTGATTGGGATTAAATGGCCTTGTAGCTTCAAAGTATGGCTCCTTCCTGCTCAGGGGAATCCTTTGTTGGGAGGTGTTAGCTGGGTCTGACTCAAACCCGCTATGTCTGTATAGTAGGCCTGTGCGGTTTCGTTTTCCATTTTAAATATAAATATTTTTTAATATTATTTTTTAATATTATTTTTAATATTATTTTTTAATATTATTTTTTAATATTATTCTTAAAAAATAAAAAAAATATTCTAAAAATTCGTTAATATTTACAAAATTTTGTAAATACCAAAACTTTTTTTGGGAAAGTTTTGTAATTATTTTAAATAACGAAACAAAAAAACACCCCAATTACAAAACGATTACAAAACCAAATTTTTGCGTTGTTACCCAGGCCTTGTGTGCTTACTCACAAAAGGTGCAGACTAGGCCCTACCATCTGGACCCACATCATCTTCGGTGCTGACCTTTATTGTGGTGATTGAGGTTGTGCAGACCGATATTGTGTAGATCTGTGTGTGGACCTTTTCTGTTGACCGATAGTGTGTTGCCCGTTTGTGCAACTTAAGCTGGATATAGACCAACTTGGACTGATCACCGCCGTGTTGACCATCTCCGGAAGACTGAGAGATTCATCCGCTATTGTACATCAGCCGTCTACAGATTACATCTGAATCACAGCATTTTTACCAACCGCTAATTTCTGTAACACTGTGTTTACAAATTGTGAACTTGCACGTTACTGTTCCTTGTCTATCTTTGCTGCTAAGTAGTATTAAGAACGTAATATAGCACTCAAGGCGCCTGCCTCTGCTGCTAAACCATACTTGCACTTACGCCCCTTCCCGATTCCTCCTTGCCGCACTTTAGTTAACGGTGAGGGCCAGACTCAGGTATTTTGTCGCACTTTAAGATCATTGCACTTTAGGAATTGCCCTAGTGGCACGCAGCCGTGGAGCCTACTATTGTTGCACGTTAAGACTCCTGCACTTTATGTACTATCTTACTTTCGCGGCTGAAACGTTCACTACTCTTGTCCACTACCAATCTTATTGAAGTGTATTGTTATCACCCATGTGGTCCCCCACTTTTCTATTTATACTGTCCTTGATATTAGTGACTAGTGGAAGGAGCAAGGGTAGAAGTGGGCTGGAGCCCGTGGATAACAATGAGGTGGGGAGGGGGGAGAAAGAGAATCAAGGTAATTGGCATGGAAAAACGCCAACAAACCAAACAACTAGTGAAACAGAGACTAAGACCTTGGTTTCGGATTGCGGCATGGAGGAGGGGAGGTGTTCCACTAGCCGAGGGGCCCCCATAGAGGTCGTGGTGGGAAGGAGGAGATGCGGAAAAAGGAGACATCGAATTCGGCCTAATTCGGACCACTTATCTACATTAATAACCCCAAATCGGTCTCCTAAGGTAAATTGGTGTAACCAGGTGAGCGGGCCCTCTGGATTGAAGGTGGTGCTGCTGAACGCCAGATCTGTCAACGGAAAAACGACCTTTATCCAGGATTTAATCCTGGACGAGCGGGCAGATCTGGCGTGCATTACGGAGACCTGGTTGGATGAAGCTGGGGGGGTGAATCTGACCCAGCTTTGTCCTCCAGGTTTCTCCGTACAGCACCAACCGAGATCCGGAGGACGGGGAGGCGGGGTTGCAGTGGTCTATAGAGATTCCATCCATCTGACCAGGAGCCCCATCCCGCAGACCACAAATTTTGAATGCGTCCACCTAAGGGTGGGTGACCGGGACAGAATAGGGATTCTGTTAGTGTACCGTCCACCTCGCTGCACTACAGTCTCCCTACCTGAGCTAGCGGGGGTAGTCTCGAGCCTGGCGTTGGAGTCTCAACGGCTTCTCGTGCTGGGAGACTTCAATATCCATGCCGAGGCGACCCTCACAGGAGCGGCTCAGGACTTCATGTCTGCCATGGCAACCATGGGGCTGTCCCAACAAATATCTGGCCCCACCCACTGTGCTGGACATACATTGGACTTGGTTTTCTGCCAGGGATGGGAGCAGGGTGGCGGTGTGGAGGAGTTGTCCATCTCTCCGTTGCCATGGACCGACCACTTCCTGATCAGATTTAGGCTCACTGCGTTGCGTTGTCCATCTCTCCGTTGCCATGGACCGACCACTTCCTGATCAGATTTAGGCTCACTGCGTCCCCTAACCTCTGCAAAGGTGGAGGACCCACTAAGATGGTCCGCCCCAGGAGACTGATGGATCCGAATGGATTCCTGACGGCTCTTGGGGATTTTCCCGCCACCTCGGTAGGTGACCATGTCGAGGCCTTGGTCGCTCTCTGGAATGGGGAGATGGCCAGGGCAATTGACATGATCGCTCCGGAACGTCCCCTCCAAGTAGCCGAGCTAAACCAGCTCCTTGGTTTACTGAGGAGCTGGCAGTGATGAAGCGAAGGAAGAGGGAACTAGAGAGCGTGTGGTGTTCGGATCCGAGCGA
The DNA here is from genome assembly GCF_025583915.1 of Anolis sagrei ordinatus. Taxonomy (NCBI): domain Eukaryota; kingdom Metazoa; phylum Chordata; class Lepidosauria; order Squamata; family Anolidae; genus Anolis; species Anolis sagrei. The sequence goes on along the minus strand of NW_026846588.1, from coordinate 124,641,528 downwards.
GTCAAATCGAGCACGGTTTGTGTCCTTTCTTAAGGGCATATGCCGCGGCAATAAAAGCCGCAAAGAAAACTTTCTTTGCGGCTACTATTGCGTCTGCAAGGAACCGTCCGGCTGAACTGTTCCGATTGTCAGAGGCCTGTTAAAACCCGCCACTCCTCAGGCGGGAGCCCTGACAACTCGGCATAGCTCCTTAGCCTTTGCTCAGTCGACTACAGGAGCGCTGGCGAATGCATTTGCTCAGGCATTTTTTGCAGAGGACAAAAAGTCGCTTTGATTTGATATCGGGCGTTCATGGTATCTGGGCTGGATAGCGGTGCAGATGTTAATATGGCCGTCTCTGAGGGTATGTGACACGGAGCACACTGGGCTGCCTGCTTGTCCTATTTTGTATGGATTCGTTTTCAGTTTAGGTGGAAGGGCCTCGAGGATGGGAACATAGATACTATGGAGGGAAATGAGTGTCCACGCACGTCGGGCATCCTAGAGAAGCTACCATGGCCATAGGCCCTATCCTGGCTTTCTCTGAAGGAGGTGCGCCGCAAGGTGGATTGGCTGAGTGGTGAACGTGGTGTTCAAAAGTGCAGCCTCGTACCTTAACTGAAGGGCAAGATTCCTTAGCGCGTCAAAAGCCTTTGAAAATCTGAAAGAAAGCTAATTATAAAACGCGCTGTTGGGGTTGGGGGGTGGGGGGGGTTGGAAGAAACCATCAAGACTGGTACGCTCACGAGCACGGTGCACTAACATTTATGTGATAACTCCTGTGAGCTCACCTTCAGTATGTTAAATCTTCCCCTTTTTTTTTTTAATATGGAACATTTCATTGACAGGGATCTCATACCTTTCTGTTTCAATTATCGCAATGCATATGTCCAATGATATCTTCATTCCAGGGTTTCAGACCCAACAGCTCAATGTATAGAAGCAGTGCTGCCTGCCTTAGAATTTCCTTAAAGGCCTCTATGGTACATTGTTCTTTTTTGGTTCCATTTCTCATCCACAGTGCAGAATTATAGCAATTTGATACCTCTAGCTTCCATGGCTCAATCTTATGAGATCCTGGGATTTGTAGTCGGGTGTGGCACAAGATCTCTCTGACAGAGGAGGGTAAATATCCAATAAAACTACACATCCCAGAATTCTATAGCATTGAGCAGTTAATGTGGTATCAGACTGAGTTACAAAGGTGGAGGTATAACTTTTCATTCAACCCTCGTAAATTGTGGGTTTTTGTTTCCTTCCCTTGCTTCTCTGCAATGAGATATCATAGAAAGTCATCAAATTTTGGATCCCTGATAAAAAAATTGGATTTCTGATTTAAAAAAAAATATTATCAAGGGATAACAAAATGTTATCAGGGTCCTTTCATACAATTTCTAACCTATTAGTTTATTCATTCTGTTTCCTGTCCTGTTGAAAAGGGAGAACTTGTCCAAATCTCCGCTTCCAGCACAAAGATGACATTTCCTCATTGTTCTTGCTGCTAATGTTTGGCGGGATTGAATCTCTGTATCTTTTCATTACATTTGGATAGAAACACACACGTGTACACATATTCTATTGCTTTCATTTATTGCCTCCTTTGTTAAGTATAATAATTATCTAAGATTCTTTATTTGGCTGCGTTGTCTCTCGTTATCTACTCCGCCTCCCAATTAGGTATGCTTTGAAACTTGGGTATGCATCCTACATTCACTGCCAAGTGCCTGTTTCTAATTATTCAGCCTAGCTAATTTGGACAGTGTATATACCATGTTAAATGTTCTTGTGTGCCAACTTAATAGTGCCAGCTACCATGCAACATTGCCTACAAGAATAGCAACAATTACTAGCAGCTCTTCTTTCTTAAAATGAGTAATGTACGTATTCTGTTGCCTGGCAGTGGCCATTTGGGGTACATTTTGACTTTGTGGGAAGAGCAATAGAGAATGGGAAGAGCACATTTGAGGTTCAAGTCAAAGATCTTTATCTGAGATCTCCAGAGAGCTGCTGCCAGTCAATGTGCTCAATGTGAAGCTTTCTAAGTTTTCAGGTCTTGACTCGAGATAAAAAGGAAGTGGAGCTGCCCTGGAGTGTGGTGAAGGCTCCTTCTTTGGAGGCTTTCAAACAGAGGCTGGATGGCCATCTGTCAGGGGTGCTTTGAATGTGATTTTCCTGCTCCTTGGCAGGGGGTTGGACTGGATGGTCCATGAGGTCTCTTCTAGCTCTACAATTCTATTAATAATATTATTTATTTATTTACTTATTCACAGTATTTATATTCCACCTTTCTTACTCTGCAGGGGACTCAGGGCAGATTACAATGTACATATACATGGCAAACATTCAATGCCTTAGACCAGGGGTCCTCAAACTAAGGCCCGGGGGCTGGATACGGCCCTCCAAGGTCATTTACCTGGCCCTCGCTCAGGGTCAACCTAAGACTGAAATGACTTGAAAGCACATAACAACAACAATCCTTTCTCATCAGCCAAAAGCAGGCCCATACTTCCCATTGAAATACTAATAAGTTTATATCTGTTAAAATTGTTCTTCATTTTAATTATTGTATTGCATTTAAGTGTTTTTTGCACTACAAATAATATATGTGCAATGTGCATAGGAATTCATTTTTTTTTTCAAATTATAATCTGGCCCTCCAACAGTTTGAGGGACTGTGACCTGGCCCTCTGTTTAAAAAGTTTGTGGACCCCTGCCTTAGACATACAACATAAACAGACAGACACACAGAGGCTACTTAACATTCCAGCTTTTTGGTGAGGGTATTCTGGCCACCAGGGGACCTATCGCTCCACCGTCCGTTTGTGACACTGATGAAGTACTTCCTCATTCTTTACATGCTTTCTAGAGATTTTTATGGCATCATAAATTAGTTAAATTAGACTCCCGCGTACACGGTACCTAAATTTCCTACTGGACAGATGCAACTGTCTTTCGGGCTGCAAAGATCAACAGCAAGCAAGCAAATTGGTCAGAAGCTCACTCCAACCTGGGCTGGCTTTCGGTCAGTATTGATCTTAATGCAGATGACTCCCGGCCAACTGCACCACATATAATATAATGGCAGAGTCAAGACAGAATCAGATTCTGTAGACAAATGACCTAATCAATCCATGTGTTCATATTTATTTATTTTATGTGTATCTCTCCTGAACAGGCTTAGAAACTATTTAAATTAAATTGACAGTTCAGGCCATGCAAGTCATGTGTTCATCTCACTAATCCAGTAGCAGAAATATCCATGTTATAAACCAGTTGTATGAGGACAAGAAAGAATTTATGAATCATTGAGATAGTCCACTAAAAGAGCTACAGACCTTAGTGGAAAAAATCTCATTTGGACTATATAACTCACAGACTCCCCAGGCCAATGTAGGCTCGGTAGTCCAAAATTGTATTCCAAAAATAGTTTTACAAAGCTCTGGAGATGTGGATTGTGTCTAGGAAAAAAGCCATAGTCCATACGGAGGTGTTCTTAGCAGGGAAGCTGGTATGAGAAGACAAGAATGCTTTTCATTATCTCTGCAATGTGTTTCTACAGTACTCAGCTATGAGGATCCATGCTAGGATTGAAGCTCAATTAGTCCAGAGCAACAGTAGGACTCAGCGGGTGAGTTTGGTGCCAGGTGAAAAGCGTGTAGTGTCCCTAAACAGGCTCCCAGAATATGTGGAAAGAGGGAAATCTGAAAACCAGAAGTAATACCAAACCCTGAGATGTTTTGTACTGAATGATCCCATCCGTTGCTGCTTAGAAAATATGCAAATGTAAAAGAAACTTCATGTAGATATTTACTTGCATAGCCCGATTCAGCCATTCTCAAAGAGTATAGGCTCTACAATAGGGAGAAATACATTTCTGCAGTTCCCAGCTCTCTAAAAAAGATTGACACACACACTCTCCCCCTTCTCCCTCTCAGGGCCCTTCCACACAGCCATATAAACCAGATTACTCACCGGAGATTCCTCACCGGAGCGTCATACAGGGAGCATACCACCCCCCTGTTATGTCAGCTCCACTGGCTGCGGATCCAATTCCGAGCACAATTCAAAGTGCTGGTTTTGACCTATAAAACCCTATACGGCTCCGGTCCAGCATACCTGTCCGAATGTATCTCCTTCTACGTCCCACCTCGGAGTTTAAGATCGTCTAGGGAGGCCTTGCTCTTGACCCCACCTCTGTCCCAAACATGCTTGGCGGGGACAAGGGACAGGGCCTTCTCGGTGGTGGCCCCCCACCTGTGGAATTCACTCCACAGGGAAATTAGGTCATCTTCATCCCTCCTCACCTTTAGAAAGAAATTAAAAACGTGGATGTGGGACCAAGCTTTCGGGTGATTAGGCGGAAATGACAATGACAATTTTGACAATGGCTTGGAAATGGATTATGGACAGGCATGTAGCCGGGGGGGGGGCTCGGGGGGCTTCAGCCCCCCCCCCCCCCGAAATTCTCATGGTGGTTCGCGAAAAGGCCTTACTGGTGCATTATTTAAACTGTTATGTTTATTCATATCATGATCTGATCACCATACTCAATATATCCCATATGCATGGGGTATTGGGGTAATGATACAAAAGGTTTGCTAGGCTAGACCCTCTTTCACTCAGACTCAGCCCCCCCCAAAACTCAGCCCCCCCCCCCGAAACCCCCCCTGAAAAAAATCGCCCCCCCCTGAAACGAAATCCTGGCTACGGGCCTGATTATGGATAAGTTAAATGGAGTACTCAATCACAGAATTTGGCTAGATAACGGCCACCAGACTGGTAATCGTTTAGTAGATTGTAAGTGTATTGTTTTAGTGTTTTAATGTTTTTTAACTATTACAATTATTGGTTGTTTGTATTTTATTATGTACATCAAATTGTTGCCAACTGAAAGCCGCCCTGAGTTTATATAAATAAATAAATAAACCAGAATATCAGGGCGGAAAATCCCACAATATCTGCTTTGAACTGGGTTATCTGTCCACACTGCCACATATTTCAGTTCAAACCAGATAATATGGGATTTTATTCAGCTGTTTAGAAGGAACCTAACTCTGTTTCTTTCTCTCCCTTCTCTTTCTCTTTTTTGCAGTCTTTAGTTCTTTGTCCCTCCAAAAAACATCAACCCACACATCTGTTTTCAGCAGCAAAACAGAAATTTCCCTTTAAAACGATAACTTCCTGCTCATTTTATGATTTTATTTCCAATTATTCAGGAAACTACCATGGTTAGTTTAGAAGCTTCAGTAAGAGTACCATCCTTCAGTTCAACCCTCCAGGTTTCCGCCTTCCCACTTATTTGATCACCAGAGCACTATGTTCACTCCAGGTCTTATCTTGAGGTTAGAGAGGAGGAAGACCTCACAATGTACTAGGGTTTTTTTTTTTCATATTTTCCCTCCAATTAGCTGTTCTTTCTAACTTCTCAGTTCTGTGCTTCTATAGTATTAGTGCTGTGAGAATTTAGGTTTTTGGGTAACCATCTTTTCTGTATAAGTATTCTCCCTAAATTGCAACCGATATCTCCTTTGAGAGTCAACTTGATGAGTTCTCTAAGCATCATCTCCTCCAGTTTGTGGTGGCCAGAATGAAACAGGTGATTGTGGCTTCACGTTAATGTGGAAAGAGTGGTCCCTTGCCACCCTGCTCCATCCTGTCTCTATCAAGAAGCATCTTATTATTTCCTTTTTCTATGCATCTGTATCTCACAGAACTACCATTTTTTAGTGATTTAGGCCCTTCCAGACAGGCCCTATATCCCAGGATCTGATCCCAGGTATGGAGCCCCCGGTGGCGCAGTGGGTTAAACCCCTGTGCCAGCAGGACTGAAGACCGACAGGTCGCAGGTTCGAATCCGGGGAGAGGCAGATGAGCTCCCTTTATCAGCTCCAGCTCCTCATGCGGGGACATGAGAGAAGCCTCCCACAAGGATGATAAAAACATCAAATCATCCGGCCGTCCCCTGGGCAACGTCCTTGCAGACGGCCAATTCTCTCACACCAGAAGCAACTTGCAGTTTCTCAAGTTGCTCCTGACACGACAAAAAAAACCCCCAGGTTTTCTGTTTATTTATTTATTTAAAACGTTTATATTCCACCCTTCTCACCCCGCAGGGGACTCAGGGCAGAGCACAACATATATACAGCAAATATTCAATGCCGGGACATAAAACCATAAATATATACAAACATTAAAATCACTTTATATACTTTATATACTTTATATACAAACATTAAAATCACATTAAAAGTTGCTTAAAAACCATCTCAGGACACCATTTTGCCTCATTGCACTGCCCCAAAGGCTTGGTCCCACAGTCAGGTCTTCACCATCCTACTGAAGGAGAGGAGGGAAGGAACTGATCTAATATTGCCAGGAAGGGAGTTCATAACCAGGGGGCAATCACTGAGAAGGCCCTGTCTCTCGTCCCCGCCAAACACGCCTCCCCAGATATTAGTTTCCGCAGTGGTTCATAAAGGGAGATGCATTCAGACCGGTAAACTGGGCTGTGATTTATTTATTTATAATTTATCCCAGATTATCTGGCAGTGCAGACTCATATAGCAGAAAATCTGGGATCATATCCTGGGATATAGGCCCTGTCTGGAAAGACATTTAGATTCCATGTCATTCAGAAAGGAGGAGAAATTAATAAAGCTGTCCAAGAAATCAGTCCTTTCCTTTCTTTTCCACTTTGTGTGCAAAATGAGATTTTACACATCACTCATTGAATATTGTATTCAGCAGTTTCTGAGCACACAAAATGGGAAGGCAGATAGCTTTGTGTAGTCAACCAGGCATTGGGAGGGAGGATTATCCTTCAAGTGCAGACAAGGAGAGCCCTACTGAGATGTTGAATCTAGAGGGATGACACTGGCCTATCCAAGTAACATCAAACAGGAAGCTTAGTAGTCCAAGACATGACAACTGTATTTGTATTTGTAGATGTGTCAGGGAATGCTGTGCTCTGTCAGAAGTGGATGTTTGGATGCTTCAGAAAATAAATCTTTGTCAATGGGATTTCCCTTCTCTCTGTTCTTTCTTTGGGAACTATTTGCCTCCCAAACAAAGGTCCCTTCCACACAACCCAATATCCCAGAATATCAAGGCAGAAAATCCCACATTATCAGAGTATGAACTCAGATAACCCAATTCACAGCAGATATTGTGGGATTTTCTGCCCTGATATTCTGGGATATAGGGCTATGTGGAAGGGCCCAAAGTTTCATAGCTGGAAAGTAAAAGGTGCACCAAAATGATCACAATATACAAGCTGTTGCTGCTTCCCTGGATAAGATGTATCAAAATGCATCTCACGGAGAGCTTTCTCCCCTTTTTCCACCTTATGCCATTCAGACTGTTTTTACCGCTGTAATAAATATAAGTAATCCACTGAAGACAGAGAACAAATTTTCAAATGCAAGTGTCTGCTGTTAAGCTCTTAAATCCATATTGGCGCTTACAGAAAATTGTCCTGTGGTTTAAAGGTGCTGCACACCTGCCATTTCACTCACTTCAAGCACAGTGGGAGTCCTGGCTTTTTGGTGCCTTTTGAAAATAAATCCAACAGTGCTTTACTTAAGGGTTTAAATATAGATTTTAGAATCTAACTTTAGACTCTAAATTTCTGTCTGGGGCAACCACTGAGTAGCTACCTGACTGTAAGCCAAAATTAGCATTGGTAGTATTAGCTGGATATAGGGGAGGAACTGGGATCCAGAAGAGTGCCCTTTGCCCAGCTTCTTAATAATGAACATATGTCATATAGACATAGGGAAGCGGAAGAACTGATTAAAGTAGAAAGAGGTCTCCAGGTACAGATTCTTATGGTGAAGGTCTAAAGTCAGTGAGATGTTACATATCCGCAATAGCATTTCTCTTTCTCATATCATTACAGAAACTTTTTAAGAGCCAGTTGGATGGTGTAATTTGAATATTGGACTAGGATTCCAGGAGATCAGGGTTCCAGTCTCCACTGAGCCATGGAAACCCCCTGGAAAACCTTAGCCAAATCAGACTCATTCAGCTATAGAGGGAGGCAATGACAAACCTCCTTTGAATAAACCTTACCAAGAAAATTCAATTATTGAGTCTCTCTAAGTTAGGCCTTTTCCACGCAGCTGTATAAAATCCACTATCTGCTTTGAACTGGATTATATGGCAGTGTGGATTCCGATAATTCAGTTCAAAGCAGATAATGTGGATTATCGGCCTTGATATTCTGGATTATATGGCTGTGTGTAAGGGCCCTTAGAGTGAACCTAAAGGCATGGAACAAGAGCTGTGAAGCCACCATACAGGCCCGTAGCCAGGATTTTGATTCCGGGGGGGGGGGGGGGCTGAGTCTGAGTGAAAGAGGGTCTACCTAGCAAACCTTTTGTATCATTACCCCAATACCCCCATGCATATGGGATATATTGAGTATGGTGATCAGATCATGATATGAATAAACATAACAGTTTAAATAATGCACCAGTAAGGCCTTTTCGCGAACCACCATGAGAATTTGGGGGGGGGGGGCTGAAGCCCCCCCCCCCCCCCCCGGCTACATGCCTGCCACTATATTTGGGGAGGGAAAATGTAAGCCTTCCTTCTCCTATATTCCATTTGTTGTACTCCAGGACAGCCCTCTGTATTCATGAATTGTGCCTCTACAGATTCAACAATTTTGAAAATATTTTTGAAAAAGAAATCCAGAAAGTAAACCTTGATTTCTATCATTGGGGACACCATTTTGCTATATCATTGTATGTAATAGGTATTTAGTATTTAGATTTTGTTATCTATGGAGATTCCTGGAACCAAATCCCAGAGGATACTAAAAGCCCACTGTATTTTGATATAATGGATAGATGGCAATGAATAGGACTGGGAAACTTGGGTTATCTCTCCCCATCAGAGGGCATCTAGATCAATGTTTTGTAGCAACCTTTTCCAAGATAGAGATCTCTAGATGGACTAAATTATTGCTCATTGCCAGCCCAGGATTAGACATGTTAACTGGGGAAGATGGGACTTGTAGTCCAATACAGCTGGAGGGAGACTGCAGAGGAATCAGAGAGAGGAGAGAAGGACGGGCAATAAGTACATGAGCCTGGTGCTCCTGCTGAACTCCCCTCCTCCACCAGAACTCTCCAGCCTCTACCACCATCTGTTTGGTGGGAAGGATTCCAGGAAAAGGGAGAGGAGGAGGCTGTCAAAGAAAACATTAGTTACCTCTCCTACAACCAGCTGGCTTCATTTTGTTTCTATTTGTTTGATTTTTTAAAAACAGGTAGTTTTTTATGCATTGTAGTTTATTACTCCAGTATGAGCATTCCTTAACAAAATACCAGATTGCTCCAAAATCTAGAATTGTCCACATGGGTAGTGGAGATAGTGATTCCTTTGGTTTCTGATGTTTCAGTGTACCAACTTTTTCATGCACAAAACATATTATATTTGAAATTACCTCCAAGCTGTGTTTAGAAGACATATATGAAACCTAACTGAATTTCATGTTTCGTCTTGGATTCCATCTCCCAGATACCTCATTATGAATGCTTATACACAGATGCAGCTATGCCAAAATCAGAAAAAATTCAAATCGAAACCCTCTGATCCCAAGTAATTTGGATAAGAGATACCCAGCCTTTATTGTGAGCCACTTTTTTGTCATGTCAGGAGCGACTTGAGAAACTGCAAGTCGCTTCTGGTGTGAGAGAATTGGCCGTCTGCAAAAACGTTGCCCAGGGGACGCCCTGATGTTTTGATGTTTTATCATCCTTGTGGGAGGCTTCTCCATGCGGGGACATGAGAGGTATTTCTATGAAAGATAAATTAATTCAGGTTTTGTTGTGTGGCTTTTTGAAATATGTGCTTTCCTGATTTATTTATTTCGTATCAAAAGCATTGCATAAATTAGTATAAAACTGATAAAAATAGGAGTGCAGGTGGCTAAATATCTTTTGACCAAAAACGGGCAACAGCAATGGCATTGTCTGTAGCCTCCAACAATTCTTCCTCTGTACATGAGGCAGGGCATAGTGGACAAGCATACAGATGCGGAGTTGTCTGTTCTGCTCCACAGTCACACAAGGTGTGGGATTCTTTTAGGTAGTGCCATTTTGCCAGGTTGTCTTTTGTTCTGCCCACTCAACTTCTGAGTCTGTTCAGGGACTTCCAAGTTGCTTATTCTTGGTTTTCCCCTGGAGGAAGACCCTCGTGGGGGGCCATCCAATTGGGATTTCCTGGTTTAGCTGCCCAGAGGGATACCCTTGCTGTTGCTGGGGACACATGAAGAGGAGTGGTAGTTCTCATAAAGCTTTTCCTTGATTTGAGTCTACTGAGAGGAGGCTGGTAGCCATGTAATGGGTGGCTTTCACAGTGTTCAACCTTATTTCTCTCACATTTAGCAGCAACTTCCCATTGCACATTGGGGGGGGGGGGAGCAATGCCAGCTAGCTTGTAGAGTTTATCAACAGGTATAGGTTTAAGACATCCTGTGATTATTCTGAATGTTTCATTCAGTGTTATGTTCACTTACTTGCTGGCTGTTTTAATTAAACTATTTGATAAAACTGGGAGTTTGGTTCATCTCTACCTAAACAAGGTAGAGCCCTAGCAACGTGACATAATACTTTTCTCCCAAAGATCAGTCTCAAGGTTAGCTCCTTAAATCCAGTAACACCCAGCTGCAACCCATCTCCTGCACACCTCCACCCCTAATTGCTTTCACCCATGAACTCCCCCTTACAGATTACCAAACCCTCTAGAACTAATGCTCACATTAACCCTTTCATCACCAACAACTATAGAACATATGACAACTCGGTAGTTGAGTAAGACAAGGCTAGGGCTGATGTTCTTACTAAAGTTGGGTCTGCACCCCATGTGCTGCCAGTAAATTTCTGCAGGATGTTATTGCGTGCAGCTACTTTGTGCTTGGTGTTCAAGCAGTGTTTCCTATATGCTAGTGTTCGATCTATATGCTTTCCTGATCATGCATCCTGATGGTTGTTTCCCCTCCAAGATCATGAATTTACAGCTATTTCTACACAAAACACATGGTTTTCTCTGTTTATAAACAGGATTTGAAATTCCCTAATGATGCAACAGTCCACATTGTGAACATTTTCCACAATAATAGTCCTCTGCAGCTCTGCACAATCTGTAAAGAATGCCATCTGAAAAGCCGGGGAGGGCGCTGGGAGGAGCTGTTATTGGTATATTTTCCCTGTAGCAAAGCAGCCATTAGCGGATGGATGGCACTGTGAATTAAAAGCAATCAATGAGGAGATGCATTCATCACCACCAAGCCTTGCCTACTGCAAAAAAAAAAAATCCTAAAGAAGTAGTAAAGGATCTAGTGCTGTGCTGCCTATTGAACTCTCTCGCTGCAGCAAGAAGCTGTAATCCTATTGTGCTTTTCCTGCTGTCTCCTGGGAAGCAGACAGCATTGAAATGACTGAGCGGCTGTCCTGTCCCTTCCTCACTTGCCTTTGTCGCTGTAAATATAGTGTCTACCTATAAATAACAGTTTGCTGTACCTTGCAGCACACTTCTTAACAAGAGGAGGTGATTTAGTGAGGTGATAAACTGTAACTAATACGAGGGTATCATAATAGGTAAATAGATTAGCACCAGGTGCCTCTGTATTTCACTTTCCAGGGAGTCCGTTCATTCATTTAGTGACTCTTAGATGCTTAGAACAGCATTTTGCAATACGATGGGCTGCGTCTGAGGGTTCCAGAATCAATAGGCACATACGTCTGGCTGCCTTGGTTCACATTAGCGGATTTAGCACTTTATGATGATCACAAATCCTCTTTGCCTTCCATCCCAGGTGCTGCCCCCAACCTCAAAGGGTACTTATGGTCTCAATCTAATATTAATTCCCCTGATTAGAAGGTATTACATGTATCATTGTTGAATATCCTGAAGGTGGGAAGTAGCACCAAAGCTGCTGTAAGCTCTTAGTATTAATTTGGAAAGGCAAAGGTGCTCACTGGGGAAACCACACCCTTCTCTGAAGACTTCTAAAAATGTCTAAAAACTAATTTAAACTTTCATTATTGCGGGAGATTTTTTTCGTGTCAGGAGCGACTTGAGAAACTACAAGTCATTCTGGTTTGAGAGAATTGGTTGTCTGCAAGGACATTGTCTGGAAGATACCAGGGTGTGTTACCATCCTATGGAGGGATTCCCTCATGTCCCTACATGAGAAGCTGGAGCTGACAGATGGGAGCTCGCCCCACTCCTCGGATTTGTACCGCCGACCTTTTGGTCAGCAGTCCTGCCAGCACAATATTTTATCCCGTTGCACTACCACAAAAAAAAATATTGGTGATCTATTGATCTAGTCTAACTTTAGTTGATTAATTGTTGGGGTGTGATTTCAACAGCGAGAACAAGTGTTCTTTGGCACGGCTACAATTTATGGGCACACTTCATTGTTTTGGGATCTTTTGTTTCGTGTATTGCTGCAGCTCAAAATGAAAAAGAAAATATTAAAGAGGTTGTTTGCCTTTAACAATACATTATTTTTTCTATTTTTAATGTATGTTCCAAAATAACATACAAATGTATGCAAATATGTGGGGAAACACTATTAAATAGTTTAAAGACAGATTTTTTAAAATTGTGTCAGAGAGAATTGGCCGAGAATTGGACATTGCCAGGGGACTCCCCGATGTTGTACCCTCCTGTGGGAGGCATGAGAAGCTGGAACTAACAAACAGGAGCTCACCCCGTCATGCAGATTTGAACCACTGACCTTTGGGTCAGCAGTTCATTGTGATGGTTCCATAAATAATTGCTTCCTATAATAAAAAGTAGAACTGATGAAAAGACAATGAGCACATACTAGGATCCAATTGGCATCCTAACTTTTAACATGTCTCAATTTTTATGTCAAGTGATGAAAAGTTAACCATGCCTTTGGCCGATTTACCCTTGTAAGTTATTTGTTCTGCCCTAAAGCTGTTAATCCTTCCATTTGGCTATTGTGATGTACAAGGAGATAACTGTGGCTCAAATGAGAGAGGGGGTTGTGAGGGGGGGGGGGGCAAGTTACCTTCTAGTATTTGCAGATAAAAATGGACAGCTACTTTCTTTTGAGAGGAGGAAGCCTGGATGGCGATGGTGGTGTTCTTAATGCCATTTCTGCCACGACAAAGGCAATGCAGTGTAGCAATGGGCTGAAATCCAGTCAGCAAACTACCCCTGAAGAGTAAGGCTGAGAGGGCCCATCTGTAAAATCTGTGCTCCTGTTTTATATGGGAGAAGGGAGGGAGGAAACACAGCTGCTTGGCTGCTCTGCTTGTGAGAAGGAGAGACTGACTGTTGGCACCATCTGCGGCTGTCCTTTGTGCTTGCTGCTTTATCTGTTCATTATAGTGTGATGCTGAGTTTTTCGTGCTTTGCGTTTCAATGAGATGAGATGTGCCTAAATGCAGCAAGGGTCTAAAAATGCCGTAGCTAAGCATGCAAAAGATGAATAGCGTAATCTGTACATTAATTTTTGGTTTGTTTCATTTTAACTTGAATGAACAGAGAACAGTCACATATCTCAAAATCCAGCTGCAACACAGGGCCCTATGGTTGGCCTATGTTCGGTTTCTTGGGGTCATGTGCCAATGGGCTACCGTTGAGATAAGATGCCACTGCACTTCAAGTTTACAATGCTGCATTCTGCTTCTACCAGAATCAACAGGAGGTGGCAGAATTTAGATTTTCCTTTTTTGGATATACCCCATGGACATTCACAGGACAGGGCATGCCATACAACAATAAGTTCATTTTCCTGTTTGTTGGTTGGTTTACAGGAAGAGAGCAAACATTTGTTGTTTATTCATTCAGTCATTTCCGACTCTTTGTGACCTCATGGACTAGCCCACACCAGAGCTCCCTGTCGGCTGTCTCCACCTCCAGCTCCTTCAAGGTCAAGTCAGTCACTTCAAGGATACCATCCATCCATCTTGCCCTCCATCGGCCCCTCTTCCTTTTTCCTTCCATTTTCCCCAGCATCATTATCTTCTCGAAGCTTTCCTGTCTTCTCATGATGTGACCAAAGTTCTTCATCTTTGCCTCTAATATACATCCAGTGAATAGTTGTGCATTATTTCCTGGAGTATGGACTTCTTTGATCTTAGAATCATAGAGTTGGAAGAGACCTCATGGGCCATCCAGTCCAACCCCCTGCCAAGAAGCAGGAAATTGCATTCAAAGCACCCCTGACAGATGGCCATCCAGCCTCTGTTTAAAAGCTTCCAAAGAAGGAGCCTTCACCATAGTTCAGGGCAGAGAGTTCCACTGCTGAACAGCTCTCACAGTCAGGAAGTTATTCCTAATGTTTAGATGGAATCTCCTTTCTTATAGTTTAAAGCCATTGTTCTGCGGCCTAGTCTCCAGGGCAAGCAGAAAACAAGCTTGCTCCCTCCTCCCTATGACTTCCTCTCACATATTTATACATGGCTATCATGTCTCCTCTCAGCCTTCTCTTCTCAGGCTAAACATGCCCAGCTCTTTAAGCCGCTCCTCATAGGGCTTGTTCTCCAGACCCTTGATCATTTTAGTCGCCCTCCTCTGGACACATCCAGCTTGTCAATATCTCTCTTCAATTGTGGTGAGATATTAACAAGCTGGAATGTGGTCCAGGTCTTCTTGTGGTCCACAGCACTCTCAGAATTTTCTTCCAACACCACAGTTCAAAAGTGTTTTTCTTCCTTCACTCAGTCTTCCTTATGGTCCAGCTCTCACATCCATAGGTTACTATGGGGAATACCATTGCTTTAACTATGCGGATCTTCGTTGCTAGTGTGAAGCCTCTACTCCTAACTATTTTATCGATATTGGTCATTGCTCTCCTCCTAAGAGGTAAACATCTTCTGATTTCCTGGCTGCAGTCTGTGTCTGCAGTAATTTTTCCGCCTAGACATACAAAGTTTGTCACTGCCTCAACGTTTTCTCCCTCTGTTTGCCAGTTATCAGTCAGTCTGGTCGCCATAATCTTGGGGTTTTTTTTGATGTTTAACTACAACCCAGCTTTTGCATTTTCTTCTTTCACCTTGGTTATAAGGCTCCTCGGCTCCTCCTCACTTTCAGCCATCAAAGTGGTATCATCTGCATATCTAAGATTGTTAAAGTTTCTTCCAGCAATTTTAACTTCAACCTTGGATTCATCAAGCCCCGCACGTCACATGAGGTGTTCTGCGTACAAGTTGAATAGGTCAGGTGAGAGTATACAGCCCTGCCATACACCTTTTCCAGTCTGTTGTTCTGTGCAAATATAGCCGTACAATTTTAGGCCCACTATTGGTTCCATTACATATTGTGTTACAAAGAAAAAAGTACAGTTGACCCTCCATAGCCACAGGTTCTACACCCACAAATTCAAACAAACACAGCTTAAAAATATAAGGGTGGGGGGTTCAAAAAGCAAGACCTAATTTTGCTATATCTAGGCATTTTCTAGATGCCTAGGAGCCCCCAGTGTCGCAGTGAGTTAAAGCCCTGAGCTGCTGAACTTGTTGACCGAAAGGTCGCAGGTTCAAGTCTGGGGAGCGGCGTGAGCACCCGCTGTCAGCCCCAGCTTCTGCCAACCTAGCAGTTCGAAAACATACAAATGTGAGTAGATAAATAGGTACCGCTCCGGTGGGAAGGTAACGGCACTCCATGCAGTCATGCCAGCCACATGACCTTGGAGATGTCTACAGACAACGCCGGCTCTTCGGCTTAGAAATGGAGATGAGCACCACACCCCAGAGTCAGACATGACTGAACTTAATATCAGGGGGAAACCTTTTCCTTTACCTAGGCATACTCTACTTTAACCTCCTTCACTCATTTGAGTTGTTTGACATTTTACTTCAGGGTTGCCTTTGTATTTAAAAAATATTTTAGGCCAGTGCTGCATATGAATGTCTTTAAATTGTTCATGAGGTGCAACAATTGGCCGTGTGCTGGGAGAAAGACACCATCCATATTTCACAAATATGATTGTAAAATCTAGCCCCAAAGTTGAACCATATTTTGTGTTTTCAATATGATAATCACAAATATACAAATAGTATATTTATTTTCGTCGATATGTTACAGTCCTGTCACCCAATATGATCTCACCTTATTAACTCGGGGTGGGGGGTGGGATTATTTCTCCTACAACCACAGGTTTGTTCTGCTTTTGCTATCCCCTCTCCTGCTTTGCCCCTCACTTGTCGACATACGGCATAACCGTGAATTTCATAAGGTTTTCTCATTCAGTACTCAGAAGTTACCAGCACTTTATTTGCAGAAGCATTCATTTGCAGATTCAGGTTGTAAAATCATTAGACTGCTTCCTCCTTTTATCTTTATTTGTCGAGAGTGTTCTGTGCTCACGTATGAGGAGCAACTCACCTTGCATCAAAGCTGCACTTAAGATGGATGGCTTCCATTCAACATCACTGTAATTGCATTCAGCTTGTGTGGAGGTGCTCTGCATCTGCTATTATTCCAACCCTGGCTGCATTTTCAGTTTGCCAGAACACTTTGTTCATCCATTCCTGCCCGCCGCCCGCTTTCCACCTCAGAACTCAAGTGGCCACAGTGTAATGTTAGGTAGCGATTGTTATCTCCAGGCAACATAAAAGGGAGAGGAAGGCGGGAAGATGAGCACCCTTTGTTGCTGGTACATTAGTAATGATATGCCAGGGATAAAAGATGAATGCAGTTTGATCAAATGCCTGTTGACAGATTCCTTGGCTAATAGGAAGGCAGCTCACAGGAGTATTTTGTGCTTACATGGAGTTGTCTCAGAGAACAATAGAAATGCTGTCTTTAAGGGACACATCTCTGCAGATATAAAGTGACCCTGTTTATGTATTGTCGAAGGCTTTCATGGCTGGAATCACTGGGTTATTGTAGGTTTTTCGGGCTATATGGCCATGTCCTAGAAGCATTCTCTCCTGACGTTTCGCCTGCATCTATGGCAAGCATCCTCAGAGGAGTGAGGTCTGTTGGACCTCACTATCTCTGAGGATGCTTGCCATAGATGCAGCGAAACGTCAGGAGAGAATGCCTCTATAATTCAGTGGTTCTCAACCTTCCTAATGCCGAGACACCCTTAATACAGTTCTTCATGTTGTGGTGACTCCCAACCATAATTTTATTTTTGTTGCTACTTCATAACTGTAATTTTGCTACTGTTATGAACTGTAATGGAAATATCTGATAGGCAGGAGGTATTTTCATTCACTAGACCAAGTTTGGCACAAATACCCGATATGCACAAATTTGAATACTGGTGAGGCTGAAGGAGGGGAGGGTTTTTGGGAGTTGTAGTTGCTGGGATTTATAGTTCACCTACAATATCAAAGAGCATTCTGAACTCCACCAATGATGGAATTGAACCAAACTTTGGACACAGAGCTCCCATGACCAACAGAAAATACTAGAAGGCTTTGCTGGGTATTGACCTTGGGTTTTAGAGTTGTAGTTCACCTACATCCAGAGAGCACTGATGCATCTGAACCAAACTTGGCACGAACACTCAATATGCCCAAATGTGGACACTGGTGGGGTTTGGGGAAAATAGACCTTGACATTTGAGAGTTGTAGTTGCTGAGATTTATAGTTCACCTACAATCAAAGAGCATTCTGAACCCCACCAACGATAGAATTGGGCCAAACTTCCCACACGGACCTCCCTCAACCAACAGAAAATACTGTGTTTTACAATTGTCTTTGGTGACCCCCTTTGACACCCAGGGGTCCCGACCCCCAGGTTGAGAAACACTGCTCTAGAACATGTCCATATAGCTCGGAAAACCTACAATGACCTTGTTTGTGGCTTAGTTTAAATTTAGTCTCACTCCTTCTAAAACATTTCAAAGGAGGCATCTGCATATACCTTGCCATTCACAAACATGGTATAGCTAAGGTCTGTCCAGGGATCGGCAGGTGGAATCATAGAATCATAGAGTTGGAAGAGACCTCATGGGCCATCCTGTCCAACCCCCTGCCTAGAGGCAGGAATATTGCATTCAAAGCACCCCTGACAGATGGCCATCCAGCCTCTGTTTAAAAGCTTCCAAAGAAGGAGCCTCCACCACACTCCGAGGCAGAGAGTTCCACTACTGAACGGCTTTCTCCCTCCTCCCTATGACTTCCTCACACATATTTATACATGGCTATTATGTCTCCTCTCAGCCTTCTCTTCTTCAGGCTAAACATAGCCAGCTCTTTAAGCTGCTCCTCATAGGGCTTGTTCTCCAGACCCTTGATCATTTTAGTCGCCTTCCTCTAGACACATTCCAGCTTGTCAATATCTCTCTTCAATTGCTGTTCCCAGAATTGGAAACCCCAAAACCAAATCCCTCTCCCTCCCTGAGTCATGCTGCCTGATGCTGCTTCAGTTGTGGTATCCACCCGCACTTATGTTACTCACTCTGAGATCATTGACAGTCGAACTGTTGGTAGGATCACACAGGGGCTGTGCTAAAGTGAGACAGATAGCAGTTATAACCTTAACCTTCCTTTTTCTTCCTATACACTTGACGGACCTTTTGTCAAGCTTAGTAGAAAACTTCCTCATTAAACTTTAATCCTGCTGCTGTTTTGCCCTTGGCAGCTGAAACAGAAAAAAGCAAATTCTGGCCTACTGGCATGGCATATCATAGCCCCTTTCTTCTTCTTTTCCGAAAAAGAAATTGTGCCTTTTCTAGCTTTACCATTCTCTTTGGAATTCTCTCTAATGATCATGTATGTCTTTTCACAATTAAAAAAACCCCCAACTGATTTTGAAATAGCTCTTCACTTTCTGTCCACCTTGTAACAACATTGTAAGTACTTGATTTCATTCTTGGGGGTGCCATACCCTTCACCTATCCCAGTCTGGCAATGAGAATCCTGATTAACCTCACTTGTCATCTCACTTTTTTCAGCTGCTTTAAAAAAGTCCCAGTTTCTTGCTCTTCTTCCTACTTTCCCCCTTGTCCTCAGCTTATTCCAATTGCTGCAAACCAAATTCAATGTGCACTTAATTAACTGGGAGGGAGGGAAGAGAAAGGGGCAGAATCTTGTCTTTCCCAGCTGACTCAGTCGAAACCAAACGTCTGCTACTTTGTGTGTTCTTCCACATTAATAACATTTGTCATTGTGGTCACATTCTGACATGGATTATCCACACGTGTCTCAGTTTTCACCTGTTAAATGTTGGAGGGTATGAGATGTGCATCTTGCTTCTCCTCTGTTGCTGCATTCCGAAATATAATTTTCAAAGCCTAACATTAAGAGATCACCTTCTAGGCAGGGGTGGTATACTTCATGTCTCCTTGTTGTGCTTCACTGCCAAAACACCTCAGCAAGCGAGAGTCCAAAAGTGGCAGACTCAAACCCAGAACCTCAACCAATGGCTGATACCAAATGAGAGACTCCCCCTGGGCACACAGAGACTGGGCGACTTGGAAGGCGCTGAACAGACTGCGCTCTGGCACCACAAGATGCAGAGCCAACCTTAGGAAATGGGGCTACAAAGTGGAATCCACGACATGCGAGTGTGGAGAAGAGCAAACTACAGACCATCTGCTGTGATGCAACCTGAGCCCTGCGACATGCACAATGGAGGACCTTCTTATAGTAACACCAGAGGCACTCCAAGTGGCCAGCTACTGGTCAAAGGACATTTAATCAACTACCAAGCTTGCAAACTTTGTGTTTTTATTTGTTTGTTGGTTTGTTTGTTAAAAAATGCTTTGGCTTGCTCCTGACATGATACATACATAAACATACTGCCAAAACCACTTTGGTTTCCCCTCTGTTGTTTTGCTGTTGTAATTTTTGAGTTTTTTAATACTGGTAGCCAGATTTTGTTCATTTTCATGGTTTCTTCCTTTCTGTTGAAATTGTCCACATGCTTGTGGATTTCAATGGCTTCTCTGTGTAGTCTAATAAATTTTAATTTAAAATAAAATGTTAGGTGCCATGGTACTCAAGAAAAACTAAAAAGCACATTGGCATTGTTGAACATATTGGACTGTTTATAAACGACAGCACTATACTGTAGTACAGTGTTTCTCAACCTGGGGGTCGGGACCCCTGAGGGGGTCGCGAAGGGGTGTCAGAGGGGTCGCCAAAGACCATCAGGAAACACAGTATTTTCTGATGGTCATGGGGATTCCATATAGGAAGTTTGAGCCAATTTTATCGTTGGTGGAGTTCAGAATGTTCTTTGATTGTAATGAACTATAAATCCCAGCAACTACAACTCCCAAAATCAAAGTCTGTTTTCCCCAGGCTCCACCAGTGTTCATTTGCATATTGAGTATTTGTGCCAAGTTTGGTCCAGATCCATCATTGTTTGAGTCCACAGTGCTCTCTGGATATAGGTGAACTACAACTCCCAAACTCAAGGTCAATACCCACCAAACCTTCCAGTGTTTTCTGTTGGTCATGGGAGTTCTGTGTGGCAAATTAGGTTCAAATCCATCGCTGGTGGAGTTCAGAATGCTCTTTGATTATAGGTGAACTATAAATCCCAGCAACTACAACTCCCAAATTACAAAATCAATCCTCCCCCAACCCCACTAGCATTTACATGTAGGTGCATTGGGTATTTGTGCCCAGTTTGGTCCAGTGAATGAAAATACATCTTGCATATCTGATATTTACATTATGATTTATAACAGTAGTAAAATGACTGTTATGAAGTAGCAACAAAAACAATGTTATGGTTGGGGGTCACCACAACATGAGGGACTGTATTCAGGGGTCACGGCATTAGGAAGGTTGAGAACCACTGCTGTAGTATATTATTTTGGAACTGCTTGTCATAATTTCTCTTCCCTATCTCTCAAGTCAACTTCAACACAGTTACTGGAGGCTTGCCTTCCTTCCTTCCTTCCTTCCTTCCTTCCTTCCTTCCTTCCTTCCTTCCTTCCTTCCTTCCTTCCTTCCTTCCTTCCTTCCTTCCTTCCATCTTCTTTACTATTCTAGTACTTGCTCTGAATAATATAGACATTGGGGGGGGGGGGGTGATTAATTTAATTGAATAAATCATGCATACTTAAGTTTGCCTATGAACCTGCTAAGAGCAATTATTTTTGCAAGAGACCTGTCTGATAAGAGAACAAGGAAATGTAGTCTGACAGCGCTTGTTTGGGCTGTGGTTGTCACAAACACTGCTGTCTTCATCCAGCTTTCAGATTAGGCCAGCTGGTAGTTTTCACACTTTGGCTCTATAGCCTCCAGTGACTCTTTCTATTTTATGGTCATAAGTGTTTTTAATGTTTGTTTTACTTAAGTGATATTTGTCGTTACTGTTGTAATGTTGCACAAATCCTATGTAAAATCATACTACGTATTTTTGACATTAATACTGAAATCTGAAATATATACAGAAAGTCTTTACTTAAGGTTAATAGACACCAAACATGTCTTTTAAGAGAAAAAAACCCACGGAAGTCATACAACATAAGAAATTACATTGCTGTGGCATTTGTCCTACAGTATGCATTGTTGTTCCTTTCTTGATATTTTCTCTTTTTTTACTCTATATGTATTTCTCATCCAAAGACCTTCCTTCTGTTTTCCAGCACTGCTCTCATCGTGGTGTGAGGAGTTGGGACGGTTACTGCTGTTGCGCCACCAGAAAAGCCGCCAAAACGACCCTCCTGGCAAGCTCCCCATGCAGCCACCCATGAACTCGATGAGCTCAATGAAACCCTCCCTTTCACACAGGTGAGTCCCTTCCAGGTATTTTTCCTGTAACAGCAGACACAAAATTGATCCCAAGGAGGAACTGTCTAACTGGCATGCTCACTACTCATACGAGTGTTTTTCCTTCATGAAAGAGAACTGTAGGCATACCGGTGTATTTGGAAGCTTGACCGTAATTTTGGTTATGTTTGTGCTAGGCATTGTGTGTGTGTATGTGCACTCAAGTCACCTGTCAACTTATAGTGACTCCATGAATTTCATAGGATTTCTTAGGCAAGAAATACTCAGAAGTGGTTTTGCTAGTTCCTTCAGGCTTTAATGTGACTTAAACATGGAGATATAAGAATTCTGAATACCATGTTCCTTATTTTTTTTCTTATCTGGTTTTTTTTTCTTATAGTTCAGTTACATATGAAGTTGTTGTGTGCCTTCACATCATTTCTGACTTATGACACCTTTGAGGTGACCTTGTCACAGGGTTTTCTTGACAAGATTTGTTCTGAGAGTTGTTGCCTTGCTCTAAGACTGAGAGGATATGACTTGGCCAAGGTCATCCAGTGAGTTTCCATGGCCAAGCGAAGGTGTGAATCCTGGTCTTCAGAGTTATAGTCCAAAACTGAACACATTACACCACACATATGAGATTAGTGGACACCAAGTTGTAAGATTTCGTTAGTAATATTTGTAAAAAGGGGGATGGGAGGCAAATAGCTCCAAAGATTGGTACTTTGTCACTGGAGATGTTGACAAACATCATCCAAAGCAGGCTTGTAAAATAATTTTCCAAACCACCAAATTCATCAGTTTGGACTCAGATCTAGACTTGGGAAGACTTGCTGTCTTAATCTCAGAATTGATTCTACTTTCCTTAATTGTGTAGGGTATTTTGTCACATATTTGTTTACACTTTTAAACTGAGTGTTGTATAGTATAATTTTCTCCAAAGCCAGCTCCCCCTGTACATTATCTGAACAATGCCATAGCAGAAATCAAGAAAACCTCCTTCATTCTGCCAAGGAGAGAGATGGACTCATAAAAGAAGTGGTTTAAGCCAACTTGACATCTTATTCCTCTCATAACATAGTTATACTGTCAGCAAGGCGGAAATGGTGACAAGGAGATTAGGAAAAAGGCAGACACAACAACACTGAAAGGAGAAGGCCAGCTCAGAGGACCTATTTCCCAAATGCCTGGCTTCCATTTAGAGCTGGATCGTTCTCCTGTCTTCCCCAGAACCACCATCTCCATGCAAAAAGATACCACAATAAACGAACTGTCACACAAATCACATGCTGCTATAGGACTTGGCCTTAGGTCCATCTAACATCCAACATTCTTCTCAAAGAACAGATGGAGAGGTGACCAAAAGCAGAGATTACATGATCAAGCATATTGACGAATAAGCTCCCAAGTTATTAAAAGGCGTGTGTGTGTGGCATTATAACAATGTCCCTTGTGCTAGAGGAGGAAGGGGTGATACCCAATGTTTATTAATCTTGTTTTAAAAGATAGCTCTTTATAAGGAAGACCTTCCTTCCATTTGGAAAAAATGCACTCTTAGTACTGTGGAAGCATCCACGTATTGCCATCATTTCCCAATATAATGTTTGTGGGATAAAACATTATATTGTTTTATCCCACAAACATTATATTGGGAAATGAGGGCCTCACAACCTCTGAGGATGCATGCCATAGATGCAGGTGAAACTTCAGGAGAGAATGCTTCTAGAACATGGCCGTACAGCCCGAAAAACTTACAGCAACCCTTTGTGGGATAAGGCTGACTATCTAAAGGAAATTTTGTGGATGTTTGAAGGTCAGGAATAGATCATCAGCATTATTTGGCATCCCATCATGGGTCTTCCAGAAGTTGAATTTCATTTCCAATAACCTTAGCCATCATAGCCAGTGAAGAAATAGGTTGGAAGCTAAAGTTCAGCAGTGTCGGAAAGTCGACCAATTCCCTCTCCTTATCTGCATCTTAGAGATTCAACTGATGGTGCTCATAGGAGACTAGGAGAAATTCTGGACATTAATATATAGTTGGTTGTGTAGTACTGATGGCAATCCAGTTTAGGAACAACCTAGCAGCAGAGGAATTGTGAGACACACTTCTCTCTATCTCTTTACCTAGTGAGATTGTGCTCCTTGGAATAAATCCAATATTATACCTATAGTAAATCATATGAAATTAATGGGTCTTGTTGGGAACAGTTAAGTCACATTTATTTCAATTAAGTCTTGCACTAGGTAAAATGGAGGTTGTATTTGAACTGTACTTTCCAGGCTGCTTATGTACAAATTGAGTATCCCTTATCTGAAATGCTTAGGATCAAATGTGTTTTGGATTTGGGGTTGTTTGTGGGATGATTTTGGATTCTTTCACATACCAATAAGTTATTTCAGAGATGGGACCCAAATTTAAACACAGAATTCATTTATGTTTCACAGACATCTTGTTATTCACATAGCCTTAAGATAATTTTGTATACAATAGTTTTAGTAATTTTGTGTATGAAACAAAGCTTGAATATAAATTAAATTATAAGAAACTCAAAGTGTCACTATCCCAGCCACCCTTGTAGACAGTTTTCAATTTGTAGTATTTTGTATTTTGGAAATCTGCATAACAGATGTGCAATTTTTATATTCCTTTTATGAGTTACATAACTATATATCCCTGTTCATAATTCCTACACATTTTCATATATAGTTGAGTTATATATGGCCACTACTCCTGTCTCCAAATTGCCATGTCTGACATTCCCCACTTCCTGAAGGCTACACACTGAACCTATATTTGTACAGTTGTATGCACTACAGTTGCATGCACTATGCTTGTGCAGTTGAACTCTAGATGGCGTGTTTTGACCTGAATGTATTTTAATCATGTTTATTATATTGTAATTTTAACCCAAACCATTTTTAGATGCATTTTGTATGTTTTAAGGCACTGGGTAAGTGCCCTTTGTAAGTCGCCTTGAGTCCCCCCCACCCCGGGGTAGAGAACGGCGGAGTATAAATCTATATAAAAAAAATGTAATGTTCGTTTGTGGGATTAACAGAACTCAAAAACCACTGGATGAATTGACACCAAATTTGGACACAAGACACCTAACAACCCAATGTATGTCTTTCACTCAAAAAATTGATTTTGTCATTTGGGGGTTGTAGTTGCTGGGATTTATAGTTCATCTACAATCTAAGAGCATTCTGATCCCCACCAACGATGGAATTGAACCAAACTTGGCACACAGTTCTCCCATGACCAACAGAAAATACTGGAAGGGTTTGGTGGGCAGTGTCCTTTGGTTTTGGAGTTGTAGTTCACCTACATCCAGAGATCACTGTGGACTCAAACAATGATGGATCTGGACCAAACTCTACACAAATACTCAATATGCCCAAATGTGAACACTGGTGGAGTTTGGGGAAAATAGAATCTTGACATTTGGGAGTTGTGGTTGCTGGTATTTATAGTTCACCTACAATCAAAGAGCATTCTGAACCCCACCAATGATAGAATTGGGCCAAACCTCCCACACAACCCCCATATGGGCCACAGCAACGCGTGGCAGGGGATGGCTTGTAAGATAAATAAATAAATATGTCCATGCACACAACAGGAAGTCAGAGATGTTGTGAGTAGGACAGGTAAACCCAAAATCTTATTGTTAGTTTAACTAGAATAAATCCATTGAATCGGTGGAATTTAATTATGATACTTACTCAAGTTTACTCAAGTTGGGGAGAACAAATAGGATTCTGAACATGTTTTCCATGCACTGGCTATATATGTAGAGGAGACTTTAAAAATATTAGGCACCTCAAATAAGACTAGAATATTTCTGATAGAAATGATACACTCTGCAGGGAAATAACACATATTTAGAACTGCAGAGGTTCAGATTAAGTATGCCAATAGTAATTACTGAAAACGAATTAAATACTCAACTGAAACAGCATTTGGGAATAATGTTTTATGGTCCTGAGATTCAGTATAGATTAAGTTCTGGAAGCAGATGTTTAAAAGAAAAAACTTTTGGGGGCAATTTACTGGCTATACAAAGTTATTTATTTATTTATTTACTGTATTTGTATAC
Organism: Anolis sagrei ordinatus; assembly: GCF_025583915.1. Lineage (NCBI taxonomy): Eukaryota > Metazoa > Chordata > Lepidosauria > Squamata > Anolidae > Anolis > Anolis sagrei. Next base: position 124,615,771 of record NW_026846588.1, on the reverse strand, counting down.
CGCCTTTCTCAGCCAATTGGCGACTCAAGGCGGTTTCCAACAAATCAGTATACATAAAACATAATAGGTAAAAAACATTAACCAGTATAAAACATCATAAAAACAATAAAAGCAACACCATCAGCGTCTCATTATTCTCAAGCATTGTCCAATTCCATTGTCAGGTCATTCGATTTCCCGTATTAGCTACTCTGTATTTGTAAATGCTTGCTCAAATAGCCACGTTTTAACTTGCCTCCGGAAGGTCAAGAGGGAGGGAGCAGATCTGATTTCCCTAGGGAGGGCATTCTATATCTGAGGTGCCACTACTGAGAAGGCCCTGTCTCTCGTCCCCACCAACCGTGCTTGTGACGAAGGCGGGACTGAAAGCAGGGCCTCCCCAGATGATCTTAAAGTCCTCAGTGGTTCATAAGGGGAGATACGTTTGGACAGATAAGTTGGGCCAGATCTGTTTAGGGCTTTATAGGCCAAAGCCAGCACTTTGAATTGGGCCTGGTAGCAAACTGGCAGCCAGTGGAGCTGGTGCAACAAGGGGGTTGTATGCTCCCTGAGCGCCGCTCCTGTTAACAACCTGGCTGCCATTCGTTGGACTAATTGAAGCTTTCGGACCATCTTAAAAGGCAACCCCACGTAGAGAGCGTTGCAGTAGTCTCTACAGGATGTAACTAGAGCATGGACTACCGTGGCCAAGTCAGACTTCCCAAAGTAATGCTTTAGTTTGACAGAGGATGGTGTTTATGTTAGCCTAATATTATTAACATATTACAGAGTGAAAAAGGAAAGTTTTAAATCTTTCTTTGCATTTATATTTCACATTTGATGTGCTTCAAGCATGTCCCATATATTATTTAAATAATTGCTTTAGTTGGTCAGTTTATTAGAAATGAAGGTGGGCATATGATGACTTACCCCCCAAGGCTTTCCATAAAATTTGTGGCATAGGCAGGAATTTGAATGAAGGGCTACTCGCTACCTTATAGTTCATACTTCTATCTGCTACCCTACACCAGTCATATCTTGCTCTCTCCATGTATCTTGGGAGCAATGGGGTGAGAGGTAAAAGAAGTAACATTCATTTGGAGAGAAAAACAGTGTTAAATGCTGGAGAAAAACAGTGTTAAATGCAAATAATTGCAGCATCGTTTCCTCGTGAAATCTGCATTTGTCATTTAAACAAGGAGAATGATGTTTTCATGCACATGGCAGGCTTGATCCTAGTATAAACAAGAACAGCTCCCTTTGTAGTCACTCCATACTTTGTACAGTTGTTAAAGCGCTTGCTGAAGCTTGTATAGCACATGGTAATGCTTTGCAGTGTCAATAAGAATGTCTGTAAACACACCGCTGCTTTTTTCAGCATTTTCTGTTATCACAAGTCATGTTTGACTCCTTGTTTTCTATCGCCTCCAATATTAACTAAATGGCAAGTTTGTAACTGCCAGTGGATGTATTAGAATTGATTAATATAAACAGACGAAGCTTTGAAAAATAAAGGTTATTTAATTCTGGAGGTTTGATAAAATTGAACAGAAGACCAATTAACCAGTAATTCAATTAGGTGAATGGAGCCTTATTGTTAATAAGAATCATTAGCATTATTTGACACACTGCATTTCCTATTAATATGGGTTAAAAAAAAACAAGGATAGGGTTTTGTTGTTTCTCCCTCCTCTTTCTCCTTTGTCAAAAGAAGAATTCCTAAGATTGTATACATTGCAACGTAGCTGGCATGTAATAAACAATTATTTTTTTTGTTTATCGTGTCAGAAGCAAATAGAGAATGCAATTATAATCCATTTAAAAAAGCACAAACAAAGTTAAAAACTTGGCATTATACTAAATATCCTTTGACCAGAAGCTGGCCACTCCCCATGTGGGGATATGAGAGAAGCCTCTCACAAGGATGGTAAAACATCTGGACATCCTCTGGGCAACATCCTTGCAGATGGCCAATTCTCTCACACCAGAAGCAACTTGCAGTTTCTCAAGTTGCTCCTGACACGAAAAAAAATTATCTACTTACATTACTTTTTTCGAAACTGTTAGGTAGGCAGAACCTGAGCTAAAGACCAGGAGCCTTTCGGTTAACAAGATTTACTATGCTTCATCAGCGGCGCAGATGGACAATGAAAGCGACAGCTCCCCTGGCGGCCAGAAAAAGTTAAATAGCCTCTGTCTATGTCTGTATATGTTTGTATGTCAAAATTGGCATTGAATGTTTGCCATATATGTGTACACTGTAATCCGCCCTGAGTCCCCTGTGGGGTGAGAAGGGCGGAATATAAAAACTGTAAATAAATAAATAAAAATAAACACTGCAGCTGGTTTTTAACCTGCTGTGCTAAAGCCCGGCCCTATCACATTGGTTGTCCCTAGTCTAGTCTGGTAGCAACCACCAGAACAGTTGTTGTTGCTGCTGCTGCTGCTGTTGTTATCATCTTTATTTGTGTCCCACCTTTCTTCCCATAGGAACTCAAGACAGCTAACAAATCGAATACACCTAATAAAATTTAAAATGAGACAGATACAATTTTTTTTTAAAAAAACCAATTACTCATTTGTGGGTGGATACAAAATTTAAAATATAAGAAATGCCATTAAAATTATATTCAGGGCTTACAAAATCCCACTCACAACCTCCGCTGTAGTGTTGCAAGCAGAGATCTTACAATACTGATGAAGAATTCCATTACACTTTATCCAAATATCAGATGCACTGTAATTGCAGTGTCTTCATAAAGTACATATTACATTGTCTTATATTTTGGCTATGATTCAGTATAAATGTAATCCAAACAACCACACATATTTCATGATCAGTTTATTTGGGAGCAACATGTTAAGTGGTAATGATCATGAGAAATAAGGAACTCATCTTCCATCCTCTAGAACAGTGGTTCTCAACCTGTGGGTCCCCAGATGTTTTGGCCTTCAACTCCCAGAAATTCAAACAACTGGTAAACTCACTGGGATTTCTGGGAGTTGTAGGCCAACACACCTGGGGACCCACAGGTTGAGAACCACTGCTCTAGAAATATCCATCTGACCTATACAAAAAGCTTTGCCCTTATTGTCTTAGGCTGTAGAAACATCAGCACCTAGCGAAATCTGATTGGCTACATGTTTTGATGTTATCATCATGCCTAGTGTATGATTCTCATTTGGTTAATGTTGCTTGGATGGGAATAAAGAAAAATTCAGCAAAGCTGCATTGGAATAAGGGATGGCAACATGAAATATCAATAAAGCAAAACAACTAAGGATGTGAGGAAATTCCTACCTGAAGTCACCACTTTTGGTTTAGATCAGTACTATAAGTAAGATGTTATACAATGTGAAATTCATTCAACTGTGAGTAGTTTTTCACACACACCCTTGAATTGTTTTTGGAAAGGCATGTTCTTATACGAAAGGCATATGTGCTTGAAGGAAAGGCTGAAGTTTCTCACATTAAATTGAAGATTATCCTACTTAGTACTGTCAGGACCTCCTAAAGAAGAAAGGAGTCAGATAAGAATAAGTGGCTAGGAGATAACAAACTGATGTGGATCTTCAATGTAATCTGAACTGCACTAAAGCCATTTTAGCTGTGTTTTGAATGGACATAGCCATTCCAAAAAGATATCAATTGAGTGTAATGGATTCATAGGAGAGGGCAATGATAGCAATGGAAAAGAGGCTTTCTTTGTGGGAAGAAAAGCTGAAATAAGCATTTCATCAGCTTATTAGAGAAAAGGTGAGAAAGTATGTTGATGTTTTCCAGATATATTTTGAAAAGTCAGAAAGTAGAGGGTTCGGACCAGTGTTCAGATGAGGCTAAACAATTTCTTTAAATTAAAAAAATAAATTTTGAGGTTTTCAAGGGTTTTCTTTTTCAAATGGAAGACTCACAGTATATAGCTTTTAATGGCTTTGCCTGTTAACATCAAATGAAGGAGACATACTTTTTCAGATAGTCTTGGATAGTCAGGAGAGAATGCTTCTAGAACATGGCTGTATAGCCCGAAAAATCTACAACAACCCAGTCTTGGTGCTGTTGGACAGGCTGAAATACATTTTCCAAAAATTTTCAGTGGTGCTACTAGCCATAGTGGCAAATTTGAAGAGAAGGGTAACATTTTTCAATCCTCTCAAAGCCTTCCTTGTATTTTTCTTCAAGCCAGAAAGTAACTGGACATTCTGTTCTGGTAACATCCTATTTTGGAGAAATACAGGTTGGTATAGGTCTCTGCATTCCTACAAAGTGAAGAGGGCCTCATGCTTCCAAACAAGATAAAATAGCCTGTAGCATTTTTCAGAGGACTAATTTTGGTTGCTTACAGTTTTGGGCAAAGTAGGATGTTAGGGTGGGACAACATGAAGAAGCCTCCAAGACTTGTCAGGGCAGTAGTGCCACCTTGACCTCTTTCAGTTACTTAGTCCTATGCTACACAATAACAAATTATGATACCTAGGGAGGGCTCAAGATGCTGAATATACTAGGAATCAGATTTTGAGAAGGTAGTCAGGATCTCCACAAGCTCTGATTCCACAAACTTAAAGGATGTAGCTCATGAAAGCAGGATAAGGAGCCTAGTGAAAAGGCCACTAATTGGTGAAAGGCACAGCTTGGAACTGATGTAGATGGGGTAGGTTTAATACCTTTGCACTAATTGACTAAGGTCTCCCTAATGCAGTGGTTTTCAACCTGTGGGTCCCCAGATATTTTGGCCTTCAACTCCCAGAAATCCTAACAACTGGTAAACTGGCTGAGATTTATGGGAGTTGTAGGCCGAAACACCTGGAGACCTACAGTTTGAGATCCACTGTCCTAATGGAATCATGGTGAAGGTACAAATAAAGACCAAGGACTACTCCAATTTTGTTGAATTCAGTGTGAACAAGCCAAAGTGGATTCCTCTGCTAACCATACTGGCTATGCTAAATTTATTACATACAACTTTTTGTTTAATTGCATCTACTTAATTACATTTTGATGGTAGCAGAGCAATTTAAATAAGTGTAGAAAAAATGTGGTTAGCTGTCAGCCTACTTGGAATAGTCAGTTTGTTAGCGTGACTCATTGTGACTGTTTTTGTCTGTGGATGGTATTGGGCCACAACAACAGTCCATATTCTGAATTGACTGGAAACAAAATCTTACAGCTTCCTACCGAAATAGCAAATTGGGAAACCATTTTACAAGCAGACAAAGCACTATCCAGACCCAGAATTTTAGGGTTAAAATGAGATATGAAGTGGAGCTGTGCTTCTTCCATTTCAAAACCCAAACTTTAATGAGAGCAAGCATGTTGTAGTGCACTGGATTTCGAAACTGGACATCAAATCCATGCTTATCCAGAAAGGCTACTGAGTGACCCTGGGCCAACCCAGCCTCATGGATAAGGTCAGGATACTCCATATGCGTGACATCCTGACCTCATGAAAAAGCATAATATGAATGTGATAGACATATGGTCATAAATAAATTTGGGGAAGGAATTGGTTCCAATTTTTAAAATCATTTCTATTCACTGGGTTGTTGTAGGGTTTTTCGGGCTATATGGCCATGGTCTAGAGGCATTCTCTCCTGACGTTTTGCCTGCATCTATGGCAAGCATCCTCAGAGGTAGTCTGTTGGAACTAGGAAGAAGGGTTTATATATCTGTGGAATGATCAGGGTGGGACAAAGGACTCTTGTCTGCTGGAGCTAGGTGTGAATGTTTCAACTGACCACCTTGATTAGCATATAATGGCCTATTTCTATTCAGTCAGGTGTTATTAGAATGTGTTTATGTATCTGAACTATAATGTGTAAGCTATCAAAATCAAAACTAAATTTGACCACACAACAAGGTTGTGTGTTAGATAATGTGTGTGCATGTCAGTTTACTGTAGCTGTCTGTCTTTTTTAAAGGAAGCCTTTTTTGACCCTCTGAGCATGCACTTTTCCTGGCTCTGGAATCTCAAGAGCTGAGAATTCATATAACTCACACGTGTGTGAAACAAAAGGCCTGCGGTCCGAATCCAGCCCACCATGTCATGTTACGTGACCCACGAGGTTTTCAATGGCAGATCAACATAGTTACATTTATGCAGTCTTACAATTACAAATGACCCTTTGAAGAGGTCATAAGGCTGATGAGTTTGACACCCCTGTGAAAATGAGTTTAATACCCCAGATCTAACTGCTCATTCCTACTGTTTGTATACCTTCTCTAATTCAGTCTCCCTTTAGATCCTCATTCAGCCCCCTTTTCTTCTCCTCCCCTCTTGTCTTGGAGGCAAAAAGGGAGGTGGGGGAGAAGCCAGAAGTCGAATCTGTTTCCGAAGCCCCTTCCCTGACTGTTGTAGCAATTGCTGACCTCCAGGCACTTTGAATAAACAGCAAAGCTGGGAACAAAAGGATTCTTCTGGCTGCCATTATCTCACATTAACATAGCAGAGGCACTGTGGTGTGAACAATGCAATTCCCATTCACTGATAATCAGCGATTTCCCGGGCGGGCTTTCGAATTACCAAGGCAACAGGCAATGATCGAAAACTGGGTGGGTGTCTTGGTGTTGTTGTTTTTTTAAAAAAATCATTCTTATCTTTATAATAATGGAAGGAACAGTTAAATATAGAATATTTATTATATTGATGAGCAAAACTAAAATTTATACCGTGCTACTGAACTTGGGGAAAATGTGAGAAATGTATCTTAAATGTTAAAATAAATCATGGATGAAACTAGGTCTGGCTTGTGTGTTACAAAATGCAATAAAGATGAAACTGCATACATCAAGCGGCAAATTTGCAAGACATTTGTAGCATCCTTGAGACTTAGGTAACAGGTAGGATGTTCATAACAGGTGGATTTTGTGACTGTCATGTTGGGCTGTAACAGTGTATTTATGTGAAGAGTAGCCTGCCTGTGTGGCATTAAAGGGATGGGGGAGAGGTTGATAAAAATGGATGATTCCATAACACAGGTTGAAGAGTAATGATATATCCGATCCCTTTAGGAGTTAGAACACATTCTCAGTAACTGATGATCTTTACAACATAGCTTTGTTATTCTTTTTGCCTAGCATACTGTGTCTGCTTGTGCATGTCTAGTCACAAAGAGTATTAGAGGTTGAGCCTTGCAATCCCCCGAGTTACTTTGTGAACACTCAAGGGCTGGTAATATATTAGGGGTGTGTGCAACGGCAGAAATCAGTTCTGTTTTGAATTTTGGACCTGTCCCCCGCCCTCCGGTTCTGTTTTCAGGAAGATTCTGAAATGGAAACAGAACTCCAGATCCCAAATTACGAATCTGAATAGCCCCCCTCCTAATCTCCAGGAATTTTCCTGAAAACAAAATGTGTGTGTGGGGCGGGGGACAACAAAATTCAAAATGAAAACAGATTTGTCCCATTTCATACACGCCTAGAATATATCATTTTGAATAGGAGTTTCCCATTTGAGCAGGAAGCCCCTGTGCCATATTGCAACCTGTTTTTCCAGGTTCCTATGGTTTTAAAGTAGTGGCATGAACAATTGCTGTTTAAAGTACACAAGTCCTTGGGTAGCCAGAAGGAATTATCCTTTGGGATCAGACTATAATTCTAAAGAAAGATTTGCTTGGGTCTATGATATAAACTGGAATAGGGGTCATGGTGGCGCCCCTATAAATAGGAGCCATGGTGGTGCATCGGGTTAAACTGCTGAGCTGCTGAACTTGCTGACTAGAAGGTTGGTGGTTCGAATTCATGGGACGGGGTGAGCTCCCACTGTTAGCCCCAGCTTCTGCCAACTAACAGTTCAAAAACATGTGAATGTGAGTAGATCTTTCTCGGTGGGAAAGTAACAGTGCTCCATGCTGTCATGCCAACCACATGGCTTGGCTGTGTCTACGGACAAGGTGGAATTCGTCCTTGATACAGTGAGGTATTTATGATCCTCACAGGCATGTAGCCAGGGGGAGGGGGGCTCGGGGGGCTTCAGCCCCCCCCCCCCCAAATTCTCATGGTGGTCTGCGAGAAGGCCTTACTGGTACATTATTTAAACTGTTATGTTTATTCATAACATGATCTGATCACCATGCTCAATATATCCCATATGCATGGGGTTATTGGGGTAGCGATACAAAAGGTTTGCTAGGGCAGACCCTCTTTCACTCAGACTCAGCCCCCCACCCACCCCGAAACAAAATCCTGACTACGGGCCTGGATCCTCACAAACAACTCAGCTAATCCCCCAACTGGCAAATTTGATAACCCAAGAAGGACAAGGATCAAGTGCACATGTGGTTGCTCTCACCACTCACAAGTTCTTGTCCACGTCATCAGGCTGAAAAGCTGAAACGAATCCAACTAAACTGGCCAGATAGGTGCCTCGGTTACCTCCCTTGATCTTGCTCTGAACCTGGCATATGAGTCAGAGTGTATCTGAGCAACTTTGTCTGCAAAGTGATGAGCAAACTCACTACGTCGAGTAGTCAAATAGTCGGGGGTCTCCTCCCTCTCATGAGGATAAAAAACCTCCCCGGCCACCCAAAACAACTCAGCTGGTCTATTTGTTGCAGACGCAATGCGGGCAATCAAGAAAGCCTTTCTGGCTGCCCTCAATGCCACGGAGTAGGCCTTATGTGAGGCTCTAGCCCGTGTTCAGTCGAGTACACTCCGAGTTTCCACCAGAAGCACTCTAGTCTCCATCTCGACTGCTTCATCAAAGAGAGCACCTCAGTGAACCAAGGAGCTGGATTGGCTCTGCGTGACAAGAGGGGATGTTCAGGGGCAATCATGTCCACTGCCCTGGCCATCTGAGTGTTATAGAGATCAACCAGGGCTTCGACATATTGTCAGCTCTCATGACAGGAAGATCCCCAAGTGATATCAGGAATCTGTCTACATAAACCAGTCTTCTTTTGTCGGGATAGCTGAGTACTTGCTGCTGTAATCATACATAGTATTCGTTTTCCATATTATCTCTTTAATAGATCATTCAGCATCCCCAACAAGTAGAACTTAATTTTGACCTTAGCCATTTCTTCTAGTCCAGTATTTCTGGGTCTTTTCACAAGGCCACCACAAATGGTAGAATGTCCCCACATTTTTCTCACATTTCTAACATTGAGTACAACTACCTTTATACAATTTAAAAAGCCTTTTGAAAGAGTGTTTTTATGTTTTGATTTTATGTTACTCCTCCCCACTTACTTCCTGTTTAGGATTATGGGCAAGTTACTTTTGTGTGAGTTTTACCAATTTACCTTCGGGAAATTGGTGTCTTGTCATGGACCATACTTCTAATTTTGGAATGGGAAGACACCATACACACACCATAACCCCTGGTGACAGCCACTGTTTGAAAAAACCAACATTGCTCTCACAATTTCAACAGTGTCCACTGTCCCAGAAAGATTAGAAACCCATGGTAATATAAAAGCAAAATTGCCTTATATCTAATAATAGGTTTGAATTTAATAGGTCTTGTTTGAAAGGAACACATTTGAAGGCAAACAATGTGAAGTTTTAATCATCATTTTTGTGATGGATAAAAATAAATGTGATGAATCAAGAATCAAACACTTGGCCATGAATAATTCTTTTATGTGTTACATTTTATCTTGCTCTTTCTGCAAGGACCTCAGAGTGGTATGCATGACTCCTCCATGCTACCCTTGAGCCCTGTGGCTGATTTAAGAGTAGCTAGTCTAAGATCATTAGGGAGTTTCATGGCTGAGTGGAAATTTGCACCCTGGTCTCCTTAGCCTAGATCCACTAGAATACTCTGTATGTGTGTATGCTTTTGCCATTGCATTCACTCACATCTTAACCTCACCTCAGAGTGGTGTCATCAAGATAAAGAGGATAAGAATAATACAGAGCTTTAGAAAGTATAAAATGCGATGGAAATAATTTGTTCAGATTAGAACCATAAACCTTGTGTTTGAAGATGAAACAAACTGCTTGTGAGAAAAGTATGAATGAGTTCCTCCGAGTCTTCAGCTTGCACAAGGTTATTCACACACCCCCATGAATCACTGGCATGCTCCGAAAACTTAGTTTTCTACCACCTTGCTCTTAAACCTGATTCCTCCAAATCTTAAAATGGGGTGCTTTAACAATTCGATTAATTCAGAGCAGCAAAAAATTGTAGACAGCTGGGATTATCCATTTAAAAGAGTAGCATAAAGAAACTGGGAAGCACAAATGAATGAGGGGGAGAAAATGCCTTTTTAAAAGGTGTGATGAAGGTCCCGCTGCAAAACAATTAATCTGGACATTTTTCACTTGACACAAACTGACTCCATTTCATTGCAAACTGCCTCCCTCCTTAACATGGGAGGCACTTTGTGTGTGAGTGCCACTGCTTAGTATGTCCCGTACCAGCAATATCTTACTAGTTCATCACTTGTGACTTTCCCTTGGACCTGCATAAAATATTTTGATGAAACTGTTATTTGGTGCCCAAGATGACACATATGCTTTCACGTGTCAACCTTGGGCACTGTTAATGGCAGCAGAATTGCAGGCAGGCAAACTAGAAAACAGAATTATCCTGACATTTCCTATTTGTTATAATAATGCTTGTTCAGAAGAAGTTGATAATGGATTATGCCTCTGGTCATTTTCACCTTGGGCTGAACCTATAGTTATCCAGTCCTTCTACCAGGAGGCAAAGTGAGCTGATGTTGCAGAAAGGTGTGTTGTTATGTGCCTTCAAGTCACCTCTGATTTATTATTGTGCTTCTAATTAGTGTTGCCAAACACTTTTGAAGGTAAGAGTGACATAAAGCGGATTACAATTAATTAAAAATACAAGCTACACAAGCAAACAGAAGAAACAATATTCAACACATGAATCATTAAAGTACTAAATATGATACTGCCTTTAAAATAGCAGTACTTCATGAATAATTATTTTTTTCTCCGAGAGTTTCTAGAAGCAGACAAGCAGTGCAACCAAAGGCACTCCATGTAATCCTAACTTCTGAAACAGATTACAAACGCAATTCCTAGTCTCAATTAGACTAAGCCTCATTATTTATTTATTTATTTATTTGCTTTATTTCTATACCGCATTTTTCAGCCCAAACAGGCGACTCAATGCGGTTTACATGGTACAATTATCAAACGGTGTCAGTGCAATTAAAACATAACAATGCAACAAACAGGATCAACAGCATCAATCCGCAACAATTAACAATCAAACAAGACAAATCAACAAAACAAACATAACATAACGCCTCAGTTGAAATCAGATCCGTTCTCATAATCCTTGTGCCATTCCTATGTTCCATTTACGTATTTGTAAAACCATGGCTGCACAGAAGTCAGGCCTCATTGTGTAGGATACTAGCTACCCGTTGGTTTGAACTTCACTTGGTTTTGTCGTAACTATACACGCAAGAAACCTTGGACTATTACGACCGCATCAGATGAGGGTGAAATCAGCAGCATGCACCAGTTCGCCTTCTCCTCTATGACAGAACCCACTGGTTCCCATTACACAACACACTACAACTTCCAACAGGGCTCTGTCTTAAAGGGGAAGAAGGTGAACTGGCACATGCTGCTGCTGCAGCAGCAACCCAGGATGCTTCCTTTGTTGCCTTGGATCCAAAATGTATTATCATCACCTGCAACATTCTTTTCAGAGAAGCAAAATAAAGTTTCCTTCTCTGATTTTGGCAGGGGTTGGATTTAAAAGGAGGGGAAAGCAGTGAAAAGGAAAAGTTGACAGGGTAAAATGTGTCAGACCAAAGGAAGAGAAGGGACACATATTTGGATGTGAGAACTCAAAGGGCAGTGAGAGATGAATTACGAGGGTTGAATGAAAAGTAATGCCTCCACCTTCGTTACTTGGGTTTGGATGGGAATATTTTAATAAATCAAACGCAGAAATAATTCTTTGTTAGAATGTGCTCTTTAACTACCACTATTCACTTAGCCACATAATCACCAGACTATTGGATACATTTCTGCCAACAATGAACAAGTTTTCTGAAGCCGTCACGGAAGAAGTCAACACTGTTTCAGCAACCAGCATGCACAGATCTTTCGATAGCCAAGCAAAGCAATAATGTGACCCACACATTCTTGTGAAATCCTGATTATGCTTGAAATTTTATCTCTGAGTGATACGATGATTGTCCTGAATCAATCTATCAACCTTTTGCTTGTGAAACTGGGTGGTTGCTGTCACAGGACGTCCAACACTTCGTTTGTCACATAAGTCAGATGTTCCCACCTCAACATTTTAAAACTTACTCATGCAACGATGCACAGTTCTCACATCAACACAATCATGATAAACAGCTTGCATTCTCTGATGAATCTCCTTTGGGGTGACACCTTCTGCTGTCAAGAATTCAATGACTGCACGTTGCTTAAGTCCCATTGACTGATTGTCTGCTCAGGGTTCCATACTTCGCACTTTAACAACACAACCGTTCAATGCTAAGGCTTCCCACCAAAATGTAACTGTAGAGGAGAGTCTACTGAACAAGCCAGTACCTGCCGCATACGAGTACTGCCATCTGTTGAGGAGTTATGAAATGCCAAAGGTGGAGGCATTACTTTTCATTCAACCCTCGTAGCACTATGAGGTAGATTAACTACTTTTGTTTTTATTTGATTTTATGTTCCAAAATTGTAGTTTGCATTTATATCACTCAGTTTGCAAAAGACACAAAATTGTGTTATGATCATGTAGAATGATTTTCTGTGCGCTGTGTAAATGCCACCTTTCTTGTAAGTCACTCAGTAACACATGTTAAGTAATAATAAATCATGGCAAATGCAAAGTCTTGTAGTAGTTATAATGGGGAGGGGGGTGTTGTGTTGTAAAGTAGTACTAGCATGATTTGTACAAGCTAAAAGTGCCAGCTTTCTTAATAACCTACTTCTCGCTTATCCTTTGATGACAGCCATGTAGACTAGCTAGTGAGAGGGGTTTTCTTCTTGTTGTCATTGAGAATAAGTATGGAATCACAGGGTTATTTAGCTTGTAACCATAATTCTGCTCCTTCTGTTCCATAGTTTGGGTTTGTCCTGCTGTTTAGCCCCAGTGTAGCTTCAGTCCTGCTATTATAAATGTCAGTGTTGTTGTTTCACCCGATCTTCAGCTGAGTCCAGAAAGCCTTGCTGCTCCCCACGGATGTAATGAAGAGTTTGAATTACTCTCGCACAATTCAACAGGCACAATATTATGGGCAGCATTTCTTTTAATTTTGGAGAAACTAAACATTATTTTAGCCATCACCAGACTGAAATAATGGGCTTGTCCATTGTTCTGCCGTGCGCTGTAAATAATTGTCTTTAGAACAGGACGTGCAACCTTTGCCCAGCGGGAAGCCAGGGGGCCCAAGGAGAAGTTCTCAGAGGTTTTCCACCACAAATGATCTTTAGATGGCTTGTGAAGTATAACAAAGTCTTTTATTAATGAACAATCAAACAGAAACTTCTCTTGTCTTCAATAAAGTTAAACAACTGATTCCAGGCTTTTATGCAACTGGTGGCTTTCTAAACTTGCCCACGAAGGACAGGCAACTGTCTTCAATAACTTCTTCTTTACTTTAAAGGAAAATCCCCTTTTTAACTTCTCCCAGGCTGACTGTAATCTAACCCTTACTGATGTGGGCTCGCTACCGGTCGAACTGCATCTCGAAGCACCGAGTGGACCTACCAGTAAAGGTTTAGATATTCTCCAGCTGGAGTTCTTTGGTCTTTAGGGCTGTTTTCCTGGAAATCTTTGGAGACTCTTAAGACTGTTTTCCCCCTGAAAGTCTTAAGGGTTGAAGCTTTTGTACAGGGGAAGCTTGCACACATCCTGTACATTAGCTTTCCTTGCTGAGACTGACTAAAAATGGCTCCCTTCCCTTCCCAATTGCCCTGAGCAAGGGGCGGAACCAAAACTTAACGATGATGGACAGGTGACTTGCCCTATGACTGCAACCAAAGGAAGCCACCTATCTGCAGAGTCCCTGAAACCTTGGACTGTAAGCAAACATTTAATACAAAGCAAATAAAGTTGGAGCTCCTGGTACAGCCGTACCAGAACATCCATAGTTTTTCATAGTTTTTAGCTCTTTCACTTACATTTTAATTGCTGCATAAGCTTTTGGAGACTGGAGTCCATTTCTTCAAATGTCTGATAAAATGGTATGCCAGATTAAATGTGGTAGCCCTTAAAATGGCGTTCGATTAGTACAGTTAATCTAGTCAAATGTATTTATTAGTTTATATAGATTTTGTCTAATAGTAAGAGTTTGATAGTTTTGGTCAACATTTGAAAGATTAAGCACAGATAAGTAGTTATTTTTAAACTTTTTGTTTTCCTCAGTAACTAAGTTGCATTAAGATTTTAACTTGATGAATGATGATTTTACTTCTTTTGCAGTATCACTGTAACAGTTTTTTGGCTTCATAAAGGCTGAGGTGGGGGAGAACATAGAAACATTAAACCAATCAGTATGTCAAGATAAAATCTCAAGAACATCCCTGTTGAATTTAATATGAAAAATAGATTTGCACTATTTGGCCTAATTAACAGGGAATCAAAAGAATTCCAGGCTGAAGTCAGGGACATTCAAAACAACACTATCTGCAGTCCAAAAGAAAAAAAAGATGACAGATAAAATTGATGATAGATAAAACTCATCAAGCGCTTAAGGACAGATGAGAAGCAAAAATAAAAGTAACAGAAATAATTCATAGTCTGAATGCCATTGCTCAGCAGCTTGTGTGCAGAGACAAGGGCAGCTACTATACTAGTCACTGCAAAGAAGTAGAAGATGGCAACAATACAGAAAAACAAAACTAGAGTCCTCTTCCACAAAATCCAAGAAATCAAAGGGAAATTTAAAGCAAAATTGTAAATACTTTATGTCAAGTAGAGCAGCAGATTATATGAACAAGTAGAAAGGAAAAGGACAATGGAAATAATACACAGAACAAGCATATTAAAAGAAACGAAAGGATAATGGATTCAATCAAGGAAGAACTATTTGAAGATGAACCTATGATTTTAGAAAATGAAGTGGAAGCGGGAATTAAGTGGCATACCAATAAACCACTTTAAGCTACAGAGGCAGAATCGACTCTAGTTCTAACTAAAATCTGTCAGAAATATGGAAAATGAAACAATGACCCATAGATTGAAAATGCTCAGTATACATTCCAACTTTCATACAAAGGGGCATCAAGGATTTCAGTAACCACAGAACCATTGCATTAATTCTTCATGCAAGCAAAGTGGTGCTCAAAGTTCTAGGTCAAAGACCTTTACTATAAACAAAGCAGGAAATTCCAGATGTACAAGCTTGGTTCGGGGAAGGCACTGAAAATCATATTTCAAATATACATTGGATAATGGAGCATACTAAAGAATTTCAAAAGCAGTATAGCAAAGTATTTTATTTTGAATATTATGAAAAATCTTGAATCACTTTTAAAGAATTGGGTGTGCTACAGCATTTGATTGCCCTGGTGTGTAACCTTCACTTAGGAGAAGAGGCTACTAAGGACAGAATCTGGAGAAATGGAATGGTTTCCAATTGACACGGGAGTCAGGCAAGGCTACATTTTATCACCCTGTTTAACCTGTGCACTGAACATATCATATATAAAACTGGATTCGATCTAGAGGAAGGATGTGGGAAAATCAGAGGAGAGAACATCAACAATTTAAGATTTGCAGATGACACCATATTACTAGCAGAAAATAGCAGAGACAGAATGGTTACTCAAGAAACTCAAGGAAGAAAGTGAAAAGGCCGGTTTACAGTTAACATTAAAAAAAATAATGTCCACAGATGATGTATATAACTTTAAAGTAGACGGTTGAAGACACTGAAATAGGTGACGATTTTGTATATCTTGGCTCAGTTATTAATCAACAATTTAAGAGGACTAGATATTGAATTTAATAAAGTCAGTTTAGATTTATTTGACTAGCCAATATTATTCCTATAGCCCCATGAGTGGACATGCTCCAAGGATCATGCCATCATATTTTTGACTCCTTCAAAAATCTGCAGTGCATCATCACAACTTGGGACGCGCTGATGTATCATGTCTAGTTGTTTTACAATCTATTGGGGGGTATATCTGGGTGGCAAGCTTCTCCCTGACACTATTCTACAGCATTACAAAAAGGATTGAAATACTGATATTTATGTTTTCAGACCCCTTTTTTTCTGGCCAGGATTGGGGGGCAGGCTTTCCAGAGCTCGTGGGGCTCACAAATGTCATACTGGAAAGTTTGGCATGCCTAAAAGGAGAGAATTAATAAAATGTCTATGTGAATTCTTCACATTTTTTGGCTTCCTCACTTCACTCTATCCTTTTTTCTGCCCCTATCTCTAAGCACATGATCAGAATTAGAGTAGTGTACTTCAGTCCCCCAAGATACTAACTTGACTCTTACTTAAATGTCAAGGAAGAAAACTGGAAAGAGCAACATGAAAAGGTGGCTACACAATCATGATTTTAGCACCTCACCCGATGTAAGATTGAGGCCATAGAGCTCTAGTCATGGCTCCATTGTGAGTCACTGCAGACACTCAAACAAAAATTCCACTCTGGAGAAGGCCTCTCATGAGAGGAATTTGTAATGTCCATCTCTGTAAGTGGTCACTCTTTTACACAACCCCTGAACTAGCCTGTGCCCTTCACTGGTGGCAATCTCTTAGTATGAAGGGTTGTCTCACTTCCAACTCTGGAGTAATGAACCCAACTCTTGTAGGCAATATGGGTGTGTATCCCCAAGGGTTCTACACTTCTGTGTTCTTGCCCCAGAACATTCTTAGTCACTTTTCAAGATTCCTCTAGTGCAGTAGCTCTCAATCGTTGGTCCTCCAGGAGTTTTGGATTTCATTTTCCCAGAAATCCCAGCCATCTTATCAGCTGTTAGGTATGGTGGGAGCTGAAGTTGAAAACACCTGGAAGATCAAAGGTTAGGAACCACTGCTCAAGTGAGATGTGACAGCTTCTGATAAGGGTGAAGGGATACATGTCATTATGTCATGACATGGGCTGACAGATCCTGTGTTTTTCAGTGGAAAATTCAACATAAAATTGTTTTTTCAGTGGCATCCCATATCTCCCATATTGTGTGCATTTACCATCATACCAGTGTCTAGTTTGTCAGTTATAACAGGATGTTTATTATTTACTTAGCTTTGTGATAAGGTGATGTGATTACTTTATTTATTGCATGGTGTAATAACAGCGTTCCATTAAAGTGTAGTGCTATTGAAAAGCAAATATGATTTGTCATGAATGTCAGGTGAAGTGGACTATTGTAAGCAAGGAAAATCAAGATTTGTATGTGTATGCATGTCTGTATGTCCATCGCCTGGAAGAGGTATAAGTGAAATGTAGTCTCAGGATCTAGATGGCATCAATGTGAGGACCAGATAACTAAATGCAAAACATGTGCATTGTTAGGGCTTTCAATTTTTATTCTGGACCTACACTTTCCCTTCTGATTCATAGGTGCATATGTGACGGCTGCCATCTTGACAGACCCCAGAGATTGAAACGGGGACCTCCAGAACTGAAAGCGTGAGTCTCTACAGCTTGCGCTAAAGAGCCAGGCTCTGAAATAGGCTGTAAAAGACTCCCTTGTACTCTGTGGATCAGCCAGAGAAAGGGATAGTTGTTATTGACAGATAAATATATCTATACCTATCAGTTTTTTCACTACTTTTTGAACATCAGAAATATTCTGCAGTGCTCTCTTTCTCTAACAAACTATAAACTTCATTCCTGGCCTTCAGATAATAACTTCTTAATGTTTAATTGTTGCAGTGATAGTCCAAGGCATGCTGCTTCCTGGGGCCCAGTAGTAAAGACCTTTCCATCCCCAAGTCAAAGTACGTAGTACAATGATGGGCAACCTTTTGAGCTTTGTGTGTCAATACTCACCAAAAAACTGAGCATAACTCTAGTGGGGTGTCACTTCAAGAAAAAACCCATAATTTCATGATACTTATAGTTTAATAACAAAAATATATTATTGTAATATATAACTGTATTTAATAAACCAAAAACTAATTATTTAACTTACCTACTTTTTCTATAATGCCATATATCTCAGCATTATAGAAAAATGCTGGTGTAGGAGCCGAGGATGAAATGTCCTCCTTGGGATGCAGCCCCATCTTCTCTGTATGCGGCCGCATGTGGCTGTGTGTCATCGAAAATGGCTACGCATGTCAGTGCTGACACACGTGTCATAGGTTCGCCATCATGGACTTAGTATCTAAAGCTGCCAAGTTATTTTGACTTCTGTACCAGAGAATCCCATTCAGCCCCTCTTTTGGAACAGGCAGGGAAATAAAATAATGGTTTTCAATCCCTCAAGGTATTTGAAAGAGAATTGCCTGGCTCATTCTGCCCGATGATCAGGCTGCCTGGATTGCTGGGGAAAATAAAAAATTGCCTTCACTTCTTTGTCTTCATGACTAATAAGGGATGCAAAAGATAATGCAAAGAAGAAACATGTCAAAGCTACTATGGACAGCCATAGCATTTGTAGACAAGGGTAGACAGGAATGCCTTCGGGTCATGCTACATAGGTGGCATAGTCAGATCATAATGTAATTAACCTTCTTGCCTGCTCTGTCACTCATGGGAAGGGATTTATTTTAACTCATGAATTCTCGCATGATAACTATGATGGGATGCCTCATCTTTATTTATTGTTTACAGATAGAACATTAACCCTGAGGTAGGGAGAAACTTTCCAAGATTACCCAATGAATCCAGAGATAACTAGTGGTGGCCAGTGGTCAAATCTGGGGGGGTACCACAGCCCAAAATAATGGGGAGGGCATTTCACCCTTCTTACACCACAAGTCACTAGTAGAGTTGGTGGGGATTTGAACTTAAGTGTCTTGAAACCCTAACCAGTGCTTTTTGGGTTTTTTTTTAAATCATGTTTTGGATAAATGATTCGTCTACCCACATTTTATCTTACTAGTATCAGATGCCCTTAAGAAGATTATTATCTATTTGGCTAGAACAAGTAAGGCAATTAAGGAAGAGAACCAGAATTAATGTGGTCATTTTAAAGAGGTACTGCAGAATTTGCAAATGCATCACATTGTGTTTGTCCCCATAGGCATTAGAATGTGCTGTCAGTATATTAGGGAAATCCAAGTTACAAAGCCAGTAAGTGGCTTAGATAGGAACTACACATTATATGCAGTCAAGTTACCCTTTTCAGATCCCTAGTCCTGTAAGACTATTTGTAGGAGAATTGTATATGGAGGTAGGAATGCTTTTTTCTTCTCTCTAACCTCCTATCCAGTAGCCTCCCCTTCTTCGCCACCTCCCCACAACATTCTAGACATGTGAGACAAACACAGACCTGAAATCTAGCTCAAGGAAGTTGCAAGAGGGACAGCATTTGGAAGAGGAAGGGTTAAACACTCTTCCTGCTTCTTGGTGCTTCTACCCTAGTATTGAATCAGAAGGTAGGAGTTGGAAAGGTCAACTGACTGTTGACTGTGATTCCCATGAAAGAGAGAAAGTAATGTCTCAGCTGCATCCAAGCAAATGTTTTGTTCATGATCTTCTAGTTTCATTGTTTTGATTTCTACATGCTTTCTGTTCTGTTGATGGAAGAAACGTTCTTCCGTGTTTTCATAGCATCACAATGTTCTTTAAAACTGGCACCCTGGTTCTCAGCTCATTTATTCAAGTAGCATGTTTCAACATTGACAATAGACTCTGTTCCCATATTGTATGCTGAGGACTTAAAGCCCAGGAACATAGTCTTCTCGAGACATAGCTCTGTCTGGGAGTGAGGGATTGTTAAGAATACATAGATAAAAGTATTATTTTCAGACTTCTGTATTTGCAGCAGTTCCATCATATCTAGACCAAATTATATGTCCAGAAATGTATTCAAAAGGGTTGTTTTCAGCCTTTTGAGATTACCATGAGCCCTATTTGGGACCCTCTATTACGCTTTCTCCTTCATCTCACTTCTGAATCCCCCTTTTTGAAAAAACTCCTAAGCAAGAACAAATAAAATACTGCTGTGTCAATTGATGGAAGCCAATGCACAATATTGTGAATATTAATCCCCCAGATGAAAACCAATGCATTTATTATTATCTAAGTTAGTAGATTATCCATGGAAGCATCCTTCATTATATCCCTTTGCATTCTTGAATATTGATTAAACCTATTTTAAGATGAATAGTTTAGCAGAAGTTTGTTTATATCCCTGCTGCAACCCACCTCCCTTCAGTAATGCAAAATACTCAATGGTAAGGGATGGCCTTAACATATTTTTTAATAATGTCTCAAAGTTAAGAGGTTTTTTTACGAAGTCAATTTATTTTTGCCATTTTCATTGTTGCTTATGTCCTTGTTCATCATTCATTTTCAACAGGTAATCATAACATCGGTTTCAATAGCAAACTGTTGTCATGATAGCTACAAACAATGGGGGCATCATGGCAAACTTTTAAATGCCATTCCCAAGCTTTGGAATAAGCTCTATGTTTAAAACACATTTCTATTATGTGCTCAGCATTAGTCTATGAAATGATCCAGCATTAGAAATAATAGCAACAAAAGCCAGGTGTTTCAAGAAAAATATATTGACTTTGCTCCAACACCAAATTTTCCAATTTTGTATGTATTCATTGCATTTGTATCTGTCCTCAGATTGGAGTCATAAACACTAGTATTCTTTTAAAAAAGCATTTTTTAAATTCCTGTATTAATGGCTTGCACCTCTTCGTATAATTTTAAAATATTTTGTATATGTGATTGTCAAGTAATGCAGAGTAGATACACATGATAGAAAATTGTCTGTAGCTGATTCAGTCTCAAGAGGGAATGATTTACAAAGTGGTTGTGGGCATGATCTATTCACACTGCAAGTGCAGCACCTGTACATGGAGAATTCCAACACAACTAAGCAGAGTTCTCTTTCTTCCCTATTCCCTATATGTACCTGGCTGTGTGATAGGGTATTAAGGCAATGGGAGGCATCTGCTCCTCTTTTTGTTTAATGCAAGAGAGGGATACAAAAGACACACAGAGATCTCTTTTTGTCTTTAATATCCATTTAGACTGATTGTATTCAGGTCCTTCATAGGCAGGGGGAGAGTAGAGAAGGATTTCCTTGAGTCCTGTTGGATATTTCCATAGATATAATATGGACTGATTATGACCATTGGTTGTGGAAATTTCTGTCACATTTTTGCCCACCAAAGATATGTCTTTTGGATATGTATTTCTTTAGCCCTGTCTCAATGCAAATGACTCTATGAAAGAAAGCTACAAAGTGGAAGGAAGCACTAGATATTATATATTCAATATAATTTATGGGAGCAGGTGATTCTGACTAACATATCTCATAAATGTGCAATTTTAATATATTAGAGTCATTATTTATTATTATTATTATTATTATTATTATTAATTATCACATTATTCACCGATACATCACACAGTCCTAGACATGTGATCCAATACAAGAGCCAGCTGAGTGTCTGCAATGGACTCATCTTGTTGTGTTTCAAATAATAATAATAATAATAATAATAATAATAATAATAATAATAATTATAGAGTTTATATGGCGTTTTGGAATATTTAAAGTGCTTTTCAGATATTGTTTTACAGTATACTCATAACAATCCCTATAAGTCGGTGTTGTTATCCATGGATTGGTGACGGGCTTGGATAGTGTCTGAGTTGAGAACCCTGCTGAAGGTCACCTAATAATCTGATTCAAACCAGGGCTTCATGGGTTGTTGTAGGTTTTTTCGGGCTATATGGCCATGGTCTAGAGCAGGGGTCCTCAAACTAAGGCCCCGGAAGCCAGATACGGCCCTCCAAGGTCATTTACCTGGCCCTCGCTCAGGGTCACCCTAAGTCTGAAATGACTTGAAAGCACACAACAACAACAACAACAACAACAACAACAATCGTATCTCATCAGCCAAAAGCAGGCCCACATTTCCCATTGAAATATTAATAAGTTTATATTTGTTAAAATTGTTCTTCATTTTAATTATTGGATTGTTTTTAAGTGTTTTTTGCACTACTAATAAGGTATGTGCAGTGTGCATAGGAATTCATTCATGTTTATTTTTGTTTTCAAATTATAATCCGGCCCTCCAACAGTTTGAGGGACTGTGACCTGTCCCTCTGTTTAAAAAGTTTGAGGACCCCTGGTCTAGAGGCATTCTCTCCTCTAGACCATGGCCATATAGCCCGAAAAAACCTACAACAACCCAGTGATTCCAGCCATGAAAGCCTTCGACAATACACAGGACTTCATGGTCCATAGCTGCTTTAACTATCACCTTACAATAGCTGTCATACAGAACACTATATAGAGAGAACTGATTCTTCTAGAAACCTGATTGTTTAACAGTGTTAATGGTGTGCTGCTTATGCAATGTGTAATAGAATGCCCTCTGAATTCTAATTTTGATTCACTGAGTAATTGCTGTTCCCTTAAAGGATTGCTGTGAGTCAGTGCAAGTAGAAAGGTCTGGAGTCTAAACCTCCTTGAATTGAGACAGGAGAGTTGAAGCCACGATGGCTCAAGAGCTTAAAAATAAATGACATTGGCAGAGCGAACGTATCCAAGCATCAACTTTGCTCCCTGAGTTGCATCAGTTGCTAGAAATCCACTTCCAAGAATTTATTGCCTTTTGCCACTTCTGGAGGTTGCAAAAGTGAAACTCTTCATGCTTCGACTATTTTCATTGCCATTCACTTCCATAATCATTGTCATATGCATTTGTGCTTCACTGTCAAATGTATTTCTTTCTTTCGCTGATGCAAAAGCAATTGCTCTCCTTGCAACTAAACAGAAACGATTAAGTTTTGTAAATGTTATCAGTGTCAGGCAGTTCAGCAAGCTAGTGGGTTGGTTGGAGGGAATGAACTCACTCAAAAATTGTAAGATTGCTCTTCCTACCCAGCCCCAGCATTCATCTGAATGATAAAGTATGATGTGATCTTCATGTATGTGTCTTTTCCCCACCCTCTTTTTTGTTGCAGTGATGGGTCTTTCTCTTATGATTCTGTTCCTTGGCAGCAAAACACCAATCAGCCCCCAGGCTCCTTATCAGTGGTCACTACAGTATGGGGTGTGACTAATACTTCCCAGAGCCAGGTAAGCTTCATTCTTTGGGTCCTTTTCTTGACAACAAGTTAAACATGACAACAATGTGATGTGGCGGCAAAAAAAGCCAATTGGATTTTGGCCTGCATCAATAGGAATATAGTGTCTAGATCCAGGGAAGCCATGCTACCCCTCTATTCTGCCTTGGTTTGACCAATGGCTTCAAACTACAAGAAAGGAGAGTCCATCTGAACATTAGGAAGAACTTCCTGACTGTGAAAGCTATTCAGCAGTGGAACTCTCTTCCCGGAGTGTGGTAGAGACTCCTTCTTTGGAAGCTTTTAAACAGAGGATGGATGGTGCTTTGAATGCAATTTTCCTGCTTCTAGGCAGGGGGTTGGACTGAATGGCCCATGAGGTCTCTTCCAACTCCATGATTCTATCATTCTATAGCATGTTTTATTTCCAAATTAGATTAGACAGAACTACCACATTGCCTGCTACAAATAAAAAAGGCCAGAAAACAATCTTTGGGGTTTCAAAGTTGGCTCAGGGTAAGAACAGTAGATATGTGGCAGTAGAAGAAGAAGAATTTTATTTTTCTACCCCGCCTCCATCTCCCCAAGGGGACTCGGGGCGGCTTACATGGGGCCAAGCCCAGGCAACATACAATTAAAAGCAAAACAACAGCAAATTACAAATTAAAAAGACACAAAACAGCATAACAGTAATAAACAAGCATCAAGCAACAGCAACCCAAATTTTGGAGTGGGGGGGCGAGACTGCACAGCAGATGGATGGCCAGTGAGCTGCAACTGGCAAGTTTCAAGTGGACCATCTAGAACAGGCCTGCACAACCTATGGCCCTCCATCTGTTTTGGCCTCCAAATCCCAGAAGCCCTAGCCCGCTTGTCCAATGGCTAGGAATTCTGGGATTTGGAAACCAAAATGGCTGGAGGGCAGTAGGTTGTGCAGACCTGATCTAGAACCTGCTCAAACTTTGATGTTTCTTCATCAAATTCCACAAGGCATTTCTTACACTCTGAATCAAGAGTCCTTTCTCCATAGCTTGTAGATGACCTAACTCTTAAGAAAAGCATGTCATTTTATTTGTAAACGTAAAATATATTAGTGGAGCAGCAAAGACTGTATTTAGCATACCCGTATTCTATGAACTACTATAGAAAACATACAAGTATCCCACATTCTAAGATGGGATCAGGAAAGTATAGCTCTGAGGCTGCATGCAGCTAGTTCCATGCTTTTTGTACACTTTATTTATTTATTTATTTATTTACCATATTTATATACCCCCTCTCTCAGCCCGAAGGTGACTCGAGGCAGTTTACAATCGGAAATCAATGATACCAACAACATAAAATATAATTTAAAACATTAACATATAATATAGACCATATAAAAGTAGTAATTCCAAGCTCAGCAATGAGTCCAGGATCACACCCAAGCTCCAAACCTGCATCTTCAGGGGGAGTGTAACCCCGTCCAACACAGGCTGTAACCCTATGCCCTATTCGGCCTTTCGACTGACCAGGAGTATCTCTGTCTTGTCTGGATTCAGTTTCAATTAGTTCACCCTCATCCAGTCCGACACAACCAAGCACCGGTTCAGGACCTGAACAACCTCCTTAGTAGCAGGTGGGAAGGAGTGACAGAGTTGGACGTCATCTGCATACAGGTGACACTGCACCCTGAAACTCTGGATGACCATGGCCAGTGGCTTCATGTAGATATTAAACCACGTGGGAGACAGTATTGAGCCCCGAGGAACCCCATAAGACAAGGTTGTGGTGTTGAACAGGTGTCTCCCAATAACACCTTCTGGGAGTGACTCTCTAGGAAGGACCGGAGCCACTGCAGAACAATACCTCCAAGGCCCATTCCCATGAGGCGTCCCAGAAGGATACCGTGGTCAACGGTATCAAAGGCCGCTGAGAGGTCCAGCAGAACCAACAGGAACACACTCCCCTGGACTATCATTTTTAACTTCTCTAGATTCCCCGGACTATCATTTTTCTGGATAAAAAAAGGTGAATTTCCTATCCAGTCTCCAGGAATGACTGTTCACCTTTTAAATCTATTGTAGCCTCTCCCCCCCCCTCCTCAGTCCCATAAATATATTTTAAAAGGCCAGAAACTCCGGCCACTTCCCATTGTTTTCTTTTTGTTTGCATTTTTGGCAGTTTATGCAGCCCCTGGAGGCTCCCAGAGCCAGAAAATTGGCTTTCCAGACTGACTGTGTTTGCCCACCCCTGTTCTCAGACTGTTGAGTAGGCACATGCTTGAGATAGAAGAGTGGACTACAAAGATTATTAACATATAGATCTGCCTTATACAGACATAGATATCCATCTTGTCCAGTATTATACACTCTATCAGCAATATGTACATGTGTACACATATCACACACACACGTACCTCCTTAAGATGCTTGACTTGGATTTTCTGATGGATTGAGCTTTTTGGCCTCTGCAGACAAAACATGTGACCTTCCACAAATGTGTGGATCCTGTAATGGAATGAGTGTTAAACTGTCAACTTCCTTCGACCACTCAAAATTCTTTTCTGTGCTTCACAATTCCATTTGCCTCTATTATGACCTCACCTGCAGCAGAGATGTCTGGTAGAAATATATGGTTACTGTCTACATTGTTCTGGATATACGGCAAGGCAGTTAGATAGCAACACCCCACCCTTGCATACCTTTCTTAAGTTGTCAAGTATCCCCCATAATTCTTTCTCCTGCTCTCTCTCCACTCTCGATAATAAAGTGAACAATTTCTTGAAGCCATGGTTGTATCAAAAGAATTTACTTTTTTTTTCTCCCTTTCTGCTCCCCAGGTCCTGGGAAATCCCATGGCTAATGCTAACAATCCTATGAACCCAGCAGGAAATCCCATGGCTTCTGGGATGACAACTAGTAATCCTGGAATGAATTCACCTCAGTTTGCTGGGCAACAGCAGCAGTTCTCGGCCAAGGCCGGCTCCAATCAGCCATACATACAGCAAGGCATGTACGGACGGCCCAACTATCCAGGGAGCGGAGGCTTTGGGGGAAGGTGAGTCTAATACATGTGGAACAATAGCTCCCCTTCTCATCTTGTTGCTGAGTTGGATGCATTTAATCAATGAGTTTAAACAATAGTGACTTAAAAGGCAAGATGTTGTCCAAGATTATATTTGAACTGCACTCCATTCTGAGAAGTGTATGGCACACAATCTCTTCCTGGCAATACATATAAGTGAGAACTATCCTGATGGATCCAGATCAAGACTTTGCCTAGCATTCTTTCTCCAATAGTGGTCAATCTGACCCTTTTGGGAAAGGAATAATAAGAAAATACAACAACAACAACAACTATTTTTATTGATTAGTCAGTTGGCCTTATCAAAAACAGACAGTGCAAACACAACATACAACATACATCTAGTCCTCTTAAAATAAAATACAAATATACAGGTATTTGTACGCTTTAAACATACAAATATACAGGTATTTGTATGCTTTAAATATAATTTCCAGCGGGCGCTGTACCTAAAAGCTGATATGTGAAGACACCTAAGAATCGCTTTTACCAGGGCAAGATTTGAACAAATTGAGTCCATGGAGAGACACGGCAGATTCAATCATATCCCACATGAAGAAAGACTATGTATCTGTGTTGCCCCCGAAGTCGAAAATCTGAACCACACTTTACATCACTGCAATCTATATGAAAAAGAAAGGAAACAATACTTATGGCCTTTTATTTGCAACAAAACAAACTGGGATACAGCGACTAAAACCTCATTTTTGTTGACTGGTTACAACCCCATTCTGACAACAAAAGTTGCCCTTTATTTGTTTAAAGCTGCCAAAATGAGATCAGAGTACACAGATCAGATTGGGGTGCTGTGTAGGGGAGACGAGGATAGTTGATGCATATATCTACAGCTAAGCTACATTGGTTTCAAGCTGTTAAATAAGAAAATACAATGATACAGGTGTTCTCTTATGAGTTGCCTCTAGCATCCAGAGGTGGCAAACTAATTTTCCTCAAGGGCCAGATCAGCCTTTTGGCTGCCTTGAAAGGGCCTCTGAATCCACACCAACCGTAATTTATTTACATGTGATCATTTCTCTTTAGTTTTAACCCAGTTTTGGTCCCCAGGCAGGGGCGGCTCAACCATTGCGCAAAGTAAGCATTCGCAGTATAGTTGATTTTGCCCAGGGGCACTCTTGAGGCTCTCTTGGGGGAAAATAGACCTTGACATATGCGAGTTGTAGTTACTGGGATGTATAGTTCACCTAAAATCAAAGAGCATTCTAAACTCCACCAATGATGGAATTGAACCAAATAGGGCACACAGAACTCCCATGATAAACAGAAAATATATATCAATGATTGGCTGGGGGGGGGGCACCAAAATACTGTTTGCTTACCGTTGAAAATTACCTAGGGCCACCTCTGTCCCCAGGTGTTAGTGAAAGACAACTCCCATCACTTTTGATGATCTCCCATGTGGACAGGGGATAATGGGAATTGGAACTCAACAGCACTTGTGGCTTTGAGGTTGGGGAAAATTCAAAGAACATTTTCAAGCCAGACATGTCCACAAGCCTAAATTCAAACTCCACTCTCCTGACTAAACAGAACAAACTGCAGCTTTCCAGATGTGACTGTCACAACTCCCATCAGCTCTAGTCATGATAACGAATACAGGAGTTGCAGACCAGCATCTGGAGGGCCACATAAAATGACATGGAAGGCTGGATTCACCCCATGGGCCTTGGTTTTGACACACGTGTTCCAGAGCTTAGTGGTACGAATTCATCTCAGCTTGCTGTGCAGTAGCTGTAGTTTTCGGTCAAGACAGCTACTGCTTCTGTAACTGAAGGTTTCATTTGGCTGTCACAGCTAATAGCCAAGCCAGTGATAGAGCTCTTCTCCATCAATCTGTCTGATCCATTTTGGTTTTTCTTTTAAAATCATTTTATAATGCAATTATATAACATTAATAGAACAGACAGTGAAAGCACAGTTCATCCAAATTGCAAAATGTTACATCATAAGCTAATTGGGTTTGTGAAGAGTTTGTTCAAAGAGGAGAATCATTTGCTGCATTTTGAAGATGTTTTTCCCAGACATTTGTGATGGCAGTTCTCCAATTTTGTTATTGTTCGGTGAGGGGAAGCCACTTTCAGTAAAAATTCATTTCGGCTCCAGACCTTTAGTGCTGTTAAATAATGTGGGGGCAAAAAATTCATGGACACTTTGTCCCTCACTCATTTTGTCTAATTCTATAATTCTTCGCTGTGTTTTGTATAATGGATTCCATTTTCAATAATATATAAAGTATGTGTTCTGCTGGTTGGCCAGTTCAGGTAAAGATTTAACCCTGGGATGAAATTGGGTTTGAGCAATGCCATGAAATGTTTTTCATGCTCTCAATCTCTCAGCATAAGGAGACATAGACCAATCTGGAGAAATGTCATATTAATGTCAATATTAGATCTTAAGAAATATACCCACTTTGTAGCAGTTTCTATCTTGTGAGGTCAAGGAGAACCTCTGAGTATATGTGTGTACATATAATTTCTGTCTGGATCCTGGTTTTTTCATACCTTGCCTCTCCCATTGTAGATATCTTGTAATGCTTTTACTCTTCGAACTGATTAGATCTGTCTCCTGTCATAATCCCTTTGGGATAAGGGAGCAAGTGTACAATTGTGACCTTGACTTTCAGAGTGTTCACAACAAAAAGAACATTAGAAACAAGTTGATGACAGATATGAGGGAACGTTACGGTTTTCTACTGTACCATTTGGAGAATTTGTGTATTTGAAGTACTGGAAAATTATTCCCTCCATATAGATTTCATACTATTTATGAAAATAGCCGCACTAAGCAACCAGTGAGGTTAAACTACATACTTACTTGTGGAGGAGCTTAGGCAGACTTAAAGGGAAAGTAATCACAGTAGCAGAAAAAGATTTGCAAATGGCTTAAGCCAATCAATTAAGTCTAGCAAACACCTAAAATAAAGTTTTAATTAACAGTGAAATTGTGATATAAACCACAGGCTTAGGAATGATTAACATTTTGTTAAGTTAGTATGTAAAGCAGGTCTGCATAACCTATGGGCCTCCAGATGTTTGAGTCTCCCAACTTCCAGAAGCCCTTGCCAACTGGTCCAATTGTCAGGAATTCTGGGATCTGAAGTCCAAAACACATGGAAGGCTGGAGGTTGTGCAGGCCTGATGTAAAGGATATTGATAATTACCAAAGGAACCACATTGTTTGAGAATACAGTCTGGATGTTATTAAACTGAGCACCTACAACAAGAGTGGACAATTCATGGGCAGCAAGGGCCATACTTCCAAAACAACTCACAAAGTCATTCCTACTCTGAACATAACTTCCAACCATTTGCAGTTATAGTAAAAGAAGATTTGAGTTTTCTGAGGTAGCAGAGATCAAGGGGACCCAAAATAATGTGTTCGTGTGGTGGTTTGGATGTGGGTTTCTTGACAATTTGATTTCTATTCAAAAGGGGGAAATGTGGGGTGTCTTCTGCTGCTTTAGGGGCTACATATAGCTTTGGGGATGGTGTTTCCGATCTCCGAACTACAACCCAATGGCTTACACAGGCTGTAAGGGGATTTATATCAACACCAAGAGATTAAATAAATCCACAACTGAAATGAACCAGACAAACTTAGACCAGCATGTTTATATTTGTAATTATAGTTATGATTATAATTCAAACACTTGGCTTTCTTTATTTTTTTGCCAAATATTTCCTAGTACCTTCCTCTTTCACAGGAGCCCCACAAAAAGTGGAAACACTGCAAATTTTAAAAATCTGCTATTTTCTTTTACCTGAAAAAACATCTCTCTCGGAATTCCTAGATCCTCCAAGTTTAACAGAATTGTGCCAGAAAATCAACAAATGCTTATAGAACTGTCCTCTAGGAATATTTAGATTCTCCAGGGTGGAATTTAACCACAAAGTAGAGCTGGATGACCTAGAGATGCCATATTAATGAAATCTGCAGATAATCACATCCACAAAAGTTAAATCTGCAAATGTGCAGGGCCAACAATATGTGGAAATTATTTGGTTGATCTGTATCTTTTCTGCTCTAGCACCCCATCAAGGATGTGTGGTGTCCTGCAGATGTATGATATCTCCATTGCTATAGCTATGCCTAGTAAGGCCTAGGTTGCCCATTGACATTTTGCCATTCCGTCTCCTCTCCACTGAGTGGAATGGAGATTCCATGTTTTTGAGGAGCTTTCTGAGCAGCAAATTGTTTACCAGATTTTCAAGACCCTTCATGCATTTATAAAATGAAAGCATGTGACCACACAAGGATTCTTGGAGCAGGTGGTCCTCAAGAAAGAGATGTGGAGAATTGAAGTGATAAAACTGCAAAATAAATCAATAAAACTGGGAAATTACTTATGTAGAGAAGAAACAGTATCTCAGAGTACATTCACGGTTGTACCAGAGTTACGACTATTCCCTGAATTCATGTGAAGCTATCATTATTACATGCCAGTACAAGTATATAACCTCTTGCTTTCATGGAATAGCATTCGTTTGTGGCACAAAGGCAAGCTCAAAAGATTGATGGCCTTTAATTTCATATTCCTCCCTTAGCTACCCTGGAGGCCCCAATAACCCTGCTGGGATGGGTATCCCACCCCATACCAGGCCGCCTGCTGATTTCACTCAACCAGCTGCTGCCGCCGCTGCTGCTGCAGTTGCAGCAGCTGCTGCCACAGCCACAGCCACAGCCACAGCAACTGTTGCAGCCCTCCAGGAAACACAGAACAAGGATATGAATCAGTATGGACCGGTAAGAGAATACCATCGCATCTACTTTTTTGTTTTGTTATTTTTTTTAATAGAAGTTATGTCTACAGTTTAAAAAGCCAAGCTCAATTTTGGAAGACTACTACTTAAACAAGAAGTAAATAGATGCAAAATCCCCTTTTTATTATAATTTTAAATTGAGAAAACATTTGCAGAAATATTGCTGTTTTCCAATGTTGGAGATGCTTTGTTTCAAAAACCAACATCTTGAAGGTCTCCTGCTGCTTTATAACATTCGTAAATAAGCAGGCAGATGTAATATTTGTAGGAGCTGGAATAATGAAAAGGAATAGAATGATATGAGATCATCATAGATCAGATTTTGAAATCACCACAATCACTGTGGATAATTTGAAGTCTCTTGTATTCACTCTACTTATAATGTGAATTCTTCAGATTCTGCTTCCTTCTTTTTATAGATCTGTAGTCTGTTCTCCATTTCTTGTCAGAGTGGACAAGGAAGGTGCAGCATACCCACATTATTCTTTGATAATGTTATTCTTTCCTGCTGTGAGTTTTTTTCCTAATGATTATTTACAGTTCGGGACATATTAACTCGCATTTGGGTTAGCTACAAAGAAAGAGTATTTTCTGCTCAGAATAAAGACCTGTATAAAACACAGAAAATGTTTTATCTTTGGACTTATTCTATTACAATTTTTCTCTTTTTTATTTTTGTACATGAGACAGCCTTTTCTGCATATAAAATATTTCTGTGCAAAAATGGTTTTTCTACATAGAATTTTTTTCTGCTCAAAAAATCCAAATTAGTACACAATAGCATCCCTCACTATAAAGATTGCCATGTGACCGTTTACTTCTCATTGGTGTTTCTCCTATGATCTAGCACCCCATCAAGGATGTGTGGTGTCCTGCAGATGTATGATATCTCCATTGCTATAGCTATGCCTAGTAAGGCCTAGGTTGCCCATTGACATTTTGCCATTCCRTTAGAATCTGTTAGAGTGCTGGAAATATGCCCGGCATCTTTGGTAAAGAGTCTGGGAGTCCTTTTAGACCCTCTGCTGACGATGGAGGCCCAGGCGTCCGCTGTGAGCAGAGTTGCATTTTTCCATCTGTGTCAGRCTAGGCATCTGACTCCCTATCTGTCCAGGGACGACCTGRCCATGGTGATCCAGGCTACRGTCATCTCAAGGTTGGACTACTATAACGCCCTCTACTTAGGCCTGCCTTTGTCGGTGATCCGGAAACTTAAACGAGAGCAAAATGCTGCTGCCCGGCTTCCCACAGGGGTCCCAGTGAGGTGTCATATCACTTGCAGCAACTGCACTGGTTGCCGATTGAGCACCGGATTACCTTCAAAGTGCTGATTCTTACCTTTAAGGCCTTATATGGCCGGGGGTCGGAGTACCTGAGGGACCGCCTCACCCCCTAYCAACCCCTGAGATTATTCCATTCAGACAATCAGAATCTCCTTGAAGTTCCCAATTTTAGGACCTTTCACCTGATGTCTACTAGGCGTAGAGCAATCACGGTGGTGGCTCYTTACCTGTGGAATGCCKTGCCAGCRGAAACACGAGCTCTCCGAGACTATCTTTTCGTAGAGCTTGTAAAACTTATTTATTTAGGCTGGCATTTGAATCTTGCTGATTGAAAWTTTTCTTTTATTTTAAATGTMATGTATCGCATATGTATATTGTAAACCGCTCCGAGCCTTCGGGGAGTGGYGGTATATAAAATTGATTAATAAATAAAAATAAAAATATAAATTTTGTGCATAAAGTAAGAATGAGAAAAGTATTGATGGGCAGCTCCAAGTTTCTGCTCTTTATAATTCTGCTTTCACAGGCTTGGAGATGTATCTCATCCTATCAGAGAGTCCCACACCTTTGCATTAGAGATCTTTATTCTAAAGTAGGATCAAGTCAGCTATAAGAGAAACCGTGGCATTTTATTCTTTCTTATAGATCCAGACACATGGATAAATAAAAGTGTTGTCTGGCCTTTCAAATTATGAGCATCTGCAATGTGCCACTAGAGGGTGATGCAGTCCTCATCAATGAAGCCAAGACTATTTTGTGTGTGTAATTCTTCATAGGAATTTAAATGCCTTTGATACTGAACATTGGCTCTAGATGTAAAGTAATCTTAAACAGCTTACAAAATGAAAGAGTCTCCTCTTTTCCCCTATCCTGTATAGCTCTGTACACTTGCTGAAAACCTTTCCAGGTTCTCAAGAAATACTCCCCAAACACAAGCAAATGAAATGACTTAAAGGGCAGGTTTGCTATGTGAAGGCAAGAGTATGTATGTTATGGCTACAGTTAGAAGACAAACATGACTGTCTCCCAATCAGTTGTGAAGGTGAAGGTTTCCATGAGTGTAAAATAATCTTATCTTTAATTGCTTGATGGCTTCATCAAGCAATTTATTAGTTTATTAGTCTGTCTTCATTGTTCTCTAGTACTTCCTTGGGTTTGCTCATGTTTCCGAAAATGGATTTTATGGCAAAGTGGGAGGTATATTCTTGGACAGGAGATAAAGGAAGTGGCAGGAAGGCTAATTGAGGACAGCTCAGCCATTAATGATAACTGCCTGGGCTAAGCTCCTACTAGGGGTGCATGAAATGACACAGAATTCATTCTGTTTTGTTTTGTTTTCATTTTGAATTTTGGGTGCCCCCACCTTCTGTTTTTGAGAATAATTTTCCAGAAATGGAAACGAAACTCAGGCTTCCAAATTATGAATCCAGACACCACCACCTCCCAATATCCTGGAAACTTCCCAAACATGGAATGGGGGAGGGGAACCCAAAATTCCAAATGAAAATACAACAAAACAGAATGAATTTACACATCCCTAGGTCGTACTTTTGCATAAAAGTACTCTGAATTTTGTTCTTGAGATCACTGGAGTTCAGTATATACTTTGCTGTGCATAAACTCTTGACGTTATCATGATTCCTTTGCACTCACCACAGATTAGAAAACGCACATTTCCATATATACTTTTTTTTTGAGAAATCCATCCATCCCAGTTATTTCTCACCATCTTCTATCTTGTTCTGTGGTATTTCAAAATGAGCTTATTTCTAATATAATCAATAGACCACTAAGTTTGTTCTTGGAGTCACAGGAAAACTATGAGTTGGTTCTAGAACTCTCATCACTTTCAGAATATTTTCAGCATTACCTGGTTTTTTTTCAGTTGCTCTTAGAATGCCAGTTAAATATTATCACAAACAAAATGAAAAGGAGAAATGGAGGAAATGGACAAATTTCTTATTTGAAAATGCGACATATCTCTGACTCCCATCAAGTTGGCTCCCCTTCCCATTTTAAAATGCATGTCGCATTTTATTCTTTTTTTTTCTTCTGTTGAAGGTTTGTTCCTCTTTCCAGATGGGTCCGACTCAAGCTTACAACAACCAGTTCATGAACCAGCCTGGCCCTCGTGGCCCTTCCTCCATGCCGGGCAGCATGAACCCTGCAACTATGGGAGCAGGCATGACACCATCCAACATGAGTGGGCCACCGATGGGCATGAACCAGACCAGACCGCCTGGAATGAGTCCTTTCAACCATGGCCAAAGGATGCCCCAGCAAGCCTACCCTGGCCCACGCCCCCAGTCTCTGCCCATGCAAAGCATGAAGAGACCATATCCCGGGGAGGTGAGTAATGTGAGAGGCTCTCCTGGTCTGTTGCATGCTGTACATGGTGTGTGTTTTGTAATGCAGATGATGACCAGTCTTCAGAAATCCCACTCATGATCTGTGAACCCTCTAATTCTTGAAAGATGTGTAAATACAAGAACTGTATACAGCTCTTCTGGTAGCCTTGTAGTGTCTGAAGAGCAGGATATTATAATGCTATTTTCAATGGCATTGAATGTTTAAAAGGCCTCAAGATATAACCTAGTCTTGGTGTGCAAAGCATACTTTTAAAAACCCTCTTAAAATACTTGGCCCCAAAGATGTTTCAACTTAGATTGAGCTCTAGTTTTTCATTTTCTGGCTTAATGATCAATAGCCAAATTCCTTAAACTGGTGAGGAATAGTTTATTATGGGATGTGTCATTCCAAATGTAACCATTTTTAAGTGACAAACTCCAATAAGAAAAAATTAAAGATGTTTTTCCCTTAGGGACAATTGGGATTTTGGCTGTATTGTGTCACATTTTGTAAATTTCATTGCCACCATACTGTTTCTATGCCATCCACTTTGACTTCTTGGGCCAGACCCAATGTAGGTGCTACAAGGCAACCTTTGGTTTATTTCATATCATAAGCAAAATTATTTACTAGTATTTATTGTTGTCAGATAATTAATTGACTTTTAAGCTTTGTATTACTGTACAATATTTGAAATTGTTGATATTTAAAATTATAAAATAATCTTAGAATTATATTTGAAGTCTATTTTATTACATTGGTAAATGAGTATTCAAATAAAAATTTAATTTTGTGTGTGTGTGTCTTTTACAAAATAGCCAAATTATGGAAACCAGCAGTATGGACCAAATAGCCAGTTTCCATCCCAGCCTGGTCAGTATCCAGCTCCCAATCCTCCAAGACCCCTTACGTCTCCCAACTACCCTGGACAAAGAATGCCAAACCAGCAAAACACAGGACAATATCCACCTCCAGCAGTCAACATGGGACAATATTACAAAGTGAGAACAATCCTTCATTTATCTCTATGCCTTATTTATTATCAGAATTTGTCTCCTCCATCCCCAAACCCTTAAAGTTTGGATATATTCAAATTTTAAATTCAAATTAGGTTGAAACTACTAAACTAGATCACTCTTCTCAGTGTTTATAAAATTTTGTTGACTTTCATAACTTATAAAATTTTGTTGACTTTCATAATTGTAGCTGAACTATGTGTATATCTCCCCACTTTCATTATAATACAGAAATACAGTTAATGCCATAAAATTGCAATTATATGGATTGTCATATTCTGCAATATTTGCAAAATACTAAGATCCTACAGTCACCATATGTCAAAATGCATATAACATACAGATGAAAGCCATTGCTCAACCCTTAGCTCAATCACATTGCCATTTGAATGGATGTAGCAAATGGTGTAAAATCTCCTTTGACTGATTCTATAATTCGACAAAAATCAGAATCCACTGCATGAAAACAATACCATATCTAAAGTTTAGGGGGGGGGGATTGCTTGTAAGAAGAAAGGCACATTACTTTTGGGTGATCAGTTGGGAGTGGTAGGCCACTTCTGATACAGTTTCCCACCATGGATTTAAATCATTTCTCCATGTCTGGCCACAAGAATTCCTAATAGACAGCAAAACCATGGAATATAAGAAAGAATGGCTGATAAAGTTTAGTCAGGCTCACAAGTTATATAGGCTCGTGTTATTGTTGAGTTATTGTTGGGTATATCATTTTTTCTAAGTCTTGTTCACATCACCCTGGCGTCTTCAGGTAGGACACTGCAATAATTTATTCTCTCTCTCTCTCTCTCTCTCTCTCTCTCTCCTTTGTTGGGTTGAAAACATTGTTTCACAGCCATCGAGGCCTGTTCCTGTGGCAAATTACCCTCATTCGCCTGTTCCAGGAAATCCCACCCCACCCATGACACCAGGGAGCAATATTCCTCCATACCTGTCCCCAAATCAGGATGTCAAACCTCCATTCCCTCCTGACATTAAACCAAATATCAGTGCTTTACCACCACCTCCAAGTAAGTAGCAAATGAAGCATCTATCTTTTGTAATACTGCTTTCTCCTGATGGATAGTTGTGTGCTATGGAAATAATCCTTTGTGAATATCATCCTACCTTTTAATGACATATTTAAAGGTCAATAAATATATAAAGTTACCAATATCTTTATGAAATGTATGTAGATTAGGAGAAAATAAAGAATCACTCTCATCCTAAACCTATATTAGAATGGAAAAGTTAGATAATGTCATGCGAGGTTTCAAATTTTACAGAATTCTTTATCAGGCCAATTGCAAGGACAAAATGGGAGGTCTTTAAAGAGAGGCAAAGATTGACCAACAGAAAAGTTGCAGATTTGCATTACGACATTTCTTAATAAAAGCAGCTAGAAGCAGCCTCACAAGGAAGACATATCCCCAGTTTATGGTATTTAGAAAGGGAGAATAGATGCTCTGCACTTCTAAGTGTTGCCATTATTTGGAATAGAGAGGATTTGGTTACTATTTAGGAAACTGTGAGGTGTAATCCATGTTCAATCACTCACCGCTCTTTATAGCAGAGTGCAGGGGAACACTTGAGGAACTCCTATAGGCTATTTCAATGCAGGATATCCCTCCAGCCTTGGGAACTCTCACATTCAAATAACCTTGGGATGTTGGTTGTTCATATTTGTTGCTGGGCATATTGTATAAACTTAGCCAGGCCAAATCTGCCTACGCTGGCTTCCCATAAGCTGGGTATTAAATCATAAGTGTGGCAGGAGGATGATGAGCAGCCTGATTTCATCCCATGGACAGGAGACGGTGGAAAGAGTAATGCCAGATTACTCCACAAGATCAGGCCATCAAAAGCCCAGTGAGCCATGTGGTGTTGTCCAGCATAAATATATGCATTGTTATCACGCTTCAGATGCTAAAGGGAAAGTTCACACTTTTTCTCCCTCTTCGATCCCAGCCAACCATAATGATGAACTGCGGCTGACATTTCCTGTGAGAGATGGAGTTGTATTAGAGCCCTTTCGGCTGGAGCACAACTTGGCGGTCAGCAACCACGTCTTTCACCTACGGCCCACCGTCCATCAGACGCTAATGTGGAGGTAGGCTCATGAAAGAACCTGGGGGTAACTCTTCAGGGTTGAGAAGAAAATGATGGACAGGATGCTCTTTTCTTGATTTTCTTGATTGACCATATTGAATTGTGGCTTGGAAAGTATGGCCAAAGGTTCAGAATCTAGACCAATTGATCAAATAATGGCCCTCTCATTTGGCTACCACTCTGTGTAATGAGAAGACAGATCACAGAGAAGATTGGTAGTGATTTCTCTTTAGCTCTTCACATGGAGTTAGTACACATGAACCATGAAATAACAAAATACTTAAACAGTCCTATTGTGGACAGTAATTTGGATTCAGAGCTCAATAATCTAAATAATAGGACTGTGAATGTCTCAGAGAAACTCTAACCTTTATGTGGCAGTCAGATTTGCTGTGTCTAGTTACACATACCATACTGTGTGATATACAGTAAACAAAAAGCATGGATGACAAGTATGGATCTATACACCATCCTGTAGATATCTTCTGAATAAATCCATTTGGCACTCATAGACACTTGTATAAAGATATAATCATTCCCGACTATCACTTAGGATAGCATTCTAGACAGCAGGCTGGGGGAAAACCTGTTTACTTTTCAAGGTGCCTGCTGTCCATATTTGCATGTTTGGGACAAGAAAACAGTAATGCATTGACTTGCTCTGGGGTGATGGCAAGTTGCACCATCAGTGTTGTAATTTAACACATCTGCCTGACTGGTTGTTTGTCAGCATATGCCATGCTATTCAAAGTCATCTACTCAATTGCTATGTCAATAAACTTGGCGTATAATCCCATGGAACCAAATGAAGACCACAGTTTTGGATCTAATTCACCAACTACCCTAAAACAAAACAAATAGAATTTTGTTTGTTTTATACTTTTTTTTTTTGCTGCGGAATACATTTATGAGAATCTCAGCAAGTTCAGGACTGATCAGCTAGCATTGGTATTTTCTGGAAGCTGCAATCTTTTGTTCATTTTGCATTGAATTTAGTGGGAACTAAATGTTAAGGAATGTAGGTGCTACAAGGCAACCTTTGGTTTATTTCATATCATAAGCAAAATTATTAGTATCATTCTAGGCAATGCAAGGTAAATGTTTTAGTCATGCAC
This sequence comes from Anolis sagrei ordinatus, assembly GCF_025583915.1. Classification (NCBI taxonomy): domain Eukaryota; kingdom Metazoa; phylum Chordata; class Lepidosauria; order Squamata; family Anolidae; genus Anolis; species Anolis sagrei. Next base: position 124,576,960 of record NW_026846588.1, on the reverse strand, counting down.
AAACCATTCTTAGGGTCGTATATCCTGTACTAGCAAAAAATGTACCTGTTGCTCATACTTAAGCTAATCTCCTCAAAAGTTTCTGGCAGTTGTGGTACTATACAGAACAGTGCAAGGATCAGAGTTTCTCCCCAAAAGAAAGAATGACAAAAAAGTGCTCAGGGGGGAATTAAATTAACCAGGTCTTATGAAAACAACAAATCATTTTTCAGCCCAGCTACCAACACTGGGAGTATTAATAGAATTCAGAATCATACTCAAACATATTCGTTTCAGGTGATCCTGTGAAGAGCTTTTTTAATGAGGACAAGGCACCAGATTTAATTACTTGCAGACCATAATAAGAAAACCCAGATTTTAGAGTGGCAATTAAGTGGGCACTCCTGCCAAGTTTAGATGAGAAAATGTAAATATGTGTTATCAGGTTGACACATTTCAAATGTTTCATTTTAGTCTATCTGCCAAAAAATCCTAGCAACTTCTAAAACACCTGTGGCAGGTAGTCAAATGCACAGCTCAATTCATACAGTGCAGCAAACCCAGAACTGCTGTAATTTTTGACTTACTGTGAACAAAGAAATTAAATTCTGTCCTGTGTTATTCTGTCCTGTTTGTCAGGTGAACAAGAAGGTGAAACATTACACCTAAACATAGCACTTCTTGAAGATCTGTTTCATGTAGTGGCTGTTAAGTTGGGTGAAATGAAGTGTGAGAATCTTTGTGAGCCAGAACTCTTAACCATTCAACCTCACTATGACATAGTAGACCTATTTCAGCATTAGAATGGTAGCTGTAAACCTGGTTGGAATTCCGAATCAGCCATTGTCAGAACAGGGGACACAATGACATGAAATGGAACCTAAATCTGATTTTGGAGGTGATGATGGCACCATAGCAGAACTAATCATATTATAATAATCCTAAAAGCACTTACAGCAGGCATGAGCCAACCCAGACCCCCTTGGGCCATATGCAACCCTTTGGGTTCTTCACCCAGGCCCCTGTCTGCTCCAGTTTCCCTTTCAGTATCCGGACACAGTGACCCACCACATTCCCAGGATGAGAGGAGGGCCAAGGCAGACACACACCTCTGCCAAGCGCTCTCTGGAGAGGACTCAGCAGTGGTGTTTCTGTGTTCCTCCTCTGGGCCTGGGAGAAAGCGAACCTCTATCTTCCCAGAGCCCATAGAAGAACTGGGGAGAGAAACATGCTATTGACAAGCATGCTTGATAGCGGCATGTTTCCCTCCCTCCTCTGGACCCAAAAAAGGCGGGCCACTGCTTTACCACGGCCCCAGAGAGCCGGGGAGACAAACATGCCATTGTCAAGTGACAGCGGTGTGTTTATCTCCCTGGAGACAGACCTGTCCCTTCCCTCTCCTGGCCTTGTGCCTTCTGGCCCACAACCCCATCTCTTCTGGTCCGACCCACACTCCCTTGCAGCTCAGCCCTTGCAGCCGGACCCACAAGAACATTTGCCCATGCCTGACTTACAGGTACAGTAGGAGAAAGCTATACAACCAAGATAAATTTGTGTAAATATTTTAAATCAATTTTGAATAGTTCATACATAATGCATGTCTTTTATAGCCCTATTAGCTAGCTAACAAAAGAACATTCAATGAATTACATTTTTCTTTATATATATATATATAAAAAAAACCAATCCATTGCCTTCTGTGAATGAGATCAATCATGGCAATAATATACCCATTTATTTAACAAACTGTTCACTAACCATTAAACAACCTACTAACGAAAATATAAGTTGCAGAAAATAAATCAATCTCAACATGTGTTGCAGTTTAAACCAATAAAATTTATCAAAACCTTTCCAACCAGTAATATTACAATAAGGCAGAAGAAGGCAGAGTTTGATTAATCTCAGCTATCAGAAAAACAGCATATACGCTCAGAATAATCCCATTGATCAACACTATGGGTTTATGGGAGTTCTAGTTTTACAAAATAATGTGAGCACCTCACCAGATTCCATTGTATTGAGCCATGGCAATTAATTAATTAGGGAAGGCTGAGCGAAGGAAGATAGATGATTTTGAGCTGTGGTGTTGGAGGAAAGTTCTGAGAGTGCCTTGGACTGCTAGAAGATCCAAACAGTCCATCCTCCAGGAAATAAAGCCTGATTGCTCATTGGAGGGAAGGATACTAGAGACAAAGTTGAAGCACTTTGGCCACATCATGAGGAGACAGCAAAGCCTAGAGAAGACAATTATGCTGGGGAAAGTGGAAGGTAAAAGGAAGAGGGGCCGACCAAGGGCAAGATGGATGGATGGCATCCTTGAAGTGACTGGACTGACCTTGAAGGAGCTGGGGGTGGTGACGGCCGACAGGGAGCTCTGGCGTGGGCTGGTCCATGAGGTCACGAAGAGTCGGAGACGACTGAACGAATGAACAACAACAAGGCAATTAAAGTGGTATAAATTAATTCAACTATGGAGATGCATCATACTCATCAGTCACCCATACAGTTAATACCAAATTCTGATCCTTCAGTTTTAGGTGCAGGCCACGCCCACGTGTCAGATATGACTTCGGGAGTACAGATTTAATAAATTTTAATACGACTTACAAGTCTACTGTTTACAACCTAGCAGTTTGAAAACATGCAAATGTGAATAGATCAATGTGTATTGCTTCGGTGGGAAGGTAACACCCCTCCACACAGTCATGCTGGCCACATGATTTTTGAGGAGTCTACGGACAACACCGGCTCTTCGGTTTAGAAATGGGGATGAGCACCACCCCCCCAGAGTCGGACACGACTAGACTTAATGTCAAGGGGAAACCTTTACCTTTCTGTTTACATAGGCCTAAAGTCATGGTTTGCTCCAAATTCTGGGGGAGAATTTTGAGCATCCTGGAAATTTGGTTGACATAGTCAAAGACTGTGTTAAGCAGCTTTGGCTACCCGTAACCCAGAACAGCTGCATGCGTCATTTAGCTGACACAGAGCTGATTCACTGGCCCTTGGTACTAAATTGTCAGTTTAGATGTGGGCAGAATCTACTTATGGATGGTATCCTTGAAGTGACTGGCTTGACTGTAAAGGAGCTGGGGTTGGTGACAGCCAACAGGGAGCTCTGGCATGGGCTGGTCCATGAGGTCACGAAGTGTCGGAAATGACTGAACAAATAAACAACAACAACAATCTGCTTTCATAATCTCGCCTTGACAAAGTCAGGCCTGTTTGTGGAACTGGGAGAAGCTCTTGGACAGATATTTTCATTTTCTTCTAGGACGCAAGTTGAACTTGTAGCAAGGAGCAAAAGCTATTTTTTCAAGTTCTTCTTGCTTTCACTCCATGATTGAGTCAAAATACTTTTTTTCCGGTGCAGAGAGAACTCTGCTTTATGTAGTATTCATACTTTGTTCGGCATCAACTGAAAATACTGTTCTACCTGAAAAGTAATAAGATGATGTTCCATTATCCTTTAGGTCATTCATAGCAGAGTAATAATCATAGAATCAAAGATTGGAAGAGACCTCATGGGCCATCCAGTCCAACCCCCTGCCAAGAAGCAGGAATATTGCATTCAAATCACCCCCGACAGATGGCCATCCAGCCTCTGTTTAAAAGCTTCCAAAGAAGGAGCCTCCACCACACTCCGGGGCAGAGAGTTCCACTGCTGAACGGCTCTCACAGTCAGGAAGTTCTTCCTCATGTTCAGATGGAATCTCCTTTCTTGTAGTTTGAAGCCATTGTTCCGTGTCCTAGTCTCTAGGGAAGCAGAAAACAAGCTTGCTCCCTCCTCCCTGTGGCTTCCTCTCACATATTTATACATGGCTATCATATCTCCTCTCAGCCTTCTCTTCTTCAGGCTAAACATGCCCAGCTCCTTAAGCTGCTCCTCATAGGGCTTGTTCTCCAGACCCTTGATCATTTTAGTCATAATAAGATGATATTCTGGAATTCAGAGCATCATCCTACCACTATTCAGTTATGAATGGCTTTAACATGCTCCACCTTAATCATAATTAAAGGATAAATTATGTTATTTATCCATACGAAATGCAACATGGTTTTATGATTTTTGCCACCACACTTTGGACATCAATTGATGAATTAACTCCTGTCTCCTTTAATTTGAAATAAATAATTTTCAGTGGGTCACGTCCAAAGGTTAATGCTCTGTATTTGAGATCTTTTTGCTATTTGTCTTTCATGATCTTGGAGTAACCCCAGCAGAGGGAAATAGTGTATTTGCTGACTCTTGTTAATAAGTAAGCACTGCTGAGATTGTGCAGAGTCGTTCTGTAGATTTATACAGCTGCACTGAAGCATGGGCTTGTTTTTAAATGCTTGTAGTGTGAAAGAAAACAGCTTGACGACTCTGAACATTAAAGCTCTACTTGTCTTTAAATTAATTTTAAATACTTCGACATAACACACCTTTAATAATTTGCTTTAAACATATGTTATTTATGAGAGTACTTCTTACTATGAAAACAACATATTTTCTTCCTTTATCAGAAATTGTTCTTGTTGCTTTTGGGCTTTACTAGAACTAGAAGAGGCAGACGTAATGTATTTATATAGACATAATGCATAAATCATGTTTTGTTTCCTTTAAACATTGCATATGAATGTATTAATTTTGGTTAAGGATTAGTTGCAACAAAGATATGAAATCACGGGTTGAAGTGGACTTTTATGTAAGTTAATGCTTATTTTTTTAGTAGTAGTGTGAATATTAAGCAATCTCGATATAAGCATTGTAATCCTTTAATGTCTATATTGAAACGATGTCTAGTATCTGATGTAGTGGCTTTGTTCAGACATCACATTAATTCATAGCTCAAGATGATAGGAACAGGTCTAGTCTCCATGCAAATTCATACACTCTATTTCTTCCTCATCCAATGCAGCCTAGAGCAAGGCTTTTGAAACCTTTTCTATTGGCAACCCCTTAGAAGCATAGAGTTGGAAGAAACCTCATGGGCCATCCAGTCCAACTTCCTGCTAAGAAGCAGGACATATTCAAAGCACCCCTGACAGATGGCCATCCAGCCTCTGCTTAAAAGCCTCCAAAGAAGGAGCCTCCACCACACTCCAGGCAGAGAGTTCCACTGCTGAGCAGCTCTCACAATTAGGAAGTTCTTCCTAATGTTCTGGTGGAATCTTATCTCCTTCAGTTTGAAGCCATTGTTCCACATCCTAGTCTCCAGGGCAGCAGAAAATAAGCTTGCTCCCTCCATCCTATGACTTCCTGTCACATATTTATACATGGCCATCGTGTCTCCTCTCAGCCTTCTTTTCTGCAGGCTAAACATGCCCAGCTCTTTAAGCTGCTCCTCATAGGACTTGTTCTCCAGACCCCTGATCATTTTAGTTGCCCTCCTCTGCTGGGCTTGATCTGATTGTCAACATCTTTAAATTGTGTGCCCAGAATTGGACACAGTATTCCAGGTATGATCTTACCAAGGCATATTTTTAAAAATGACACTGGAAATATAGGTATATAAAATAACATTTACTGATAATAAATAAGCATTTGCAAGGCTTGCTAAACAGGCTGGTTTTCCTTTTTATGAAGTACAGTTGAAGCAATTTCTGTGTAGTCCACTGTACTATACATCGTGGTAACACATTTGTGTGAATGAATAGCATTCAGAAACCTTTTACTTTGAGGATTTTTTTTCATGGGCCCAACATTAAGTTAAGAGGACCCCATTTGGGGTCGAGACTCACACTTTTAGAGGAGATCAGTTGTTCAGTTTTGGTGGACCATCGCTTGTCGTCAGATCAAGCCCAGCAGATTTAGATAAATGATAACTAGAGTGTATTTGAAGCAAACCAGCTTAAATCTGTGTGTTCTAAAAGTGGGTTTTAAAGCAAACCATTAAACGCAATTTACGATTTGACTGACATAATAAATTGTGGTTAAGTATACAAAAAAACCTCGTCACTTTACAGCTGTTCCAACAAATAGATGATCAGGAAGGGGAGCAGCATGGCTTATGACATCCAGACATGCTGATTAAGTTAAGATACTTCTTTATATAAAATGAACCAATTCATCATTTCTCAAATATGATTGTTAATACTCTACTTGTGAAAACAGCCAGCAAATACAAACGGTTCTTGACTGCTTTGATTCCACAGCAGCCATGGACATTTCATTTCTATTTGCTTCTTTTCTATTTGCTTCTTTTCTATTTTTAAGAGTGGGGACAGGGCAAGGCAGATTGAAGCAGTGACATTACATCTAGTTGAGTCCGATTCTTGAAGGTGGTGCTCATCTCCATTTTTAAGGCAAAGAAGCCGGTGTTGTCCATAGACACCTCCAAGGTCATGTGGCTGGCATGACTGCATGGAGCACCATTACCTTCCTGTACCTATTGATCTACTCACATTTGCATGTTTTCGAACAGCTAGATTGGCAGAAGCTGGGCTAACAGCAGGAGCTCATCCCATCCATGGATTCGAACCACTGACCTTCCTATCAGCAAGTTATGCAGCTTGGCAGTTTAACCCGCTACGTCACCACAGCCCCTTTGTCTTTCCAGTGACTCTTGAAAGACAAAATTGATCCATATACATTTTGGTTATTGATTTAATTATTTATAGTATTTATATTCCACCCTTCTCAACCCGCAGTGTACTCAGGGCGGATCACAATGCATATATACATGACAAACATTCAATGCCATAGACACACAACATATATTGACAGACACACAGAGGCTATTATACTTTCCAGCTTCATGAGAGTATGCTTTCAGTTCCAGCCACCAGGGGAGCTGTCGCTTCATTGTCCACTTGTGACACCGATGGAGTACTTCCTCATTCTTTTGCATGCTGCTGGAGAGTTTTATGGCATCGTAATAATCCCTGCATAAGCAGTACCTAAACTTCCTACTTGACGGATGCAATTGTCTTTCGGGCTGCAAAGGTCGACAGCAAGCTACACAAATGGTTGGGAACTTACTCTGACCCAGGCTAGCTTCAAATTCACAACTTTTGGTCAATAGTGATTTTAATGCAGCTGACTCTCAACCAGCTGTGCCATGACCCGGTCCTAATATTCTCAAACTTCACAAACCGACCTGGCTACTTTCATTAAAAGCCCTGCACAAAAATGTTTTAAAGAGATACTTTTCCATATGTTAAAGGAAGGGGAAAACATGCAATAAATAATGCAGTAGAAAGAAATCAGGGCCAGTCATAAGGAAAAAAGTATTTAGTAATAAATGAGTAGAATTTAATGATCATATGTGAGAAAGGGTGTCAGTGGGAATGATAGGTCAAAAAAGCACCCGAGCACATATGTATTTCTCCCTCTCTTCTTTGAACTTTGATCTGCCAGCTATAAGATGTTTTGTTCAAACAAGAGAAAATCTTACGCATTACAACTCAGGTTGTTTTTAAAAAAAAAGTTAATTGGCACTTTTCAGAGTACTTTCCTAATTAGTCTGCAACCGACCTGAGCTGTGTTGAGAAATGAACTGCCGTGCTCTTTGCAGATGATTTTTTTTTTCTAACAAGATCTTTTCCTGGATCTTTAAAAACCTTTGCAGAAAGTGTTTGGTCAAAAAAAATCTTGTCTTATGAACAGAGCTCTCATATTTGCTGCATCTGACATACCTTTCACCTTTTCGAGTATACTGAAAGAAAGCAAACTCTGAACATTTTACAGACCTAAAACACAACAAAATAAACTCGATCTCACTCATTTTATTTTGAGGATATGTTGGGACTATAACAATAAGTAATCCAAGGAGGGATGTCTTATGGTGATACATCGATCAGTAATAACAAAGGTGGGAATTAAACTTCTCCCTCCTTTGAATCCTTAGATATGTGCAGATATGTAATTTATTTATTGCTTATTTAAATCAAACATGATGTTGCCATGTGCTTGAGAAAGTACAGTACAACCCCCATATCTGTTGAGGATACATTCCCAGACTTTGCATGGATATGCGAACCATGGACAATAGCAAACCCTATTGAAGTGGAAGACTTCCACCCCAGTGTTGTGCTAAAGGACCAAGAAAATGCCTTCTGATCAGCAAGTTATGCAGCTTGGAAGTTTTTGTTGGAGGTCATTTTTTGTTGGAAATGGATGAATGAAACCACAGATGTTGGTCCCATGAATACAAGAGTTATATTGTTTTTTCTATTAATAATGATGACTATATATGCATTTTTGGCTCAGCTATTTGAAGGGATTATGGGAGTTGTCAAAAACATCTGGAGAATATCTGGTCGCCTTTCCTTAGGCCTTAGGTGTACATTGCATGGTATTTACAACCTGAGCTGTGGTAGTTGTATTCATGTAAAAAGGCAACAGGCGATTTTGCCCTTTTGATATATGACCTACACCACTATTTCTCAAAGTTCACCTACACCACTGTTTCTCAAAGTTTAGATACTTCAGACACGCTTGACTCTAAATGCTCCAGTTTTTTTTTCTCACCTTCCTCCACTTCTCCTCCATCTCTTTCTGCCTTCCCTGATTGACAGGGTCAGCAAAATTTGCTTTAGGGAGGGAAAAAGAGATGGAGGAGAAGTGGAGGAAGGGACAGGGAGAAATATTCCTCAAATGTTATAGTCTGGAAAGGATGTACTTTTCCAGACTCATTCTTACATGTGGGTGTGGTTCCTCTTGCTGTTGATGTACCTTCCTGTCTTGTCTTGTGACATCTCGCTGTCTCTGATCCCAATCGAAACCTGGACCTGCCTACATATCTCTCGTTCTGGATCCACCTCTACTCTTTCCTAACCTCCCCTTATGCTCCATTGGGCTCTTCTACCACTCTGCTCACTATCAACAAAGTATCTTGACCCTCATGTCCAATACAATTGTGCACTACTATATATTATTGTAAGTGTAATGAAATGATGACTGATGAATGGAGGACTTAACTCATCATGGCTGCAGTAAATTTGGAACAGGATCCAGAATTCTGAAAATTGTGATTTGGATTTGGCCCGTTCCAAGTTTTGGTGCAAAAGCTACCAATTTTAATAAATTTAGTCAAACTCCACTTAAATAAAGAAATAGCCAATTTTCAGACAGTCCTTGTACACCTTTTTCCCCGTTCATTTCTTATGGGCCTGGGCCCCAAACCCTTTATGTGCCTAGAACTTCTCTTGCTACTGGTTCACTATGAATCTGTTCTCATTGTCCTGATATTGATGCCTGATAAACAAACTCAGTGGGCAGAGAAATTCTAGAACCCTCCATTCGTTTAGGTTAACATATTTTATGTCCTTGTTTTAACCTCTAACTTTTGAGAATTTCCTGACTACACCTTTCCCCTTCTCTCTTGACTTATTCTAGTTACTTTGAAGCCTATCACTGTGTAAACTGATTGAAGGTTGCCTATATAAAAGGTCACGTGGAACTGTAATGTATTGACATTTTTAGTACACCCAGATTTTAAGCTACATGAGAACTATTAATATAGATATATTACACTCTCTTTTACATAAATGCAAGCAAGATTGATGTGACTGATTTAAATATCAGGGAACAAAAAACTGAAAGATGTTGCACAAAGCAAAGTTTAAGGCAGGGGTCCTCAAACTAAGGCCCGTGGGCCAGATACGGCCCTCCAAGGTCATTTACCTGGCCCTCGCTCAGGGTCAACCTAAGTCTGAAACAACTTGAAAGCACATAACAACAACAACAACAACATTATCTCATCAGCCAAAAGCAGGCCCACATTTTCCATTGAAATACTAATAAGTTTATATTTGTTAAAATTGTTTTTCATTTTAATTATTGTATTGTTTTAAGTGTTTTTTGCACTACAAATAATTTATGTGCAGTGTGCATAGGAATTCATTCACTTAAAAAAAATTATAATCCAGCCCTTCAAAAGTTTAAGGGATTGTGATCTGGCCCTCTGTTTGAGGACCCCTGGTTTAAGGGATTGGGAAAAACTTGGTATACAGAACATTGGCGGAAATAGCATATATTTGTAGTTGTGAAAAGCAAATAAACAAGCAACTTCATGTGCCAACCCAAATATCTACCTCACATGACAGGTCAGACTTGGAACTCCAATTCAAGTGCTATCACCATGAAGACAGACAGATGAACACCAACTGGCCAGCATCAGTCCAGGTCAGCGTCAACGCAACTCCACTTACCATCGAACGAGGCGACAACAAGACATCGCATAAACCCCTGCACCTAAAACACGTCTGTCAGCCGGGAAGAAACACAATTCAAATTACCGTCACAGCATGCTGTTGTGTAAGTATATTGGATCTGTTGTGGCTGCTGATGCTATGGTTTGCCTCTAGAGGAAGAAATGTTTGTTTTTTTAAAAAAAAATTGGGGAAGTATTCTTCCAGGCATAATTCTCCAGGTCCATTCACTTTGTACATTTTCAGTTGTGCATGCAATACATAAAAACGTCTTGATTCTTTGCCACAACACTCCCAGCTAGTTTGCATGGAGACAAAAACAAACTCAGCATACAAAAATCTAGGAAAATACTCCTCTAAATACCTATAAATAAGATGGCCATACAACTCCTATGTGTTTTCCATAGATTATACAAATTTTGAGTGGGAACATAATAATAATAATAATAATAATAATAATAATAATAATAATAATAATACGAAGAATAAGAAGAAGAAGAAGAAGAAGAAGAAGAAGCTTTATTTACGTTATACCCCGCCACCATCTCCCCTAAGGAGACTCTGGGCGGCTTACATGAGGCCAAGCGCAAAGATCCAATACAACAAAATAAAATACAGAATACAGACAAAAAATTACATCAAAATAAAATATGTATAATAGCAAAATAAAATAAACAAAACACATTAACACAATATAAAATCGAACAGAATGGGCAGGCCAAATGGATGAGGTAAAATGATAAAACCCTGGATGAGGTAGGAAAGAAAGTATGTAATTTAGGGGAACCCAAATAATAAACAGTGGGGTAGGCTCTCAGTTTAGGACAGGGGAAAGTGCAACATAGGGGCAACACTATAGATGGAGCAAGCAGAAATGGGATGAATGGTCACTCAAATACACATGTATTTCAAATACACATATATTTGAAAGGAAAGTGTGTGTTTTCAGAGTTCATCATGCTGGACAGTTCACAGTTGCTACATTCTCCATATTGAAGCATGCACATGTTGATAAACATCATATCATTCCTAATGGCTCAAATAAACGTAATCAGTTTTATTCAAAGGACAGCATTGCACAAGAATGCAAAACAGGTTTGTTTTGCCCACCCTCTCAATGTCCTGGCTTGTAAAGCATCAATCACATTTTCAATTACACATCAAAGTTGCCTACATAAATTTCCTGGAAGAGGTTGACTAAGGGGAGTGATTAACAAATAATAAGGATGCAGCATGCTATTGAAGCATGAACCCTGAATGCTGCTCCTTTTTGACCAGTACTTCCTTAAGGATATAGTGTGAAAGTCATCTACTAATTAACTGCCTGAAAAGCCAGTTTTAGGGGAACTAGTCTAGTTTCACCACCGCTTTTGACTAATATACCTGTGATGAGTACATGCTTTTAATGCTTTCTGTCATCTTTAGAAATCAGTGTCAACTAGTGTTGATTAAACTGATAGTAAAGCTTTGTGTGCTTGCATCAGAGTCCAGCACTTAACATCCTGCAAGTCTTTCAAAAAGACTATGTACTTATGGTTTTACATTTGGCAGACCAAACAATCCGGGAAGGTTGGGGGGAGGGACAATTTCTCAACATAAGATTACAAGAAGGATCTCTGGTAATCTATATAAATAAAAATGTAATGTTCATTTGTGGGATTAACATAACTCAAAAACCACTGGATGAATTGATACCAAATTCAGACACAAGACACTTCTCAGGCCATCATTCTGAAAAACACTGAAATACACAGTGGGAGGGACTTTAAAAGCCAAAAAAACACATTACAACGCATGCATAAAACCACACACACACACATATGCAAAAACACATATATACACATACACAAATATATATGCACACACATACACACACAAAGCACATATACACAGACTGGGCCATAGCAACATGTGGCAGGGGATGGCTAGTGGGATATAAATTCAGATTTACTCACAACAACAAATGCAACTCAATGGTATAAATGATTGGAGATTTCTATTTAATTTGACCTGTAACAGAAGTCATTTACGCTGTTGTTAAAATATTTTACTATTGGTGATCTTTTGCCTCCTTAAGCCTAAAACATCTTAACACAAGTTGAACTGTTCCCATTTAGGAAGGAGGAATGGGCCAGAAGACAGGGAGAAGAATATATCAAAACTTGCCTCACAGTGACTTGTGGCCATGCCCACCAAAATACCCATGCCACCTAAAACTTAAAAAAAAAAATGTTGTATGCAAATCCAAAAAATAATTACTGTAATTATCAATTTTCCTCTGCCCATACAGTCTCCGGAGACCCAGTCCATTAATTTCCTTCTTTTGCAATACCTCATAGACCTGGGGTCCCCAAACTAAGTCCCGGGGGCTAGAGACGGCCCTCCAAGGTCATTTACCCGGCCCTCACTCAGGGTGAACCTAAGTCTGAAATGACTTGAAAGCACACAACAACAACAACAACAACAACAACAATCCTATCACATCAGCCAAAAAGCAGGCCCACACTTTCCACTGAAATACTACATTTGTATTCGTTAAAATTGTTCTTCATTTTAATTATTGTATTGTTTTTAAGTGTTTTTGAACTACAAATAAGATATGTGCAGTGTGCATAGGAATTCATTCTTTTTTTTTTCAAATTATAATCCGGCCTTCCAACGGTTTGAAGGACTGTGACCTGGCCCTCTGTTTAAAAACTGTCATAGGCAGTGATGTGAGCAGCAATCATTGAGCTAGTGGGAAATTTCCCATCCTCCATTTTCAGATTTCCCTGGATTACTGGCATGATGGATTCCAGACCATACTGGCTTGTGGGGGATATATTGTGCCTATCTGCTTTGTAAAAGCAGTGGGGTGAAAGGAGGCTTGTATTTCAGGAGAGGCAAACTGGAGCAGAATAGAAACTCCTTCACAGTTTATATTTTACAAAATCTAGAGTTTTCATCTTAGAGGTGGGTTTTTTTCAAGGCCCTTAAGTGTGTTTGCAAGTGTGGCTCAGCACCTGTGTTATCTCTGCCAGGTGATGTGAGGGGGTATGGCTAAGCACACCCATGGCCAACCACTAGGAACAACTGTTAGCCCTTCCATGGAAGGAAAGCAGAGGAGAAGGGCATCACACTGAGCCAGCTGAGTCCCAAGTACTGTTGAATACACCCACCTCATCCTTCCTACACAGTGGATCCAAAGGATTAAAACTTACTCAAGCAATGACTTGGTCTCTCTCTTTCCGTCTCTTCCTTTGGAAGAGCCTTGACCCAAGAGGCTTAGGATCCAATTTAATATCCAGACAGATCAAATACGATTGATTGTGATCTAATGACTGAACATATGGATACATTTTGAATGTTTATTTTCTTTTGTTTTGTTTTCCTCCCAGTCGCATTTGTTTGTGCTGCAGTTAGTACATCGGCCATCCGTGCGTTCAGTACTTCAGGGCTTACTAAAGAAACGTCTCCTTCCAGCTGAACACTGCATCACTAAAAGTGAGTAGAACAAAATCCTTTACCTCATTTTGTGGACTCGTTTAACTGTCTTAACCAGAGCTTTTCAAACATGTTGGTGGCATACCATTTTATACATGTATCATTTTGTGACACAGTGAGATATGAACACATACATAAATTATAATAACAAAATATATGGGGACACAGCGTACCTCTATGATTTATTGCTTATATCACATAGACTCAGAAGCTTCTCATTATGTTTGTGCAACACACCTACACATTACAGCTGATACATTAACGTGTTCTAACACACAGCTTGGAAAGCTCTGGTCTAAATAAACTGTTTGAACCCACCACTATTCTGAGAATTCTGTACCAAGAACAAAATGCACAGCAATGTTGAGTTCTTGCTTTGATTTTATCTTATTACCACACTCTTGTTTGACCTTTCTTACAGTCAAAAGGAATTTTAGTAGTGTGGCAGCCTCCTCTGGCAACGCAACTCTCAATGGTGAGGATGGAGTGGAGCAGACCGCTATCAAAGTGTCTCTGAAGTGTCCAATCACATTCCGCCGGATCCAGCTTCCAGCAAGAGGCCATGACTGCAAACATGTACAGGTGAGTCGGCAACCCATTGAGAGAGAACTTGAAACTTGGCAGCTATGCAGCACCCTCTGCCAAATTCATGAAAACCTCCCAACTTCCACTCTGTTTTTGCAATCCCAGGCAAATGCAAACCTTGATGGATTAACATTAATAAATGGTGTCCAGGCTGTGTTTTCTTTGGCCACCTACACATTCAAGACAGTTCTCAGTTTAACACTGTCAGCTTAGTAGGGATATAAGTTTTAATTCTATTTTTTCATGTCAGGAGCGACTTAAAAAACTGCAAGTCGCTTCTGGTGTGAGAGAATTGGCTGTCTGCAAGGATGTTGCCCAGGGGATGCCCGGATGTTTTACCATCCTGTGGGAGGTTTCTCTCATGTCCCTGCATGGGAAGCTGAAGCTGACAGACAGGAGCTCACCCCACTCCCCAGATTCAAATCCCCAACCTTTTGATCAGCAGTCTTGCCAACACAAGGGTTTAATCCAATGTGCCACTGGGGGCTTCTTTAATTCTAATGAGCTCTCTGTACAGTTTATCAGTTCCCAAAAAATCCTGAAAAATGAGGTAGGAGAACAGAAATTTCCTTTTCCTGCTATGAGTGGGAAACTAGTAAAAAATTTCTGCAATGATCAATTAGAATGACAGATATCGGTGTAACTTGCCTATTTTAATAAGATAGAAGTTTACTGATGATAGACTTGTGGTCCCTCAGCTTACATGGTAGTAGTAGTAGTAATAATAATAATAATAATAATAATCTTTATTTATACCCCGCCACCATCTCCCCAAAGGGGGCTCGGGGCAGCTTACATGAGGCCAAGCCCAGAAATGCATTACAATACAGTAACAAAAAACATAAGGCAATATCATAATAAAATAGAATAAGACAAGCATAAAATATAACAAACAATACAAAATAATACAATAGAAAATCAAACACAATCACAATGAGCGGGCCACATGTGTAAAATACAATGATAAAATACCTACAATCTCCCAAAGCCCTGAGATTGCAGAAATAACAGCAAGGACAAGGAGCTCTCCTAGCTGTTCCTTTAAAGCCCTGCTTAAAATGGCAGCTGGCGTACTCTTGACTAGCTTGTAACTCAAATCTTTGTTCATAGTCAAAGCAAAAATTCAACTGAGCAACAGCTCATATCTCAAAAAACTCATACATTGGTTAACTTGTAAGTCAAGGTTTCACTGTACTTAATTTTTAGTCAGGAGAGCATGCCTCTAGAACATGGCCATATAGCCTGAAAAAACCTAAAACAACCCAGTGATTCCAGCCATGAAAGCCTTCGACAATACAAATTCATACTTTGTTTTTTTTAAAAAAAACAAATTATTATTATTATTATTATCATTATATAACTTTATACCCCTCCTCCATCTCCCCAAAGGGACTATATTACAAGCTTGAATTTCTCCACTGATTTCACTGTACAGCTCTCAGTCGTGTCCCTGGAGATATTAAAGTCAGCTTCCTAGTGAGAACAAGGAATCCAAGCGATGAGATAGTTCAGTCCATCCCCTATAATTGTCATTGATGTTGTTTGCTTGTTAGTACAATTAGTATAAATTCAGATTCAGCATAGCAGGATAAAATGGACAGCAACATCAGTAAAAGTCAATTAATTACGTAGAAGAGCTAGCCCAACTCACTTAAGGTGAAAACCAACTAATAATAATTGCCAAGAGAGACTGATAATAATATTATTCTAAATGAAATTCTTAATCTCAATTACAATAGACTTCCTAGAACAATGGGATTTAGGGAACTGCTGACTTGTCATTCAGGAATTGATTTAATTGCTGTATTGTAATTGCAGTCTAATTACAGCTTGCAATTAGATTACACAATCGTGTTAACCTGATGCTCACATAGCTTGGAAGAATAGAGCCAATAGGATAGTAGGTTGTGCTCTAAATGAGACTTTCTTAGGAGAGGAGTTTACAAACAGGCCACTGCCAGATAGATCCTCCTCACCAGTATGTAGTTCCGCTGTGTTCCCGTTGTCTGTTCAATTATATTTTCTTCCTAGTTTCTCCATTCCCCATGTTTCTATTCAGAGGCATTTTCCTGCTTTTTTGTACTTCTCCATTTGTAAAAGTTACTCCCAGACTGATAATACGGTTTTTATGCATGTATGGTGTGAGTTTTGACTACAAAGGTATGAAAACAGTAAGACTCAACTCACTATTAGAAAAAGAATTGTCAATGTGTGCAGTATTAGAAAGATGTGCCTATAGATATTCATAGAAGCCCTAGAAAAGTTACTCCATTAGTACAAAGTTCTTGTGTCATTAGTGGTCGTGTCCCACTCATAGACTCATAGAATTGAAAGAGACCTCATGGACTATCTAGTCCAGCCTCCTGCCATGCAGCAAGAGCACAATCAAAGCACCCCCCAACAAATGGCAATCTATCCTCTGCATAAAAGCATCCAAAGAAGAAGCCTCTACAACCCCTTCTATAATGCCAAATAATTCAGATAATCAAAGCAGATTACCCACATTATCTGCTTTGAACTGGACTATATTAGTCTACATGGTCATATAATCCAGTTCAAAGCAAATACTCTGGATTTTCATGGGAGTGTAGAAGGGGCCTATCATGCTCTGAGGCTGGATCTACACTGCCCTTTATCCCAGGATCTGATCCCAGATTATCTGCTTTGAACTGGATTATATGAGTTTACACTGCCAGATAATCTGGGATAAATGGATAATCTGCGATTAGATCCAAGAATATAAGGCAGTGTAGAAGGAGCCCAAAGGATCCTTTCCATCAGCCGCTCATTTTATTTTACTTTTTTTTGGCTGGAGAACTGTTTAACTGATGCAGCTTGTTTTTCTGTTCTACAGTGTTTTGATCTGGAATCCTACTTGCAGTTGAACTGTGAACGTGGGACGTGGAGGTGTCCTGTATGCAAGTGAGTGGACATTCAATATAAGATACAATGCATTTTTTAAAAATGTAAGATTCCAAAAATGAATAGTAAGAGGTAATCAGATAAGATGCATGAACATGTAGCAAGAAGAAAATGCTTTAGAAGTTCAGTTTCACCAGTGCTGTAAGAGACAAGCCATAATAGATACAGAGCAACACATCTGAAATCGATAGGAGCTTTTTCTGACTAGTCCAGTTCCCTACAAAATGATATTGATGAAAACTATGTCATCGTATCCAAAATAAAAGAGAAGCACTACACAAATTCTGCCTTTGCAATAGTGAGCAGACACGTCATTGGTGGCACATCAAGATATAACATTATGTTTCACTTCGCGGTATTTTTCAAGCTGGAATTGAATGCTTGCTGTTTCATTGGGGTGATCTATCATGGTGAACAGTTACCCACCATAAATGCTATTGTACAAGTGCACACTTGTACAATAGTGATGAAATTATTCATAACACATTGTCATCCATTTCCCTCGTTATATGAAACACATATGGGAGAAACTGTAGTTCACATCATTCCTTGATTGCTATCATAATTTAGACAAAAAATGTACTGTCTTTACTTATTTTTTCCAATATTTCTTGCTTCATCAGCGACATCTTGAACCACCAAGAGGTCTCTTGCTCTAGGCCCTTCCACACAGCCATATAACCCTGAATATCAAGGCAGATAATCCGCAATATCTGCTTTGAACTAGGTTATCTGAGTCCACACCGCCATATAACCCAGTTCAAAGCAGATAATGTCGGATTTTGTACATCTGTGTGGAAGGGGCCTCTGTTTAGTGACTCTTGCCTGTTGTCTTATATATCTGAAACCACATTCCAAAACATTTAAATTCTCTCTTTTCTAAACCTCAGATTGACTTGTTTGCCCTGGAGCATTTAGCTTAGGTTGGTGTTCCTCCAACGTTGTCATATATGCTTTGTTACTATATTAATATCTTTAATATTATCCATCTCTTACGGAAAAACATCAAGGTACTTGCAAGTGTTTCTGTTCCACCTCCAAATTTTACAAATGTCGCTTTGTAAAGCACCATGCACATACGTGTCAATAAATTAAATAAATGTACTCCTTTCTGTTCTAGTAAAACAGCTTTGTTGGAAGGCCTGGAGGTTGACCAGTATATGTGGGGCATTCTGAACGCTATACAGAAGTAAGTACACCTTTACAGTTTCAAAATCAGCACACTTCCCTTGCTTCTAACATCCCTGAAATTCTGCTTTGGAGGTTTTTTCTGGGCACTGAGTAATAGTGTTGGGATGTCTTAAGCTGCAAGACTTTCAATGTATGTTGATAGCAAATTGCTGAGAAAGAAACTTCATGTGAACAGCAGATCTAGAATAAGTTGTGGAACATCTGATGATCCAGTAAAGCAAGTCTTGTATTTTTCCTGCTGTTAGAAAGTAGACTTCATTGTGAAGTCATTTAAAAAGTTCTGTCAACAGGCCAATGAGAGGACACGTGTACTTTTAAGGATAATGTGTATGCAGACCTAGTTTAAGACTAGGAGCCTCTCATAACACTGTGCTACATCAGTGGCAAGCATTCCCACATAACCTCTTGTGTTTTGTAGCTCTGAGTTTGAGGAAGTCACAATTGACCCAACTTGCAGCTGGAGGCCTGTCCCAATCAAGTCAGACATTCACATCAAAGACGATCCAGATGGCATTCTTTCAAAGAGGTTTAAAACCATGAGTCCTAGCCAGATGATCATGCCGAACGTGATGGAGATGATTGCAGCTTTGGGTCCAGGCCCATCACCATATCCATCAATCCCACCTCCACCTGGCGGCACCAATTCCAATGAATACAGCAACCAAGGTGAGCTCTAATCTTATTTTGGTGTATATGCATGTGCCAACTGTTAAGTAGCATATCCCCAAAGGAGTCAGAAACATTTCTTCCTTTACAGGAAGTTGAATGGAAACAAGTTGGTAGAATATCCTCAGTGATGGCTGAGGACACATACCCATTCAGTTTTTAATGGTTTTGCCTAATAGTGTTTATTATATGCATGTCCTTTGTACATAATCTTCTTGATTCCTGTTTGTACCTGGAACCCTTTCACATGACACAATAATAGCACTATGGCTGCACTTGAACTGCCCAGGTGCAACCTCTGGGATCCAGAAGTTTCCCAGAAGAGAAAGAAGAACATCTTCTGGAGGGGGTTTCTCTTTGTGTCCTGAGTTGCCCTCCAAAAACAGCCTTTAGACAATGTTGAAAGTAAAATAAAAATGCTTTGCTTCAGCAAACACAAAGGATAAGCAAATGCAATTGAAAAATGCCAAAGAAAACAAGGGACTCTTAATCCAGACACAAATTAAAGACTCTTACAAAGTCCCCCCAAAAAAAAAACACACCAGTCTTCCATCAGACAGCAGGCAATGAACTAAGTCCTTAGCAGCAGATACAAAGCAGATTCCATTGGAGTGAAAACATCAGTATCAGGGTCGTTGTTACCGGTGGAAGCTGACTCCTCCTACATCTGATTTCTAGCCCTGAATTCCCCACGCAGGAGGTGCTAGGGAGTCTCCCAATTAGCTCAGCGTTTTTAGCAACTATCCTAGTTGAATGCCGTCTCTTTTCGTCTCTCTAGGAATGTGGACACTTTCAAACTTTCATCGTCTGATTCTTCTTCTCCCTCTAATTCCTTAACATTTCCCTGCTCCTCTTCCGAAGATGAGGAATCCCTAGCACCTCTCCTTTTTCCTGACAGGGAGGGAAAAGACAGACCTCTTGCCATCCTCACCAGAGGCAACAACACCTAGAGATAACAGTCTTTTTCCTGCCTCTAGTCTGATAGGACACATTATTCTCTTCATCACTTTTCCAGAGCTTCAGATCTTTCTTGTTTTCATTTCCCTAGTTTTCTTTCTCTTCAAAAAATAACTTTCTTCTCTCTGTATCAAATCTGCTGATTTTTCTCATTCCTCTCTCTATGGGAGTCCAAGAGAAGTTTCAGCTGACAGGCCAGTCATAAAACCAGGAAACTTGTATGGACAGAGAAGAGGAAAAGGGAGGGGGGCAAAAGAGGCTCATTCACATGGGAGTGAGTCTATGAGCCCCTATGACATTGCCCCTTTCAGCACCCTGTCTCAGTTTAGCATACTGCCCTTTGCATGCTGATCACAGCTTTCATCAAACTGCTTGCCGGCCTTTTGGACAAGTTGGGCCTGGCTTCTTGTTTAAAGCTGTTCAGCGGTTACTGTGAAAAAGCAGAAAGCAACCATTTTCACACAGTGACTCGAGTATTAACTTTCAAATGTCGCCATTGTTTGATTCCATTTATAAAGATCATGGCACTTCCAGAAACCTGAAACATGTAACTATAGCTCTCAGAACTGGTTTTTCTAAAGGTGTGGGTAGGGGTGGCCTGCTAAGCTCTGCCAGGCATCCTGCTTGCTCTTGGGTCTGTTCCCTAGAAGTTAATTGTGTTCAAAAGGCTATGCCCCTAAGAAAGTGTGCAGAGAAAGGCAGGCTTAGCTGTTTTGCAGATTAGCAAAGTGAGAATTAGTGAAGCTCTGCTGTATTTACATGACAGATCAAAGCCTCGGCTTCCTCAAGAAATACTCTTACACAGCTAATGATTTCTGTTCCCCCGAGATTAAACTTCTCCACAAAACGAGCTTGTGCTGGAAAGCAAATGATGCAGATGCTTCAAGTCCCATCAAACTCTCTGTTTGGCTTGCATGTTGTAAAGCTGCTGCTCTTCAGCTGACAAAACTGTATCCCCTCCAGGCAAGCTGCAAAGCTGCCCTATTATTTCAGAGCTCAACATGATCCTGTTCAGTGGCTTATGTGAAATAACTTAGTGGTGTTCGTTCTGTTCCTAGTTCGTATCGTTTAAACCACAAGGGCTGGTGTTGCAGTTAAAGGGATTTAACTGAGATGCTCAAAAGATAATGGAAATAAAGAAAGACACAATAGCAACTCTTTACTGTAGGGCTGGAGGTAGTTAACCAGGCCATCAGGATTAATAGGGACATCTAGTCACTGCTCTGTTTATTCTGATCCTCCTGTAGATTTATGGGAAATTCATTGGACATTATATAGAGAACTAAAATAGGCACTTTGAGAAGCCAGGGTCAAGTATCTTGAAAATGACTGAGTAGGATGGAATCTACTTTCAACCTGCCAAAAGGGAGGCCCTGGTGGTGTAGTGGGTTAAATCCCTGTGCCGGCAGGACTGAAGACCAACAGGTCGCAGGTTCGAATCGGGGTAGAGGAGGATGAGCTCCCTCTATCAGCTCCAGCTCCTCATGCGGGGACATGAGAGAAGCCTCCCACAAGGATGATAAAAACATCAAATCATCCAGGCATCCCCTGGGCAACGTCCTTGCAGACGGCTAATTCTCTCACACCAGAAGCGACTTCTGACACGACAAAAAAAAACTGCATAAAGACCAGAATTCTGCTAAAAGTGCATCAGTATATCAGAAAATTAGAAAATATGAATACAAACAAAGGGAAACCTGAGGCATCATTGATTGGTGGCCTTTCAAGCAGTTGTTTAGATTCTAAATTACTTCCTGGTGTTTTTTAAAAGGCCTTTTATAGTTTGAAAACAAAAAAGACTGATATACAGGATAGATCAGAGGTTCCCAAATTTATTTGGCTTAAGTAAAGGTTTTCCCCTGACATTAAGTCCAGTCATGTCCAACTCTGAAGATTGGTGCTCATCTCCATTTCTAAGCTGAACAGCCGGCGTTGCCCATAGACACCTTCAAGGTAATGTGGCTTGCATGACTGCATGGAGCACCGTTACCTTCCCACCAAAGCGGTATCTATTGATCTATTCACATTTGCATGTTTTCGAACTGCTAGGTTGGCAGAAGCTGAGGCTAACAGCAGGAGGTAATGCTGATCCCCGGATTCAAACCTGTGACCTTTTGATCAGCAAGTTCAGCAGCTAAGTGCTTTAACCCACGGTGCCACTGGGGGCTCCCACCCCTTTTTTAGAAGAAAAAAACTCAGCCCCCCCCCTCCCCAGAAACCTACCTACCTTTAAGCGAACAAACAGAAAGATGCATTGACAAATTTGCATTCTTTTGTGTATCTATATTTCTACCTACATCCTACAACATGATAAAGAAAGACATTGTTGTAAATAAGACACCTTGAAGCTTGAAATTACAAAATTAATTAAAAATTAAAATCAACCAGAGTAGCATTATAAATGGAAAGATTAATTTTAAATAAAAAGTATGAATAGCATTAAAATTAATCCTAAATGGGAAGGACAAACCTTGTGTGCTGCTATCAATTTATTAATGTTCAGCTCTATTTTTGTCATAAGCTTGAATTAAAAAAATTAAATATTCATTGTAGTTGCACTATTGCTTGTCACATAATTCAGAAACAATCTAACTTAGATTTCATACATGTCACCTGGTTGTAGTATTGTATTGTAAACTAATCATTGCACGCATATAGTCCTGCAGATTCATGCTAGGAGCCCCCGGTGGCGCAGTGGGTAAAATCCCTGTGCCGGCAGGACTGAAGGCCTACAGGTCACAGGCTCGAATCCGGGGAGAGGCGGATGAGCTCCCTCTATCAGCTCCAGCTCCTCATGCGGGGACATGAGAGAAGCCTCCCACAAGGATGATAAAACATCAAAATCATCTGGGCGTCCCCTGGGCAACGTCCTTGCAGACGGCCAATTCTCTCACACTAGGAGTCACTCCTGACACCACAAAAAAAAAATGCTAGACTTCATAACGATATGTGACACACTTGCCCACCGACACTTGCTTGTGATGTCCTGTTGGCGGAGTTTTAATTTTCATTTTGTGTGTTCATTTGAAAAATAAAGTAATTACTAAAACTGTTACAAGAAAAAAAGGAACTTGCATGAACTTTCCCCCCCAAAAATGTCTTCTGTTCTTTGTTTTTAATGCCCCTTTATTTTTATTCAATGCCCCTAATTGCACCTGAGGCTGCTACCCGTCCCCTGTTCCAGTGCCCTTAATTTGGCAACATTGACCACTTTGGGAAGCACTGGGATAGATGGTCACATTCTCTTCTTGTGAAAAAACAAATGTTGTTTACTGTTGTAAACACAAATTCTAAATGTAAGTTTAATGTGACTAAACCATCAAAACGACATTAATCACTTAATAGTAGCTGGCAAAGTAAAAGACGGAGTGTAGACCCTGTTGTAAATTCTCCCTCCTGTGGGAAGTTTCTAGTCCAGTCAAAGCTTCGTTGTTTTCTCCTTGGCAAATAGTAAATATTCAACTCAAATGTTCTTGAAGAAGCAAAACAAAGATGACAAGGGTCCCCGTGTTGTTTTAACCTCGTTTTGGGATGCTTTCCCTTCGTCAGATTTCTGTGCTGTCTTCTATGCTATTAGACACATTCTCTTCTCACCACACACTTTGCTATTTCTGTGAGATAGCAATGTCTACTGTGCTTAGATCTGCAGTATCTATCTTAGTAGGAGACAAAAATATCATATCCACCCGCTTCCTTGTATGCCCTTCTCAGCAAGAAAGTGATTTGACTCCACTTGCCATTGCATATACTTGTTTCATTGAAGGAGAATAGGAGATACGCCGTGCCCACTTGCTGTTAAATTACATGCCTGGAAGAGAAAGACTTACAATTGGAGGAGGAAGACTTGCCATTGTGACCTCAAGCTGATATGACTTGCCTGAAGCCATGAGACTGGCCATTGTGCCCTTGGTGCTACTGGGATCTCATGCTGATGGAGCTTGTGAGAAGATAGGTTTCTGGTTGAACCTGCGTCTTTCTACAGTTGCTGTCTCACATAAACGAGAAGAGCAAACTGGCCTGTGCTTACTATCACTTCTACAAGTCACTGGAAACTTTTTCTTCTTCTCCCATCCTTACAATTGCAAGGTTCTTTCCCTCCCATCCATTTCAGATGCAATATTTTAAGTTATTTTTAACTATTGTTTTTATATGCTATAGTTTTTACGTTATTGTATTGTACTGTGTATTTATTTTATGCTTTGTCTCAGACACTTTGTGCCATATGTAAGCCTCCCCGAGTCCCTTCGGGGAGATTGAGGCGGAGTACAAAAATAAAGTTTCTATTGTTGTTATTATTATTTTCGTCAGGCAATAAGGAAGCCATCACCCAGTGTCTAGTATTACATTTTAGGACACTAGGCAAGTAAGTCTGCAGCCTGCCAGTGAGAGCTTTTCTCTTCTGTGGCTGCCTGCCAACTATCTGTCACATCTTTAATCAATGTGAAGCTCTCAAGAGATAACCAGTCATCATTTCAAGATGATAAAGTATCAGGAAGTGAACTTGAGAAAGAGTGTCATTCCCACAAGCAACAAAAAAACTAAATATATTGAAAATGATGATTTAGAACGAAATCTTAATGCCAAGCTAAGATTTATTTCCTGTAGACTCCTACTTGGTACTAAACTAGCATTTAAACAGACAATTTATGTGGAGTATTTTTGGAGAATCTAAAAATCAATTTGCCTTGACCATTGTACACTTTTAGCAGCACAGCCAAATATTGAAGGAACCGAGGATAGAACTATAGTAATTTGTACTTATAGGATAAATGCTTTCCATCAACAACTCATTCAGCACTTCTAGTGCAGAGGAGTGAGATGAAAGCATCAAACTAACATTGGAGGTGGTAAGGAGAAATATAGTTATTATGTAAGTAAACGTATATCATTTGCCACATATCTCTTCTGGTACATGAGAGCAAATGCTTGTATAATGAAAAGCTTGTCTAAACTACACTGAGGTGCTTTCTCCCTGCAGAAAAGTTGAACACTGAATCTTAGAGCCACGTTTAGCCACATCTAAGTGCCACGTTTAGAATGCTTCACGTACATAATGACGTACCTTAGAAACAGAATCCGTGCCTAAACATGAAATTCATTTATGGTTGTTTTATAC
This sequence comes from Anolis sagrei ordinatus, assembly GCF_025583915.1. Lineage (NCBI taxonomy): Eukaryota > Metazoa > Chordata > Lepidosauria > Squamata > Anolidae > Anolis > Anolis sagrei. The sequence goes on along the minus strand of NW_026846588.1, from coordinate 124,551,918 downwards.
ATATCGGGAAGGTAATTTTATACACACTAGATTCAATACCTTTATCCATGAAATGAAGTTTTTATATATCGAACCATCAGAAAGCACAGCTACTTTGAAACATTTTAGATTTCCAGGTAAGGGATCCTCAAGTTGAAACTGATTTTGGGGTAGTGGTCTTATTCCCGCTGTGCTCATGAGTTTAAGAATGTCATTATTATTTTGTGTGTGTGGAAAATACTTTTAAGTGTTAATAATTAAATTGGTTTGCATTTATGAAGTTGAATTGTTCTAAGGGTGCAACTAACAGTAGAGCTTCATTTGTTTGGATTCTCAGTACCTTCTAAACTTGTTCACACCACGCTGTTTTTGTGTCCACTGACCAAATCTCAGTGATACTGGGATATACTGGTAGTGAAAATGAGTTTAAAGAAGAGATCTCATGGTCTGGTTCTTAAAAGAGATGCATTCATGTTTAGTCTTCCAAACAGCCAAATGAACTTTACTACGAGGTGGTTATAGAGTACAGTGGCCTATTCCAAATGTTGCTGACACTTTTCTGTTTATCCTAATGGATGGTCTGGAATCATCCCTAAAAGAGGAGCCCCCAGTGGTGCAGTGGGTCAAACCCCTGTGCTGGCAGGACTGAAGACCGACAGGTCGCAGGTTCGAATCCGGGGAGAGGCAGATGAGCTTCCTCTATCAGCTCCAGCTCCTCATGCTAGGACATGAGCGAAGCCTCCCACAAGGATGGATACAACATCAAATCATCCGGGTGTCCCCTGGGCAACGTCCTTGCAGACAGCCAATTCTCTCACACCAGAAGTGACTTGCAGTTTCTCAAGTCGCTCCTGGCACGACCAAAAAAAAAAATCCCTAAAAGAAGTACAAATACACACATATGCTTCAAGAAAATGTCATGGCAGTAGTAAGAGCTCTGTTTACATTTCCTCCAATGTGATGTTTCATGCTTGGTAACTATATTAATTCTATGCACCTTTTAGAGTAACTCTTATTTTTCCTTTACTATTAGGTAACAATTATCAAGGTCACAGCAATTTCGATTTCCCCCATGGGAATCCTGGTGGAACATCTATGAATGACTTCATGCATGCGCCGCAACTCTCACACCCTCCAGACATGCCAGGTGGCATGGCAGCCCTTGACAAGCCCCTAAGTCACCCCATGCAAGACCCTGTAAGTCATTTATTTATTTACTTACCATATTTATAGATCTGGTCAACAACCTATGATTTCTAGGCAACTGAAAGATCTGCTACACAGTACAATATTTGAAATTTATTTATTTACTATGCTTCTATACCTTTATCCAAATCCAGTGAATTGCACACTTTAAAAAGTAATATTGGAAAATGACAGCCTTCTAAGCCAATGTGGATCATTTTAAAATATCTGATTGAATAAAACACTCTTCAGCGGATGTTGAGAATATGATGATGGGAACATTGGGTGAATTTCTCTCCAGGAGTAATTCTGCAGCAGAGAGCCACCACTGGCAAAACCTTTTTTTAAGCAGCCACTGAAAAGGATCTTAAGATCCAGATAGCAATGCACAAAGTGAATGGTCCTTCCAAGTAGTCTGGTTCCAGACAGTTAATGGGTTTGAAAGTTAAAGTTAGGCCTGGATACAAACTAGAAACCAGTGGTCACTAGCCTTGAAATGAGCTACTACCAGTGGAGTAATTTTCCAAGCATATTTGCAGTAGTTTCCAGACTGTTTTTAATCCATGTACAACACAATTAAACTGTGTAAACAGATTACTTCTTCAGAATGGTATCTTTTAAAATTCACAATCTAGCAGTAGTCCTTACACAAGCTATAATAATTAAATGCAAATGCATTATGGTATCAAGAATAACAATGTAATTCAGTAGTAGAAATGGTTCACAAACATATTTTGATGTTCTTTCCTTTGGCAGTTCAATTACATATGTCAACATCAAGTGTCAAAGGCATTATAGTAGTCTCAGGATTGCTCGTAAGAGTAGCTTACTCTTTAGGTTGTCTTTTCCATATGGAGCAAAATTCCCTAAGAAGGGACTATGAACAACAGAAGTACCTTTAGTGGAGGGCCTTCCCTCTTTTCTCCTTTTTTAAAAAATGCAGCATTGCAGAAGTGAGAAATCTATGTCCATTCAGCTATTGTTGGATCACAATTACCAAGATCCCTGAGCCTCACTGGCTGGAGCTGGTGGGATTTGAAACCTAACAGTAGCTCAAAGGCCAGTGTTTTGCCGGGCTGTTTTTGGAGAGCAGTTCTGCTGCAGAGGAAGGTTCAAGACACTTGCATTTGCTATCTTCATTTCCACAAAATTATCTGCTCCTGGAATTGAAGGTATCAGGTAAAATAACCTGGAACTTCATTAAGCTCACTCTCTCCAAAGTTTATTTGGTGATAGCCACTGTCGCTTAGTAGCAGGTTTTAGGGGGAGTCTATGCAGGCAGACATGAGGAAAAGGAGTTCCTTTCCTCCATCAAAAGAATTTACAGATGTTTTGAGCACACTGTAATCTGTTCCTTCCCTCCCTGCCACCTGGCAGGGGGGCAAAGTAAACCACAGGAAACCAAGGAAAGAGAAAGTGACCCATTGATTTTGTTTACCTCATTCATCAGCTGGAGAGAGAAATAAATAGCCCCCTTTTCCTTTATCTCTCAGGAAACAGAAAACATTGGTTATTCCTCTGCTTTTGAAAACATGTTCTTTATTTTTTAGCTCCCAGGTTACCAACATCTAATGTACCCCTTACAAGGCAAGCTTGGATAGCTCCTTCCCTGTTGTCCTTCCACTGGCAGGAAAAGACTTTTTTTATTTACACATGTTCTGGCAACTGAAAAAGAGGCATTTTATTGGGTCAGAGATATTCCAGTTGTGAGCCACTTTCATTTCAATACTAGGAGAAAAGTAGTATATAAAATAAACAAGTCAAGACTTTTAAGTAAGTGGGATCGGCAGTCACATATGAGTAAAAGAGGATACTGGATTCTCCAGTTTCCACTCCTATCCGGGAAAGAAGGGGTAGTTGTGAGACAGGAACTTGCTAGCAGACCAATTTTGGCCCTTGTGGGATTTCTTCCAATGACAGCTTATCCTATTTGTATAATCACCTTACATTCATGGCATCTTTGTTGGAGAAAATGCAGAAGCAAACCTTACACAGCCATGCCAATGACTGATATGGCCAAATGATATTTCACTAAACCCAAAGTAAAATCCATTTTTACACAGCTAGTATTACTGGCAGAATGCACATTCATGAGGAGAGAAAAAGAAAGCATCAAACACAACTTTCCCTTCTTTTGCCATAACAATAGCAGAAGAAAGGAGATCATCAGGGAGCACCTCTTCTTTGCCAACATCCTCACCTTTTGACTTCTCTCAAGGTTTGGAGGTTACATAAAGGGAGATCTGCTTTTTCTCTTCTTTTATGCTAAGAAGCAGGGGAAAGGACAGAAAAGACATGGAGGGATGGGGTAGAGAGAAAGAAGAACCCAAGGAGCATTTGTTTTTCTTTTTAAGGGTCACCACTCTGACCCTTAAAAAGGAAGAAGGGGAAGAAAAAAAAGAAATGTGGCAGAAGCACAAAGACTGATTTTAGCACGAACCCATTCCCACAACTGTATAAATATGCATTATACCTGAATAATACCATTTGGTACTGCATCCAGATAAGTGGGTTTATAGCCATGAAAGCTTGTGCTAAAAAAAACAGTTTTAAAGATGCTACTACCTCTTTTTTCCTTCCTCTTTCTTCCTCCCTTTTATGCTGCAAGATACTGATATGATTATATCTTTGAGAACTACTGCTCTGACACTTGTGCACTTGCAAAGAGAAGACTCTTAAAAAGGGGATATCAATGCAAAAAAGCTGCCAGGGAGAGAAAAGCTACTCCCTACTCCTCAAACATTGCTTGTCCTCTCTGCTGGAAGCAGGCTTTTCAAATCCCTCTAACATTTGCATTGGCTAAGCAAGGACATTGTGTTTGTTTGTGCTACTATGGGACCTTCCAGACAGTATATCCCAGGATCTGATCCCAGGTTTTCAGCTTATCCAAGATTATCTGGCAATCCAGTTTAAAGAAAAAAACCTGGGATCAGATCCCGGAATATAGAGCTTGTCCGCAAAGGCCATATGTCTGTAAGTGAATGGGATTTGATCATTCATGCGGATGAGGAGACATGTCAGGTAGCAAGGATCTGTTGTACAATCCTGCTCGTTGCTCCTACGCTGCGTTGTGCATGCCTCTTTGAACAAGTGTTTGGATTAGGTGAATGAGGCAACTGGTCTATTTAGTACCTGGTCAAGGAATGCATTCAGAGTACATTGGGTAACAGTGAAAACATTTTTTAAACCTGCTGGAATGTGTATATTCACTTGTAAGTGTATTTAAAAGTTAGTAAATCTGCTACACTCTAGGGATTTTCTATGCTTTCTGTTTATTTGCATGGCGCTGCTATGCTCAAGCATGAATTTTGCTGTTTTATATCAGTTGGATTTGTTATTTGTTTTCCATATTCACATGAAGGAATCCAGTTCAACATGCATGGTGGATGATCCTCCTTCCCAATTTTATCCATATAATAATACTGTGAGGGAGGATAGCCTAGGAGAGAAGCTGAGGGACATGATAACATTTTGTGGCTTTAGTCAGAATTTGAATCCAGGCATCTCCAGTCTTAGTTCAATGCTCTACCTATTATACAACACCAACTATTTTAGAGGACATAACTTTAAGCATATTCATGCACAGCATTGTCTCCCTGTTGCCCAAATACATTTGAAAGGCCTGTTCTGTTGTACTTCACTACAGTGGGACATGAAGTCTGCAAATGCCTGTGTATATTTCACTCCAGGAGCACTATCTGGACCGGTTTTTAAAGTGAGAAATATAAGGAAATGAAGTTAACGGTTAACATTTTTCTAAAGCCGGTAATGAACTGAAAATTATTCTATGCTTAGGGTGCCTTTCCCCCACAGAAGATCCACTGAGCTACAACAGAACTGAATTGGAAGGAAGTGTGCATAAAGGACGTGTGTAGAAAGCTGTCTGCTCTTCTCAGATAAATCCATGTTATGAATGTTATTAAACGTGTCAGATTTTTCCAGCCAGCATAGCACTTTCAGCACAAGTTCAGAGTAAACTGAATCTGGATCTTCTACAAAGCGGAACTACCATCTTTAATGTTACGCTTTCTTTTCCTTCTGAAAAATATTGTATTCTTGAAGATTCAAAAAACCCAAATCAACTTCCCGTGCATTCTTTTTTCTGGTGACAGATGGCTGTTGAAGTCTATAGTTTTGCAATACTAGTTTCATATTGTATGATGGCATATGCACTGCTTTACGGTGAAGATGTTGAGCCTCTCCCCTCTCCATCTTGAAGCTCTGTACCTTGTCACCTCACTTTTCCTTTCCTGCTTCTCTCCTCCTCCGCAGATCCCTCATCCCGGCAGCACTGATCAGTCCCATAGTTCCATGCAGCAAGGTTTGCACGTACCTCATCCCAGCAGCCAGTCAGGGCAGCCATTGCATCACAGCGGTCCTCCTACCCAGCCGTCCCGGCAGCCACAGCAGGCCGCAGCTAGCAACCATCCACACAATGACCTGGCCTTTAACCCTTCCTCCGCCTTAGAAGGTCAGGCTGGTGGGCAGGGAGCATCCGACATGCCAGAGCCTTCGCTGGATGTAAGTCTGTGTGTCATTCTGTCATCTGCTTGCCTCCGGTTGTGCTTTCTGTGGGGACCAAAAAAGCAGGGGAACACAGAACCACTTTCATAGCTCATGCCCTCATTTTACACCTTGAACCGCTAGGGCTGTTGAGAGAAAACCTTTCAATTTAAGCAACTCCAGTGGCATGCAGTTCTTCCTTAGTGGAAATTTGGATGAGAAGTGAAGTTCAAGAAGGCTACCTTTCTCCTTGAAAAAATGGGCCATGGGAACATTCTGATTGGAATATTATTAACCAATAATTACGCAGTGGTGTCCGTTCATCTTTCTTTTATTAAAAAAATATACTTCGTTTAAAATTTTGAAGCAGGAAGGTTAGGGCAGGATGACTCGAGGGTTGTATAAGATTATTTTTGCAGAATGTTAATTTTTAATTAACGTTTATGAACATCAATGATTTGTAAAAGGAGCACCCAGTGGCGCAGTGGGTTAAAGCCCTGTGCTGGAAGGACTGAAGACTGACAGGTCGCAGGTTTGAATCCGGGGAGAGGCGGATGAGCTCCCTCTATCAACTCCAGCTCCTCATGCGGAGACATGAGAGAAGCCTCCCACAAGGATGATAAAAACATCAAATCATCCGAGTGTCCCCTGGGCAACGTCCTTGCAGACGGCCAATTCTCTCACACCAGAAGCGACTTGCAGTTTCTCAAGTCACTCCTGACACAACAAAAAAAAAACAACCCTGATGTGTAAACTATGGACAGTTGCATTCTACATGCATGTGCGTCTAAATCCATCTCTTGCTTGCTCATCATTCCCTCTCTGACAATCACATCCAGGGTCAATATCAGAAGCAACGGGAGTTCTGATCCCTTACACCAGGGGTCCTCAAACATTTTAAGCAGAGGGCCAGTTCATGGTTCCTCAGACTGTTAGGGGGTATTGTTTGAAAAAAAAAATAAACAAATTCCTGTGCACACTGCACATATCTTATTTGTAGTGCAACCCCCCGCCCCAATGAAAAATACATTATTTAAAATAAATAACAATTTTAACCAACATAAACTTACCAGTTTTTCAATGGGAAGTATGGGCCTATCTCATGTTGTTTTAGAGGCATTCTGGAGAAAGGGGAGGTTAGATGCCCTCACCAAACAGAAAACTTCCCTTTTGTCAACTAACCCAAGTTCACTTAAGTCTAAAGCTAAGGATTTTAACAGGTTCACCAGCTAACTCTCACAGCTTATAAAGCATGTAATAAAATTAAAAAATTGCAGAGGGGTAAAATGACCAGATAAAATATGAGCCTTAGGTTACATGATTACTTTTCTTTGGAATAGATGTCTTGTATCTTGATTGCCACAAGAAATAGAACAGTGAAATATAGCTGTTATTAAGGCAATCAATTTGAAGATTTAAAGGTCAGAAGAGTCTTCTTCAGAGACAATAGAAAATGTTGAAAGGTTTGGCTATACGTTCTGTAAATGAATAGCTAAATTGGAAGATTTTTTAAAAATATATGTTTTCCTTTTGAATAGAAACATGTGAGTGTTCCTTCTTCCTTGCTGGCTGATGCTTTGTATAATCTGGGCTATAGAACGGAGAAAGAATATGTAACAGTCCTGTATATTGATTCTAGTCACTAATCTGTACCATTCAGGCAGAAGGTGTAGGACTGGATACAAAAAGTTTCTTTGTACTTAAAAATCTAGCTTATTCAGATGAAAGATCTTGGTTAGCTTTTTCCATTGCATGCTACTTCTGTGTGTATAAGGAATGTTCTTATGTGTGTGTGTGTGTGGGGGGGGGGACTCAGAAAATCATTTTGGCATTATATTTTCAAGTCCATGTGGAATATCTTAATTATAATGAAAAGCTTCCATGCCAGCGAGTATGTGCCAGTGGACTGGAGAGGCTTCTTATAGTGAGACTGACTATAAAGTAAAATAAACTTTCAGGTGTACGTTCGAAACTTTTCACCTTCTCCAATATCTCCAACCAAGCTTGCAATGACAGCTTTTTGACACACATTTCTTCTGTCTTTATTTTCCAGCTGCTTCCAGAACTCACAAATCCAGATGAGTTACTTTCATACTTGGATCCTCCTGACTTACCAAGCAATAGCAATGATGACCTTCTCTCTCTCTTTGAGAACAACTGAAGCCTTCTGTATTTTATCCCTCACCTCTCTCACCTGTTTGACACATTTGTAGCCTCACAGTGAGGAATCCCAAGCCAACCTTTTCCACGAGGAGAAACTCACAACTTGAGCGAATGGTGCACACTCCCTACTTTCTTCATCTCAGAACTGCTTGAGTCAAGCTTTGTTCATTGTAGCGGGGGAAAGGCAAGAGGACAATAAGGCGGTGACCTCAGAGACTGACACTCCGCATTGCAAACCATTTGTGCAGCAGTGAAAGGCCTCACTTGTCCAATTTGCAGAGAAAGAGAACATAGTTTTGGTGTGCATATTGAGGCGCATCCCAAGAGAAATGTCTCACAAGAGAAGACAAGACAGCAGAACTACTCTAAATGACCAGTTTCAGAATGTCCTTCCAACTCGTGTTCTTCCATGGTCCCTCCCTCCCCTTTTTTGCTGCAGAGTCTATTCCAATGTGTTCCTTCCCAGGTTGTGCAGGCCTTTTTTCTGTACATTTCTGACACAAAGAATAAGGACAAAATTTGGCAGCACGTGCAGACTAGCCAAATAAACTCAGAACCATCAAACACATACCAAAAAGCACAAAAATTAATACAGTTGTAAGTTGGATAAAAATTCAAATTCATAAAAAGGGGGCACCGGTTGTTTTTAACAGTGTATTCTCCATGGTAGAAGAGTTCTGTGAATCTCCAGGCTGTGGCAAGCATGGGGTTTTTTTTCTAAATTGTAGCAGTCTTTTTTATTATTATTACTATTATTAATCTTGTTGGCAGAATAATTCCTTTCATTTAACACAGAGTTTTGGACAAGTAGTTTTCTTCTGTCCTGCTCTTTTATTTTGTCTTTTCTTAAAGGAAGTTGATTTCAAAATACCACTTTTTGTAATAATATAGCCAGGCATTTTTTTAAAAAAGAAAGGGTGGGTGGGAGCCATATTTGCATATGAAATGGGGAAAAGAGAATAACTACAAAATGTCACCAAATGTTTTCTGTTTTTGTAATATGTAAAGAGAAGACCATTGCTCAATTCCCATCAAAAAATGTGGCAAGGATGTGAGATAATACCTCTCATTTCGAGATGAAGGAAAACGAGGAGATGAAAACTGCCCACTCTTGTTTGCAGTAGTTGATTTGAAAAAGGCATTTGTAGTGGGAGGGACATCTTACTTCTCCTCACCTTTGTTGTTGTTTTTCCAGGTTGTGTTATGTGCTCAGCCTTTTCGTTTTCTTTTTCAAAGAGAAATTTGGTTGTATCATCTAGCTGCCAGGACCATCACCCTTTCTTTTTAAGATGATATTTCCAAGGATAAAGGGCACGGGAAGAATAAGTCAGTTTGGTGCAGTAGTGTTGCAAGATTCTTGTGCCACAATGCTTCCGTCGTATTTGTGCTTCTCATGTGGTTGCTTCCCTCCTGCATGAGCTTCCAGTTGCTTCTGGGCCCATTTCTGTGCTCTCTGTCGTTCTCTGTTTATAAATTATGTATAGTATCTCTGTGTTGAGACGTGCATGTGTGCCAACTCTGCCCTTGTGGGCCAACATTTCATCTTCTGCCTACTGTGTACAGATATTGCTAATTTTGTGAATAGAGAAACCTTGATTGCTTCCTTCCTTGTCCAGAAACAAATCAAATATAACCATATTTGATTTCAGCAGTAGGCCTTCAACTTTGTCCCAAATGAACTCTTGCTTGTTGGTTTCAGTGTGTAAAGCCTGCCCACCGTATCCTCCATGAATGGCGTGACATGTGCATTCCATTCCGAATTTCCTCTCTTCACCAAAGTCATGCTTGTAAATTCGTTGAACGCTTGTTCTTAGCATCTTCCACCACTGCTGTATATGCATCTTGTTTTTATATATATATAGTCCACAGCACCTTGCTGTAGATATTACAGGAAATGGCAGTTTTAGTTCCTGTTACTTTTCAGTAGGAGTGTTGAATTTGTAAAACATTTTATGTAGAGATATTTCTACATTTACTTTCTCCCCCAAACCCTTTTATTGCATTTCCTTTTCTTTTTTTTCAAAAGAAGTGCTGTTCATTATGCAAAATCAATTACTTTCAGAATTACTATTGTAAATACCTTTTGTGAATATTTTAGAATTGTCTTTGATTATTATAATCAGCATTTTCATGATCTGGTTATACATATGTTTTTAAAATGCATAGTCCAGGAATAGAAGTGGGTCCCCTCCTCTCCCCGCCCCCCTTTTTCTCCTCCCATAAAGATTTCTCAAAGCATTTCATTTTGAAAAACTAGCCCCAGTTAATCATACAAATAAATTTAATACATCTGGCCAGTGTCATAAGCTACCATGTTTTATTTAGGAAGTTTGTTCTGTTTACTACTTCTAAAGTTCTTTGTTAGACTGCTTTGAGTAGTGTTTGTACGATAGTAGCTTTCCCTCACTTTTCTGCATCTGGGTTGTTGTAGGTTTTTTCGGGCTATATGGCCATGGTCTAGAGACATTCTCTCCTGACATTTTCTGCATCTGTTATGCAACTACTGAAATCATTTTATGGGCTGCTAAGAATTAGCAAATTTTTGCTGCCCCATTGCTCCTTGATTTTTTTTTGTTTGTTTGTTTTTGGTTTTTTGATCTAGGTGTAACACCATTTGCCTGCTAAATCAAACACAGCACATTAGTCATACCGTGCACAATGCCGTATCTGAGGCTCAGTAAAATTACTGATTTTGCTATCTGCCAAAAGACTGAATTTTCAGTTGCTGAAGAGGCTGGTGGACTTGTGGGTACATGTTGTGTGTGCCACGGTTAAGCCATGTTGTTCATTTTGGTCTGTTCAGATTGTGTTACTATTTTTTCAGATTTTTCCTCTAAACAAAATATTTGAACAGGAATCCCACACACACACACTCCCAGCAGAATCAGTTTCCTAATAATCTAAATGAAACATATAAACCACCTCTTCAAATGTTTCACTGAAGGATTAACTTTTCCTAAGAACAATCTGAATGCACCATATAGATACCTAGACATGCAAGGAGAAAAATCCTTGGGCTGCTGAATGCAGTTTTGTAAGTTAGGTTTTCCAGTTCCAAGAGCTATTTAGTCTTATCAGCAACAGAAATCAATGTAAATGTTTGACAGGTGTAGATTTCCTGTATAACTTCTGCAGAAAGAGGTCATAGGTTGACCAAAAGACAAGGGCTACCTGCTCTGGGTTTGTGAACAGGTGGAAGTGGCTGCCAAGATCCAGCCATGCACTTGCATGTTATTTTATTAAAGGGCATATTTAGCAAATGGACATCTTTTGTAAAGCCAGCCTAAAAAACACCCACCCATACACACAAAGGTTACTCATCAGGATATAAAATTATATGGACTGTCTTTAAAAAGGGGGGAAATGATTTTTAATCTGTGTACTGCCAAAATCTTTTAAATAACGTACAGCACAATCCTATGCATGACTACTAAAAGAAAGCCCTATTAAATATAATGGGGCTTCCTCCCAGGTAACTGTATGGGATTGCAGCCTTAGTTAATTAACCTTGTGTCTGGAGGGGAAAAATCACATCCCACAGTATTTTTATTCATTATTGTTTCAGGGGCATTTGGGTTGATGTTGTTTTTAACTGTTTCCCTATAGACACCCACCTGGAAAAAAACCCCACAGAGATTTATCGTTCTACTGCCAAGACATTGTTATTATTGTTATTATAGGATGATGAAAACACACTAATGTCTGCAGTGGAGACGCCCGGGACATGTGTACATATGTAAATGGAAAATAGAGACATGCTAACAGAAATGCATTCATTTTCCTTGGAATGTGCATTGTTTTTATTTCACAGGAAAAGGTAAATCTTGGAGATCCATCTTATGTGGAAAATGAATCCCATTTGTTAGCCTTTGTGAAGTCTCCATATTTGTTTCACTTCTTGTAATATACTCTGGATCCTTTGTGAAAATAATTTTTGTTGCTTTTTCATTTTGTTTTGGTTTACCTTCATGTAATAATTAGCTTAAGTGTATTAGTCTTATCACCTGTGTATTTTTAGGGTGCTAAAACAATGAAGAATAAAGGGGGTGAAATAATAAAAAAGATTGTAACCAAATTCATACTTTGTACAATTTTTTGATATTGTGATCAGAGGAGAATAAAAAAAGTACAATCTGAATTAACATGCAAAAATGGCCATTGTCTTTGTTTGTACATTGTATGTACAGTACAATGCAATCATTTCATACTTTAAAACTGGTCAGAAAAAATAATTGTGATTTTTAGTCTTGCAAAACTGTATGTAGTTAGATGATGTGACAACCTAATATTTATCTAATAAATATGTATTCAAATGAAACCTGTATATTAGGTGTTCATGTTGTTATTTTGTATTTAAAAAATCAGATTGACTATCGCTAGACATTTATATACTTTCTTGTAACACTGAAAGTACTTTCATTTTGCTCATGTTATTTTTTTCCTAAATAAATTTGGAAAATTATGGATGGAGTAATGGGCAACTGTTTTGTAATTCCGAATTATTTTTTACTGGTATTGTTTCATAAATGATGTTATAGCTTAGAATTCCATACAGTTTTAGTATCCCTTATCCAAAATGCTTGGGTAGTAGCAGTCAAAATGTTTGAGAAAAGAAATATTGGATACAAACCTGACCCTGTACATAATATGACTATAGGTGTACAAAATAAGAAATATAAGTATTTCTGATGTCATTCAACAAGCTATTTTTGGGGTTTACATTGTCCTGTTAAAGTACGCCATATTCTGCACTTGCCTTGCTTTTATCTAAAAGGTGTTTCCTTAAACATAGCAAGATCGCTCTTCAAATTTGATGGTGGGATTCAGAACATATCTGCTGTAGCACACGGGACAAAATTAGTCTGACCGCAAAATTGAGATGAACACTTACCTTTTTTATCTGGACAAGGTAGGAAGAGACTCTTCTGTCAAAATATATATGCTGAGGCATTTGACAACACCTGAAATTAAAAATTAGCCCAGTATATTAATAAAATGGCACTAAACCAGCCCAGCCTCAATGACTTCAACTCCCTTCCTCACTTCTTTGTCATGTTCTATAAATCATGCCCCCTGCAATCCTCTATACACTTCTCATGGGTTCTCCCCTTATCTCCAAGTAGGACGCTTGTCTTGTAAGCCTTTCATGTATCCATATTTAAGGAAAAAAGTTCAACTTCTATTAAAAATACAATAAAGATCCCCTTTCTTCATTCAGAAAAACTTTCTGATGAAATGTAGAACTTATTTTAGGCTATTCCAGCATAAATCCACGGATGGGGTGAGCTCCTGTAGTTAGCCCCAGCAAATGCGAGGTCAATAGGTACTGCTTCAGGGGAAGGTAACAATGCTCCATGTAGTCATGCCGGCCACATGACCTAGGATGTGTCTACAGACAACGCTGGCTCTTTGGCTTAGAAATGGAGATGAGCACCAACCCCCAGAGTAGGGCCCGACTAGATTTAATGTCAAGGGAAAACCTTTACCTTTTCCAGCACTAAGGCCAAAGCTGATTACTAGTTCGAAACAAGGATCTAGAAACAAGCCATTAACTTCAACTACATTTTGATTAGTTGGAACCCCACTACTCCCACAGAAAGAGAAATGATTCAATCACAGATTTCAGTAAATTGAGAAAAACGTTACTGTGTTTAGGATTAGGGTGCAATACTAGACAACTAATCATTCGATTCACTGAATTAAAAAACAAAACCAACAGGTCAACGGGACCAGGAAATTCAACTGAGCAATCCTAATAAGATCTGTACTAAATATTGTGCTATCGTATTTGTAAACACCCCGCCAAAGTAAATAATTGCATTTCCTTCACTTATCAAACAATGTCAGGTGTCTGACAAGTTGCAATGGCTTACAATACATAACCTTGGGGGTTTTTAGTTGCCACGTCACACCATGGACTCATGTGGAGCTTGTGGTCTAGTGTTACTACAAGTATTTCTTGACCATGGAATCATACTCAATTTTTCGTTAACTTTACCGAAGTCATTTACTGACACTGATTTACTGACAAGTATAGCAACAAATTGATAACTACGAAGATCCCTCTTCAGTGAATGAAGAGTTGAGAATTCTTAATATGATTTTTGTAGTCTCTGAACATTCGGGATTATTTTTTTTCTGTGCAAGTGAATTCCTGCGTCCTTTTGCCTAATCAAGAGGTTTACAATGCAAGGATTCATAGTAAGGTACTGTTTTTTTTCCTTGCAGGAGCCAGTACTATCTGTGGCGTTTGCAGTTTTAATGTTCACTTTTTCTGGACTCACCTTACCTTAATTGGGTTGTTTAAAGTTATTGAAAAAGAGTGGTTAACAAGGAAGGGAAGGGTGGGATGGTTAAAAAAAAAACAGAATGGGTGGGACAAGAGGAGCAAGGTGGAGAGGAGACCAAGAGAAAACAAAATGGGGTAGGTTAAAGAAAAGTGTTAAACTTAGTGATGCAAGAGACCAGCACTGTTTGAGTACAGAATTGTAAAGGGTTCATTGCATCTCACCACACACAAACTTATGTATATTATATAACTAGCTGTCCCCTGCCACGCATTGCTGTGGCCCAGTCTGTGTATGTGTGTTTGTGTATATATATATATGTGGTTTTGTGCATGCGTTTTTGGCTTTTTTAAGTCTCTTCTGCTTTGTTTTTCAGTGTTTTTAGGAGTGATGGTCACTCCTTGGGTTAGTAGGTGTCTTTGTGTCCAAATTTGGTGTCAATTCATCCAGTGGTTTTTGAGTTATGTTAATCTCACAAACTAACATTACATTTTAATTTATATAGACAATATAATCCTTATGGGAGGGAATATATATATATATATAGAGAGAGAGAGAGAGAGAGCCATAAAAGACTCCTAATAGTGTCCTTTCAAAGACGCAGTAGAGAAGGGCACCTGCCTCTCAGGTTTCAAATTCACTACAAAAAGGTTGTGTGTGTTCACTAGAAAAATCAGTAATTAGTACCATTAATTCCAAACATTGAGCTTTTGATATTGAGATAGCTCGCTGCCTCTTTGTATTCTGATAGTTACAATGTTGGTAGATGAAAGAAATGCTGTGGAGGCAGAAAAAGTAAAGAAGCTTCCAGTACACGATGCTGAAGTGACAGGCACATGAGGGCCAATCTGCCTTTCTTCTTCATGTGAGAAGTTAACTGTAGACTCAAGTTTCAACCACTCTTCGCACAGGCTCCAACAACATGAGATCCCAGTCACAGCCCCATCGAGGGCACAATGACCAGCTTCCCTGCTTCAGGGATGAAATCAAGCCACATCAGCCCAAGGTCACAATGACCACTCTCTCTCCTTTAGGCAAGACACATCAGCTTGAGGTCACAATGGCCAAGCTTCCTCCTCCAATGGCAAGTCTTTCCCCTCCAGGCAAGTAACTTAGCAGTGTGTGGTCACAGTGAAACATCAGTGAAACAAGTAGGTGCAACAGCAAGTACAATTAATTACTTTCTTACTTTGGGGCGGGAGGGATAGGGGGGATGGGAACGACAACAACAAAGAAGCAGGTAAACATGTTCTCTTTACTGCTCTAGAGTCTAGAACACAAGGGTCCTGGCAAATAGGGTTTAGAACAGGGGCCCTCAAACTATGGCCCGAGGGCCGGATACAGCCCTCCAAGGTCATTTACCCGGCCCTCGCTCAGGGTCAACCTGAGTATGAAACTACTTGAAAGCACACAACAACAACAACAATCCTATCTCATCAGCCAAAAGTAGGCCCACACTTACCACTGAAATATTAATAAGTTTATATTTGTTAAAATTGTTCTTCATTTTAATTATTGTATTGTTTTTATGTGTTTTTGCACTACAAATAAGATATGTGGAGTGTGCATAGGAATTCATTCTTTTCTTTTTTTCAAATTATAATCCGGCCATCCAACAGCTTGAGGGACTGTGACCTGGCCCTCTGTTCAAAAAGTTTGACGTCCCCTGGTTTAGAACATTGTTTCCCATAATTGTTTCACATTTTTTGCTCCATCAACTGCCTTGTTCATTCCATTATCCCTATTTGCCAAGTAAACCAGGGGGCTACTTTGACTCCACCCCATAAAATTAAATTATTAATCAAAAGTGTCTATCATCCTGCTTGTGTAACAGTTCCAGATCCTGTTTGCATTTGCTGTCTTTGGGATTTTTAAAAAATTGGCAAAAAATCAGTTTTGCTAATTTCATATTTTTCTTTTTAATTTCAGCATTTCATTTTTTATTTCTTAGTGCATTCCTAACCCACATTAATGTGGAAGCTCAGCTGTACTTACTTTTGTGTCATCAGTTTGGGTGTGCGGGTGGATGCAAGAGAAATGATGCACAGGATATAGCAGCCTGGTCATTAATTTAGCAAGTGTTCCAGAATTACAAGTGCTAATTTGCATAACCAAGGAAAACCAGGAGGACCGGTTATGACCTATCCAGGTCTTCACCTCATGCAATAGTGTTCTTAATGTGTTGCAGGGGTAAAAATGGCTCACTTTTCTTGTAATGCTGCTCTGATGAGGAGGAGGAGTTGCAGCTAACTTTAAACAATTAGCCATATTATGCATTACATATTTTTAAATAATTTCTATTAAATATATTAAATACATATTAAATATATATGGCTTAAAAGATTAAAATCTTCGTGAAAGCAAAGTACTTCAAAGAACACAGATAGCACATTACATAGGGTGATTCTTTTTCATGTGAGATTGAGCTAGCCCCAGATTCATTTGAAGATTTTTTTTTCCTTACTACCCCTACGGAATTCAACTATAATGCACAGACTTTTGTTTGGAATAGCAGGATGGGATCTATCCAAAGCAAATGGACAGCCCAAAGGCTAAAGAGAGCATAAGCAGCAAGCAATGACAGGACAATAATCTCAAAGAAACAGCTATGAGGAAAATCCCATGAGTTTAGGTGTTTCTACATAATGCCCAAAAAATAAACAAGATGAACTGGAACTTTTAGCATAACGAAACAGTTACAACATGTAAAGCATAACTGAAACCTGGTGGGATGGGTCCTATCATTGGAATGTAGTAATGGAGGGGGGTATAACTTATTTAAGAGAAATAGGCCAAACAGGAGAGGGGTTGGAGTAGCATTATATGTCAAGGATGTTTACATCCGTGAAGAAATGTAGTATTTCTATCCTGTAAACCAGGTTGAGAGCATCTGGATAAGAATTAAGGGAACAAGGACTGGAAAAGATGTAATTGTGGGGGTCTATTATAAACCTCCAAGTCAGACTGGATGAATCCTTTCTTGAACAGATGATCAAGCGTGCAGAAAGAAGAGATAAGAGTAATAATGGGAGATTTCAACTATTCTGATATTATGTAACCTGCCAAAAGTACAAAGTCCAACAAATTCCTCATTTACCTTCTAGACAATTTTATTGTCTAGAGGGTGAAAGAGACAACAAGGGGGTCAGCTATTCTGGATCTAATCCTAGCCAACAATGAAGACCTGGTAAATGGAGTTACTTGCTTACTTAGGCGATCCCTCATTGTCCGAGCAGGATCGTCTTCCAGGATTAGTGTGCTGGCGGTGGGTCTGTAGGTGATTGTGGAGCCCTATTCTTGATCTGCCTCACTTCTCGCAGTGAGGGCATTGGTTTCCAGGTGGAAGACAGTCCCAGTCAGGGTTGCCTTGACGCACCTTCCTCTTGGAAGAGGAATTCAGACAAATAACCAACACAGGTAGGAAAAATTCCAAAAGGCTGAAGCACAAAATGGACTCAAGCTTGCCAGAGAGATTAAAAACATTTAAAATCAATATAAGATGGTTCTTTGGTTATGTCACTAGAAAAAGAAAGAACAAGGAAACGGCAGGGCCTCTGCATGGAGAAGGTGATGAAATGCTAATAGGGGATAGGGAAAAGACGGAGATGCTCAACTCCTCGGAGCAATGGGTTCAAATTACAGGAAAGGAGATTACACCTGAACATCAGGAAGAACTTTCTGACTTTAAGAGCTGTTCAGCAATTGAACTTTCTACCTCGGAGTGTGGTGGAA
Organism: Anolis sagrei ordinatus; assembly: GCF_025583915.1. Taxonomy (NCBI): domain Eukaryota; kingdom Metazoa; phylum Chordata; class Lepidosauria; order Squamata; family Anolidae; genus Anolis; species Anolis sagrei. The sequence continues at coordinate 124,534,069 of NW_026846588.1, read as the reverse complement.
GCTGCTTCTTTGGAGGTTTTTAAATGGAGGGTGGATGGCCATCTGTCAAACGTACTTTGATTGTGCTTTTCCTGCATGGTAGGGGGTAGGTCTCTTCCAACACTATGATTCTATTTAGGACAAGATTCAAAAAGAAAGGGCACCAAAATAGATATAAGAAGTAAAGAATACTATCAGTGATCAAAATCTGCTCACAAGAGAATGTAAAGGTGGGCCATATTTTTAAAGACTGTTAAATTACAAAAACAATTTGTGAATGATTGTTAGCAATCTTGCCTCAAGTGGCTTCAAACAGCCTGAACATATGGATTATGTTTGAAGGAATTATTTCCTTGCTCCTATTGGCTGAAATGTTTGTTAGATATAGGACAAGATTCAAATATAGCAGTTCCTGGTACCATTACAGGAATGCAAGTATCTGACCTTTCTGACACATGAAATGCACGGCTCTTTTATTTATGTTATTAAAATAAAAAACCCAACTGAGGCAGCCAAATTTACCACAAAAAACTGGGAAAATGAATTGACTCAAGTATAAGCCAAGGGTAGGAAATGCAGAAGCTATTGGTAAATTTCAAAATAAAAAACTGTAATTACATTATTTGAGGCATCTGTAGGTTAAATATTTTTGAATATTTACATAAAACTGTAATTTAAGATAAGACTTCCCAACTCTGATTAAACCATTCTGACCTTCTTCAATGTAAATGTGTTTGCATATCTCCCAATAAAAGTAAATAGAGTAAAATAATAAATGTAATAGAAATAATAATAATAATACAGTAAAAGAATGGAAAGGTGATATTAACAGTAACAACAGAGTAAAAGAATGGAAATGTAATAATAACAATAAAGTAAAATAATAAATCTAGTAATAGTAATAATAATAATAATACATTTATTATGTATTTATAACAGAGTAAAATAATAAATAAACTTGACTTAAGTATAAGCCAAGGGGGACTTTTTCAGCTTAAAAAAGGTCTGAAAAACTAGGCTTATGCTCGAGTATATACAGTACATTTTATGTAGTCACAAATCTCAAGCAATACTGTTATCTCAACCTAGAAAATAGAAATATCGTTATTCCTTAATTAAATTTTCTGTAAGATGGTTCATACAAATAAAATGCAACAATACACCACAAAATAAATCATTTCTAAATCATTACCTGGGTAAGAAGCAGGAAACACTCAAAGGATTATGAAAAGCTTTAGCACACTGGATACCATGTGAAGTGTTCTGGAAATGTATGACATCACAATCAGCAGTGTCATAAACAGACAGGTTTGTTTGACTCATTTCTATTTATAAACACTGTTTCAAAGAAGATAATGAGCTGCTCCATCAGTTAAATATTTAAAGGACTACAACTATACATCATGTGATAATTAGAAATGTGTTGCTGACTTTGACAGTGCATTTCTTTACATTAGTATTTTACAGAAGTGAAGCAAAGTTTTGCAAGACATCTCAATGCAGTGGTGTGCTTGCCTATGGCCTCTATAAGAGTGGAGTGCTAGTGCTGTTGTAAGTGTCAGTAGTGTTATTGCTTTTATAACCTGCACAATTTGTTAATTGAGTTGCAGTAATTACAACTAAAATGGATAAGTTTCTAATTAGTAGAAGACAATGTTGACAATGTTAGTGATGAACCACATGGAATGGCTATAGAGGAAACAATTGTAGTACATGCTAAATGTAAAGGAAAAATGTCCAAACCTTGTTTATACATAAAAGATTATATGAAACGTGTGTGTGTGTGCGTGCGTATGATTCTTATAAGGGGTTGGTTTAACCTCCAGTTTGCTACTAAAACTGAATTACTATGTTGTGAATGGATGCATGTCTACAGAGAGTGTCACCAACATGAAAAGTTTAGAAAGCTCTGCATTATTGGATCAAGTTGGCATATTCTCAGCAATGCAGACATGTCATCATTGTATGGTGATTAATAATCACTCTGCAGTCATTAGGGCCCTGTCTACATGGACCATTTTTTAAATTACCTCATATTGGTCACTCTCCTGCCACAAGGCACTCGTGTCAATTCAAATCTCAACCAGTTCTTTGGTCCTTAAACCACTTTTAAAAGAGCAGCCCTTTATTTTGCATTCTGACTGAAGATCTGAATGGGTTCCAGAGAATTTTTATTTGTGCCCGTTCCTAAAAATACAGGTTCACATTAGAACAGGAGAGGGAGTGGGATGGGCCAAACTGGTTGTTGGGAAGTGGCCAGAGCTAGCAGGTCACAAAATTCTCTCCCCCAGGAAGTGGACTTGGGTCATTTTAAATTTGCCATCACTATTTTTGAAAAAAATATATATGAGAATAATTGCAGATCAATATATTTCACTGAATGTACACACAGATCAACATACTTCTGTAACAGCATTACTACATCTCAGGACATTATGCTGAAATGGCCAAGGAGCCACTCATGGCCAATAACTGAAATGACAGGACTTTTTCACAAATAAGTTCACATTGAGGTAAATTCACTCAAGGGACATGTGTGGCCATTTGAGATGAAATCACCACAATATAATTCCTATATGTTGTGTTCATGGGGCAAATAAGAAATCCACGTGGATTTGGAAAGTACAGGGCAAATAAGGCTATTGTGGTAGTGGTGGTATTTTTTCCCCAGTTGTAGACAAAAGCTAGGGCAGGAGCAGACAAAGTAATCGCTCTAGACTTTGTGGAGTTGCAACTCCTATCAGCTCTAGCACACCATATGCAAATAAAAGGAGTTTCATAATCATCATCAGCATTATACAATACTTTTTTAATCATATCAGAAGCGACTTGAGAAACTGCAATTATATAATACTGAATAACTCTACCTGGTGGCAGATGGGATTGGAATCACCTTACTTTGAATTTTTTTCTGCTTTTAGCGAAGTGTTCTCCGGGTGTTGTCCTCACTGCATTAAGTTATCTCTTACCAGAATTAACACAGGGCGCATCTAGACAGCTTTTTTATTGCCGTAACTTCCGCAATAAAGATGTGGGCTGTGCATTGCCTAAAAAGACACTGCTAATTCCATACTTTCAAGTCTTGCTAATTGCGTATTGTCCCTGCCATTAACAAACCGATTCAGAAATTTCATAAAGTTCCATTTAAAAAAAATCGGAATTCCGAATTGAACCACCAGTGCCCCCTACATCCGAAATGAGTTTTGAACCATTTTTTTTATCAACCAAGCCTAAAAGATACTGTTATTTGTTTCTCAGACCTAGTGACATTTTATTACAAAGCAGGATATGCTGTTGTTCATTCGTTCAGTCGCTTCCGACTCTGTTAAATTAATATCTAATGTCAGCCAAAGTTCTAATAATTCTGTCATCTCTTTCTTAAAATACATGAAAACAGGGCTCGAACCTGAAATAAATATGTTGTTTATTTGTTCCAGTTGCTTCTGACTCTTTGTGATCTCATGGACCAGTCCACGCCAGAGCTCCGTCAGCCGTCACCACCCCCAGCTCCTTCAAGGTCAAGCCAGTCATTTCTAGGATACGATCCATCTTGCCCTTGATTGGCCCCTCTTCCTTTTTCCTTCCATTTTCCCCAGCATCATTGTCTTCTCTAAGCTTTCCTGTCTTCTCATGATGTGACCAAAGTACTTCATCTTTGCCTCTAATATCCTTCCCTTCAATGAGCAGTCAGGCTTTATTTCCTGAAGTATGGACTGGTTGGATCTTATACATATTTACCAGCCCTCACAAGTACCACCTGTCCACGGGTGCAAAGAAGGCAGAGGGAAAGGAGGGTCAAGCAGCAGGCGCTGAGGCAACCAAGGGGGCTCTTCACACCATTCTGAGAGGCAACATAGAATTATAGAGTTGGAAGAGACCTCATGGGCCATCCAGTCCAACCCCCTGCCAAGAAACAGGAATATTGCATTCAAAGCACCCCTGACAGATGACCATCCAGTCTCTGTTTAAAAGCTTCCAAAGAAGGAGCCTCCACCACACTCCTGGGCAGAGAGTTCTCTAGACCCTTGATCATTTTAGTCGCCCTCCTCTGGACACATTCCATCTTGTCAATATCTCTCTTCAATTGTGGTGCCCAGAATTGGACACAATATTCCAGGTATGGACTAACCAAGGCAGAATAGAGGAGCAACATTACTTTCCTAGATCCAGACACTATGCTCCTATTGATGCAGGCCAAAATCCTATTGGCTTTTTTTGCCACCACATGACATTGTTGGCTCATGTTTAACTTGTTGTCCATCAGGATTCCAAGATCTTTTTCACATGTACTGCTCTTGAGCCAGGCATTGCCCCCATTCTGTATTTTTGTATTTCGTTTTTTCTGCCTAAGTGGGGTATCTTGCATTTGTCCCTGATGAATTTCATTTTGTTAGTTTTGGCCCATCTCTCTAATCCAGGGGTCCTCAAACTTTTTAAACCAGGGGCCAGTTTACTGTCCCTCAAACCGATGGAGGGCTCTAATCTGTCAAAATCGTTTTGAATTCTGCTCCTGTCCTCTGGAGTATTGGCTATCCCTCCCAATTTGCTGTCGTCTGCAAACTTGATGATCATGCCTTCTAACCCTTTATCTGTCATTGATGTCGTCCGTCCCCCCCCCCCCCCCCCCCCGGGAAAGCTTGACTCCACAACCCCCGCCACAATGAGCACTACTCCGCATATTATCTCTTTTATCTTGTCTGAGTTTTTAATTAGTTAATCAGTTAGTCTTTTAATCATTACATGTAGCCTGCCCATTGTCTCTGTGCCTGTGTCTATTGTAATTCTTATATTGTTGTGTATTAATATGTTTTATGTAATTATGATTTTATTGTTTGTGTTTTCGGTTGTGTCTTGGTTTTCTTTATTGTAATTATTGTTCGGGCCTGGACCCATGTAAGCCACTCCGAGTCCCCATCGGAGAGATGGTGGTAGGGTATAAATAAATTTGTGTAAATGTCGAAGGCTTTCATGGCTGGAATCACTAGGTTCTTGTGGGTTTTTTTCGGGCTATAGGGCCATGTTCTAGAGGCATTTCTCCTGACGTTTCGCCTGCATCTATGGCAAGCATCCTCAGAGGTAGTGAGGTCTGTTGGAAATAGGAAAATGGGTTTATATATCTGTGGAATGGCTGGGGTGGGGCAAAGAGCTCTTCTCTGCTGGAGCTAGGTGTGAATGTTTCAACTGACCACCTTCATTAGCATTTGAAGGCCTGCCTGAGCCTGGGAAAATCTTTTGTTGAGAGGTGTTAAGATGTGCCTGGTTGTTTCCTCTCTGCTGTTTTGCTGTTGTAATTTTAGAGTTTTTAATACTGGTAGCCAGATTTTGTTCATTTTCATGGTCTCTTCCTTTCTGTTGAAATTGTCCACATGCTTGCGGATTTCAATGGCTTCTCTGTGTAGTCTGACATGGTGGTTGTTGGTGTGGTCCAGCATTTCTGTGTTCTCAAATAATATGCTGTGTCCAGGCTGGTTGTGTGAAAACCAGCTGATCCCTAATCCATCTAAAACACAGACATGTGCTTTTCACCTTAAGAACAAACAAGCACCCTGAGCTCTGAGGATCACCTGGGAAGGAATCCCACTGGAGCATTGCAACACACCCAAATACCTGGGAGTCCTGGACCATGCTCTGACCTACAAGAAGCACTGCCTGAACATCAAGCAAAAAGTGGGTGCTAGAAACAATATCATACGAAAGCTGACTGGCACAACCTGGGGATCACAACCAAACACAGTGAAGACATCTGCCCTTGCGCTATGCTACTCTGTTGCTGAGTATGCATGCCCAGTGTGGAACACATCTCACCATGCTAAAACAGTGGATATGGCTCTTAATGAGACATGCCGCATTATCATGGGGTGTCTGCGCCCTACACCACTGGAGAAATTACATATTGCACCACCTGACATCCGCCGGGAAGTAGCAACCAATAGTGAAAGGACCAAGGCAGTGACATCTCCAGCTCATCCTTGTTTGGGTATCAGCCAGCACGTCAACGACTTAAATCAAGAAATAGTTTTCTAAGATCTACAGAGACACTCGCTGGAACACCCCAGCAAGCAAGAGTCCAAAAGTGGCAGGCTCAAACTCGGAACCTCAATCAATGGCTGATGCCAAATGAGGGACTCCCGTCTGGGCACACAGAAAACTGGGCGACTTGGAAGTCGCGGAACAGACTGCGCTCTGGCACCATGAGATGCAGAGCCAACCAGACACTCACTGGAACACCTCAGCAAGCGAGAGTCCAAAAGTGGCAAGCTCAAACCCAGAACCTCAACCAATGGCTGATACCAAATGAGAGACTCCCCCCTGGGCACACAGAGGACTGGGCGACTTGGAAGGTGCTGAACAGACTGCGCTCTGGCACCATGAGATGCAGAGCCAACCTTCAGAAATGGGGCTACAAAGTGGAATCCTCGACATGTGAGTGTGGAGGAGAGCAAAGTACTGACCACCTGCTGCAATGCAACCTGAGCCCTGCTACATGCACAATGGAGGACCTTCTTGCGGCAACACCAGAGGCACTCCAAATGGCCTGCTACTGGTCAAAGGACATTTAATCAACTACTAAGCTTGCAAACTTTGTGTTTTGTCTGTTTCTTTTGTTAAAAATGTAATACTGGCTGCTCCTGACATGATAAAATAAATAAATAAATAAATAAATAAATATTATTACTATTATTATTATTATTATTCATCTAAGTCAGTGGTTCTCAACTTTCATAATGCCGCGACCCCTTAATACAGTCCCTAATGTTGTGGTGACCCCCAGCCATAAAATTATTTTCATTACTACTTCATATCTGTAATTTTGCTACTGTTATGGATCGTAGTAAATATCTGAAATGCAGGATGTATTTTCATTCACTGGACCGAATTTGGCACAAATACCCAATACACCCAAATTTGAATACTGGTGGGGTTGGGGTGGATTGATTTTGTCATTTGGGAGTTGTAGTTGCTGGGATTTATAGTTCACCTACAATCAAAGAGTATTCTGAACTCCACCAATGATGGCGCACAGAACTCCCATGATCAACAGAAAATATTGGAAGCGTTTGGTGGATATCGACTTTGAGTTTTGGAGTTGTAGTTCACCTACTTCCCAAGAGCACTGTGGACGCAAACAGTGATAGATCTGGACCAATATTGGCATGAATACTCAATATGCCCAAAGGTGAACCCTGGTGGAGTTTGGGGGAAATAGACCTTGCAATTTGGGAGTTGTAATTGCTGGGATTTATAGTTCACCTACAATCATAGATGCTCTCATGCCGGCCACATGACCTTGGAGGTGTCTACGGACAACGCTGGCTCTTCGGCTTAGAAATTGAGATGTGCACCACACCCCAGAGTCAGACATGACTGGACTTAATGTCAGGGGACTACACAATTCAAGAGAGATATTGACAAACTGGAATGTGTCCAGAGGAGGGCGACTAAAATGATCAAGGGTCTGGAGAACAAGCCCTATGAGGAGCGGCTTAAGGAGCTGGGCATGTTTAGCCTGAAGAAGAGAAGGCTGAGAGGAGATATGATAGCCATGTATAATATGTGAGAGGAAGCCACAGGGAGGAGGGAGCAAGCTTGTTTTCTGCTTCCCTGGAGACTAGGACGCAATGGAGCAATGGCTTCAAACTACAAGAGAGGAGATTCCATCTGAACATGAGGAAGAACTTCCTGACTGTGAGAGCCGTTCAGCAGTGGAACTCTCTGCCCCGGAGTGTGGTGGAGGCTCCTTCTTTGGAAGCTTTTAAATAGAGGCTGGATGGCCATCTGTCAGGGGTGATTTGAATGCAATATTCCTGCTTCTTGGCAGAATGGGGTTGGACTGGATGGCCCATGAGGTCTCTTCCAACTCTTTGATTCTATGATTCTATGACTACCTTTACCTTACAATCAAAGAGCATTCCAAACCCCACCAATAATAGAATTGGGCCAAACTTCCCACACAAAACCCCCATGACTGTGTTTTCTGATGGTCCTTGGCAACCCCCTGACACCCCCTTGTGACCCCCCCCCGGAGGTCCCGACCCCCAGGTTGAGAAATGCTGAACTAAGTCATTAATAAAGATGTTGAACAGGACTGGGCCACTGCCCTGAACTCCCCAAAGGAGGAAGCAGGGCCTCTCTGGGGCCTGTGCTTCTCAGCAGAGCAAACAACTAAGTACCTTTATCACAACCAAAACACAAAGGTGCTTGGGGCCTTCTCCTCTCAGAAGAAAGCCGACTCAGTGCGTTATCACACTAGAGCTGAGTGGGGCAGACCTCTCTGGGGATTGTAGTTCAGTGAGACCCAGGCCCTCGTAGAGGCCCCTCGCAGGAGATGCCTGTGGGGAAGGGCCTCGCGCGCGCCGTCTAAACGCCCGCCCCGTGACGTCACGGCCACGCGCCGTCGCTGGAGGAAGGCTTATAAAGGAGGCCTGAAGCGCGAGGCCGGCTTTCTCAGCGCGCTTGAGAGAGCGACGCGGGAAAGGACGCTTCCTCTCAGGTCTCTCTGTGTTCTGCCCGCCGCCATGCTGGCCCTCCGCTCCGCCCGCAGTCGCCTCCTCCTCCTCCCGCTGCTCCGCTCCGCCACCCGGGAGTGCAGCGACAGCAGCAGCAGCAGCCGCCGCGGCGAGGACGACGACGACAACCCCCTGGTGTTCCTGGACGTGGGCGCCGACAACCAGCCCCTGGGCCGCGTCGTCTTCGAGGTGCGCGCGCCTTCTCTTTGCCTCTGCCCCTCCTCAGGTGCAGCTACACCAGGTATGAGAGAGCTTGGGCCCTCCAGGTGTTTTGGACTTCAACTCCCACAATTCCTAACAGCCGGTAGGCTGTTAGGAATTGTGGGAGTTGAAGTCCAAAACACCTGGAGGGCCCAAGCTCGCCCATACCTGGTCCACACTATGGAATGAATGTGGTTTGGTGCCACTTGCCTTGCCCTGGCCCCATGCTGTGCTATCCTGGGAGTAGTAGCAAGGTCTCGAGGCACCCTCTCTCCTCTCCAGGCTCCTTCTCTCTGGGCGTCCTCTCTCTTCAAGGTGCCCTTCAAAGGGGCCATTGGAAACCATAACAATGTTCTGGATCAGGGATTTACTGATCTTTATTTACCAACTGTCTCCTGCCAGGCGTTGCTGTGGCCCAGTCTGGTGATCTGGAAAACATAGTAATTAGAAAGTGTTGGTTTCTAATATATGTAATTTCTTGATGCTTGTGGGTAAACAGTATTTTTTGTCAGCGTCGACGTGGAGGTTGTCTGGTTTGCCTACTCTGGAACATGCAACATATAATTGTCCTTTAGGGGTCCCTTTCAAATCTATGATAGTATATCAGTGTGTGTGTTGACTGGTTGATCTGACACGACAAACAAACAAACAAAGTGTGTGTATTTGTGTGTGTGAATTATATTTATCTATATCTATGGCTGGATGGCTCTTAGTCGGGAGGGCTTTGGTGAAGGGAGTTGGACTGGATGGCATTTTCTGCTGGTCATGAGAGTTCTGTGTGGGAAGTTTGCCCCAGTTCTGTCGTTGGTGAGGTTCAGAATGGTCTTTGATTGTAAGTGAACTATAAATCCCAGTAACTACAACTCCAAAATGTCAAGGTCTCTTTCCCCCAAACTCCATCTGTTTTCGTATTTGGGTGTATTGAGTGCTTGTGGCAAGTTTGGTTCAGATCCATCATTGTTTGAGTTCACAGTGCTCTCTGGATGTAGGTGAAGTACAACTCCCAATCTCAAGGTCAATCCCCACCAAAACCCTTCCAGTATTTTCTGTTGGTCATGGGAGTTCTGTTTGCCAAGTTTGGTTCAATTCCATCGTTGATGGAGTTCAGAATGCTCTTTGATTGTAGGCGAATTATAAATCCCAGCAACTACAACTCCCAAATGACAAAATCATAATTTTTGAGTAATGGTCACTCCTTGTGTTGTGAGACGTTTTGTTGCCAAATTTGGTGTGATTTCGTTCATTGGTTCTTTTGTTTTTAAGGTACTCATTATTCACAGAGCATTTATATATATATAGATATAGATATAATAATAATAAAACTTTATTTTTAACTTGCCCTCTCTCCCCAAAGGGACTCAGGGTGGCTTCCATAAACAAAAATGGCAAACATTAAATGCTGCGTACAACAATAAAATGAAAAAATTTAAACATAAGATCGAATCAAAAAGCCTTTGGCTATAAAAACATAAATCAGTCAGTCTGGCATCGTAGATAATACAATTAAAGAGTTAAAATCTGTCTAAAAATATAAAAATATAGCTCTTTGGTAAATTAAAATAGTCAGTCAGTTTTGTCCACCAAGATGGAATCGGTGGTAAACTATCCACCCTCCTCTCCATAAGTTAGGAGTGACCACGGAAAATGCCCTCTCTCTCGTTCCCACCAGCCGTGCTTGATAACGGGGTGGAACTGAGAGGAGGACCCCCTCCGCTGATCACAGAATCCAAACAGATTTGTAGGTGGGGATGCGGGTTGTCAAATACTCTGGGCCCAAATGGTTTATTAAATTTATACCCTCCCTTTCCACAGTCAAGGGCCCAAGGCGGCTTACAGCCAGTACAAACATACAATATAAAAATTAAAACCAAGTCCCCAAGGAAGGTTGGGACGGGGTATAAATAAACTTGACTGGACCATAAATATTAGCAAATGCTGTGAAACCCTAATTAAAACCCCAATCAAATGCATTAAAAACCACCCTGATACTGCGTAACAAAGTTGAAGGGCCTTCCTAACCTTCGGACACCGCTAGTTTCAACGGTGGGGTCCGTGGGATCTTGGCGCCAGACTTTACACCTTAGAACCATAGAATAACAGAGTTGGTAGGGATCATGTAATCCATGTAGTCCAACCCCATGTCATGCAGGAAAAGCACGATCAAAGTACCCCTGACAGGTGGCCATCCAGCCTCTTGTTTAAAAGTTTCCAAAAAAGGAGGTTCCACCACACTCCAAGTCAGAGAGTTCCACTGCTGAACAGCTCTAACAGTTAGGAAGTTCTTCATAACGTTCAGTTTGGATCTCCTTTCTAGTAATTTGAATCCATTCCTCCGAGTCATAGTTTCCAGGGTAGCAGAAAACAAGCCTGCTCCCTCTTCCTTATGACATCCTTTCACATATTTATGCATGGCTTTTGTTGAGGATCACTGCTGTGTCCCTTTATTATTAATTATCCCCAAACCTTCAGCTTTTTGAGCCAATCTAACACTGAAGGCAGGAAGCCATTGCAAGAAGTTTAATTGATCAAGTCATCTTCCTGGGTGGGAAAGTGCCACTCTGAATTGAGGAGCAGATTAGTCTTATAGCATGTGCAAAGCTATCTGATCTTTGCCTCATCTTTCTCATCCTTTGTTTCCTTCCTTGGTCCTTCAGGTGTAAGCTCTAATCAGTGTCTACTCTGATTCCCTCTTGTTGAGCTGGTAAAATTCCACTTCCAGGCCTTCTTAGTCCTCACTGGTATTTTTTATTGCTACCTTAGCCCTAGTTCCTTTCAGTTTTATTTGGAGTACAGCCAGTCCCTGAGTTACAAACATCCGAATTACACACAACTCATAGTTAAGAACTGGATGAGACAAATAGGAAGTAAGAGAAATCTATCCCCAGGAAGGGAAATTCACTCCTTGAAGGTTATCATAGGAGAACAGTGTCTCCACTGAAGCTTTGTCACCAATCCTTGTTTACACAACAACCTAAAATGTTAAAAATCCAGTTATCACAGGGACAGCAAAACAAACATCATAGGAGTGTTAACCCTATGCTGTCCAATCCCCCCCCCCCCCCCCGCTTACACACACAAATGGCTGGAGTTACACTTAAAATGTACCTGTTCTGACTTACATACACATTCAACTTTAGAACAGACTTACAGAAGCTATCTCGTCTGTAACCTGGGGATTATATGCCTTCCAGTGAATATAATTGCTTTTATAATCATGGCTTTTATTAGAAAAGTTTGATGGATTTGATTGGTGAAAAGATAGATTTTCCCACCCTGACATATGATGCTGAAGTAGCTAAAGTGAGACCAGGTATTACTTACTATGTTGGGCATCTACAGAAAGCTTTTACATAGCCTTTGTTGTACATATAGACTGGGCTTAAAAAAGTAGATATTACATTCTTTCTTTATCCTGAAGTAGGACATACTTTGTTTAACCAGTTTCTCATATTGGGAGACAAGTAGGATGTGAATCAAATAAATACCAAAAAAATGTAAAGCTCTTGAGCACTTGAGGTTGAGTTTGATCTGGTGATTGTAGAGGTTGTGTGAGTGATCTCATTCAATTCATAATCAAAAATTGTGTTATGTCAGAGCTGATTATACTTCGGTTTTTCCGTGTTCCTTTATGAGAAGATTTTGAAGGACTGCTGAATCAAACCTACAGGAATTTCTGGGAAAGTTACACAGGGAATCCATTATGATGTAATCTTTCCACAGGTAGATGGTTCTAGGTTCACATTGAGGAGTCATATGCATTGCATCATAAATTATCCCAGTGACAGTGTCAAATGATTGTGAGTAGTTCATTCCTACAGGCAACATCACATAATGCTAAGTGAACAGGTAAAAAGCAAGGATGCTCAGAAAACCAAGAGAGCAGATTTGGGTAGGATTTCTGCAAACAAATACTCCTTCTGCACACAGACTTTCTAACACCTCACCCAGCTTCTCTTTACAGCCAATATAACTGAGTCATAAACATGCTTAACTGTGTTATGTACACTGGAAGTTAATAAAATTCTGTAATGTGAAATGTCTGCCTCTGGGAAAACGCTAAAGCTGCTCCCCCAACTGTTGTGTGTGTAATCAACTATTTCTTTGTACAGAAGCAAAAAGTTGTCCTTAGCTGCATTATTTCAGTATGTATTTAAAATAGGCTTCTTGAATATTTGAGATTCTTGAATGTTAGTGTAAAAGGAAAGTCTGTTTTCTGATAATGTCTCTGTTTTTTGTTAATTGAGGTAATTGTATTATTTATTCAAAGCATTTGCCTACCGCATTATAATACACCAGCCCCTTGAGGTGATATACACTAGGCAAAATTGTAAAAGAATAATTAAATACACAAATAAAGGCATCGAAAACTCAGTTAAAACACACTTCAAAATACTTTTAAAGTCACAAACAGATAAATCAGCAACCCTTAAGGCGCCCACTGCACAATTATAACATGATGAGTAAGTTTCATAACAACATTCTATAGAATTCAGGCATCTGTTAACTGGGACAAATTATTTAGAAAAGCTTCAATTTGATGAGATATATCTAGAAATCCAACATAATGTAGTGGCTTGAACATTGGACTATGACTCTAGACAGGTTAGTGTTCAGTTCTCTGCTAAGCCACAAAAACCCACTGGGTGATTTTGGCCAAGTCCCACACACTCGGCCCCAAGAAATCCTCACAATAGCTTTTCCTTAGGGTCATCATAAGTTGGAAATGACTTGAAGAGACACAACAACAGTCAAGAAAACTCCAATGCCTTACACAAAATTACAAACCCAGAGTTCTGTGGGAAATAACCATAATGGTTAAAAAGGAATCGTACTGCTGTAACTGTGTAAGTTGAAAGAGCCCAAGGACTGGTGAAGGCTATGCCGACCTAGTTGCCTACCAGAAACTCAAAATGGCATAGAGCCCACCTGATTTGTTAAATTGATGCAATGCTACAGAGAAAGCTTTGCCACACTGCTCCATAAGCCTAGTTTTGTGGGGTAGGAAAACACATAACATGGCTTTTGCTGAAGTTTTCAAATTTTGGATGCGTTTATATGGGAGAAGGCAGTCTTACATAGCTTGGGCCGAAGCCAACTAGACATTTTTTGTTGTTAAATGTGGAGTGGGAAAAGTGTAGATATGAAAGTTACCTTTCTAAGAACATGCTTGAGTGATATGCGCATACCCAGTGTATTCATTAATAAATACTTTAATAGCAAGAGGAGTTAAATCTAAGAAGAATCAAGTGTATGATTCTAGTCCTATGTTATCTATGAGCATTTTGTAGGCTGGTGCTCACTTTTCCTTCTGCATAACATTTGAGTCCACATTAACCAGTATATGGCACTGTCAGAGGATTTCCAGTTCATTGCAGAAAAGGTGTAGTTTCTGCAAAGGTCGGGCAAATTTCACAAAAGTTTGTTTGCATTTTCCCCCCTTATTATCAGTAAGCATGTGTGATCAAGCTGTTCTACAATATGGTGTAGCTTCATAGTACCATGCCCCCCAGTATTCTTACTACCTGATTTCCTTTTAGGAAATTATGACACGTATACTTCTCTGAGTTTCTTCCTAGTTAGAGAGAGCATAGTTGAACACAATCTTCCCACACTGGAGGTTGAAGTACACCAAAGCTACATGTACACAGGATCTATATATTGATCCCGGAAGATTAAAGCCTTGCAGGTTAACTCAGGGCATATCTGAATGCAACAGGATAAAACATTTAATCTATAAATCAGTTGAAATGTAACTGATGTTTTCATTTGACATTTTCTGTTATTGTCCAAAGTCATATACCCTGCAACAAGTGCCATTATTATTGAAACACAACAAGATTAGTACACAGCAAACAAGATCACTATGCTGGTTGTTGTATTGGACCATGTCGGACACTTCCCAAGTGTCTAGGGCTATGGGATGTATTGGCCAATAATGCGTGCAGATCCCAGTAGGGTGGCCTTTTGCAGCTGACAGATGGTAATTTTATCAGCGCCAATTATGTTTAAGTGCAGGCCAAGGTGTTCAGGCACTGCACCCAGTGTGCCGATCACCACTGGGACCACCTTAACTGGCTTGTGCCAGAACCTTTGCAGTTTGATCTTAAAATCCTCATATTGTGTCAGCTTTTCCAGTTGTTTCTCTTCAGTTCTGCTGTCCCCTGGGATTGCAACATTGACGATCCATACTTGATTTTTTAACACGATTGTGAGGTCAGGAATATTGTACTCCAAACTCAGTCAGTCTGAATTCAGAAGTCCCAGAGTAGTTTGATATGTTCATTTTCTGTAACTTTTTCAGGCTTGTGATCCCATAAGTACTAATACTACTACTACTACTACTACCTCATCGTCATCATCTTACTATTATTATTATCTTGCTTTTTCTCTTCATAAGGAGACTCAAAGTAGTGAACATTAAACACATTACAATACATTTTAAAATATGCATATAAAACAGTATTAAGCATAATTAGTATTCAAAACAATTCATTTAAATTCATAAAAACATAGATGTGGCTACTGGACTATAAATGGAAGTAATGTGAACAGATCCTATGGAAGATTTTTTTTTGAACTCTAGTATATTCTCAGCAAACTAGAAATAATACCTTATTGTCGTTCAGATTAATCTACAAATAAGATGTCATATAGGAAACCTGCATATGGTTCAGCCAACAAAATATTACAATGTTCATAATCCTCAAAGTTTGTATAGACTCATGTTGAATGAATGTTGAATTAGCAGGTTTCCATTAACTCAGTGGGCTTGCGCTAGTTGGCAGGGGCTCTTTAGCTATAGAGCTGAAATGAACTTTTTTGAATCAACCTGTGTTTTGTTGACATCTACATCAGAGCTCAGATGGCTTGTGGTTTTGATCATTCAATGCAGAGTCACTTCAATTGCTGTCTGATGTGAGAAATTGGCATCTACTGCAGTTAATTCCACATTTGATTTGTTTTACCTGTCAGGTTGATACTGTGTTTTACCTGTCAGTTTGATACAGCTGAATGTATGCATTTAGTGTAACTTATCAAGAATGCTTGGAAGGATTTGCATTTGCTCTTGGAAAAACTGCCCTTTCTGTTAAACACAACAAAATATAAAATCCTCAAAAGAGTGATGCTTTAGTGAGCCAACTGAAATGTACAAAATACATCATGTAGCTTTTGAAGCTGTGTGGGCTGCTACATCAGCCAAAGATGTTAAAAATCATATAGGAGAACAAAAGCTGCGATATTAGAGTCATTTTGTCCCTGATATTACTTCTGTTGTCAGTTAACATCGTTTGGAGGGATTTCAGTGCATGCAGAGGCCACTCTCCTTGGCCATGTGTACAGCAGGGGCAAAGGTCAGTAAAAAACAGGTAGTAAAATTTCAAAACAGGTAGTAAAATTTATACAGCAATGTCCCTTGCTGTATAATTTTGCATGACTATTTTGTACTTGGCTCAGTAAAGCTATCATTGCTTTTAGAATTTAGAATTTTGTTACATTTTATTCTGTGTTACATATTAAAATTCTTGGTATTCAGATTAGATCAAACAGACTGACTTTACACATGGAAATGTTTTAACGGAATGAGGACAGAGAAAAGTTAAAATGCAGCTTCAGGAAAGGCTGGCCTCTATGCACTCAGATTGTATTTGGTAAAAGCTTTACAGGCTTTACTATACTGATTTTCTAGTAAAACATTATGTCCCTTTGTTGTGTTAGTTTTAAATAATGCACCATGTTAAGCTGTTACGTGTTTCTCAGTCTATTTTTCTTCTTCCTAACAGCTGAAAGCGGATGTTGTGCCAAAAACAGCAGGTAAGGTCAAATTTTGACTAGTGCTTAATTAAATTATTTTGCTTAGATAATGTTAGCAAATCAAAATGAAGGAAAATTGTTTAAAATATGAACTTTTTTTCACTTTATCACATGTATTTATAGCATAATCCTTTCTCTGTGTGTTTACACTTTATGAAATTCTGCAGTTTTCCATAATGCTAAAATTATGAGAATTGTTGTGCAAGCAAAAATAATGGCTTACAGATTTGTGTTTTTTCACTAGCATAATCCAATTGATTGTACTCTGCTACTATCTAGCCTCTTTGTGTTACACCATTTATATTACTGGCACGAACCACCTTCTTGTAATCCTTCTGTTTCTTAAGGAGCATATCTTGTACAGATGAGCACTCGTCTTTCTGTTAGACATCTTATTTCCTGGAATCTCAATTGGGCTAATCAGTTCCAAGTAGACCTACGTGCTTAGTGGAGATGAAAGCAGCTGTATTGTGCATTTGCACCTTAGTTTCTCTTCCTTTTGTAGGCCTTTGTTGTCAGTCACATGATTTATTTATTTTATTTATTTCCTATATTTATACCCCGCCCTTCTCCCCCCGAAGGGGACTAAGGGCGGCCTAACGAAAGCATCATACGATGCTAGCATCATAAAAACAACCACAGTACAATCGAAATAGTAAAAATTAAAACAATTAAAACAATTAATTAAGACACATCCATTAAAATCGAAATCCAAGAACCAGTCCGGGTCAATTCATTGCCATAAGTTGTGTGATCTTCTTTCACTTGCTGCTCACTGATCAAACGCTTGGTCTCATAACCAGGTCTTGATTTTCCTTCTAAAAGACAAGAGGAAGGTGGCCAATCTGATATCTCTAGGGAAGGCCTTCCATAGTGGGGTATTTTTTATTTTGGAGGAATACATTATGTGTGATCAAATCCAGTTGTATGTTTTTTTACCTTTTCTCCATGAATAACAAAGCTCAACCAAAAAAAATATTTTTACCTTGATTGTTAGGCCTACTTCTGGGTTTATTTATGGGTGCTGATTCAGAAAATTGGATAGCCCACATCAGCTCTAATTTCTTATATATGGTTATCATGATATCTCATGGATGAGCAGATGGTGACTGGTATATGACATATGTTCTACACCTAAAAATCTAGAACTGATAAGGGTAAACAGGTGTCATTTTTTTGAATCCAGCAGGTCAGATATACCCAGAAATGGCTCTAACGTTTTAGACACCAAATTGTATGTTGGTCAGTGCAATCTTCTTTTCAGAGAACAGGAAGAAAAGCTCTAAATCATAACCACACAGTTTCTGTCCTTTGGTTCCTCGTGTAAGGATTGACTGTCACAAATTCTCTTAACATCAAGTAAAAATCTATTAAAGGATAGCACAATGTAGGCACAGTTGGTAGGATAAATGTTCTGCAGTTGTAGCCTCTGGTGGGATGTGATTAAGAGACCTATTGCATGTACAAAACATGTTTCACTTCCTTCTAGATATAGTAAGATTAAATCTGTATCATTCAGGGGTGATTTTGCCCATTCCTTCATCTGAAATACAGCCCTGATGTTTGTTGGCAATCTACCATCCAAGTGCTACCCAGGGCTATTCTTGTTTAGGGTCCAGGATCAGACAGAATTTGATGCCTTTAAAGTATTGGGGCAATACAACAACACTTAGCTTTTCTTCTGATAATCAAGCTGCTTTCTCTCTCCTTCCATCTTCCAGAAAATTTTAGAGCTCTCTGCACCGGAGAAAAGGGTTTTGGATACAAAGGATCCACTTTCCACAGAGTGATACCTTCTTTCATGTGTCAGGTAAGACCACACATTTTTGTCGAACTACTTGATGTGTTTGAAAGAGCATTGGAAGAGACCCTTCATTACTGGCTGCAGCGCTGGATTTTTGAAAAAGGTTTGGTAGATAATGGAACCATTCTTCCAGCAATGAAAGTGACTGTATTATGTACCCATTTTTAGTAAAGGTAAAGGTAAAGGTAGTCCCCTGACATTAAGTCCAGTCATGTCTGACTCTGGGGTGTGGTGCTCATCTCCATTTCTAAGCCGAAGAGCCAGCGTTGTCCGTAGACACCTCCAAGGTCATGTGGCCGGCATGACTGCATGGAGCGCCGTTACCTTCCCGCCGGAGCGGTACCTATTGATCTACTCACATTTGCATGTTTTCGAAACTTATTTTAATTGTTCCATGTGGTAATCTGGACAATGATCAGAATTCGTGGTTGATATATCTCCCATGTCTCAGGAGGAAAAACCTGTCTGTGCTTGGAGTTTTCCTTCTTGGACTGGAGCACAGCCAGGCATCTGTCACATTCTGCTCAAAGTTTCTTGTATGTTTTCATGATGGACTGGCACTAAATCACTTACAGACATTCTGATTCCGAGTCAAATTATCTGTCTCTTTCTCTCCTAACTATCAGATTGGTTGAAAGTATTCTTAACGTTTTAACATTTAAAAGAAGTGAGGGGACTGACTGCGATGGTTAAAGCAACATTTGAAACAAACATTGTGCTCAAAGTCTTTTCCTCTGATCATCAGGCACAGCCAAATGGAAAGTGTCAGAGAGGCAAAGAGCATAACATCTTCATGCAGCAAGGAATGCTTTGTTTATTTTGTTTGCCTTATGTCTTTCCTTCAAGGACCGGTGGGTGGTGGAGCACAATCTATTTAGTTTGCCAACTAAATAATTGCTTAGTGTGAATAAATAGCGAATGTCTCCCAGCTTGCTTTGGGAAACATGTAAAACTGTTTGTACTTTTGTGTAGCATTAGTCTTTTTCCTTACAAGGGCTGTTGGCTAGAGAAGGGAATTCATGTGGAATTGTAATGAGCCTTGCCTGTTAGCAAAAATGCCCATAGTTCAGCTTTTCTTGTTATTTGTCAGTGTCATTCTTGTGATGCTTTTTTTCTGCTGAAAGAATGCATATTTTAAAGGAAAAACATCTTGGAAATATATACCATTTATAACCTCAAAAACCTGCATGTATTTCAGTTGAAAGGGCTAAAATGTTTGACCCAAAGCATATTGAGGCAGCAATCCCTAATTTGAATGCTGAGAGACTCCATATTATTTTAAATAAGCCATACAGAAGGTTGGTATTCAATTGTAAAGAGATATTAGTATGTAAGAGAGGAATCTGTGCAGCTACCTTTGGTGGACTGAATGGTGTCATTCCCATTTCATTAAGTTACATGTTTTTGAATTAATTTCTAAAGAGAGCCCTTTCAAAAATAATGACTGGAAAATCCATGTGAAAAACCGTTTTTACCATTCACAGAAACAATTGCACTTTAATTTCTCTTGTTCTCAGACCAGCATCTGAGTGCCTTCAAATGAAATTGGGCTTTGTTTGTGATTTATTCATATCTGGAATCTTTCTCTTCCTCTGTGTGAGTCAGGATTTCATCTACAGCTCCATTTTCATCTTACTCTTCCGCCAACACTTTCTACATTTAATTGGTTGCTGTCTAAAGGCAAATAACTAATTTTGATATCATCTTGAATATCTCTCCTCTTTGCTTTTGTCCAAAGGGTGAATTGACCAACTTCATCCTTCCAGTTAGTCTCAAAGGTGCTGTGAGATTCCTTGGTTTACTAACAGGCTAACATGCTCTGCTTTTAAATTCTTCCTCCTTATTTGTCAAATTGAAGGGTAGAGTATTGGAAGGGAAAATACATTTTTGTATGTAAATGAAATAAATAATAATGGCCTTATATTAGAAGTTTCATGAGAAAGTTCTACCCTGCATTTTCAGTAGCAGTGTATGTCCCAAGTCCAATTTCTTATATGTGTGTGTATGTGTCTTCAAGTTTTCTGTTGACTTTTGGCGATTTTATGCATGAAATGGGCTTTACTGGGCAAGGAATACTCAGAGATGGTTTTGCCAATTCATTCTTCTGAAATATAGCTTACAGTTATATTTCATTAGTGGTCTCCCACCCAAGTACAAGGTAGGGCTGACCCAGCTTAGCTTTAGGGAACTAAGTCTGGGAGCCCTTCCAGACAGACCCAATATCCCTGCATCTGAGTCAAGGTTTTCTGTTTATCCCAGATTATCTGTCGACGCAGACTCATATAATCCAGTTTAAAGCAGAAAACCTGGGATCAGATCCTGGAATATAGAGCGTCTCTGGAAGAGCCCTGAGAAAAACATCTTGTTGTGAGGAAGTGGGAGTCATTTTGTGGGGGAGAAGAGAAACATATCTCTTCCTTTTTGTGAATAAATGTTTTCTTTTGCTGTTGTGTTGGTGGTGAGGGAGTATCAGTCATGAATGCTAAGTGTTATTATTATCCCTGTAACCTAATTCATCCAACTGCAGAGTTTAAGACTTAAACTCTGCAGTTCCACAACACTGAACAATTAACAAAAAGCAATAAGTAGATTTGCAAAAATCCAAGAGAGTGGAGGTTGAGGTAAAGGAAGGACCAAATGAATAGTGTTAAGCTTCCGGGCTCTATAGCATTGTGGCTCATTTAATGTATATATTTGTTAGGTTCCGTTATTAATTACTAAGGAAGCTAATTACTGCGTTCACCAAGGTGATACTGGAGAAATATTAGTGCTGAAATTCCAGCATGACTATATTTTTAAAATTTCTTATTCTTACCACTGGTATTGTGGGATATTTCAAATGTAGTTATAAATGTTGCAGGTCTATAACAGTAGGCCGTAGATCAGGCATGGGCAAATTTCGGCCCTTTGGGTATTTTGGACTTGAACTCCCAGAAATCCCAGCCAGTTTATCAGCTCTTAGGAATTGTGGGAGTTGAAGTCCAAAACATCTGGAGGGCCGAAGGTTGCCCATGCCAGTTATAGATAATGTCATAGTTTGAATACAGTTCAACAGAAGACAGTAAGATAAAATCAAAGGACAATACTATCAGTTCTATATTCTTCCTAAACGTTATTCTTGTGTCTCCCAGAAATGGTCTCCCCTGTCCAGTTAGTCCTTGCTCCTCTGTTGTGTAATGAAAAACTTTTTTGTGATGTAACAACCTCAAGGTGTGACTGTTCCTGCCTCCACATCATTATGATGTCATTATGAGCTCATACCATGTGATGGACTGCATGTATAATGAGATAAATATTTTTGTTCTTTCCAGGGTGGTGACTTTACTAATCACAATGGCACTGGGGGCAAATCTATATATGGCAGCCGATTTCCTGATGAAAATTTCATCCTTAAACATATTGGACCAGGTAAACAAAATTCCCTCCCCCTCTCATTGGTTTGGCCCTTTATATCTGCTACTTTCTACTAATGGCAGTGGGGAAGATCTGTTTTCTCATGGTTCCATTGTATGTTACGTTCATAAACAAGAAGGCCATCTTCTAATAATGTTTACATTCAGAGCTGTGGGTTTCATGGCCCAGTATTGAGATCTGAAACAGATTTTGGATCTCTGATATGGGTAATCCCTGCTCAAACCCTTAAATACTTGCTGTTACTTTAAGTATGGCCCTACTTGGGAAAACAGAAGGTTAAAGACATCAATATGCAAATGACCCTTTTGTCTCCTTGCCTGGTCTAGGATTGGCAATGAATTTTTGAACTGGTGCCTGGAATCAGTAATGACCTGGAAGACTTAAAATAAACCAAGGTTCAGCTCTCATTTAAATACAGAGATTTTATTGGTTGAAGAATTTTATTTCATTTTCCATACTATTCAGGATGGATTCATATTCTTTTAAAGTTTTCACTGCTTGGGGGATGTTTTTAGCCAGCACTGGAAAACCACACTCACGTTTTGGGTTTGAGACACCTGATTGTTCTGAAGTTATCAGAGTATAATGGTAATCACCACTTCATGTATACTAAGTATGTGCTGTAGCATGATCTTGTTTTTTTGTTTGTTTTTTTAAACCTTTCCAGGCAAATTGTCACTACTCTCAACTACAAAAATGACTGCTTACTACTATGTCTATGCTCTAATCTGTCCCTGTATGGTTGAAGTGACATTGCACAGAAAGGGTTCTTAATAACCCTTTAGTGGCGATACTTTGTATTTGTGTTTATCTCTTGCATTAGAACCATGGCCTAAGCCTTAAATAATCATATTTAAATGGCCCCTGTTTTGGTCTATAATAGAAGTTTGGAACTACCACATATGATTTGTCTTGCAGAAGCCATACAGATTCCCTGAAAACCTAGATTTAATGAATTTATTCTACAACATTTATTAGGGCAAGATGAGTCTTCTTGTGGAGAAAAAAGCAAGGTATAAATATCATAATCAGGAGGAAGAGGAAATTGTCCAAAATCATATGCTTCTTTTATCTCCAGAATGATCCCCCAATATACATACACAAATAAGTGTGTGTGTGTGTGTGTGTAATACACACACACACACACACAATTTATTTACAGTATTTATATTCCACCCTTCTCACCCCACAGGGGACTCAGGGCAGATCACAATGCCATAGACCAGGCATCCTCAAACTGCAGCCCTCCAGCTGTTTGGGCCTCCAGCTCACAGAAGCCATAACAAGCTTGTTCAATTGTCAAGAATTCTGAGTGTTGAAGGCCCAAACAGCTGAAGGGCCGCAGTTTGAGGATGCCTGCCATAGACACACAACATATATAGACAAACACACCTTCATGAGGGTATGCTTCAAATTCTGGCCACTGGGGGAGCTGTCAATTCACTGTCCACTTGTGACACCAATTGAGTACTTCCTCATTCTTTTGCACGCTGCTGGAGATTTTTATGGCATTGTAAATTAGTTAAATTAGCCTCCCTGCATAAGCAGTATCTAAATTTCCTACTAGACAGATGTAACTGTCTTTCAGGCTTCAAAGATCGACAGCAAGCTAGACAAATGGTCGGGAGCTTACTCCAACCCGAGCTGGCTTTGAACTCATGACCTTTCAGTCAGTAGTGATTTTAATGCAGCTGACTCCCAACCAACTGCGCCACAACCTGGTTCTTGCGCCACAATCTGGTGTGTGTGTGTGTATGTACACACACACAAACACACACACACTTCAGTGAAAAGAAATACTCACTGCAGTTGGGACCAGTGAGTCCATTATTTGGAAAATATTTTAAAGAAAAGACAGATGAGGAAGTCTTGGATTCCTAGGAAGACATATAACACCAGTTAATTCCACTTGGGAAATTTGCATTTGAAGGCTTCATAAAATAACCTCCCTAGATTACTGTTCATTCTTTGTTTCTGTAAAGTGAAGTGAATTTGCTGGCTTGTCGTTTCTGCAGGTGTTCTTTCAATGGCTAATGCTGGCCCCAACACCAATGGATCTCAGTTCTTCATTTGCACAGCCAAAACAGATTGGTAAGCATTCAAGAGGAATGTTTTCTTGAATTTTGGGAAACTGCCCAGGTTATGTTTCTTGTTGAATATGAGGGATAGGAATAGCGTGTTCATTGTATATTAAGTAAAGCTATATTGTATTGTCGAAGGCTTTCATGGCCGGAATCACTGGGTTGTTGTAGGTTTTTTCGGGCTATATGGCCATGGTCTAGAGGCATTCTCAATATATAAAGCTATATTGTTCTACATATCACTGTTCCCATGACTTCTGGACAAGCATTCTTTCTTCTGTAGCCCTGAGTTAAAATTAATATTACATTGAATAATATGTAATCATAATAATATGAAACATAAGACTTTTGTCACCTGAAATGCTTTCATTGTGGTGATTTTTCAAGCAGTAGTTGGAAAGAAAAATTACAGTAGCTACCCATTAAGTAGTTTCTGCCAACCTAGCAGTCCGAAAACATGCAAATGTGAGTAGATCAATAGGTACCACTCCAGTAGGAAGGTAACGGCATTCCATGCAGTCATGCCGGCCACATGACCTTGGAGGTGTCTACGGGCAACGCCGGCTCTTCGGCTTAGAAATGGAGATGAGTACCAACTCTCAGAATCGGACATGACTGGACTTAATGTCAGAGCAAAACCTTTACCTTTACTTACCCATTAAGTGTGAGGACAGCATATTTTGCCTTCTCACTTGCTATTGGCTTTGTGGTAAAATATGCTTACGTGGCACTGATATATTCACAGTGTAGTGCCCTGTTGGGTAGTACTACTTTAATATGATGCCCAAAATACACAAAGAAAAGTTAGCGCATGCAGAAGTTTGGACAAGGATTTTCAGAAAACAAGCACAAACAAGTTGCCAATCTAAAGGTTAAAAACAAAGGTGTGGTTGAGGTTGGAAAATATTTTTTTTCAACAGCCTGCTGAAAGCTCCCTCTCTGTCCATCAACATCTTGGTGCAACTTTAATGTAAATAGAAATCAATACTTACAGTATAATGCATAAGTTGGAAGGCTTGGTGATTCTTCAGCATTTATAAAATTTCTGAAGGAATAATCAATCTTACTCTTTCTCTGTAACTTTCCTACATAGATAATGTACAAAGAGGACACTTATATAAATATATTTTTTTTCATGTCAGGAGTGACTTGAAAAACTTCAAGTCACTTTTGGCATGAGAGAATTGGCTGTCTGCAAGGACATTGCCCAAGTGACGCCCAGATGTTTTACCATCCTGTGGGAAGTTTATATCCTGTCCCTTCATAAGAAGCTGGAGCTGACAGATGGGAGCTCACCTTGCTTCCCGGATTCAAACTGCCAGCCTTTCAGTCAGCAGTCCTGCTGGCACGAGGGTTTAAACCGTTGCTATGTAATAACATGCAGGTTTTATTTCTGGTTAGTCGAACACTTAATGAGTGAAGGCAACTTGATAATCGTAAATGAGGAATCGAAATATTAGGCATTCTGGCTGGATGGTTAGTGTGACCTGAACAAACCCATCTGTTAATATTTGTAAGAATAAAAATGTATTTAATTGCTTATTGTTGACATGTGCCAGCGCTGTTGCGAATGTCTTCTAGCATGTGATGGCTCTGGTATTTGGTTGTCTGCTAATGTAAGAGCTAAAAACCATTGCATAGAAATGCATGTGGACCTTAGAGTCATGTGCATCCTCTTGGGCCAGCCCTCAAATTCTGGCGAGATACTTGATTTTTTCACAGTCCTGCTGTCTTGGGGGTAACTTTATGCAATTCCTTCTCAAACTGTGTTTTGTCTGATCCTATTCACTTCTACACTTGTTTGTTTACTTCCCACCTGTCTGACATACAACACCCAAGTTGACTTACTGTGAAAACCAAAACAGAACACAGCTAAAAATGGGTTCAGTATTAAGTAACAGTTTAAAGTAATTGCATAAACTGTCACATTAAAAGCCAAGGTGAATGAAAAGGAGTCTTAAAGTGTGCCAGCAGAGGGAGAAAAAGATTGTGTTCCCATTAGAAGGCCCTTTTCAGCAACCTCTTGTGAGCCAAGAACCTGTGTAAATAACAATAAAAAATATTTGCTGGTGGAAGGACAACAGATATAACTTTCAGTCAGAAAGATTTTCACATTATGGGAGCTGTCACAGAGGTAGGATCAAGAGAAAAGTCTCAAAACTGAATCAGGCCCCTCCAGGGAGATGCAATCTTTCGTATAGTCTGGACCCAAATTGAAAAATTTTAAATATTTGTTGCACTAGTCTTAGGGAAAAGGTTTTGTTCTTCTACATAACGTTTCGGTAGAAGCCACTAGTTTTGCGCAGAGTAGGGTATCCTAACAGGCTTCACGTTACCCCCATTGTAGCCTTCATTTTAAGTATTTGCTCTAAAATTAGGAAATTTCACCCTAAGAAGCCTTTGGAGGTCTCTTTGCTATTTGGCATGTAATCTTCTCCCCAGACTTTTTTTTAAGGTTAGAAAATTACTTTTTCATAAAACACAAGGTTTTACTCTTTCTGGCCAAAATTATGCCTGCCCTGTCTAAATCACTTTAAAATGGTAAATTCCCCATTTCCAAGGGATTTGAGTGATTTGCCATTTGTGGAGCATATTTTTTCCCAAGGTGGCTAGAGAATGATGGATCTTCCCAATTTCCAGGGTGGGGGAAAAGCATCTGTGAAGCCCCAGAAATATCAGTTCCTGCTCCAAAGCAAAGAGTTTTCCTGTATGTAGGACAGTCCTAGAAAAATATTGTCCCTTGGTAGATACAATTGGCAGGTTGACACAGTACTGCAGGGAATTGAGGTCCCAACTATTGAAGGTAATTAAAAATGTTGAATGGAAAGCATGCCTTTCCATATGTTTAGATAATTACAGTATAATTAAACAAACCTGTATATAGACAAATGGGGTGCATTTTGCCATTTTGTCTTGTTTGTGAGCTTTTGGAAATCTATCTGACTGGCAGCTTTTTGGAAATTGAATGATGGAATAGACATTAATCTAATACAATTCTTATGAATATAAAGGAGGGGGCCCTGGTGGCAAAATAGATTAAACCCTTGTGCTGGCAGGATTGCTGACCGAAATGTTGGTTCGAATCTGGGGATCAGGGTGAGTTCCCATCTGTCAGCTCCAGCTTCTCATGCGGACATGAATGGTAAAACATCCAGGCATCCCCTGGGCAACGTCTATGCAGACTGCCAATTCTCTCACACCAGAAGCGACTTGCAGTTTCTCAAGTTGCTCCTGATGTGAAAAAACCCCGAAGTAGAGCTTCTCAAAGATGATCAGTTGTGACGCTACCATATGATCACGTTGAAGACACAAAGAACTCACTTTTATAGAATCAGCTGAAATGGACCACGTAACTGACATAGTTGCAGATACTTATTATTATTATTATTATTAACTTTATTTATACCCCGCTAACATCTCCTGAAGGACTCGGTGCGGCTTACAAGAGGCCAAGGCCAACACATCAATAAAACAACAGTATAACAAATACAACAATAAATAAACTCATAAAGCAAAACAATAACATTAAAACAATACCACATTTTCCAAAAGATCCTTACAGAAGTTAGCAGTGGCAACAAATCCAGTTTATCTACTCGGATTTTTTTTTTTTTTAATCATGTAGCAACCAATTTTACATCTATTTCATTTATGGATTATGTCAGACGAAGGTGTATGAATTCAGACCTCATGCCAACCCATTGCTAAGTTCCTTAACTTCTATGGTATGATCCCAAATTAAGTCTTTTTATCATTTCTTGTTGAATCATGGGTGCAGGCATGTTCTTCACTCTCTTACTACAGTTGTTATAGGAGCTCTGCATTACTTTTCTCCTACATTATTTTTGTTTCTCTTGCAGGCTGGATGGAAAGCATGTTGTATTTGGTCATCTGAAGGAAGGAATGGATGTTCTGAAAAAAATCGAAAGCTTTGGCACAAAGAGTGGAAAACCTTCAAAGAAGATAGTCATTACTGATTGTGGCCAGCTGTCATAAGTCTAAATCTGCCAACATCTCTGGAGCATCCGTGCTACAAAAGGGAAATGATAAGAATTATTACTTGCACATTTCTCTCCTGGGTTTGGACTGGACTGATAGGAAAACCATCTTGCTGAGCCATGATCAGACAAAACAGAAATATTTTTAGGGTTTGTTTTTTTTACTTCTGAAACAATTGTACTTTTTCCATGAATGTTGCAGATGTGAAGATTCACTACTATGCTTGAAAATTGAAAATGCAAGGACAAGGACTGTTAACAAAGACTTGCTAGGAAACCTCAGAAATTGTTCCAGGAGTCAGACTGAATCTTACGGAAATACGAACCCTCGGTGTTAAGAATATTAACTGGTGTTTTCCCACCTTAGTGACTTAGAGTAACCTGCAATCTGTTTGAAATGGTACTTGATTGCTATTTGAAATGAATGTATTAACAGATACTTAGTACTTGAAAATTTTCTAGCCTGATATGTCAAGCATGGCTAGCTAAATGATTAATTGTGTTGATTTGAGAATCTCAGGTCAATGCAATTCAGCCAAGATAACTGAATGAACAGTACTTCCTCCTCCTTCAGTGAAGTGTTTTCTTTCTGTTTGAAGTCTAACTGATAGCATGCCTTTCAATTGAGATTACTTTTGAGATTGTTTTATAACCCCAAAGCCATCATTATATCATAAATATTTAGTATTAAAGCAATTGGAAAGTAGGATTCTTTTCTGCCCTACAAGAAAGAGGAATTAATCTTCTCTGAGTATAATGATGATGATGATGATGATGATGATGATGATGATGATGATGATGATGTTTATTTATACCCCACTTTTTCTCTCCACAAAGAGACTCAAAGCAGCTAGATGACTCCAAGTGGTTTCAAAATCTAGTATGCATAAAAGCTCTTCTAAAACTAATTTTTAGCCCTGCACTTCTGGTGCATGCCCAGTGCAATACTGTATTTCATCATATCTAAGGTACACTCATTATTGAAGCTTCAGGTTTAGAAAAAAAGAATTTTCTTAGAATATATTTTAGAATTTTCTCTGCATGCACAATACCATTTTTTCCAGTGCAGCTGGAAAAGGCTATTTTAATCAGATTTTGACAAACCTAAGGAGCAGTGCAGGCACTTTAGCATCCTCATTCTTTAATCCACGGTTGGGCAACATGCAGGGGGCTTTTTTCCTACTTAGTTTAGCTATTATTACCTGCAGTTTCACAAAAGGCAGTCTGTTTTCATAGCTTTAAAAACACAGTTATTCTGCTTTAGAAGTTTTCTAAAATTAGAAGTAATTCCTTGCCATTCCAGCTCTGAGTTTGTTTGTTTTTTTCAGTGGTAGAGCGGGTAATGTGCAGCGGACTCAACCTTGCCTACTCCCTGCTCAGGTTGATTTACATGATCAGGGAAATTGAAATTGGCTGAAGTGAACTGTAGCTGAAGAAATATTGAATCATAAAGGATTACTTGGCAACTGAAGATGGATGGGAATTGCAGTGCAATTGCAGGGTGTCGTTTTGAAAAAGGCTGATGGTAGCCTCTTGGATAACTTACTTAGCTTCTATTCTCCAACCTACCCCAGTCCATGGAACTATTATTATAATGGTAGAAGGAATGATTAATGGTAAAGCCAGTTTCCGTGGTATGTAATGTGTCTCAGGACATGTGTAGCAAATAATTGGTAGCACTCTAATTACCTCAGGTATGTAGGACTAAGCCTACAGTATTGGAATTGTGAACAAGGGAGGATGGCTCAACCACCTGAATTTATCAAAGGTTGCTGATGATACACAAGTTGGTGACCTCTGCAATAGCCTTGGGTTTTGTTGACATAAGCTAACAATATCCAGGCTGTGTTTGTGGAGGTGGGGGGCTATCTGTATTAGGGGATATCTCAAAGTGCTATGTAATCCTTTTTGACGGGGAAGCAGAAGACCCCACAGCAGAACTACTTTTTAACATATCAGTATTTAGTACAGAGAACATTAAAATGTGAAGACTTTCTGAGCCAGTGATGTGTTTTGGGTAGACTCTTGGGCTGGAACATACAAGAACCAGGTTCTTGTCCCCACCGAGCTACAAAACTAACTGGGTTATTTTATGGGTCATTCCCTTTGGCTGGTGTAACTCAGACGTTTACTGTAAGAATGAATAAAGTGAGGAGGAGAAAAATATTCAGGGATGGTGATGTTGCAGTGCAGCAAAATATAACAAAACCCACAAACAACAAAGCAAAAAATATATCATGCAAGTTTTTGAAGCTTCTCATGACTTTTTTATCAGGCGAAGAATTTAAAAATGATACAAGAAGAAACAGTGATTATGTTAAGAGTAATTGACTTACCTTCTGTCTTATATGTCAGTTATTGAAGGATTTCAAAGCAGGCAGTGGCCAGTTCCCTCCTTGGCCTTCTAAGGATTGCAGACAAACAGTTAATAACATTTCAACTCAATTAGCAACAGAAAAGTAACTTCTCTTGAGAGCTAAATGTCCCAGTCCTGTGTGAAGCAAACTGCTGCTTCCTTAGGCAGGGAATACTGTATTTCTTGGGGAGTTTTCATACTGTTATATAAATGTGTCAGATTTTTATTTTATTTTTTGTTAATGTCAGGAGCGACTTAAGAAACAGCAAGTCACTTCTGATGTGAGAGAATTGGCCGTCTGCAAGGACGTTGCCCAGGGACGCCCGGATGATTTGATGTTTTATCATCCTTGTGGGAGGCTTCTCTCATGTCCCGCATGAGGAGCTGGAGCTGACAGAGGGAGCTCATCTGCGCTCTCCCGAATTCAAACCTGTGACCTGTCGGTCTTCAGTCCTGCCGGCACAAGGGTTTAACCCACTGCGCCACTGGGGCTCCTTAATGTGTCAGATGATGCATAGCTAAAACTTTGCATAGCTGCAGATGATGCATAGCTAAAACATTGCAAGCTGAGAAGGAAAGATGTCTGCTACCTTGAGGTTGGTGGGGGGAAATCTGGGATATAACTAACAAATAATATTGGTATGTTTGATTTCTCTAACAAAAATAGATTGTTGCTTTAAAGTGCTATGTTTTGCATTTTGCGTCCCCATACATGCAAAGAAAACAAACAAAATGTGATGCTATTTCAGTCCATTGTTCTTGTATTTTAAGTATTTTTCAGTTGTCAATATTTTGATTGAACTAACAAATACTTTTGTTACATATTCTGTTTTTGTATATCTGAGAAGATTAAATGCCTTTTGTAAGAAGTAACAGCCTGTTTCTTTCCCAAATCAAATAATAAAAATTGCTTAGGCTTATGAAGAAATGTACCATAAAGCTTTCCTTGCCCATCTGCTTATCTCAAACTAATATTAAGAGCCAATTGCTCCCGAGTTGTGTCCAAAGCCTTGTGGAAGGGGAGCATCAGGTTGAGGCAGGCTATTTTAAACTTGATTTCATGTTTGGGCATTCCTTCCTTTACTTTGAAGGCTCTGTAGCTTCATGAACCATGTTACTGTTTTAGAAGATGTAAGTGTATTGACTTGAAGCATTTGTTTGTTTTAGATGGTGAGACAATTGAACTGACTACCTCTTTCAGAATGTATCACCAATCCAAACCTCACATCTGATAAAACCTGATATGCAACCTTCCTAAGCCAACTGACAATCTGTTGATTCGAAGTCACTCATACATTTTCCATCTTGTTTCTTAACTACAGTGAGATACCTTTGTGTTTCATAACCAATCTGTTTCCTCCTTGGCTCAAGTCAACATTTTAGCTTTGACATTCTGCTCTGGGCTGTCACAAGTAGATTATCAAGAAGGAGCGTTCTCAACATAGTGGTTCCTAATGCTGGGTTTCCAGACTTTGGACTACAATCATCACCTCTGAATAATAATCCATGCTAGTTGGGAATGATGTGAGTTCTAGTGTAGCATCAAGTTATTGCTCTAATGATGGGTTTCTCACTGGTTTTAAACATAGACTATTCTTCCCATCTCACTAGATGAATTTTCTTAATATAAAAAGAGACAAGACCAGTTTTATTTATCATGTCATCTGCAACCAGAACATTGTATTACATTACTAACAGAACAAAACAAACAAACAGATAAATAAATTTAAAAAAACACACACAAATTTTGCAAACTTGGTAGACTCAGCCTGAGTGAAATGGTTCCTGCAGCTACACCAGTGAGTCTTGAAACATGAGAGTGAATTAAAGCTTTGTTGTTCATTCGTTCAGTCGTTTTCGACTCTCCGTGACCTCATGGACCAGGCCACGCCAGAGCTCCCTGTCGGCCGTCACCACCCCCAGCTCCTTCAAGGTCAATCCAGTCACCTCAAGGATCCCATCCATCCATCTTGCCCTTGGTCGGCCCCTCTTCCTTTTTCCTTCCATTTTCCCCAGCTTGGAAGATTATTATTCATTGCTTCTGCACCCTGGAAATATCCTCCAACCAAGTAACAAGATAAACACCTATACTAATAACCAACATAACAATGTATGGAAAGCAGTCATCAGTACACAATGCTAACAAGCAGTTTGAAATCATCTTTTTTTTTAAAAAATTAGTGTCAGGAGCAGCGTGAGAAACTGCAAGTTGCTTTTGGTGTGAGGAAATTGGCCGTCTGCAAGGATGTTGCCCAGGAGATGCCCAGATGTTTTACCATCCTGTGGATGGTTTCTCTCATGTCCCCGCATGGGAAGCTGGGGCTAACAGAGGGAAGCTCACCCTGTTCCCCGGATGTGAACCGCTGACCTTTCGGTCAGCAATCGTGCCAGCACAAGGATTTAAACCATTGCACCACCAGGGGCTCTAGCTTTAAAATAATAAAACATCCAACAGCCAGCACACAGATAGGGTTAGGGAATTAATTGCTACTTGCCAGAAAGGCCTTTGTAAATACTTCATTAAGAAGTGTTCGAGACTTCAGCATATGAAATTATGTGGAGGGGAAATATTCAGAGTGTGTGGATATCAATCTCCAATGAATACCCTGTGGTTTAATTTGTCTTTTACAAGGAATATGACCTCCTCCTGGTTAAGACTTATTTGGGTCAATAGATTGAAACCTTGAGCATGGCTTGATAGCTAATAAGCAACCAGATTAGATCTTTCAACATAGATATAATGTGTACATAACCCAATGCTGTAGCCTCATCTATACAAGTTGGACATTGCTAATATTGTACTTCTAGTGTACATCTTTATTAACAGCAAAGGGCTGGAAATGTTAGGTAGAATAGATGGAATATAGAAGACATATTGCTAAGATATGAATTCGTGTTTTTTATTAGAGTACATAACCTGATGAGCAATCATATCTGTGTAATCTTCCATATGTTATTAAACCACACCTCCAACCAGCCCTCACTATCTAACAGGTCTTGGGAGTTTCATTCTAATACTAGTTGGAGGATTCCCAATTTCTGTTTAAAAAGGAATTATATTGAGTTCAGTGAGTCACACCTGCATATGATTGTAGACTTACATGGCTAGTCAGATAAGTATTATTAGATTCCTTGCCTATAGAACAAACGCCTAATTGATTTGTGTCTTAGGTATTTATATTGCTGTCATTCATATTTCAAACTTGGTTTCATAGAGGTATGGCAAGCCCTCTGCAGCCATGGCTGCTGAATCTACATGTGTGTGTATGTGTATGTATATGGTGTGTGTGTGTATGTATGTGTATTTATATGTGTGTGTGTGAAATACATGGGCCCTAAGCCTATACCTATAAAATTGTGTCCTAGATAGATAGATAGAGGACAATTTTATAGGTATAGGCTTAGGGCACCCATGTATTTCGGTGTCTACAGATGGTTCTGAATTAAACCCCAGTGGATATTAAGGACCCACTGTAATGCCTATGTGATTCATAGAATCCATATAACAAATTCCTAGAATTTCTACTACTTTCGAATATAATCAGATTCTGACCTTTGCTAGCCCTGTTTTGATCAGTAGGTGGCACCAAAGGATCACGTACCATTTGTTGAACACCTACTTGTAGCATGGCTCATCTTGGAAGAGCTGATAAATACAACATTCCGATGCAAGAAGGACTATTTAAAAGGAAATCTTCAATAAATTCTACACATGTAATGTCAACAAAAGGTTACATCAGATTATGGAGAACAATAAGAATTTTTTATTTTATTTTTATTTATTTTTTTTGCAATCATGGTATAATTGATGACTAGCAAAAGTGAGGCTCAACACCTAATGTCCTATGATGTTTCTGTACTATTGTCCCCTCTCCTTCAGGGGCAGCAGTTCTTATGTACCATCACTGGAATGCAAAGTACCATCACTGGAAAAGTAATACAGTGTGACCCCTGTGTCTAGTGGACCAATTCCCACTGTATCCACAGGACCGATTCCCACTGTTTCACCTACCCAAATCCAACAAAATATGTGTTCTCCAGGACCTTTCTTAATCTTCTATGTGATTCTATAGTATGCTCCTGTCAAACATCTCACTGGAAGACCCAGCAATTTCTAGAGAGAATACCTCACTAGGAATTGTCTACATCCTTCAGTCAGACTCTATGTAACTAACACTGGATCATTTCAATAGAGTTTGCTATCATCCATGATTTCCTGTTTCCACAGTAAGTACAGGGACATGTCCCCCATGCAACTAGGGGTTGTACTGTACTTTTTTTTTTTGTTGAAATAATATTTATTTAATGTATTGTCGAAGGCTTTCATGGCTGGAATCACTCAGTTCTTGTGGGTTTTTTCGGGCTATATGGCCATGTTCTAGAGGCATTTCTCCTGACGTTTCGCCTGCATCTATGGCAAGCATCCTCAGAGGTGAGGTCTGCTGGAACTGGGAAAAAGGGGGTTTATATATCTGTGGAATGACCAGGGTGAGACAAAGGGCTTTTGTAAGTTGGGCTAGGTGTGAATCTTTCAACTGACCACCTTGATTAGCATACAATGGGCTGACTGTGCCTGGAGCAAACTCTTCTTGAAAGGTGATTAGATGTCCCTGCCTGTTTTTTTCCAGCAGATAATTTCAATGAAGTTGTGATTCCTTGACCTTCTTGGACCTTTTGGATATTCTACTAATGTTTACACTCTGAAGAGTATGTTGGAGGACTGGGCTACATGAAAAAATGACTGACAATTTGGTGGCCAGTCCCAAATTCTTGTAACATGAGGCAATGTAAGAAAATGATTCATCAGAGGCTTGCTTGGGTGTTAACATGGGTGTAATTGCAAATCCAGATGAGCATTCAGTAAAATAACAGCAAAGCATTGATCAACAGATTTACTAAACATGCTCTTAAAACAAAATGTAATTATTAATGTATTCTTATCAGCTCTATGATAGATCCTTTGGATTCTATCTCCCATCAGCCCCAGGTCAAGTTTTGTTGTTGTTAGTCATCGGCCTAAGTCAACCCTATGAATGAGAGACAGACAAGAACCAAGTTTTGGAGTCATCAACTGCCCTGTCCAGGTCTTGCAAATTTACTAATACAGCTTCCTTGATTAAATCACTCCGCTGCTATTGTAGACTCTCTTTCCTATCACCTTCCCCTTTACTCAGCATTTTAATCTTTTCAGTGAGTCATGTTGTGTCAGTTTAGTAAGAATCCAGGCTTGGGTTGTTGTAGGTTTTTTCGGGCTATATGGCCATGTTCTAAAGGCATTTTCTCCTGACATTTTGCCTGCATCTATGGCAAGTATCCTCAGAGGTAGTGAGGTCCAGGCTTGATTTGCTGTGGGGATTATTCATTTGTCTTTTTATCAGCTCATGGTATCCACAGAACACAGCATAATATTTTAAGTGAGCAAATGTTCTACATGTCATTTTCTTCATAGTCAAGTTTTCATAATCACACATCAAAATCAAACGTACCATGGCCACAATGAAAATTAGTGTTCAACAACTGCTGGGCAATCCCGATGGTGCAGGTTTACTTGCAAATAAATCTTATTAGGTACAATGGTATTATTCCCAAGTAAGCGGAGACATTGCAGAAGATTGTCTGGAGGAAAAGTTAAATCCTACCTGTCAGTGTTTCATATTTTTAGGCTAGTAACATGGTGGGAAGATTCCCACAATGATTGGGGGAAAATATGT
Source organism: Anolis sagrei ordinatus (assembly GCF_025583915.1). Taxonomy (NCBI): domain Eukaryota; kingdom Metazoa; phylum Chordata; class Lepidosauria; order Squamata; family Anolidae; genus Anolis; species Anolis sagrei. The sequence goes on along the minus strand of NW_026846588.1, from coordinate 124,498,206 downwards.
TAGACAAAAACTGTCTTCTTCAGCCAGGTTAAATCCTACCTGTCAGTGTTTCATATTTTTAGGCTAGTAACATGGTGGGAAGATTCCCACAATGATTGGGGGAAAATATGTTAGACAAAAACTGTCTTCTTCAGCCAGACAACACCAAGAAGAGGTCACAATGGCCAGTCCCTCTCCTTCAGCCAAGTCTCATCAAGAAGAGGTCACAATGGCCAGTCCTTACCCTTCAGCCTGACCTTAACAACAAGAGGTAATAATACCCAGTCCAACTTTCAAACAAGGCATGATCAGCAAGAAGTCCCAATAGCCAGACCTTCACCTTCATCCGGACCTCAACAACAAGAGGTCACAGAATTTTATTTATTTATTTATTTATTTGACTTTATTTGACTACTCCCAATTTGGCTCAGAGCGGTTTACAGAAGCAGATTAAAACAATACAATTAGCTTTAAAAATAACAGTAACAAAACAAGGCGGCAAGAACAGGTTGTTCACCCATCAAAAGCTTGCTGGAAAAGAAAAGTTTTACAGGCTTTCCAAAAAGCAAGTAGGTCTCGGATGGTTCGAGTTTCAACCGGCAAGGGGCCACGATCGAGAAGGCTCTATGCCTAGTAGATGACAAATGATAAGTCCAGATGTTAGGGACTGCAAGCAAATTTTGGTCTTCAGACTGGAGTAATCTCTGAGGTTGGTAGGGGGATAAGCGGGCCCTCAGGTATGCCGGCCCCAGACCATGTAAGGCCTTAAAGGTTAGTACCAGCACCTTGAAAGTAATCCGGTACTCAATCGGTAGCCAGTGCAGCTGTTGGAGAATTGGGGTGATACGACACCTCGCTGGCACCCCGGCGACAAGACGAGCTGCCACATTTTGCACCAGTTACAGTTTCTGGATCACTGACAAGGGAAAGCCAATGTAGAGGGCGTTACAGTAGTCAAGCCTCGAGATGACCGTCGCCTGGATCACCATAGCCAGGTCGTTCCTAGATAGGTAGGGAGCCAGTCGCCTAGCCTGACGTAGATGGAAAAACGCAGATCTGCTCACAGCAGAGACCTGGGCCTCCATTGTGAGCAGAGGGTCCAATAAGACACCAAGACTTTTTACAGAAGGTGACGGACGTAGTGTCTCGCCATCCAGGGTAGGCAGCTGGATCTCCCTCCCACCCGGACGGCCCAGCCAAAGGATCTCCGTCTTCGCTGGATTCACCCTCAACCTGCTGGCACGCAACCATCCAGTAACGGCCTCAAGGCACTGATGGAAATTTTTGGGTACAGAGTCCGGCCGGCCCCCCATCCTCAGAATGAGCTGAGTGTCATCAACGTACTGGTGGCACTCAACCCAAAGCTTCGCACCAGTCGGGCAAGTGGACGCATATAGATTTACTGCTATTTACTATATTTGTATACCGCCCTTCTCAGCCCGCAGGCGACTCAAGGTAGTTTACAGAGGCAACAATTCAATGCTCAACAACACCATAAAAACATTTAAAACATTAACATCTATATAAATAAAAATGTAATGTTTGTTTGTGGGATTAATATAACTCAAAAACCACTGGATGAATTGACACCAAATTTGGACACATTACACCTATCAGTTATTTTATGAATTTTTTTTTTACCTTTATGTAATTTTGATGATGTTGTTGTTGTTTGTTGTTTATGCTTTGATTTTATTGTTGTAATATGTTGTCCGGGCTTGGCCCCATATAAGCCGCTCTGAGTCCCCATTGGAGAGATGGTGGCGAGGTAATAATAATAATAATAATAATAATAATAATAATAATAATAATAAATATCACCTGATTCTTTTGCCTGCCTCAGTTGAGTGTTAGATCCTGCTTTGATAATTGATGGTTTTCCTGATGCTTTATTTTTCCAGCAAGCTGTACACACAAAATTCCTTTGCGTGTTGCACTGACCCAGCTCAAACAAGAGATGTAACTTCAATGCAATGTACATTCTTGTAATCAGGCTCCACACCCAGATTGTGTGCACACAGCTTGTGAAATAAGGGCCCTCACACATTGACCGTTGGCTGAATTCACTCCTTGCCTTCCCCAGATGCTAAATATGTGTGCATCATTCTTGAAAGAATGTCACATCTTTACATTGTGCTGACGGGATGCAATTACCACTTGGGTTTACAATGTCCAATCTGCTTGGCAAAGCATAACATGATTCAATTATTATCAACCAACAGCCATTCCAAGTATCATCATTTGGCCATCAATACTTCATGAAAAACAACAACATCTTTTGCTATTAATTATATGGACTTCTTGCCAGAAATCCCAGAAGTGTCCTCAGTGTGAATCGCTTCTAAACAAACATACCAAGTTTATGGGGACACTCAAATCCTTTTTCTTGTTGACTGATAAAATCAGTTCAAAGGTTTAAATACTATTGCTGTCTGCTTTTTTCTATAATTTGTCTAGTAGTAAAGCAGGCCTATGTATTTTAATCTTTGTACCATGTGTTTTAATATATTTTATAGTAATGTTTTTATAAATGTATTTTCAGTAAAGGTAAAGGCTTCCCCTTGACATTAAACTTGTTGTATCTAACTCTGGGGAGTGGTGCTCATCTCCATTTTTTAAGTCGAAGAGCCGGAGTTGTCCATAGACACCTCCAAGGTAGCCCCCGGTGGGTTAAACCCCTATGCCGGCAGGACTGAAGACCGACAGGTCGCAGGTTCGAATCTGGGGAGAGCGCGGATGAGCTCCCTCTATCAGCTCCAGCTCCTCATGTGGGGACATGAGAGAAGCCTCCCACAAGGATGATAAAAACTTCAAATCATCCGTGCGTCCCCTGGGCAACGTCCTTGCAGATGGCCAATTCTCTCACACCAGAAGAGACTTGCAGTTTCTCAAGTCGCTCCTGACATGACAAAAAAAAAAAACCCTCCAAGGTCATGTGGCCGGCATGACTGCATGGAGCGCCGAAGCAGTACCTATTGTTCTACTCACATTTGCATATTTTTCTCTTTGATTGAAAAATGTATTAAATTGTATCACGTGAAATAAAGTAAATGAAAAAAGAAATCTAAAGATAGTATTTCTTTTACATTGAAAGTGGGTGAACATTTGCTTGCATAGAAATTAGGAAATAGAGAGAAAAAAGAAAAGAAAAAGAGGAAAGAGGAAAATTTGAAAAAAAAATGAAAAAATTGAAACTCTAAAAACTGTAAAAAAATGGATATTTGTTGGCTTTCTTCTTGCTTTTGATGGTCATTAAGATTATTTGGAATTAATATTATGTTATAATTGTTCTGCTTCCCCTACGTCTTCTTTTCCCCTTAAGATTGAATGTCTTCAGCAGATGAGATCTGTTTTCATCTGTTTTAAGTAGTCTTTTACAATGTCTCAGTTGGTTTCTTTCTTAGTTAAGCCTTGGTTAGATGAAAGCCAATAGGTAAGTCTGTCCATGTTTTTGAACTGCGAGGTTGGCAGAAGCTGGGGCTAACAGCAGGAGCTCAGCCCACTCCCTGGATTTGAACCAAGTTCAGCAAGTTCAGTAGCTCAGCAGTTTAACCCACTGTGCCACTGCAATATGTTGCTATATTGTTTTATTTTATGTATTTTGATTGTGTTGTACCCCGCCTCAAGCCTTGAGGAGACACAGGTAACAAAAAAAATTGTTTGTTGTTATCATTACCATCATGTAGTATGATTTTTGCATAAAACCTAAAATCCTTTCTTCTGGGGAGAAATTTCACCAGTCAGTCTTCACCATGGCTGGCAGGTCACTGAAAGCTGAAAATACTGTGTACTCAAATCATCCTCTCCATCAGACACACACACCTGCTGCCCAGGGCAGGGGGATGTAGTCAAAAAGAAGACTCACTATTATATAATTAAATAAAATGTCCTTATCTCTATGCAAATTAAAGTCCATAATTACCAATAAGAAATATTCTGATTTTAATTGAAATTTTACTTGAAGGATTTCTTGGGCCGCTCTATGTATTTCTTTCCAGTATTTTCTAGCTTTCTCACAACCGCACCAGATGTGGTGGAATGTGCCTCTTTTTTTCTTTATTATATAACTAGCTTGGGGTGGTGCTCGGGTTATTTGAGAAAGGCATTGTTTGTCTGTGCCTCAAATTAAGTTTAGATACTCTGTCAGCTGGGTTCAGTGGGTGTGGGTGAACTACAACTTCCATATGCAAGTCCCATTGTCTATTGTCCATCCTTCTCCTAACTGCACCAAGATGTAGAGTGAGTCATGGGGGCTCTGTGTGCCAAGTTTGGTCCAGGTCTTTATTCGTGGGGATCATTGTGGGCTCAGGAATTGAGTGTAGGTATTGCAAATCCCATCATCCATGGTCCATTCTCTTCCTAAGTGCACCAGAATGTGAAGTGGGTCATGGGGGTTCTGTGTGCCAAGTTTGGTCCTTATCTGTCATTGGTGGGTGTTGCAGTGTTCTGTGGGAGCCAAAGCAATTGAAATTACTGCAAATCCCATCATTCGTAGTCCATCCTCCTCCTAACCACACCAGGATGTAGAGTGGATCATGGGGGCTTTGTGTGCCAAGTTTGGTCCAGGTCTTAATTTGTGGGGGTCATTGTGGGCTCAGGAATTGAGTGAAGGTATTGCAAATCCCATCACCCACGGTCAATTCTCTTCCTAAGTGCACCAAGATGTGAAGTGGGCCATGGGAGCTCTGTGTGCCAAGTTTGGTCCTTATCCGTCATTGGTGGGGGTCGCAGTGTCCTGTGGGAGCCAAAGCGATTGAAATTACTGCAAATTCCATCATCCGTGGTCCATTCTCCCCTAAACCACACCAGGGTTGTGGATCATGGGGGCTTTGTGTGCCAAGTTTGGTCCAGGTCTTCATTTGTGGGGGTCGTAGTGGCCAGTGGAAGTGGAAGCCAATCAGAAAGCTGCCACACACACACATACATTCATTTTTTATTATATACATAGATATTATATAACAGCTGCAGCTAGAATAGTGTTCGCCCGACATTGGAGAGAAAAAGAAACTGGGCAATGTCCTTGCAGACGTCCAATTGTCTCACACCAGAAGTGACTTGCAATTTCTCAAGTCGTTCTTGACACGAAAAAAACCCAAACCTTTGTCTAAAGTGGGATTGGTGGTCTCAAAGGGCGGGAAGCAGCCACTTGGACATGAGCACATTCTAGGCCTTCCCTTCTGTTACAAATCACAGCTGTGAGTTTGCATGCATGCATAAGGCCGAACAGGGCATAGGGTTACAGCCTGTGTTGGATGGGGTCGCACTCCCCCTGAAGACGCAGGTTCGCAGCTTGGGTGTGACCCTGGACTCATAGCTGAGCCTGAAACCCCAGGTTTCAGCGGTGACCAGGGGAGCATTCGCACAGCTAAAGCTTGTGCGCCAGCTGCGCCCGTACCTTGGGAAGTCTGACTTGGCCACGGTAATCCACGCTCTGGTTACATCCCGTTTAGACTACTGCAACGCTCTCCACATGGGGTTGCCTTTGAAGACAGCTCGGAAGCTCCAACTAGTCCAACGCTCGGCAGCCATGATTTTAACAGGAGCGGAGCGCAGGGAGCATACAACCCCCCTGTTGCGCCAACTCCACTGGCTACCGATCTGCTACCGGGCTCAGTTCAAAGTGCTGGCGTTGGCCTTTAAAGCCCTAAACGGTTCCGGCCCAAGCTACCTATCCCGCATCTCTGCCTATGAACCCACCAGGACTTTGAGATCTTCCGGGGAGACCCTGCTCTCGATCCCGCCTGCTTCTCAAGCCCGGCTGGCGGGGACGAGAGATAGGGCCTTCTCGGTGGTGGCTCCTCGGCTGTGGAACGCCCTTCCTACGGACATTAGACTAGCACCATCTCTAATGGTATTCCGCAAAAAAGTGAAGACCTGGCTGTTTGAGCAGGCGTTCGAATAATTAGTGCAATGATTGGTTAATGAACACTGGAATGGAACAATGGATGACGAATCTGGAACATGTTTTTGATGACGAGACGACAGTGAATGGGTATTGTAGTAACTGTTTATTAATTGTGTAATGTGTTAGGTTGTTAACTGTTTTATACTGTAGCACTGAATTTTTGCTGTTCGTATTTGTTGTGAACCGCTGTGAGTCGCCTTCAGGCTGAGAACAGCGGTATATAAGTAAGGTAAATAAATAAATAATAAAAAATGTTGCATGCCACCCAGCATGTTCTGCATTCCCACGCTAGTCAGTTATCTTCATGTCCTTTTGCCCATGTTGAATCAAATCACAGCTGCCATTTCAATGAATCTCTGTATGCAAAGCAGGAGAGACAAAATGTTGTCCTTTGCCTTGTGTAGCGAAACATATAACATCACCACTACCATGTGTTGTTGGAGGCAGGTCTGGTAATAATTCCTCTGGAAGCTGCAATGTGTTAACCCGTATCAAATAAAAGATCTTCTCAGTATTAAGAACAAAAGTATTTTAGTGAACCAGAGTGTCCTTTCCCAGTGGTAAACGCCACAATTTTTACTTAGAACTATCTGTCTTTCCATGGAAGAGTTCCATGTCAAGAGGGGAGAAGACATGCACCTGTTTGGCACCAATTTCCCTCCTTAGACTCAAAAGTACAGAACGTTCACGTTTCCGTACCCTTTGCTGGAGAGCAGATGCAGCTTCTTAGTCCATTATGACCCTGGAAAGCTGAATCCAAAAAGCTGCTGCTGTTGCTGTTAAATATAATTCTATCTATCTCTCCTAGACCAGCGTTCCTCAACCTGGGGGTCGGGACCCTGGGGGGGGGGGAGATTGTGAGGTGGTGTCAGAGGGGTCACCAAAGACCATTCTGTTGATCATGGGGGTTCTATGTGGGAAGTGTTGTCCAATTCTATTGTTGGTAGGTTTCAGAAAGCTCTTTGATTGCAGGTAAACTATAAATCCCAGCAACTACAACTCCCAAATGCCAATGTCTATTTCCCCCAAACTCCACCAGTGTTCACATTTAGGCCTATTGAATATTCATGCCAAGTTTGGTCCGGTGAAAGAAAATACGCCCTATATATCAGATATTTAGAYTATKATTCATAACAGTAGCAAAATAACAGTTATGAAGTTGCAACAAAAATAATRTTATGGTTGGGGGTCAACCACAACATGAGAAACTGTGTTAAGGGGTYATGGTATTAGGAAGGTTAAGAACCACTGTTCTAAACTGTGTATACACTAGACAAAATATACCAGGATACTCTGCTTTAGAGCTGCCCTGGATACAGCACAGGGTGTCCATACATACTTGTGTGGAGGTGCCCTAAATGCTTCTTGCAGTGTCTTCTGGTGTGGTCACAACAGGGCACCCAGTGCTAAATGACGTTGCCAGTAAGAGTCTGCCAGGAAGCTGCTTCTGGC
>NW_026846588.1:124441272-124488426 GCF_025583915.1 Anolis sagrei ordinatus | reverse complement strand
TTTGCCATATATATATACTGTGATCTACCCTGAGTCCCCTTCGGGGTGAGAAGGGCGGAATATAAATAAAGTGCTGCTGCTGCTGCTGCTGCTGTTGTTATTTTGATGGTGTTGGTTGCTTGAGATGAATCTAAGAGTTTTCCTTATTCTGGGAAGGCACACTGGAACAACCATGTTTTCAGGCTCCTCCTAAAGACTGCCAGAGTTGGGGCATGTCTGATGTCCTTGGGGAGTGAGTTCCAGAGTTGAGGGGCCACCACCGAGAAGGCCCTCTCCTTCGTCCCCACCAATCGCACCTGCGAAGGAAGTGGGAGCGTGAGCAGGGCCTTTCCAGATGATCAAAGAGATCTTGTGGGTTCGTACACAGAAATGTGGTCTGAAAATAGGTCTGAATGGAGCAATTGCTTTGACAGATGTGCTTTATATAAACACTTAATGAACACACCCCCCCCCCCAAATCATGCATTTTGACTCTTAAGAGTCCAAACATAGGTTCTTTCTTATTGTTAGATAGCAATTCCCAAAATCCTTGACCGCAGGAATCTTTTTCAGGATCTCATTCTAAGAATATATGCTACTCATATTCAAATGTAAGCCAGGACCCAATGAATCAGTCTCAACTTTGGGAACCAATGTGGTGTACTACTTTGAGTGCTGAATTATGACTCTAGGGGCCAGAGCTCAAATCCATGCTCAGCCATGAAAACCCACTGGAAAAAATGTGGGCAAGTCACATTCTCTAAGAGGAAGGCAAAATCAATATTACTGTGGAGAAATCTTACCAAGAAAGGACAATCATAGGTTCACTTTAGGGCTGCTATAAAGGTACACAATGACAATATTCACAACTAGAATAAACTCCACAGAATCAATTGCTGATTCACAAGTTAACACTGAGATAAATCCCATGGACTGATTCAATTATCTGTTCTCGTTCCCACTGATAGTAAGATATATGTGCAAGAATTCCTTACTTTGAAGGTTTAAGAGGAGAAGAAGAGTGCATCTGATTTTTACAAGAAATCCAGATAAGGTCGTTATCCCCCCATAACTTTCCTATGTTCTCCCATGGTTTTTTGTTGTTGTTTCTCAAGAGAGAAAAACTTTACAGAGTTTTGCAATACTTTTTAACTGGCTGCATTAGGAGCCGACTTTTGAGGGGTGGGATGGGAATAAACTTGGTTTTACAATAAAGCTCATTCTGTGGTTAGTAACAAACTTGTTGCTGTACACTGAGGAAAACGGGAGCATTTTTATAAGAGAAGCATCGTTTCCAAACAATTTTCATTTCTTAGCTAAGGTTGTGGATTCATATTTCAGACAAGAATGTTCTATTATTTTGATGGGACACAAGTATGTACTTAATCATAACTGGTTTCCAAGGATAGCACTAAGGAAGAGCCATTGCCCTCATCTTAACGATCTCTTAATACAGAGGCAAGTAAAGTTCATATATCATATCAGACTGGATTTATATTTGTCTTAATTGTTCCTGGGTAAACTGCTATCCATGATAGCCATATATATAAGAATTGGCTGTCTGCAAGGATGTTGCCCAGGGGACGCCCGGATGTTTTGATGTTTTATCATCCTTGTGAGAGGCTTCTCTCATGTCGCCGCATGAGAAGCTGGAGCTGATAGAGGGAGCTCATCCTTGCTCTCCCCAGATTCGAACCTGCGACCTGTCGGTCTTCAGTCCTGCCAGCACAGGGGTTTAACCCACTGTGCCACCGGGGGCTCCATATATAGATATATGAAAGGGTGCCACAAGGAAGAGGGAGCAGGCTTGTTTTCAGCTGCCCTTGAAGCTAGGACTAGGAGCAATGGGTTCAAATTACAGGAAAGGAGATCCCACCTGGACATTATGAATAACCTCCTGATCGTAGGAGCTGTCCAACAGTGGAACTCTCTGCCTCAGAGTGTAATGGAAGCTCCTTCCTTGGAAACTTTTAAACAGAGGCTGGATAGCTATCTGTCAGGGATACTTTGATTGTGCTTTTCCTGCATGGAAGATTTGGACTAGTTGGCCCATGTGATCTCTTCCAGCTCTATTATTATTGATTCTTGCAGAGGCTTACTGGTGACATCATATTTCCAGGTCACATGACTGGGAACTCTGTTGTGGCCTCACCAGAAAGACTCTCTGATAGAGCTGCTTATGGCTAATGTGCACAGTGGTGGGTCTCCCAAACAGGTCGACACTGGATCAGGGAAGATCCATTTGTCCACATCTTCAAAACAAGAAATCCTGTTTCCTTGTGCCAGAAGAATGGCTGAATGTAGTACTTCTGATACAAATCAGATATATATCACGTGGACAACTAACATATCAATCTACATTATTTGACCCATGTAGACACAACCTGTCTCCACCACTTCCTTGCTCCCAAATTTGTTAAACACGACTTCTACTCCCCAAAATTACAACAAGCCTGGATCTACAGACTCTAATGGATGCCATGGGTCTGTTATAGTTAGGAGTACAAGAGTGTTTAGGACCATGTCTCAAAGTATACATTACACTTGCACACATGTGGGATCCCAACCTTATACAAGTTGAGCATCCCTTATCTGGAATTCCAAAATCTGAAATACTTATTTATTTACGACATTTCTACCTCTACTTTCTCAGCTCCGGAGGGGACTCAGGGTGGCTTTACACGTAGGTAACTATTCGATGCCTTAAAACAATGTACAATTACAATAAACTTTTAAAAATAAAATTATAAAATACACTAGCCATCCCCTGCCATGCATTGCTGTGGCCCAGTCTGGCGATCTGGAAAATAAAGTAATGAGAAAGTGTTGGTTTCTAATGTATGTAATTTCTTGATGCTTGTGGGTAAACTTCTTGTTTCTTTGTCAGTGTTGTTGCGGAGATTGTCTGGTTTGCTTACTCTGGAACATGCAACATATAATGGTTCTTCTTTAGGGACCCCCTTTCAAATCTATTATACTGTCATATATATGTGTGTGTATGTGAATCATCTATATCTATGACTGGATGGCTCTTTGTCAGGAGGGCTTTGATTATGTTTTCTTGCCCTGGAGAAGGGAGTTGGATTGGATGGCCTTAAGGCAACATTTCACAACCTGGGAGTCGGGACCCCTGGGAGGTCATGAGTGGGTATCAGGAAAACACACTATTTTCTATTGGCCATGAGGATCCTGTGTGGGAAGTTTGGCCCAATTCTATCATTGGTGGGATTCAAAATGCTCTTCCTTCTTGACTTTCTGAGTGTCTTCCGTGAAGTATCTTCCTTTTCTTTCTTCCTTTAGTTTGTCCTTCTCCCTTCCTTTCGAGTGAGGTCTCTATATTCTTTTTATATTACTATTGTGTAGTTTTTATGTTTTAAGTATTCTGTAAGTAGTCTGTTTCTTTACTCGGTTTTCCTTTATTTTTAGATATCAAATAATAAGTATGTCCATATTTCTTGTCATGTATCTTTTCCAGCCAAACTTCTTCTTCTGGTGTCTCTTGTTTTTTCCATAATTTTGCATAACATATTCTTACTGCAGTAGTTAATAAAAAACAGAAGTTTGTCAGTATTTCCTTCTAATTGGATCTCTATTATCCCCAGCAAAAATATCTCTGGTGTAAAAGGTATGTTTATTTCTAGTATATTTTTTTTTGCAGAATATTGTGTATTTTATTCCAATATATTTTCGATTTCTCACATGTACACCACATGTGGAAATATGATCCTTCTTTCTTCCCACACTTCCAACATTTTGTGTTTACATTTTTATAACATTTTCCCAATTTATGTGGTGTCATGGACCATCTGTATGACATTTTTATCCAACTTTCTTTTAGATCTGATGCATACGTGTACTTCATTTTTCAATTCCATATTTCCTCCCATTCCTCTTTCTTTATCTTTCTTCCAATATTTTCTTTCCATCTTTTAATATAGAATCATAGAATCAAAGAGTTGGAAGAGACCTCATGGGCCATCCAGTCCAACCCCCTGCCAAGAAGCAGGAATATTGCATTCAAATCACCCCTGACAGATGGCCATCCACCCTCTGTTTAAAAGCTTCCAAAGAAGGATTTTTAGATATCACACTCCACCACACTCCGGGGCAGAGAGTTCCACTGCTGAATGGCTCTCACAGTCAGGAAGTTCTTCCTCATGTTCAGGTGGAATCTCCTTTCTTGTAGTTTGAGGCCATTGTTCTGCGTCTTAGTCTCCAGGGCAGCAGAAAACAAGCTTGCTCCCTCCTCCCTGTGGCTTCCTCTCACATATTTATACATGGCTATCATATCCCCTCTCAGCCTTCTCTTCTTCAGGCTAAACATGCCCAGCTCCTTAAGCCGCTCCTCATAGGGCTTGTTCTCCAGACCCTTTATCATTTTAGTCGCTCTCCTCTGGACACATTCCAGCTTGTCAATATCTCTCTTGAATTGTGGTGCCCAGAATTGGACACAATATTCCAGGTGTGGTCTAACCAAAGCTGAATAGAGGGGTAGCATTATTTCCCTGGACCTAGACACTATTCTCCTATTGATGCAGGCCAAAATCCCATTGGCGTTTTTGCCACCACATCACATTGTTGGCTCATGTTTAACTTGTTGTCCACAAGGACTCCAAGATCTTTTTCACACGTACTGCTCTCAAGCCAGGCATCCCCCATTTTGTATCTTTGCATTTCGTTTTTCCTGCCAAAGTGGAGTATCTTGCATTTGTCACTGTTGAACTTCATTTTGTTAGTTTTGGCCCATATATTCTTTGTCTTCTTTTCTCCCAGTGGCCCAATCCCAAAGGCTGCTTTCTTGAAGGCATTCCTCTAGTGATGCAGGCAATCTAAAAGGAAGGTTGGCCAGATGGAGGGTTAAGCATTCCCAGTTTATTTTCTAAGCTCCTTCTGTCTGTTGTTTATATACAGTGTGGTTTTCCTTCTTCCAACCCTTATTTACTTGTTTGTGTGTTCCAAGTTAGATTTTATTGACGTAGCAAAGGCTGTTTTTTCAGAATCTTGAATGAAGTCTACTTGCTTTTCTCTCAGATGAACTGTATGAGAAAACAGGCAGTGACCAATGAATGTCTCTTCTTGGCGCAAGACTCAGCCACAGAAAATTGCTTTTGGTGTGTTTCTCTGAACACAAAGTTAGTCCACGTATTTCTAAAACTACATGAATCATATGCAAGTCAGCACGTGTGCAAATGTATGCACTTTGAAGAAATCAAGGATTGACTTGGAATGAATTCATCATCTTTCGTCCAGGAAGATATGGTTCATTACATCTCATTCTGCTTCTTCACCAACCATTACGAAAGCATGGTGATCCTGAGCTGTGGAAAATGTCATGCATGCAATGCATGCACAGTTGTAGCAGAACATAACAGAGGAAAAACAAGCAATTCCCCTTAATTGGAATGATGACCTAACTCCCAGGGAAAAACAAGAGGGTTATATAAGTGGTGGGTGTTTTGTTATGGGATGTTTGTGTGTGTGTGCATTGTGTGTCAAATGCTTGGAAGCTTATTCTGTTCGGAAGAAGTTTGCCCTTTTCAAACAGGCCTATCTGTGTTTGATTAAGAACAATGATGCAGTATAATATGATGATTTTATTTTATACTTTCCTCACCACTTTGGGATGCCAAGAAAGAAAGAAAGAAAGAAAGAAAGAAAGAAAGAAAGAAAGAAAGAAAGAAAGAAAGAAAGAAAGAAAGAAAGAAAGAAAGAAAGAAAGAAAGGGCACAAGGAAGATACATATTAAGGATACTGTGCATTGAAGATACATACTCTGGATCAGTCATAGGTCCAGAAAATTCAGGAAAATCTCCTAAACAGAAACAGGGAATGTTTGGCCCTCCAGATTTTTCAGCTTCAACTCCCAACTCCCTTGGCACATCTTTAATGACTAATAAACAAGCCAAAACAGCTCAATATCCTGGTTTGTTCAAACACACAACATGTTTTCCCCCTATAATTTCTTGATCCAGATATAATGAGAATCCATAAGACGTGATTTCTGGCTCATGTGAGTAGCTTTGCTTGTCTTGCTTGCAGTTAGTATTCTTCATTGCCTATTGGGACAGCCTTGTCTTACAGGCTTTGTGGAGTCGATGGTTGTCAGAGCAGGATAGATACAGAAATGGTGGAGCCAAAGGAAGAGAAGTCAAACAATGAAAGCCAACACACACACTATCAAGATAACAAATGACATCACAAAGAAACAACTTGGGGCCCTGCTGGGTGAAGGATCCTTAGTCAGCAGTGGCATGCTGTGGCAATATTATTTTAACCTAGTTGACTGCCTGACATGAAACTGAGATGACTTTTTAGGGGTCTACATTCTTAAAAAATAACATGACTTTAGTTTACATTAACTGCAGGTTAATGGCCAATGAATGTAGAAAAAGAAAGAAGCAGAAGCAGAAGCAGAAGCAGCTGTTTTTAGCATATAGACACCAAAAATGGCCTGCAGTGATTAACAAAGCCTTTTAAGAAAGATCAAGGCTGATTTAGGGGTCCCAAGCACTTAAAAGATTGTAGTGCCCCCATATATATCACATTCAAAATATAAACAATAATCAATAATAAATAAAATTTTGGGTTTTTGTTTTTTGAAGTGAAATGAGAGATGAAACAAAATGTTTGTTTTTGTACACTTCTACCTATTTGAAACTGCAGAGTCCTTTATCATGGGAACCCCCTTTTTGTGGAACCTGGTTCAGCTGTACCATTTGCAGTTTGTAGCCAGATTGCTCACTGGAGCAGCGTTCAAGAAGCATACAACTCCTTTGTTACGCCAGCTCCACTGGCTGCTGGTTTGCTACCGAGCTCAATTCAAAGTGCTGGCTTTAGCCTATAAAGCCCTAAATTGTTCTGGCCCAGCTGACCTGTCCGAATGCGTCTCTCCCTATGAACCATCTATAGTTTAAGATCATCTGGGGAGGCCCTTCTCTCGTTCCCACCTTCTTCAAAGGTGCAACTGGCGTGGATGAGAGACAGGGCCTTCTCAGTGGTGGAACTCCCTCCCTAGGAAGATTAGATCATTCCCTTTGCTCTTGACCCGCTGTAGAAAAGTGAAAACATGTTTGTTTTTTTTAACAAGCCTTTGGGAACCTAGTGCAATAGATAGAACTATGTGAGATCGAATACTGGAACGGCTTAGATGATGTTTTTGGATGATGAGGCTAATAGTGAAGGTAGTGGTTTTATGTGTTTTTAAAGGTTTTAATGTATATATTTTATAATTCTGTTTTAAATGTTTATTGTAATTTTTACATTGTTTCAATGGCATCGAATAGCTGCCTATGTTCTAAAGCTGCCTTGAGTCACCTTTGAGTTGACTCGAAGAAAGGCTGGGTAGAATTAGTGTAAATAAATAAATATGGTCCATGGTAAATGTGGCAATAGAAAATTTCATGGTGCCCCCATTTCCTTGATGCCCAAAGCTTAATGGTTAATGCAATCCTGAGGAAGACTGAATGCCAAAATCAGCATCTGATTCTGATTTAAACCTGTCGTGATAATAGTATGATAACTGGGTCCGGAAGCACCAAGCGTTACAGAGATGCCGCATCGCTCCTTCGGAAGCGCCTGAACCGTACCGTAAGCCTAAGCCTAAGCCTAACCCCTTACCCTAACCCAAACCCTAAACTGTACCCTAACTGTAACCCTAACCCAAACCCTAAACCATGCCCTAACCCTTACCTTAAGCGTCCCCTCCTTTCTATCCTTCCTTTGCTCTCTCTGCTCTTACTCCGCCCCCTCTCTTTCCTTATTCACAGCCGCCTTTGCGGCATCTCTGCAATGCTTCCGGACCCAGCTATCATACTATCACCCCTGTAACTTGACCGGGAGTCTAACATGTCAGCAAAGAGAGTTTAAACTTCCCCTTCCACTGGACTTGAATCTTGCATCTATAAATCATAATACAGTAGAGTCTCACTTATCCAACATAAACGGATTGGCAGAACGCCGGACAGCTGAAAATGTTGGATAATACAGAGGGATTAAGATTTTAAAGTTTCACGATTAAAGAACAACCTTTTCTGGAGGAGCCCCAAGCCCTGCTCCTCAGAGCCGTGGAAGCCACAGTCTCTCAGGAAAGAGGCAGCATGTGCTGCCCTCTGTCTTGGCCCCCATCCCTCCATCTCGTGCCTCTCCTCGGCTTCTCCTCTGATGGTGTCAGCAAGTGTTCTCCAGCGGTCCTCCCTAGAATGCTCTCCCTGTTGCCAGGCAACTAAAGTGTTTGCTGTTGTCGCTAAGGCACTGAAGGGCATGTCTTCCTGCCTTCAAGTTAACGGGGGAGCCATGCCGGAGGATTCCTTTGTCCCTTTCCAGTACAAGCATCTCGATAGAGAGTGTTGGATAACACAGACCGTTGGTGGTGCTGTTGGTTGTGCATAGCTCTTGGTGACCCTGTAAGTAGTGTGAGACCCTTGTTCTGAAGTAAAGGATTGAAGAGGAAAATCCTTTGGGCTGAATTATATTAAAATATGACTTCCTCTCCCCAAAAACAAGTAATGGGATACATTCCCTTCCTGGCCCATAGAACAACATCATATCACCATATCATAGAATCATAGAGTTGGAAGAGACCTTGTGGGCCATCCAGTTCAACCCCCACCATATCATAGAATCATAGAGTTGGAAAGGAAGGAGAATGAAGGAAGGAGGGAGGGAAAGGAAGGAGGGGGATGAAGAAAGGAGGGAGGGAAGGAAATGAAGGGGAAGGAAATAAAGAAAGGGAAAGAAGGAGGAAAGGAAGGGAGGGAGGGAGGAAAAGAAGGAAAGGAAGAAGGAAGGAGGGACAGGAAGGAAGTGAAGGAGGGAAAGAAGGAAAGGAAGGAGAAGGAAGGAGGGAAGGAAAGAAAGGGAGGGAGGAAGGAAAGGGAGGGAAGAAGGGAAGGGAGTGAGGGAGAGAAGGAAGGTCCTTCACTCAAGTACCGTCGACCTTCCTCACCTCCTCCTCCTCCCCTTCTTCCTTGTCTGGGGGCTCCGTTGCTGCTGCTGCCACTCATCCGCCCCTTCCTCTTCCAACAGGGAAAGGAGGAGGGGACCACCCTACTGACATAGCAGGGAAAGAGAAGGGGCTCCATGCAGCAAGCCTCCACCCCCATGGTGACCTCTCTCACTTATGTGTGTGTGTGTGTGTGGCCGTGCACACTGGCCTGGCTACTTATGCTTTAACGGTCATGGGTCTCTTTGTGGGCATGCAGTTTCTCCTTTGTGGACATGCAGTTTAGAAGTCCTTTCTGCTTTTTGTTTTCATTGTTTTTTTGAGTGAAGGACATACATTGGCCTGATAGCTGTATTGTGTCCAAATTTGGTGTCAATTCCCTCAGTGGTTTTTGAGTTCTGTTAATTTATTTATTTATTTATTTACTTCTTTTGTATACCGCAAATATCAGCCTAAAAAGGCGACTCGAATCCCACAAATGAACATTACATTTTTATTTATATAGATTGTCTCAAGCTCTGGCCCTAAAATATATATTATTCTGCTGCTTCCTGAAACAATTGTTTTAAAAATCTTAATTGCTCAATGTGGTTGCAAGCACTGCATAAATAGATTTTAATCTTTATTTTATTTTATAGCGTACTTAAAGCTTAATGTTTTCTAACTTCCTTCACTGAAAACAAATGAATTCTTTGTTGTGCCAGGCTGTAAACTGTGCACTTTAAAAAGCCATTACATTAGCGATAGTCCAATAAAGACCACAGACAATTCTGCTTGATCCCGATGGCCTTGATTCCTGAGATGGCAAATGCTATCATTGCCCTGCGTGTGGTTAAAATCAACAGGAAATCTGCCCCATTAAGGAGGAATTATTGTTTCTACCTGAAATGGCATGGTATCCAAAAGACCCAGCATTTATCTTCAGA
This sequence comes from Anolis sagrei ordinatus, assembly GCF_025583915.1. NCBI lineage: Eukaryota > Metazoa > Chordata > Lepidosauria > Squamata > Anolidae > Anolis > Anolis sagrei. The sequence goes on along the minus strand of NW_026846588.1, from coordinate 124,478,580 downwards.
TACATTTTTTCCACATTCATTCAGATTAAGAGAAAAATGGTGCAGAAAGCTACGTTTAGAGATAACTAGTGGTCCCCTGCCTCGCGTTGCTGTGGCCCAGTATAGTGATCTGGAAAATAAAGTAATGAGAAACTGTTGGTTTCTAATATATGTAATGTCTTTATGTTTGTAGGTAAACAGTATTTCTTGCTGTTTCTTTGCCAGTGTTGACGTGGAGATTGTCTGGTTTGCCTACTCTGGAACATGCAACATATCATTGTCCTTCTTTAGGGGTCTCTTTCAAATCTTTGATATTGCATCTGTCATATACATATGTGTGTGTGTGTGTGAATGGCTGGCTGGCCCTTTGTCAGGGGGCATTGATTATGTTTTCTTGCCCTGGTGAAGGGAGTTGGACTGGATGGCCTTAAGGCAGCATTTCTCAACCTGGAAAGTCAAGACCTGGGGGGCAGGGGGGTCACCAGGGGGGTGTCAGAAGAGTCCCCCAAGACCATCAGAAAACACATTATTTTCTGTGTGGGATGCTTGGCCCAATTCCATCGTTGGTGGTGTTCAGAATGCTCTTTTATTGTAGGTGAACTATACATCCTAATAACTACAACTCCTAAATGTCAAGGTCTATTTCCCCAAAACTCCATCTGTGTTCATTTGGGCATATTGAGTATTCCTGTCAAGTTTGGTCCAGATCCATCATTGTTTGAGTCCACAGTGTTCTCTGGATGGAGGTGAACTACAATTCCAAAACTCAAGGTCAATGCCCACCAAACCCTTTCAGTATTTTCTGTTGGTCAGGGGAGTCCTGTGTGCCAAGTTTGGTTCAATTCCATTTGGTGGAGTTCAGAATGCTCTTTGATTATAGGTGAACTATAAATCCCAGTAACTACAACTCCCAAATGACAAAATCATAATTTTGAGTGATGGCCACTCCTTGTGTTTTGAGACATTTTGTTGCCAAATTTGGTGTGATTTCGTTCATTGGTTCGTTTGTTTTTAAGGTACTCATTATGCACAGAGCATTTATATATATATATATAGATAATAATAGATAATGTCAGTATATCCTTATATAGGACAGAACCTGTCAAATTTATTTACTTAACTATTTAAAATTATTCTTGATGATGGAATCCTCCCCAAATTATGCAGAGTTTGGTTTCCTATAATCAGGAACAATACAATACAAGAACTTGAAGTGTAAGGGTAAATATATCCCTGTTATGTAAGAATTTGAAATGAGAAAGCTCCAGGCTTTTGTTCTCTCCCAGTCAGTTATCTCTCTTAGTTGACCCTCCAGACTGCTTGTCTCCAAATGTTGTTAAAATCAACAGGAAATCTGTCTTGTCGAGGAAGAATTATTATTTCCACACACACCCCATACCAACAATGGGACCAAAGATCTGTTTCTGTATGTGTGTGGAGGATGAGTGAGGAAACCATCACCATGCCAGAAAGTAGTAAAAATTAAGAGCTTGCATTATGTAGCAGGGAGAAGAAGCAGAAGGCTTAGAGGTGGAAGGGCTCTCTTCTCTCTCATTTTCAGAATATATAATGGAGAAAAGGTCAAATATTTTCTGAGAGAGATGTCAAATCTTGAGTTTATTGGAAGCCCTGTTATGGGAACTGTGGGATGGTTGCTCCGCAGAAGAGACAAAGGATTCTTTACTCAGGGCTATTTTACTATATTATAAAGTCCATTATTTACTATAGTGCAATGATTCTCAACCTTCCTAATGCTGCGACTGCTTAATACAGTTCCTTATGTCGTGGTGACCCCCAACCATAACATTACTTTTGTTGTTACTTCACAACTGTCATTTTGCTACTGTTATGAATCATAATATAAATATATAATATACAGGATGTATTTTCATTCACTGGACCAAATTTGGCACAAATACCCGATACGCCCAAATTTGAATACTGGTGAAGTGTGTGTGTGTGTGTGTGTGGGGGGGGGGGGTTGATTTTGTCATTTGGGAGTTGTAGCTGATGGGATTTAAAGTTCACCTATAATCAAAGAGCATTCTGAACTCCACCAATGCTGGAATTGAACCAGCATACCTGTCTGAATGTATCTCCTTCCACGTCCCACATTAGAGTTTAAGATCTTATGGGGAGGCCCTGCTCTCGGACCCGCCTCTGTCTCAAACACATTTGCCAGGGATGAGAGACAGGGCCTTCTTGGTGGTGTCCCCCTGCCCATGGAATTCACTCCTCGGGGAAATTAGGTCATCATCATCCCTCCTCACCTTTAGAAAGAAGGTAAAAACGTGGATGTGGGACCAGGACTTTGGGCAGTTAGGTTAAAGGACAATTGATTATGTTGACTATGGCTTGGAAGTGGAATTGGAGTACTCAATAGTATATGGCTAGACCAGGGGTCCTCAAACTATGGCCCGGGGGCTGAATACGGCCCACCAAGGTCATTTACCCAGCCCTCACTCAGGGTTAACCTAAGTCTGAAACGACTTGAAAGCACGCAACAACAACAACAACAACCATCCTATCTCATCAGCCAAAAGCAGGCCCACACTTCCCATTGAAATACTAATAAGTTTATATTTGTTAAAATTGTTCTTCATTTAAATTATTGTATTGTTTTAAGTGTTTTTGCACTACAAATAAATGTGCGGTGTGCATTGGAATTCATTCATTTTTTTTTTCAAATTATAATCTGGCCCTCCAACAGTTCGAGGGACAGTGACCTGGCCCTCTGTTTAAAAAGTTTGAAGACCGCTGGGCTAGACAAATAGCTACCAGACTGGTAATAGCTCAATGGACTGTAAGTATATGGCTCTGGCCCAGCCTACCTGTCCGAACGTATCTCCTTCTATGTTCCACCTCGGAGTTTAAGATCTTCTGGGGAGGCCCTGCTCTCAGCCCCGCTTAGGTCATCAACATCCCTCCTCTCCTTCAGAAGGAAGCTGAAAACATGGATATGGGACCAGGCCTTTGAGTAATCTGGCAGACTGACAAGGTAATGACGACCAGAATTTGGAAAGGACTATGGGTAATGCTGAATGGACTTACGGATTTTAGAACTCGGAGAACGTTGGCCATTGGATTGTTAGTTGTTATTGTATTAATTGATTGTTTTTAACTATTGTGGTTGTTGTTGTTATGTATTTTATCTGTTGAATTGTTGGCATCGAATTGTGCCGGTTGCAAGCCGCCCTGAGTCTTGGAGGTTGAGAAGGGCGGGGTAGAAGTGCCCGAAATAAATAAATAAATAAATAAATAAATAAGTATACTGTTTTAATCTTTATGTCTTAATGTTTATGCTTTTAACTGTTATAATGTATAACTGTTATAAATACTGGAAGGGTTTGGTGGGCACTGACCTTGAGTTCTGGAGTTGTAGTTCACCTACATCCAGAGAGCACTGCAGACTGAAATAATGATGGCTCTGGACCAGACTTGGCATGAATACTCAATCTGCCCAAATGTCAACACTGGTGGAGTTTGGGGAAAAGGGACCTTGACATTTGGGAGTTGTAGTTGCTGGGATTTATTGTTCACCTACAATCAAAGAGTGTTCTGAACCCCACCAATGATAGAATTGGGCCAAACAAAATCCCCATTACCAACAGAAAATACTATGTTTTCTGATGGTCTTTGGTGACCCCTCTGACACAACCTCGTGATCCCTTCCCCAGAGGTCCCAACCTCCAGGTTGAGAAATGCTACTATAGCGTATCATTTCCTCTGCAAACCTTTGAAGATGATGCCCACAGAGCCATATAGAGAATTTTTGAGGACTCCAGCTCAAGAGTGGCGGATACACAGAGGCAGACCTATATAAACCCTGCCTCAAGCCTAGTGAGAAGCCTTTATCTCATGAAACCTGGGGCATTCTCGTAGCCTATTTGAGGTGATACCCATTTCAGGAATAACACACACCAGGCATACTTCCACAAGACTGACCCACATTGTATTTGAACTCCCCGATTGGAGTTCTGGTATTTGTATTGGTTTCCCTCCTCTCTCTACCATCAGCCCTAGTTACTTGTGTTTCTTGTGAATCCAACCTCAATGGAAAAACTTGTCCAGTCCAGTGCAAGCTTTGAATATTCGCACAATAAATAATGACGTTCTCCAGCTGACAGAGGTTTATTCAGCAGATACACGGCAGTCGCAGCTCCTGACACAATTCAACCATTGACGCTTGCCTCCTGTTCCCACAGAGCGGTGTATAAGAGATACTGTAGCTTCCCTTTGTCCTTGAAATAGGAAATAGCTGTGGTTGCAGCACAGTAAATGTTGGCAAAGTTTAGTTTATTCTAACAGTATAGCCTCCACAAAGCCACAAAAGGAATGGCTGGCCTTTAGCAGCATATGGTATTTTGTCAAAGTGGCGAAAGAGAGAAGGAAGCCAGTTGAGGTAATTTTAGAACTGCCCCAGAGACCTATATTCTGCCTGCCTTGTACAGAGCTCAAGCCAAAATGGGAAGAATGGCTGGCAAGCAGGAAATCCTGGGTTCAACTCAAAGTGGCTCCAACTTCTTGATGCCTTGGTACTACACCACATGATACATGGTACATAGTATAAAGTTGAGCTTCTTTGTTATTTTTATTTACAACAATGGCTGAATTAACACTGACTGATACTTCAGGCCAATCTGGCATGTTACATACCAAATCAGGCCCAGATATGGCCCACATGGAGGTCAACCTTTCCTGTTTCCCACTCCCCTATCCTCCATGTCGCAGAAGTCTTCAATTGCAACATGGGTCCTACCTATCAGCCATTGCCTCTAGGGATGTTGGACAGAACACTAAAAGAGGAGAAGAGGAATCCCCTTTGTCTCTCCCTCCCTTCCTAGAGCACCAGGTCATCTTGGCTAATGTCACTGCAGGCAATGGCTGAAAGGTTGCACCTGTGTCACAGATGGAGACCACCACAACCTGGAAGCCAGTGGGTAAGGTGACTGCCATCCCATGTCCCCAGGCCTCCAGGCCCTAGAAATATGAGATTGTGGTGGGGATAGTTGAGTCTGGTTCTGTTTCAGAACCAACCCAAGTGTTCCAATCGGCCCAAAGTTGGGAGATACGAGGGGCTGCTGATAAGTCTTTGGCTTTACCCAGAAATAAATGAGATAGGAAGATGAAACTTTACATTTATTCCACATATTCCCCACTGATATTAACACATATTATTCCAAGTTCTGTAAGCCTTGCAAAAAGAAGGATTTCAGTTGTGCCTCAAACCAGTCATGTGTAGCAGCCACGGCATCAGAAATGGTGTGAAATTTGGTACCCTTGAGGTGTTTCTTCAGGTTTGGAAACAGATGATAGTCAGAGGGAGCTAGATCCGGTGAATAAGGTGGGTGGTCAACCAACTGGAAGCTTAGCTCCATCAGTTTTGCCATGGTCGCTTGTGCAGTGTGAGTGAAGGCATTATCTTGAAGGAACAAGATTCCTTTGACAGCTTACCGTGCCTTTTGGCCTTCAGAGCTGTTTTCAATTGGTCCAAAAGTTTGATTTAATACCTTGCATTGATGATGGAACCATTTTGAAGGTAGTCTACTACATTGACCTAAGTGGTCAATGAAGGCAGGCCCAAAGTATGTAGGGCCTCACTTCTGATTGGAACTGCCATGCATTGGGAGCCGAGAAGTCCCCTTTCTCTGTTTCCTAACAGTGACATAGAGTGGAGAATCTTAGATTCATATGTACTTTGTACATAGGTACATCTTCCTTAGATTCATATGTACTTTGTACATAGGTACATCTTCCTTATATTCATATGTACTTTGGTTTCTCACATTACTCCCAGATCACATCCAGTAAAGACATGAATCAGCTTTAGATGTCTCTAGACAGCTACTACCTTCTGTAGTAGGCTGTTTTGTAGGACTGTGGTTTTGGCATTATTTGACCAGATAGAGCTAGTAGTTGAGTAAAAAGGCTTAATATGTCAAAGACAGCAGATCCTAGCTAATCTTGAAAAGTAGGTTGTGTCAGCCCTAGTTAGTATTTGGATGGGAGACTGAATGCCGGTGCAATATGATATGTTTCAGAGGAAGCAACTGGCAAAACCACTTCTGAGTTCTCCTTGCCTAACAAACCCTTATGAACTTCATACGAGTTGCTGTAAGTTGACAGGTGGCTTGAAGGCACAAACACACATACAGCTGATCAGCAGATGCTCATTTTGATCAGTGAAACATTTGGATGAGGGATTCCATTTATTCTGTGGAGCTATTTTGGATCTGGTATGTCACTGTGTTAAGAAATGAAATAAGAGAAGGTTAAAGATGGTCTGAGTTGTGACTTCTGTTTGTTAAAGTAGTATGTCCCCTTACTTTCCCTTTAAGTACTTGTGTTGAGCTGCAGATGCCATTAATAAGTTAAGAAACAGAAAGTTAACTAAGGTTCCTTTTACACTGCCATATAAAATCCAGATTACTGGATTGCATGGCAGCGTAGACTCGTATAATCCAGTTCAAAGCAGATAATGTGGATTACCTGCTTTGGTAATCTGGATTATATGATGGTGTAGAAGGGGCCTAACTTATTTTTGTAGGGTATCCTACCAAATACGCACCTGATTGTTTGATACCCCAAGGTTTATGAGGAACAAATTAATCAGGAGCAAATAGTCTCAAGTGGAGTATTGTGCTCTTTACTATAGATTAGAACACTGCTCTGCCATAGATCATAATGCATACCTCAATGTTCCTAAATTCTTATTTGGCAACGTTCTACAAAAAGGTGTTACAGTTACAGACATCCCTTTCTTCCTTTTCAGAGCTGGCATGAAAAAGTGACTCTAACCCTGTTCACGCCCAGTGTTTATTTTAAAATTTTTAATTTATTTCATCTGGCCTGGCCATAAGGTTTTAAATTCTCTGTTATTGTTTATATGTGAGTTATATTAATTGTACTGTTTTATTTGCTTGCTGTTTTGTTTTTACTTATGTGTTGTTGGGCTTGGCCTCTTGTAAGCCGCCCCGAGTCCCCTTGGGGAGATGGTGGCGGGGTATAAATAAAGTTTTATTATTATTATTATTATTATTATTATTATTATTATTATTATTATTACTATTACTACTATTATTATTATCCTATGATTTTTTCTTTTTTTTTTCTTTTTGTCGTGTCAGAAGCGACTTGAGAAACTGCAAGTCGCTTCTGGTGTGAGAGAATTGGCCGTCTGCAAGGATGTTGCCCAGGGGACACCTGGATGATTTTTTTAAATGATCTTGAATCAAAAAGCTCTGACTGTTCATCAGCTCCCTTGAGGACATATGGAACAAGTGAGATTCTTTCAGTTTTGGGATTCTGGTAAGATGTGATATTTCTGTTGTTTCTGAATATAGCTTTCACTGTTAATAGAGAAATGGCTATGAATAATTTCCATTCACCTACACTATAATTTAGCAGCGCCTTTATATATGTGTGTCGTTCGTCTCTCCTGGCACCTGTCTACTTCCATTCCATTAACTTCCTTTCAGGATTTTGTATTTAAGGTGAAATTACTGCTGTTCCACTTCAATATTATAATCAGCACTGGATTCATGCAGCCCTTAAACCAAGTGAACCTTCTTGTACAGTGATCCTCAAACTTTTTAAACAGAGGGCCAGGTCTCAGTCCTTCAAACTGTTGGAGGGCTGGATTATAATTTGAATAAAAACATGAATGGGTTCCTATGCACACTGCACATATCTTATTTGCAGTGCAAAAAACACTTAAAACAATAAAATAATTAAAACGAAGAACAATTTTAACAAATATAAGCATATTAGTATTTCAATGGGAAGTGTGGACCTGCTTTTGGCTGATGAGATAGGATTGTTGTTCTTATTGTTGTTGTGTGCTTTCAAGTTGTTTCAGATTTAGGTTGACCCTGAACGAGGGCCGGGTAAGTGACTTTGGAGGGCCGTATCTGGCCCCTGGGCCTTAGTTTGAGGACCCCCGTTCTTGTATTTCAGTCCTAAGATTTATCTGGACATCAGCAAAAAAAAAAAGTGTTCCTGTATAGAAGTGAAATAGAGGAAAACTGAAAAGAAAGTGGGTTTCGTTCAGTGAGAAGTTAAATTGAAAAATGACTACTGTGTGTAATAGTTCTCCTGACATGTGTAGAGGATGTGTATTTGTGTGTGGAGAATTAGCACTGCTGTGCTGCAGAAAAATCCTGCCAATCAAAAGGACAGTAGTTAGAGCCTGGGTTGGGATGAGCACCCGCTGTTAACCCCAGCTCATCTTGCCACCTAGCAGGTCGAAAGCTGAAATGCGAGTAGATAAAATAGGTACCACTTTTAGCAGTGCCCTTAAGAACACTGATAGATCGAGGAAGCTCCTCGACAACAGCAACCCCCCCCCCCCCCCCCCCCCCCCCCCCCCGTGGCTGGAGTCCAGCATAGATTCCAAGATGCAGATTCCAAGATGCTGGAAAAACTGCCTTTGTTTATGTCTGTTTTGTTTCTCTTTGTCAAGTGTATAATCGGCATTGAATGTGGAGAAGGGCGGGGTAAATCCAGTAAATCCATGGTCCTCAAACATTTTAAACAGAGGGTCAGGTCACAGTCCCTCAAACTGTTGGAGGGCCGGATTATAATTTCGAAAAACATGAATGAATTCCTATGCACACTGCACATATCTAATTTCTAGTGCAAAAACACTTAAAAACAATACAATAATTAAAATGAACAATTTTAACAAATATAAACTTATCAATATTTAAATGGGAAGTGTGGGCCTGCTTTTGGCTGATAAAATAGGATTGTTGTTATTCTTGTGTGCTTTCAAGTTGTTTCAGACTTAGGTTGACCCTGAACGAGGGCCGGGTAAATGACGTATCCAGCTCCCGGGCCTTAGTTTGAGGACCCCTGCTGTAAATAAATAATAATACATTGACTGTAAACTGCTAACATAAAAATTTATCCAAAAAGTCCTTACACATGCTAACACACTTTCCAGAGAAGTGACTTGGAAATTTGTAATCATATATGAAAGTATCCTGTTCAAATATAGTTGCATTTGCCAATTATGATCCCAAATTAATTATTGAAAAATGAGTTTTTAGAAATTGGAAACTTTTAATCAGAAATATTCAAATAGAAAAAAAATCAGAAATTTCTGTGATGGAAAATCTCACACCATCATGCATGAGTGGGTGACTGAAGAAGAGGTGAAGGCCATTTCTTCCTGAAATCCACTATTCGCAAATCCCGTGGTTGCTTTTGGTGAAATCAGGTGAGATGTTTTGTCACTTCTAGTTCTGAAAATTGCCCAAATATAGCTAATTTTCTTGACTGGGTGTCATGGAGAACAAGGGCAACTGAATTATTTGCTTTTATGCTTTTCGTTTAGTTTGTTGTCTTATTATTTATTTATTTATTTATTGCATTTGTAACCTGCCCATTTTTGTGGGTGAAATTATTTTAAAAATGAAACTTCAGAGGCTTCTTGGACTCCAAAATGCCCCTTCAGGGGCCATATCTAGTGCCCAGGCCATAGCTTTCCCACCTCTGCTGTGTACACAGACCACAACAGAAATAAATCAGAAATAAAATGTGCAAAATATTCAAATATGGTTTTAAATGTGGTTTTTTAAAAAAACCTGATCGTTGTGAAAATGGAATATAATGGACCTAAGAAATTCAAATGGCATGGGCTGGTACAAAACAATTTGTTAATCTGTATCATAGCCTTTGCTAATTGAATCCTTTTCTATTATCATGGTTTATTCTGTTATTAGAGTGAGATAGATAGATAGATAGATAGATAGATAGATAGATAGATAGAGAGGTAGAGACAGAGATATATATGAGAGTGCTATGCTTTAAAGAGAAAACTCGGAGTTGAACAAAAGCACCAGGAGGAAGGACTGCTTACAGATGGAGATGTTTTGGAGTAGCATGAAAACAATAGCCCAGAACTGAAATGTGAAGAAAGAGAGCAGTTACATGGGGACAGCACCCCATGTTTCATTCAGCTCTTTGGGATTATGTGCTTTGCATTTTGATGGAAATGTACAAAGTGAAAGGAGGCAGGGAAGGACTTCATGCTCTCCTTTTTGTTGTTGAATTCACCGTATAAATATCCCCACATGGATCTACTTACAGCTAAATGTTATCTGATGTTGGCTGGTATTTCGCTTCCCTGTGGAGGAAATGGGCAAAGAAATAAAAGGCGGCCCAGACTTAGTGGGTTCTTAACTAAGTTTTAAACCCAAATTTTCCCAACATAATTAATTGCAGGCTTAGAGATCTATTTCCCCTGTGTTGTTTGGCCCACAAAAGAACAATGTCAAATTTGGAGCATAGCTTTGAGTCCAACATTTAATTAACTTATGAGTGTTAATCATTTGTGTGTGTGTGTGAAATGCCATAGGTTCAGTATTATGCAGCATGCAAAAATATTTTTCCAGTTTATCCATGTGAGGACTGCATGGTCATCTTCCAAATTCTGACACCTCTGATGGAGAAGCATAAAAACACAGACCAGCATGACTCCTCTTCATGATTATGGAGAGCATGCTCCAGTTACTCTATGGATGAGAGAAAGAGCCTTCCACTGAGTTGCACCCTTCTTTCTATATAAGGTGGACATACTATTTTGTAGCAACGGTAATTCTAAGGGATTCTAGGGTACTTACTTACTTAGGCAATCCCTCATTGACTGAGTAGGATTGTCTTCCAAGATCAGTGTACTGGCAACGGGTCTGTAGGTGAATGTGGAGCCCTATTCTTGACCTGCATCTTCTCCCGCGGTGAGGACATTGGTTTCCAGGTGGAAGGCGGTCCCGGTCGGGGTTGGCTTGATGTGCCTTCCTCTTGGCACATTTCTCTCTTTCGCCTCTTCAAATTCTACACACTGCTGGTCACAGCTGATCTCCAGCTGGAGCACTCAAGGGCCAGGACTTCCCAGTTCTCAGTGTCTATGCCAGAGTTTTTAAGGTTGGCTTTGAGCCCATCTTTAAATCCCTTTTCTTGCCCACCAATATTCCATTTTCCGTTCTTGAGTTTGGAATAGAGCAACTGCTTTGGGAGATGGTGGTTGGGCATCAGGACAACGTGGCCAGCCCAGCGGAGTTGATGGCAGAGGACCACACTTCAGTGCTAGTGGTCTTTGCTTCTTCCAGCATGCTGACATTTGTCCGCCTGTCTTCCCATGAGATTTGCAGGATTTTTCGGAGGCAATGCTGATGGAATCTAGGGTATCTTTTGATAGACAATACAAAGTCTTCAGATTGGATAAAACAGATATAATTACTGCAAGGAACTATTTGGGCCTCCCTGTTCAACAGAACAAGACCTCTGCCTGCTGCACTTTAGGCTCTTCCTTCACCCCAATTCTTGGCTTTCCTAGCACTAGAGCCATTGTCCAACTGTCCTCTTGCTTTGAGATATTTAAACTTTAACAGTATCCTTGACTATCAGCAGGTTGGGGATTTTGAAACTGTCCAAACACGTGGAGGACAAAATGTGGGAACTGCTGCTTTGTGCTGTGACCACAAGCCCCTTGATGCCAGGATCTAGGTTTGGATCCAATGTTCCAATGCAGACAATATTGTAAGAGGAACCAGAAGTAAACAAAATCAATCATACCACCACATTTTTCTTCCTTTTTGACATATTTTAATACAGCATTAAACTGCTAAAATACTAAAGGCGAATCATATACTATCCAGCAAATAAGGCACATGTCGGAATGCCATTTTATGGACAATCCACAACAGAGGTTTGACAGTCTTTTAAACACCCAGTTAGCCTTGATGGCTGACATAAGCTTGCCTCCCCTCTGAGGCCATGTCCATAGAATTGTTATCATCATCATCATCATCATCATCATCATCTAAGCTGTACAAATTAATTACCAGTTACAGAAGAGAAAAAAATTATACAACTGAAACTGAGAAGTCATCAGTGGGTACAGCTGTTTTTTTAAAAAAGCTCATGAGTAAATAAACTCATCTAAATCTACAGAAATTAATATAACAGCAGGGTTAATTTTATACAGTGTAGTGATTGCTGTTCTAAATAACCTTTTGTAAGGGAAAGATGAGTCGGGTACGAGATTGAACCGATCTCCCATTTTGAGCATGATTTAACACATAAACAATCTTAAGATAATGGAGCTACGTGAAACGATAAAGCATATAATACGTGCGCATGCATATTGTAACATGTTATGGATTCTAAATAAAAAATAAACACTAAATGCTTGCATCAGTTTGACCAATTTGTGGTTCTGGCCACTGATGGACAGGATTGGTGTAATGCTTTCACTGCACTGCAGATCTCATTGTGCTGTTTTTGAAAACTGCTACGAGAATCATTTTGTGAAATCACATATTTCCCATCAACCCTGAAATAATGACATTGTTTTTTTAAAAAAGTAAATAATACTGTTGCAAAAATGCTGAAGACCAAATAGTAAGTCTTCAGGAAATCTGGATGATATATCCCCCCTCCCCCCAAGCTTGTCACATTTATTCTCTTAGGGAGCTTCCACGTAGCCATACAACCCAGCGCCCTTCCACACAGCCCAATATCCCAGAATATAAAGGCAGAAAATCCCACAATATCTGCTTTGAATTGGGTTATCTGAGTCCACACTCAGATAATGTGGGATTTTCTGCCTTGATATTCTGGGATATAGGGCTGTGTGGAAGGACCCCCAGAATATCAAGGCAGATTATCTGCTATAAACTGGGTTTTCTGAATCCACACCGCCATATATCCCAGTTCAAAGCAGAAAATGTAGGATTTTATTCAGCTGTGTGGAAGGGGCCTTAATTTTTCAGATATAAGCTACCTCCTCCTTCTCCTTCTAAAAGCAAACCATGAAGAAGTCCTTATACCATTTATAATTTGATTCTATCTATTTCCACCAGAGTCTCTGCTATGGCACTAAAATGCTATGCTAATACATCAGTCATAATGGGAAGCCTTAGAATTGGACTGTTAGTGTATATTTCTTAAGGTAATAAAGTGATAGTGTAACATCTGATTCTTACTAAATCAGTCCTAGCTTTTCTTTTAAAAAGTACTGTTTTCCAAAATACACATATAAATAATTAGAATAAGCATATTAATATACGTTCTAAACACACGAATAATATACTGGTTACTTAATACTGATATTTTCATCCAAAGGAAAACAACAACAAAAACAACAATATGGCTTAAAGAATTGCAAGGTTTTTTCTTCTTCTTGACAGAATTATGTACCAACTTTCATATAATATTCTATGTAGACAATATTTCCTTCTTAATGTAGTTCTGTTGCATACTTTATACAGACAAAAGATTGTAAAAAAACAAAAAAAAACAAAAGAAAAAAGCAAATTCCTTCCATAAATATTTTCTTGAGGATACACCCTTATTTTTTTTATATAATTCTTAAGAAAACTCTTAGCTGTTAGTATTCTAGTAGAAAATCAAGGCCCTTTCTGAAAGCTTCAGAGTTGTAAAAACACTTTTATAAAACCAAACAGAAAAAATAGTATTTTTTAAAAAAAGGCCCTTCCAATACGTATATACAAAAAGGTTACTGTAAAGAGTTTCCAGATAACAATTCAGTATTACAAAGAAATATTTGTAATTATTTAAAAAATTTAAACACCTAAACAGATTTTTCCAAAATACACACACAGTATTAAAAAAAATGGAAAGGAACTCTATGTCAAGTATAACTCAAGATAAATACACATCTGCAAGTAAAACTGTAAAATATTTCATAATAGGGGTAAACATTAATAATATCAATTGACTACACCTATTAACTGCACACGATTGTCCCTTTTATATTCATCCTAAGAAAACTCAAACCTTCATTTGTCTAGCTACAATTTGAGTCAGCGTACTGAGTGCTACAGCCATTCAACAATAGTTCCAGATGCAGTGGTTTTTGTAGACATAAAACAGATAGGCACTGAATTCCTGGCTGAGCACAAAATACTGTCTCAAAGAACGGTGTGGCATGGATCACATCCATTACATTTCCGTTAGAACCCAATGTCTGTTTGCTACGATTTTAACAAACTTTACAGGTGCACAACTTAGCACTTGTACTAAGAATCCTGAACAGACTTGAAGAACATATTTGGCACAATTCAGGTGAAATAAACGCTTTCAAGTCCCACTGATATAGGAAACTGGCTCATGCAAGATGCATCAAGACCAACACTATCTATTCTCACTGCCAACATCTCTCTAAGCCAGGCATGGTCAAACTAAGACCCGGGGGACGGATGCCACCCGTCCCCCCCGGGCACTTACCTCAGACCCTCCTCACTTTCCCTGTCCTCTTGGCATAAAGACACGGTGACTCGCTGCGTCCTTATGCCAAAAAGTTGGCGGAGGAATACACACAGCAGCGGAGAGCCTTCTGGAGTGCTCTCAGCCACCACGTGTCTCACCCTCCTCCTGGCATAAGGACGATGCGAGTGGCCCCATCTTTCTGCCAGGAGGAAAGCTCAAGGAAAGCATGTGGAGGCCGAGAGCCCTCCAGAGCACTGTCTCACCCACCTCCTAGCATAATGCCAAGAGGGCAGCCTGAGGATTGGGGGAGGAGGATTGGGGCAGTGTCCCACCTTCCTCCTGGCATAAGGATGAGGCAAGCAGCCCCATCCTTATTCTGGGAGGACAACCTGAGGATGACCCAAGTCCTGATCTGCCCCACCCTATCCCAGGCCCTACCCCTTGTGGGCCCACCCCATACAGCATGTATATGGACCCCCATCACCCAGGCCTGGCCCTCTTGGCTAGACCCACAATGCGGTCCCAAGGCAAAAAACTTTGCCCATGCCTGCTCTAAGCTATTTGGTGATGGGTCATATCTTCACGTGTCCAATTGTCATTGAAACTCAATAGAATTAGAAAATGTTTCACTTTGGCAGGACTATGGATAAAAAATAACTTATTTAATGAAACTTATTTTGAAACAACCTCTATATCCAAAACTCCTTGTTTGAACATCACATTCTGATTTCCGAGACCTTGCAAAAATTAGACTTCAATACAAAAACAGTTTTCACATATGAATAGTAATGGATAAAGCAAGTTCCTGCCTGGGACTCCAGAGCAGGGGAGGAAGACTGTATACTTGCCATTATATGTAATGAATGGCACAAAGAGCTTGTTTGTCATAGGCCCATGTGTTAGAAAGCCATGACAAAAGGTAAAAGATGAAGATCTATGCATTAACTGGTCACATCTGATGGCACAGATATGGATTTCTGAGTATGTACTCGACTGTTTGTGCACAATTGGAGATTATCCCCTAAAATCTTTGTGTCTTCTGAAAAGCCATTCTTCAATATTTGGGGTTCTTCCAAGGGGCTTCCAAAATGCTACAGTGTGAAATCAAAATGGGAGAAAATGTTTTTGTGGATGCTTGGAAGCATTTTTGGACAAGCATAAAGCCTATGTGTTCCTGCATATATGGCTACAGGAAAGACTGCTTCATGCACAGAAAAAAATGTGGGCCCAGCCCTCCTTTTTCACTTTTTCTTCTTTTTCACTGTGCACTGTAGTGCAGAATCAGGACTGCGTATGTAAACTAGATTTTTTAGGAAGATAATGGATTAATTGCTACATGCATCAGTTTGTCAGTAAAATGGGAATTGTCTTACTTAACTCTAATGTTCCCAAGTTAATATGACATCTCTAGAATCTGAGAGATGGCTGCCAACATTTAATAAGTGCTCAAGGAGTAATACTGTAGACGGTTTAATATATGGCTCTATTTTAACTGTGTTTCTTACATTAGTCACTTCCTATCCCTCAAAAATAAAACAAAATTAACATTAAAGTTCAAGTTTTCAAAAGCCGTGACTTGCCTCTCATACCTGATAACATGACCTGTCAACTTATCCAGGGACTATGTATTGCTGAAGGCTTTCATGGCTGGAATCACTGGGTTGTAGGTTTTTTCAGGCTATATGGCCATGTTCTAGAGCAGTGGTTCTCAACCTGGGGTCCCCAGATGTTTTTGGCCTACAACTCCCAGAAATCCCAGCCAGTTTACTAGCTGTTAGGACTTCTGGGTGTTGAAGGCAAAAAAACATCTGGGGACCCCAGGTTGAGAACCACTGTTCTAGATGCATTCTCTCAGAGGATGCTTGCCAGAGATGTAGGTGAAACGTCAGGAGAGAATTAACAGCTGATAAACTGGCTGAGATTTCTGGGAGTTGTAGGCCAAAAACATCTGGGGACCCCAGGTTGAGAACCACTGCTATAGAACATGGCCATAAAGCCCAAAAAGCCCTACAACTATCCAGGTACTATTTTATTTATCTATTTACCTACTTAATTCATTTTAATACTGTCCTTCAGTTTGACTTTTGACTTGATTTTGCCCTGATGGATTTCTTGATCATATAAGCAAAGCTAAGAAAGAAGTTCAAGAGTTGTTTCCTCAGAACAATTGCTCGTGTAAACAGGATCTGCTATTTAAATGGCCCTTTTCTTATTCTGATATAATCAGAATGGAATAAATTCTGACCAGAACAGGATCATTGATATCAATAGGACTAGAATTAGTCAGGAGCCTATTTTAAGAAGGACTACTGGATGTAACCCACTTCAAATGGTCACTGAGTTGCCTATAACTATTACCATGGAAAATTCATCTGAAATTTAAAAATCCATCTTTAAGATTAACAAATTCATTCAAGTTCACATTACTAACACAACATTTGTACATTGATTAATATTACGAGAATTATACCAAAGCCTTAGAGACATTTTTGGCTTGCCAAAGTTGTCAAAAAACAACCATTAGCAAAATCCTAGAGTCTCTAAGACAGTATCTATAGGCCCTGGACTCAGGGGCCTGTCCATACCTCACAATTAGAGCATTATGAGTACACTTTTATTACCATGGTTGCATCCTCTGAGACTGTCAGTTCAGGGAGTGATATTTAGAATTTCCAACCAGAGAGCTGTAGTGTCTCATCAAACTGCAAGCCCCATGATACAGGCAGGGCAGTTAAAACAGAACCATAGTGTTATGAGCTTTAATAACAAATGTGCAAAATGATCTCTTCCAGAGGTCCTGGAAAGTTGCCACCAGCCTGATTCAGTGTAAGGCAACTTCCTATATTTACAGAGGGGTTGGGAGGAATCGAGGCTTCAAGAAGGGGTGCAGTGATAGCCAAGAAAATAGAGGTATTGGATATTTCCTTCTCCTGTAGTCCTTTGTTTATAGGGTGACTTTATATCAGATGCTATCATTGAAAATAAATATTAAGGTCATTTTTAACACCAATGGAAATAATAATATTTTTCCCTTTAAAAAGCGTATAATGCAGAAAGCAGAGCATTATTCCTCTTGTTGATCAGACAAAGACAAGAGAAGATCTGATACAAACAAAATGATCCACTTTTCCAGAAATGTTAGTCCCGAAAATCTGCACTGAATGTAATCTTAGATGTCGCATATCTGAAATTTAAACCCACCTGCCATTGGATTAGCAATAGAACCAAGTAATCTATTTCACTGATTCAGTGATGATTTTGACTGTGCTCTTAAAGCAAAATGGCAAATGAAAAGATGATGTATCCTACTAGCATTCAGAGCACTTCAATAATATTTTGGCTTTTCAGAATAATTTCTAAATTGCCTTATTCATTTTGATACAAATATTTTTTTTTCTGTAGGTATACTTTCTGTCCTATTTTGGAAGAGTACTCTTCCATATGCTTTGATATAAAATCTCAATGACTCCTTAGAAATATCTCTTGATATATAACTGGAAATTAGTACAGTTTCCTACAGCAAACAACTGTTTAATTACTCTAGATTTAATATGTGTCAATATTATAATTTTTTCAGTTAAGTTTTGGAGAACTGCTTCCCAGTTTCAACAGTGAATTTACTTCTGTCTATGTTGGGGCCCTTCCAGGCAGGCCCTATATCTCAGGATCGGATCCCAGGTTTTCTGCTTTAAACTAGATTATATGAGTCCCCACTGCCAGATAATCTGGGATAAACAAAAAACCTGGGATCAGTTCCTAGGATACAGGACCTGTCTGGAAGACTTGTTCTTGTACATATCTGTCATCTGTCTTCAATGATGGAAGTAACAGACCTGTAAAGGAGGCATCTCTTCTCCAGAGGAAAGGATTGGCCAAAGTATAGACGAGAGGACATAATTTTAGCCACCATTTGTGTATCAAATAGGAAAAGGAGAACCTGGCATAATTGTAAAAAGGAGGATGGAGTTGGTAAGCTGGTAAAAAAACCAATGTATCCTAAGGACACTTATTCACAAACAGCGTGCTAATTTCTGTGGAACATATGTCTAAGTAAACAAATTAAATTTGCTGCCTATGAAATATGAATTCCTGATAGACCCTTCCTGTTCGAACATTACATTCCCATGCAAACCACTTTCTCAGACAATTATTCAACTTGTTCTTTTGAACCCTCAGATTCTATTAACTGAAAGCCCACCAGAAGTCTCAGGACATTTGCCCTGGAGGACTCTTAGAAACAGAGCATGTAAAAGTGATATGCCACTAGTCATGCTGGCTGGGAAATTCTGGGTTTTGTAATATGAAAAGGTAACTTTTACAGCCTCTGTTTGAAAGTAAACAACTGGGTAGAACTTTCAGACCAACCTTGAACTCAATGAGAACCTTACTGAACATACTGCCTGCAAATAATGTTAATATCATTCATTGATATCTCTATGACATTCTATACCTCTCTGGACAATCAATGTTGCTTTGCCTGGGCAGGATACTGTAAATGTGTAAACAATCTATAGAAACCACTTTAGTGATTCCATCATGAGCACAACAGTAGGCACAATTCACCCAAAACTGCAACTGCACCCCCAATTCTTTTGAATTGAACTTGCATGGAGCTGTCACACAAGACTTAAAAAGAAGAACAGGAGTCATACAACTGCAGAGCTTGGTAATCTGTACCAGTAACTTCTATGTCACGCACACACACACGCACACGCACACACACACTGTAGTCCTATAAATACAACATGTATGTATACACATACACAGGAAAAGGGTTACATTCTATTAAAAAGGTAATGCATATTATTAGTTTATCGATAGGCAATATTGGCGATGTATGGGGTTCTTGTCAGACGTTTTCTCTCCCCACCTCCCCTGTTTTCCTGTGACGGTTGTGTGCTGCCAAAGGATCTTCACAAATGGTGGCAGCAGCAATCCCTGGGTGTGTTTATTGCACACGGCGGCAGTAGTAGCCCAACACTTTACATTTCTCACAGAGATGCTGAGGGTGTTCTTTACTTTGATCGGAGACATCCAAGCCATCAGGTTTTTCCAGGGGTCTCTGCATAGGGAAGAGAAGAAGAGATATACATTCTCGTCAGTGTTAATTGTTCGCAGCACTTTTCTTGGTGTGGATGAAACCTGAGCAATATGAAGCTATTTCTAAAATGCCACATTGCATATTTCACAAAGGATGGTTTCCCCATGTAAAGGATTTTTTCAGTAGCCACAACATCTGGCCAGATTTTGGGACCACATGTTTCTTCTCCCTTCCTCTCATTTTTTGTACCACCGAGTTTGAGAAATTCAAATTCTTAATGACATCGCAATGTTGCAATTTATCCTACAAAAGGTAGTACTAAGCTCTATTGTGTTTCAACTTGTTGACCATTCTGCTACTTTTTCAAAATAAAAAATGTTACATATTATTCATAGAATCATAGAATCCTAGAGTTGGAAGAGACCTCGTGGGCCATCCAGTCCAACCCCCTACCTTGAAGCGGGAAAATTGCATCCAAAGCATTCAAAGTTCTTCAGAAAAAGGCAATCACTAGGTACTACCTGAAGACAAGGCTGCTTTGTCTTCTATGTGATTTCTCAAATGATTATACTCTAAAATTACATTTCCATATCATTGCAATCTTAGTTGAGGTACTCTACAAGAGCTCAAAGAAAGTGTGTGATAATTCATTATAGGTGGCATCCAAGGCCACCTCCCAATTACCGTATTTGATCTAATGCTCACCTTCATCTTCAGCTTTGAAGGTAAGCATTAGATTAGAGTAAATAYGGTAATGAAAGATGAAAGATGAAGTATTTTGGCCACATAAKGAGAAGACAGGAAASCTTAGATAAGATAATGATGCTGGAGGAAATGGAAGGAAAAGGGGCCRACCAAGGGCAAGATGGATTGATGGCATCCTTGAAGTGACTGACTTGACCTTGAAGGAGCTGTGGGTGGTGACGGCCAACAGGGAGCTCTGGCATGGGCTGGTCCATGAGGTCATGAAGAGTCGGAAGCAACTGAACTAATGAACAACAACAATGCTCACCTTTTCGACTAAATTACCTTCCCTAAATTAGGGTGTGCATTAGATTCAYRGAATATGATAAAAAAWWTTGGGGTTTCAGGGTTTCAAAAAATTGAGCTGYGCATTAGATTCAATTGTGCATTAGACTCGAGAAAATATGGGTATGTGTATTTCTATACAGTATGGTGAGYCAACATATGTAGTTTTAGGCTCTCTCAGTTCAGGCAACTTATTAATTCCCTTCTGGGCTGAAAAAGTTGAACTGGGACTTTGGCAAGTAGAGTTACCCAAGGACTAGAAACAATCACACAATTGACAAGGTTCCCCATTATCTTCTTTCAAATAAATTAATAAAATGTCGGTTAGATAATAATACTGTTAAGGTGGATTTGTAATTGGTTAAGTGACCAAACCCAAAGGGTACTCATTCATGGGTCCTCTTCATCCTGGAAAGAAGTGACTAGTAGGGAGTCACAGGGTTCTGTCCAGGACCAGTGCTGTTCAACATCTTTATTAATGACTTGGATGAGAGAGCTGGGCAAATGAGAGAGCTGGGCCAAAACTAACAAAATGAATTTCAACAAGGTCAAATGGCAGAAAAAAATTAAAACACAGAGATACAGGATGGGTGACACCTGGCTCCACAGCAATTCATGTGAAAAAGATCTTGGGAGTCTTCATGGACAACAAGTTGAACATGAAGCAACAGTGTGATACAGCAGGTAAAAAAGCCAATGGGATTTTGGGCTGAATCAAAAATATTAGTGTCAAGATCAAAGGGAGTTATTGTACTCATCTATTCTGTTTTGGTCAGATCTCACCTAGAATACTGTATCCAATTCTGGGTACCTGAATTCAAGAGAAATGTTGACAATCTGAAGCATGTCCAGAGGAGAGCAACTAAAATGATCAAAGGTCAGGAGAACATGCACTATGAGGAACGTCTCAAAGAGCTGGGTATGTTTAGCCTGCAGAAGAGAAGGTTCAGGAGACATGATCATCATGTTTAAATATTTGAAAAGCTGTCATAAGGAAGAGGGAAAAGCCTTTTTTTTTTTTACTGCCTAGGGCTAGGACTCAGAGCAATGAGTTCAAATTACAGGAAAGGAGATTCCACTTGAACATTAGAAAGAGCTTCCTGACTGCAAGAGCTGTTCAGCAATGGAAATCTTGGCCTGAGAGTGTGGTGGAAGCTCCTTTCTTGGAGGCTTTTAAACAGAAGCTGGATGGCCATCTATCAGGGGTGCTTCAGTTGCACCCCTGATAGATTTGCATGGCAGGGCGTTGGACTAGATGGCCCATGTGGTCTCTTGGCTGCCGTCCTTATTTTAAACTGCAGCTTTCCTCTTCTTTTCTTACTCTCTTAGTAGCAGCTTAAAAAAATTAAGAATGGACAAAGAATTTTTAAAAAATGTACTGTGGATATGGAAACACATTCAGTTTCACAATTAAAAACAAAAATACAAAAAAGTTTTGTTTGAAAGTGCGCATCATGAGCAAGATGGGGGCAAACATCCATAAGGCATAGTGGAAAGAATTATTTAATAAATATAAGAAGATTATGTACTATGTTTTACGATGCATGAAGAAAAATCATAACCCTACCTGCATGAGTGCCTGAATACCCACATTGGCCTTTATTTGAGAAAATTATGCATTTGATGAAACTTTTCATCGAATTATGCATTCAATGAAACTTTGTGCCTCCATTCACAAAGGGACCCCCCCCCCCACACACACACAAATACATTCTCCAGGCAAATACTTTTTTATTGTGAGGCGAGTGCAGAAGAAAAACTCCAGTATTCGTTGTTTTGCTGAAGGCTTATATGCCAAGGGGTGTATCTACACTTTAAAATTAATGACGTTTGACATAACTACTATGACTCAATGCTGTGTAATCCTGGGGCTTGTAGATTTACAAGTTCTTTGTCTTCTCTGCCCCAAAAGGGCTAGTGCACATCACCAAACTACAACTTCCGCAATTCTATAGAACTGCGCCATGGCAGTCACAGAGGTGTCAAAGTGCATGAATTCTACAGTGTGAATGCCTCCTTTCCCCAGTTTCCCACTCACTTTGATACAATTGTATAGCTACTGCTTCAGGTAAAACAGCCACAGAAGTGTTCTTCAAGGTGGAAAGATAACCTCTCAGGCTACCACCTCAAGGATGAAACAGATGGGCCCTTGTGTTATCCAGTAACGCTGGGGAAATGCTGCTGTGACTCAACACAAGAAAGAAAAGCAGCTGTGATTGTGTTTATTGATATTAACCTGCTTTAAACAAATTAACACAAACACTCGGGAATAATTTTTTCCTGGAAGTAGAGCAAAGGATGTCGGGAATGCCAAGAGTTTCTTGGACCAAAAACAAAATATCTTTCCCTGATCTGTTTTTCCCATGCATTAGTTGAATTCAGTTTTATTGGCATGTGAGCCATTTAGATTTTAGAAATGTTGTTGTTACCAACATGCTATGACACACTCATAGAAGAGACTTTGGAAACGCAAGAAACCAGGTTAAAAGTAAAGGTAGTCCCCTGACATGTCTGACTCTGGGGTGTGGTGCTCATCTCCATTTCTAAGCCGAAGAGCCAGCGTTGTCCGTAGACACCTCCAAGGTCATGTGGCCGGCATGACTGCATGGAGCGCCGTTACCTTCCCTCCGGAGCGGTACCTATTGATCTACTCACATTTGCATGTTTTCGAACTGCTAGGTTGGCAGAAGCTAGGGCTGACAGCGGAAGCTCACGCCGCTCCCCGGAATCGAACCTGTGACCTTTCGATCAACAAGCTCAGCAGCTCAGTGCTTTAACCCACTGCGCCACCGGGGGCTCCGAAACCAGGTTACTTAGGGCCATATAGTGATCACAAAGTAGCACTTAGGCTATCTGCTGCTGGCAAAGTGTACCTATGAGCTCGGCATTCAGAAAGAGCCCATCTGTTTGACTTATCACAGGCTTATACGGTATTTCAATGACATTCACTAACTAGCAAGTAAGCATTTTGTGAAAATTGTGCCTATTCTGGATTCCCAAATCCTTGCTGGAATAGCCAACAAGCATGGTTGATAGTGAGGAATGCTGGGAGTTGTAGTCAAACAAAAACTGAACTGCATTGAGTCTGGGGATTATCTATTCAGAGCAACAGTTCCTAGACTTTCTACTTAAGGCCTTTCATGTCAAGTACACATTGAAAGAGTCAGCGGGTTTTAGTCATGACTTTAAAGGATCTGTTCAGGGTGCTGAACTTACTTGGGGAAATGGTGTTGAATACCTCAGATAGCTGCTTAGAAGCCAGAATAAAACCCATAGTGGATTCAGTGTATCTCTGGATTGGACGCCACTAGCTGTTGCTGCCTGATGATAACACTATCCATATCAGGACATGAACTGAGAATATGCTGGCAGTCAGGACTTATGCAAAACAAACATAATCCAAAATGCAGAACACTTTAGGTATCCCCATTCTTTTTTTGGTTACAATTTATATAATTTGGTTACAATTTATACAATTTGGTTACAATTTATACAATTTGGTTACAATTTATATGGTTACAATTTATACAATTTATACTGCACTGTTTATAGAACTTGATAAAACTGCCTTAAAGTATAGCCATATTGTGCTGATCTTGATCAACAAAGAATGAGATGATGGGAGAAAGTGGAAAAGAAAATATACTGTAAGATTATTTTGAAGAAATTTATGTTTGCGGTTTGTATAGTATAAAATATACTTTATCAAAAGATAGAAATGGGTTGGAAGTGGAAACTAAGACATTTAACTGCATTCTTTTTCAACTTATGTCAAAGCAGACAGAACACAAACACAAACTCCACAAAGTCAGGAAAATGCCCTCTAAAGCTTAGTACCAAGGACAAGTGCCAGCCTGCCCAACGTAAAGACATGTATGCATGCCACTTAAGTAGTTGCCATAGTAGATAGCACAGAAGTGGAAGACTAGCATTTGTTATGCAAATGTATATTCTGACCAATGTTGATTTCACATAAAATTGGCCAGGTGGAAAATATTTGAAATCCCCTGTGTGAAAACATCCAGATAAATGCAGCATTTGATCTCAAAGTTTAATGTCCTAAATCAGTGGTTCCCAACCTTTTTTTGACCAGGGACCTCTTGACCAGGGGCCACTTTGATCAGGGACCACTCTCCAACATTACTACCAAAAAGGGTTATGAATCAGGTTTTGGTCAACTTTAGATTCAGCTTGGTTATTTGGGGTGCTGATTCAGAAAATTGCATTGGATAGACCACATCAGCTCTAGTTTCCATTCAGTAGTCGCCACCTGCTCACCCACAGAAAACCATATGTAATAAGTCTCGGCACTTTAAGAGGGTTTCGCGAAACCAGTTGCTCTCATTGCAATGGTGTTGTAACAGTGAGGCTGCGGACCATATTTTAGTTTGTGTGGACCACAAGTGGTCCACAGATCACAGGTTGGGAACCACTGTCCTAAACAGACTTTTTCTCTGCTTGGTTGCTAGAGGCAAAACAGGTACCATGATAGATAGTTCTTTTTTACACCCCCTTTGGAAAAAAACATTTTTTTCCCCATAGGCCAGAGAACTATTTCGGAGGTGATCCATCTAAGAATTTGTGAAAATTGATTGCATTAGCAAGATCAAAAGTGGAAGAATTCTTCACCTTCTAGAAGATGGGATTCAGAAAACCAAACAAGCTACTGGTTGATCGAATATGTATGTATTCAGTTCTGAGGCTTAGCTGCTGAGAAAATATGGAAGAAAACCACAATGGAGAGAGACAGTTGGACCAACCAGGAAACAGACATAGATACTGACATTTTTGTTTTAGAGAAAGTGTTTAGGGTGGGTGGTGGTGAGAATCAGGAGGGAATGACTATTCAGAGGATGGTATATGGAGAATGATACTGCCAAGGATGTCAAGGAAATGGATACACAAGCCAACTCAGTTATGAACCCTATTGTAATGCCAAACACAAATTGTAAGATTTAGCTAGCTGAAACAAACTGGAAAGGATATACCTTGCTTTTTGTTAGAGCAGTACTAGGAAAAATAATAATCTAAAAGTCCATGGGAAAAAATAGAATATTAAAGAATGGATTGGTCATTTCCCTAGGAGCCTGTCAATAATAGATTGGTTGACCTATAAAACAATAAAACAATAAAAAATAATAGATTGGTTGATCACTGCAGCTTGGCTGAAATCTTTGGAGCAGACTCATGTTCATTAAATTAAATTCTCCCGTGGACAGGACTGACCTGTCTCTATTTTTGAATTTCAGGAGTTAGAAGGCCACAGCCAATAAACATGAATTCTTGCTTGCATTGAGCAAATCTCTTCTTGATCAGGTGCCAAACTGTAACTGTTTCAACATCACACCCCCTGCAGATTTGTTTGAGCGATGCCTTGAAAAATATTATGATACTGTCTTAGAAACAACATGCACTGGGAAAATACCATCATGCATTCAGAATACATTCAACTTGATATTTGGGGACAAAGATACATTAGGATTTTTTTTTTTAACATCAAAGATGAAACAATTGCTTTCGGGAGCAAGGATTTGGATGTGGTTTTGTGTGTGCAGGAAACAGCATTTTCTTATCATTAAGTAAGTATAAGAACACAATCCGCTTAAGCATCAGAAACTGGGAAGTAGTACTGGCAGCCCTTGGCTGTTCCTCTTGACCCCTGGTTGTTTCCTTCGGTTGGCAGCACTAATATATGCCCCGTAACACAGATTTATTTATTTATTATTATATATTTCATTCCTACCCTGCCCTTCTCCCCACAAAGGGGACTCAAGGCGGCCTCACATAAGCTTCAATATATACAATAAAAATTTCAACTGAAACTGTAAAATTCAATTTAAAACATTATACAATACATTAACAAATTCATTAACAATAAATTAACGTGCCACTAAATCCAAGATCCAGCCAGGTAAATCCAATGTCGCAATGTTCAAAAATTTCCTATCCAAGTTGCCGCTAACCTCTAGTTGAACGCCTGATCCCAAAGCCAAGTCTTTAGTTGTCTTCTAAAGGACAGGAGGGAGGTGCCACAAAAGTGATAGAGATACAGTCACTAGTGTTTAACAATAATTCCAGTCCAGTTATCTTTTATAGGAAGAGTGGGGAGAGAGAACCATCTCGTCCTTGACCTAAGATTGTTACAGTAAAAATACAAAGGGCTCCAGTACTTTGAATACATGTGAGAAAAAGTTCAAGAGAAAGAGCTGGCATGGACACTTGACAGGTTCAACTTGTCATGTACTGTATCCTTTCAACCAACTTATGCCTTTCAACAACAAATCGTAGGTGCGTTCTACGGATGCAAAGGAGATAAGCATGATTGAGAAAACAAAAAATGTATCTTTGTATGTGAATTTATGAACAATTTTATGACACAGAAGATGAATACAGAAGCAGGATAAAATGAGCATATAGGTGAGCATGTGTAAGGACGACCAGAAATGGACTGATTTGCTTGTGGCTGGTATGATTGTGACTTCCCAACTATCTCTACTACCATCAGACAGTAAGAGAGAGAGAGCTAGTTGCACTGTCCTGTTCAGACGGCAGATAGGTAACAGTATATATAAATTTCCTGTGTATGGAAAAATGAATATGAACAGTTATTCTCATATTGCAACTAGGCATCCAAAAATTTAACGAGATCGCTCATATTGGAAACACTTGCAGAATCTATATTCCAAGCATTTACTGCTAAGTACATTTCTCTGTTTCTAGAAAACCGGGGTGAGAGGTTTCAGGGTTGCTTTTTTATAGGAATGAGAAAAACCATAACCTCACTCCATTTTTCAGTCCACACATGATTATTCCTCTGCAACACCTATATTTCTAGCCACCTTACAGCTTCTATGTTTCATGAAATAGGGTGGTGGTGAATATTTGACTTGTGTTGCTGCAGTTGTCATAGCGACTTTCGAATATATATATTTACAAACCAACATAAAATGCTCTCAAATACACGGCATGTCTGCCTGAATATTTTCAAGAACAGATTTCCAAGCTATGCTGCGAATCTTGAGGGCTCCAATGCAATCACTTAGCTTTCCCCCGCATATTGAAATCTCCTGTCTTACCTTTTAACCTATGACTCTGAGAAAGGCAAAGTTGCCAAAGCACACCTCTGTTCCTTTGCTGTGTAAAAGATATGCCAAACGAGGGCAACAGCTCCCAAACCAATCATATATTTAATCCTGCAAACAAGCCATTAATCAAAATGTCTGGTATAATCTAACAGTCAAAGCCCTTTCTCTGAACCCCAATAATAATCTTGGAGAATTAGACAAGGAATTTCTTTCATGGTGCTTTGGCTGTCACTGCCAGCAAGGGAGTAGAGACTGTGCTTTGGAATGGATTCTGGATTTCTGGCATGGTGTCATCAGTTGCTAGTCACACAGCCTCCAGTCTCATTTGTAATGGATCAGTTTTCATTTTGACCTACTTTAAATTAATCTGAACGCTTCATCTCAGCACTGAAGTATTTTCTATGGCTAAGGGAGGTCTTTGCTTTACTCTCACGGATGGTCTTTTTCTGTTCCTTTACTTCACATGCCTTTCCAAAGTAACTTCTTAGGATGTAGATTCTCTCCCAATCTTCCTCCCTGTTATATAGTTATCTGTAAACTGAAGTATGCTGAACTTCATTTAGATTCAAAAGCCACAAGGGCATTGAGTCTAACCATCCAGATAATAGCATTGTTTTTCACATTCACATATCCAGTCCCCCGTCCCCCACTCCCCTAAGGTCTCCTGGGCTCAAAATAACTGGTGATGGAAGAATTTTCTCCAGTTACACCAGATGTGCAAGCTGGCCTTGTCTTGAATGGACAATAATGACCTATTAGCTGTACACGAAACTGATCCCTGGTAGAGATAAGAACAGCTAAAAGTAGTTTGTTGAATAGCTTGTTGCCTGGATTTTTTAAGTTGCCCTCGGAACACTTCTGTCACAACAATTTTCTGCATATCGAAATGTATTGTACTACATCTCCTGAAGAAAAAACATACAGGAATTCCATTTTTCAGTGTACGGAATGCTACAGTTGTTATAAATCCATATCTTCTGAACAACTGAACTTATGAACATTCTTTTGTTAAATGTATTGTTGAAGGCTTTCATGGCCGGAATCACTGGGTTGTTGTAGGTTTTTTCGGGCTATATGGCCATGGTCTAGAGGCATTCTCTCCTGACATTTCGCCTGCATCTATGGCAAGCATCCTCAGAGGTAGTGAGGTCTGTTAGAAACTAGGAAAAAGGGTTTATATATCTGTGGAATGACCAGGGTGGGACAAAGGACTCTTGTCTGCTGGAGCTAGGTGTGAATGTTTCAAATGACCACCTTGATTAGCATATAATGGCCTGACAGTGTCCTAGAGCAAACTTTTGTTGAGAGGTGATTAGATGTCCTTGTTTGTTTCCTCTCTGTTGTTGTGCTGTTGTAATTTTAGAGTTTTTTAATACTGGTAGCCAGATTTGTTCATTTTCATGGTTTCCTCCTTTCTGTTGAAATTGTCCACATGCTTGTGTATTTCAATGGATTCTCTGTGTAGTCTGACATGGTGGTTGTGAGAGTGATCCAGCATTTCTGTGTTCTCAAATAAAATGCTGTGTCCAGGTTGCTCTGCTCTGGCTGATTTCTCTGGTTGAAGTAGTCTGCAGTGCCTTTCATGTTCCTTGATTCGTGTTTGGGCGATGCTGCATTTGGTGGTCCCTATGTAGACTTGTCCACAGCTGCATGGTATACGGTAGACTCCTGCAGAAATGAGAGGATCCCTCTTGTCCTTTGCTGAACATAGCATTTGTTGGATTTTCTTGGTGGGTCTGTAGATAGTTTTGTTAGACTGTCGCAAATTTTATTATTGGGTTTAGTATCCATCTTGCCTCCTTTGTCATCAGTTGGAGCCCCCCCCCCAGCACCAACCGCTGCTCTGAGATCAGAGTGAAGAGAGGGGCCAGGAAGGCAGTTCCATCTTGTCTCCTGCACTGTGAATATAATATAATATAATATAATATAATATAATATAATATAATATAATATAATAATAATATAATATAATATAATATAATATAATATAATACAATTCAATTCAAAAACAGGAAAGGAAAATTTGTTTTCAGGTTTTTGCAAGGTTTTTTTTTTGGAGGGGGGTTGCTGCGGAGGCAGGGACTCTAGGGAAATTTCAGGGGGCTCCATTGAAAACAATGAGGTTCAGAGGCTGTATGCACCATATTTTTCCGTGTTCTATCATATTTCAGATTTCCATTGTATGACCTCAGACTGTCTCCACCATCCTACTTCTTCCAGTGTATACATTTTGCTGTCTGAATCAAGTTCTGCAACCGTCTTACCTGTTTGTGAGGATAAACGTTAATGTGGCACTTGATACATTCTTGACCCATGTTAGCCCAGGAGTTTCCACTCATCCATTTTCTCTTGCACTTTGGGCATTTGTATTCACCAAAACAGCGTTTTTTCCCCTGGTATGGTGTTAAACCTTCTCCTTTTGGACGTGCCTAAAATGTGAAGAAAGAGAACAAAATCAGATAATCAAAAATGAAATACAAAACAGGTAGTAAGAATGAATTTTGCATTATTATCACATGCCTCAATGGGTATTTTTGTTATTCTTTAGCAAAGTGAAAAAGTGCACATACATACAATACACCACATTTGTAATGGGAGAGAATTTCAAAAGCAGGTTGCCACATGATCTACTAGAGTGCTGATAGTCATGGTTCTGGGCTTTCTTTATTTCCTTTTAAAAAGTACCACAGTCCAAAACATCACTGGCCATACACAAACTCTTCAATGAACTCATTTATTGATTTCATATTAGTCACAAAATTACCACTTTCTGAGTATTGCTTAAAGTTCCTCAGTGGGTTCCTAAGGTGGGCTTCTGAGAGCCCGAGAACTATACCAAGCAAATTCTGCTTCTGTATTATATACTTATATATTAGCATATGCAAAGTTTAGGCAAACATGTCCTTTTCAATTTTGTGTGTGCGTGTGTGTGCGTGTGTGTGTTGCTTTTCCTCTTTTTTGGTGTTATGGGGGGTGGTTAAAATGCATTTTAATTGTATTTATTGTATTTTATCTTCATTTATAGCCCAACACACAGTATTGTTTAACTAGTTTTATAAGTAAAATTGTATTTGCTTTGTTTTAAATTGATCAAAGTATGAGGCTATTAGCTGTGTCGAGTCCCCTTGGGGAGAAAGGCAGGGTATAAATAAGTAAATTGATCATTTTTATTATTATTTATTGTGTAAGTGGCCAATCTGCTGCTGCAATTAATGCTGGCAAAGGCTGAGATTAATCTGAGTCAGTAACAAGATGATAACCAGCTACAAAGTAGCATGGCTGCCAACAAACAAGCAAATGTAAACGTCATGAAGGTACGGCTTGGCCTTAGACATTCTTTGCACCTTTGGTTACATGTTTGGCATCTTCTCTTACAACGATGACTGCTTTCAGATGTAATGGTGAGCAATAAATACACAGGGGAACAGAGTCTCCCACGAGACTCCTGTGGTCCATATGGTTTCTGTTTTTGTGTTGTCGTTCTATTATCCAACTCCTGGAAACTGTGAATCACAGCCTTTTGTGGGGCAGGACCGTGCCGTGATCCACTTATGTTGTTACCATTTGAGGTTGCTTAACATTCCCAAACAACCCGAGTGTTTCTTAACTCTTTAGGACACAACTTCTCCAAGTGAAGGGTATGTATAAAGAGTAAAATAAATATTTTGACAGTAGAAAAATATATGTATGTAAAATAAGTATGGCTCTATACCCCGAAAAAACCCACAAGAACCTAGTGATTCCAGCCATGAAAGCCTTCGACAATACAATAGAAAAATAGTTATTTTACAGGGATGTCCCCATGGTCAGATGGCCACAACAACAAGGGCCTAGCCATTTTTCGTCCGTTATAGGACGACGTGGCAGCCAAACACAGCTCCTCCTTCTATATATAATAATAGTAATAGTAATAGTAATAGTAATAATAATAATAATAATAATAATAATAATAATATAAAACTTTATTTGTACCCTGCTACCATCTCCCCAAGGGACTCGGTGCGGCTTACATGATGCTTATATGATGCTTATATGGCATCATGCAGCATGCAAAGAGGCTGCCGTGTGCTGCTCGCATGGGGTTTCCCTGTAAGTCCTGCCTGCTGGGCCAATCGGAATAGAAGAACGCTGTAACATGTCTTATGCAAGCTGTGTCTTCTTCCTTAACCTTGTTGCTGAAACCCAGGCTGCCTTGAAGGGAAAAAAAGGAAAGGGTTCCAGGAACAGAAAGGGAAGCCTCATAAGTTTCCCATTGCCACCAATGAGCTGGATCTAGCCATATTTTTTGCCTGTGAAACAAAAATGGCTATCTGGCTACCCACCCGTGAAAACGGATACGGGGGTCTACTGGAATCTGACCAGCAACGGCTCAAGGTTCAGCCAAAACCTACAAGCCTACTAAAGTAATAAGATCTGCAATTTACACAGAAAAAATAGAATAATTACATTGACAGATACAACACATGAACAGAAGGGAATGTCACTTGAAATTACAAAGTGGGTATTTTATTCCAAAATCTGTGGAACAAGAGAGGTTATAAAGAGCAAATGCTGCATTCTCTCATCTGATCCTGCTTAAGAAGCTCAGTAAAGACCCTTCTCTCCCTTCCTTCCTCCCTCCCCCCACCATCAGAAATACTTTTGGCAGGAATGCAAGAAAGGACCTTCCTTCTCACTGGCTTTTTCCAGATTCTGGAACTCCCTGCTATGTCTGATCAGGCCAGATCCCTCTTTGATGCATTTCAACTACAACACAAACGATGCTTTTATTTGGACAGGAGTCTGGCTTTTAAACTAACTGGTGTTCGGAAGTTCTAATTGGATGGAACTGTTGATTTCCAAATGTTATTCATGTGTTTCTAATTTATTTGGGTCTGTGGTCTGATTTTAATGGCTAGATTCACACGAGGTCTATATTCAAGCTCCATTGTGAAGCATCCTGCCCTAGTTTGACCCCATTAACGTCATACTCACTCATTTTGATCTGAAATCAAATTGATTTTGAAAACCACAGTTTCCCCACCCTAAAGTTGTTTTATTAGGAAAGGGCATTCGCACTGTAATTGATTATTTTTGGTTACACAACTGCAATGATTGCATTTTTTCTTCCTAGCATGTATGTGAATATATGTATACATATTTCCATATTTATATTAGCCAACAGCTTTTCTTGACTTCCTGTCACCTGTACTCCCATTGGTTGATTCCTTCACCCGACTTTTCTTTTTCCACTCTAACTCCCCTAACCCTCATAACTCCCATAACCCTATGGATTTGTGGACAACTTTAGGAATGTTAGATTTCAATGTCTCATTGCTAAATGTGCTTTTGATCACAAGGTGAGCTGCATCAGTTGCCAAGCCCACAGTTAATATTTCTCCCATTGTCTGCATTACCATTATATGCTGCACAACAGTTCTGATATTAAGCAGTGATTGGTGCCATTAGAGTTGCTAAAGGAGAGGGCAGTGTCATTTTAGACAGGGACTAGCAGTCACCACCGTTCAAAAGACCTTTTTAGTTCCTAGTGACCCACCAAAGGAAATTGAGGCAGCAGAACCTTTGAGAGCTGGAAGTAGAGAATTCACACAGACACATAAAAGTAGATCTCAACCCACGTTGGCCTATTTCTACCAAAAATTATCATTTCATAAAGAACTAGTCATCCCCTGCCACACGTTGCTGCGGCCGTCTGTGTATATGTGTTTTATGTGTGTATATATGTGTATATATGTTGTTTTGTGAATGTGGTGTAATGCATTTTTATATTTATTTTTGACTTTTTAAGTCTCTTCCACTGTGTTTTTCAGTGTTTTTATGAGTGATGGTCACTCGTTGGCCTGATAGGTCTATTGTGTCCAAATTTGGTGTCAATTCGTCCAGTGGTTTTTGAGTTATATTAATCCCGGAAACAAACATGACAGTTTTATTTATATAGATTGAGTGACATGAAGATCATGATTACAAAATTGCGAGGAGGGGAGAATCCAGACATCATCATCATCCTCCTTCTCCTCCTCCTCCACCACCACCACCATTATATTGCTCTCTCTAATTATTGGTTCTAACCAAATTGTTTTTTAAAAACAAAACAAACAAGCAAACAAACCAACAAGTTGTGGTTTTCTCAAAGAAAATGTTAAGTGGACAAATGACAATGATGACCAGAGTAAGAAAGGACAATGACAATGCGAGATGGATCACGGATTTATGAATTGGTGAACTTTTGACCACAAGATGATTTTACTGCTGCTATTGTAGTGTTTTCGATTGTTTTAATTAATCATAATTGTTGATGTTTTATTGTAATTTGTACATTGTGTTTTGTGAATTGTTAGGCATCGAATTGTGCGTTTTGTAAGCCGCCCTGAGTCCCCCTTAGGGGGTTGAGAAGGGCGGGGTAGAAGCACTCCAAATAAATAATAAAATAAATAAATAAGTGCAGAGTGCACCCCCCAAATATTAGCTCCCATTTTTCACTTTCATTCTGTAGGGAGAAAAAATAATAATCAAAGATTGCCTGAAACATTGAATCAAATGTGGAATTAGAAAAAAGAAAAAGGAGGGAGTAACTATTTTAGCCTGAGTGTGATCAAAGCTACATAAACCTTTGGGATTGTTTGTCACGACCCATGGAAATTAATATGTGTGGCTTCAACTTTCCTGTCAACTTATGGTGACTCCATGAACTTCATAAGGTTTTCTTAGGCAAGGAATGCTCCCAGTTTAACATAAATCTTCAGTTTAACACCAAGTCTTATTTGAACCAAAATGGGCATTTACACAAAACTAAAAAGGAAACTGTTACACAGTGTGACTAGGAGAAAACAGAAAGCTTTGCCAAAGCAGAGGTTTCTTGGCTAGAAGTTCTATCAGATCCCACCAGACGTGAGGCGGTTAAATTTCAAGCCAGGTCATTTGGTTGCTTGGCAATCTATTGATTCAGCTGACTCCTCAGCTAGTACCAGGAATTGGTAAAATGCCTTGGCTCAAACTCTGTCCAAATTACAAAGTGTTGTTTTCATATAATATGCATGTAAAAGTAGAACTGGCTGCAGATGCACTGGAAAATACCTCATATTTCTGATAACAAACAATCCTGATTTTTTAGATAAAATCCTTCAAATGTTTGTAAAATTCTCTCTTCCTCCCTCTTCTCTCTCTCCCCCCTTCCTTTTCGCAGAGCCTGCAGAGAATAAATGACTTCTCCTAAAGGCTGTTGGTAACCCACTGTGACCTAGCCAGCCCAAAGGCTTCTTTGTTATCCATTCATATAACTACCATTCTGTTCTGCTGGAGTTTTCTATGGCTCACAGAAGAAATGTAAGATTTTTTTTGAAAGCCAAGTGATTTTTAACTTTAGGAAAGTCTCTTGTTCTGCTCTGGGAACTTGCATAGTATCTTGGTGTAGAAGTCCAAATGGCTCTTGGTTGTTAAAAGGAAAAGCAGGTGTTTGGCAAGGAAACCTGAACTTGGCAGGGATTGGAGATCCCATGGTCAATGGTGATAACTCGTGCTGTGTTGTGTGTATAAGAGAACTTCAGAAAAGTACATTCAGCACATTTGTCCCTGCTAAGACAGGCAATGGAATACAGTAGATACTCCCTTTGTTTTAATGTGCAGGGATCACAGACTTTGTAAGTACGCAATTATCATTGCATAGCACATAGAATATACAGTTGCTTTTTAAAATAAGAAGGTATTTTTCCCATTTAGGAGTAACTTCAGCATGTTATGAGGCAAACAAGACCTACAGAGAGAACTTCTGAATGGGGGCAGAGATAGGGATAGGCTAAAACAAGGAACAAGCAGCCATACAGGATCGCAGAATTTGAGACAATTTAAAGGGCTTGGAAAAGGAGTTGACAGGATAAGGCAAGGCAAAGAAGAAGGAGAAGTCTAGAAAGAGAGAGAGAGAGAGAGAGAGAGAAAGCTCCACCAGGAAGCACACTGAAGGAGCCTTAGCCAGCATGTGAGCTGTTGGTCATCTCTAAAATCAATCATTTCCTTAGAAGTGGCTCTCAACCTGTGGGTCCCCAAGTGTTTTGGCCTGCAACTCCCAGAAATCCTACCCAGTTTACCAGCTGTTAGGATTTCTAGGAGT
Organism: Anolis sagrei ordinatus; assembly: GCF_025583915.1. Lineage (NCBI taxonomy): Eukaryota > Metazoa > Chordata > Lepidosauria > Squamata > Anolidae > Anolis > Anolis sagrei. The sequence goes on along the minus strand of NW_026846588.1, from coordinate 124,443,107 downwards.
TGAAGGCCAAAACATTTGGGACCCACATGTTGAGAACACTGCAGTAGAGGGATGTTAATCTGTTCTAACAAGATAATAACTAGGAGATATGCTGAAAGAACGTAATTACGTGTTGCAGAAAGCCACTGCAATTGAAGTATGTGCAACTGGAGAAAATGTATTGCTGTTGATGTCTGCCTTGAAGGTGTTTGCAAAGTGAACCTATCATGGGGTTTCCTGAGACTGAGAATGTGTGACTGGCCCAAGGTTCATGTTAACTCAGACCTCATTTTACTTTACTTGAGATTCTAAATTTTACACCCTTGTGCAAGGGGTCCTCAAACTTTCTAAACAGAGGGCTAGGTCACTGTCCCTCAAACTGTTGGAGGGCTGGATTATAATTTGAAAAAAAAAAACCATGAATGAATTTCTATGCACACTGTACATATCTTATCTGTAGTGCAAAAACACTTTAAAACAATACAATAATTAAAATGAAGAACAATTTTAACAAATATAAATTTATTGGTATTTCAATGGGAAGTGTGGGCTTGCTTTTGGCTGATGAGATAGGATTGTTGTTGTTGTTTGCTTTCAAGTCATTTCAGAGTTAGGTTGACCCAGAGCGGGGGCCAGATAAATTACCTTGGAGGGCCGTATCCGGCCCCTGGGCCTCAGTTTGAGGATCCCTGTCCTTGTGCTTTGACTTCAGCTGCATAATACTTACGAACAAATGACCAACACAGTGGTTTGCCTTTCATCGCTTCTCACCTTCTCCATCAGCAACCAAGTATGACTGTTCTCATACTGCATAGTCTGCAGGTTTTTTTTTTGAGCTAGGCCTCTCCCTCCTCTGGGCAAATTGGTGTGTCGTGGTGACCCCCACAGCTGGGCTTATGTTTCAAACAGATGGGATATCTCACAATGCTAATAAATTTCTTGCATCATCACCTATGTTTGTGGAATCACTTCTCTTAGTCAATTAGCCCTTCTCCCAAACAATAATATTAAATATAAATGTGGAAGAAAAAAAAACAAATTAAAATGTCTCAAATGAAATAAAAATGTCTTGACTATGGGCAACTGATAGCTTAACTAACATAAATTATGCTGAGTTCCAGGATACTTTCTACTCCGAATTGTCTTATTCAGTAGGTTTTCACCCATGGGATAGAGATATCTATCTCATGTGCTTGAAAAAGCAATTAGCACGGTGGTCATTCTCCTCCTCCTTTCCCTCCTCCTCTGTGAAAAAATATTGAGGGTAAAGCTTTGAGTTGCATCTTGCTCATGTTAATTTTGGGTGGACATGGAACAAAATAGCAGGATGATACAATTCTATTATGTGGGATAATCTTAAATGACTGAGCATTATCTATCTAGGGGTATTGCTGGTAAATTAAGATGATTCTCCAAGTAACAGGATGCCAAGTGAGATTGTAACCTCAACAAAAATATTCTTCCTTATTTTAAAATATAATCTTCTGCTACTCCCTTTTACAAGTAATTAATTTTACTATTATTTAATACCTACAGCTGATAGTTACAGAAACCAGTCCATGTTTCCAATAATCCAGTGTTAAGTGTTACTTGACATCTTCATCAGAAAGAATATCAACCCTCTGGGGGAGATGGGCAACTCCAATGTCAGTGGAACAATAAATCAACTTTAGGTCAATATGAGCTAAAAAATAGCTATCCAAAGTACTAAATCATATCCCCCTAAAAAGGTTTGATGCTTTGGATAGCTCCTTTTAAATCTGGTTGAAAGTTTGTTGTGTATTCACCTTTGCACTCCCATCAAATCTACTCATCTTCTACTTTAGATAAACTGGAAGGAACTGACAAAACCACCT
>NW_026846588.1:124391272-124436272 GCF_025583915.1 Anolis sagrei ordinatus | reverse complement strand
TTGACAAGAGCCTTGTATGAAATCTGCTCAGGAGAACCATCTCTATTCCACCTGATACTTTCTCCTTCTGTCATTTTGGAGAAGATGTCAGAAGAGATGAGATGAGAGTGCTCAAAGTTACATGACATTCCATTTATTGTTAAAAGTCAAATTAAAATAGTATGATTCATGAAAAAGTACAGCACATTTCACTCTAGTAGAGAAGCCTGTGACAATACACTGCAAAGTTACACCAGATATCACTTTGATGTCATGGTTCTGTTGTTTGAAATTCTGGAATTTGTCGCTTGGTGAGGTATTTACTATCCCCAGGAGCTATGTCTACTACAGTGATTCACCATCTTCATCTGAAATGCAGGTTGAGTGTCCCGTATCTTGAATTCTGAAATATTTCAGACTGTCCACATGGGTGGCCAATTTAGTGAAACCTTTGCTCTTTGATGGTTCCATGTACACAAACTTAGCTTCATGCACAAACTTATTAAAATATTGTGTTTTGAAATTACCTTCAGATTGTGTATATAAACTGTCTATTAAACATAAATGAATGTCATGTTTTGATATGGCTCCTATCTGAAAGATATATTATTATGTATGTGCAAGTATTCCAAAATCTGGGGGGGAAATTCAAAATAGAGAAGTCTCTGGCCCCAATCATTCCAGTTATGGAGTGCTCAGCATGTACAGCATTAAAGATCTATCAGAGACTTTTGAACATATTGTCAAATTACAAATCCCAAGGCTCCATAGGATAAAGATGTGACATTTAAAGTGATATAAATCTGATGTAACGGTGGAGTGTAGATTCATTCACTTTGGGTGGCCTGTGTGCCTGCTTTGTTTGTTGACCAAGACAGATGCTAAATGCCAATGTGTGGCTGCAAGGTCCTGGCTCCCCCTTCTAATGTTTCTTTTATCTTTTACCATATCTTGGATTAGATAGCTCTCCAAATACAAGGACACTTCTTGCAAACTGCCATTTCTTCTACGATTCTTCGTCAAGATGGAGAACTACACCATAATGGGACTTCCTCAAAATTATTCACTTCCTCAAAATTATTCAGACCATCAGCATTGAAGTGATGGTCCTCCACCATCAACTCCACTGGACTGGCCACACTGTCCGAATGCCTGATCACTGTCTCCCAAAGCAGTTGCTCTACTCCAAACTCAAGAATGGAAAATGGAATGTTGGAGGACAGGAAAAGAGATTTAAAGATGTGCTCAAAGCCAACCTTAAAAACTGTGACATAGACACTGAGAACTGGGAAGACCCGGCCCTTGAGCGCTCTAGCTGGAGGTCAGCTGTGACCAGCAGTGCTGTAGAATTTGAAGAGGCACGAATGGAGGGTGAAAGAGCCAAGAGGAAGGCGCTCAAGCCAACCCCGACCGGGACTGCCTTCCACCTGGAAACCGATGCCCTCACTGTGGGAGAAGATGCAGGTCAAGAATAGGGTTCCACAGTCACCTACGGACCCACTCCAGGACACCGACCTTGGGGACAATCTTTCTCAGACAACGAGGGGTTGCCTAAGTAAGTAAGTAAGTAAGTATAGCAATGAATGCTGTCACAAGCTGGTCTTCTGAATATGTGTCACAGCAAAGTCTCCTTTTCCTTTCAGACAATTAGCAGTGGAAGGCTGGGAAAGGCAGATTTTGGAACACTACAATTTGAGGCTTATTTTGGAATTGATGGAAAATAAGGCATTTTATATACCATGAAAATTGAATCAGCTATATTTCCATGTTTTCCAGCTCAGTGGAAGCTCGGCTGATTATAATCAATCCCAAAAGCAAACAAGACGGTGACAAAACGTGATCAAAAATATCACTCTTCCTCCTATACCCCAAATTGGAGAATGCACTAAGAAAAGGGATGGCTTCTTGGCACATGCAGAAAAGGCTACATTCTGGTTCAAACTTGGCCATTTTTCAGGTTGGTGATGCATAGAATGCTTACATATTTTTGCTTTGAGTGAAAAATGGAATCACAATGCACTGAAATGTCTCCTTTAAGAAAATGGCCAGATGTGTATGTGTGTGAGTTTTTTCAAGTTGCATGTCAACATATGGCAACCCCTTGAATTGCTTAGGATTTCCTTAGTTCTCTTCTCTGAAATATAGCCAAAACCCCCAGTATTTGTAGCCAGTCTTCACCCAAGTATTAACTGGGGCTGATTCTGTAGCATGTTAGAACTACACCACCAAACATTGTTCAAATCATCCTACTGCCTTATCAGTTTTTGAACACTTTGAACATACTTTCAGCCACGTCCCTCTAACTATAAGGCCTTGAGACCTACTGTAAAAAAGAAAGAAGGAAAAATGAAAGAAGAAACAGCAAGAGGAGCAAACAAAGCTGAATTCTGTGCACAGGGCCACATCCCACAATTTTTCTGTGCTCCTGCAGAAACCAGTGAGTGCAGCTCTGATTGCAGATTTACCAGCAAAACAGAGAAGTTATCACTTCCAGATGGATCTAGTCTTCAGTTTCAGCTGCTAAGAAACAGCGAAAGGAAATGGAGACCAGATGAGCAATCTCCCCCATGTCTCTCCCTCCCCCCCCCCCAACCTTTCTCCCCTAGATGATACATGAAAATGGCAATTGAGTCCGTCGGTCAGCCTGCTTTAAATTATAGCAGTTTTTTAAAAAGAAAAAAACCTAAAAAAGAAAATGCTTGATGCGAACAGCCCAAGTATGAAACATGATTTGGCTTGCTGCCAGCAGATTGAGAGGCAAAACTGAAACACAAACACAAATAGCCTCATGTGATGTATCTGTTGCTGCAACTCTTGAATACAGGTTTAAGGTATGTACGTGTGCACTTGTATGAAATGTCAGAATGCAATCTCATACGAAAAATAGCTTCTTGGACATCTAAAATCAACATGCCAGGAAGACAACTTAGCATTTTCATGAGACTGTCTTTTTGTGTAGTGGGAGCACAACAACGGGCTGTGTAAGTGTGTTTGCACATACTTAAATATTCATTTTTGTGTGGGGAGGTTACTAGAGATGTGTGAGACCTGTCTATTTATTTCCACAGAGAGGGCCTTTTAAGTGGTGGCCCCTCAACTCTGGAACTCATCCCTAAGGACATCAGGCAGGCCACTACCCTGGCAGTCTTCAGGAGGAGCTCGAAGACATGGTTGTTCCAGTGTGCCTTCCCGGAATAATGATCCCATAGCACTTTGTCCCTCCAAAGCACTTTATATTTTTASGTCTGCTCGTATGTCTTCCACAAAYGCCACTAYCACCTTTTYGTCCATGCCTCAGCACTATTTCCAATTTTAATTTTTACATTTGGCCTTCCCACAGTTTTAATTGTAGGTTGTCTTATTGATAGTGTTATATGTTATTGTCTATGTTTTATTTTTAATTGCTTGTATTGTTGTGATTATTGCTTGTATTGTTGTGTTTGGGTTCGGCCTCATGTAAGCCGCACCGGGTCCCTTGGGGAGATAGTAGTGGGGTACAAATAAAGTGTTGTTATTATTATTATTTGTTTCTACCTTCTTACATGTCGGATGGCATTGTGAAAGCAGATGCACATGTGTTGTCCACTGCATACATGTTACCTGTAACTACGTACTACCACCTGTATTTAATAGATAGCAATATAGTGGGCACAGATAGCATTCACTGTTGTAGAGCACACAGCCAAAGGGACTGCACCACCAACAACAACAACCACCAAGAAATACAGAATAAATGTGGACAACCACATCTGCTGCCCAATCCTGGTTTAATATTATCTCATTAAAGTAGCCTAACATACTTGATAATGTTACTTGCATTCTCATGAAACATTTACAACTATTTATTTATCTATTTACTGCATTTATATCCTGCCCTTCTCACTCCGAAGGGGTCCCAGTGCAGATAGATAGATAGATAGATAGATAGATAGATAGATAGATAGATACACACACACACAACACATACATACACACACAAACACACATACATACATACATACATACACATGCATACATACATATACATACACACACACACATACACATATATAGGCTTTCCAATATTCTTCTTTTTTGAAAAAAGTTATTAATACTAGCTATTAACCAGATGATCATTTCTGGAGAAATGGAAGCTCTAGGCTAAATCTACAGGACCTCAATGTCTGTGAGTCACCTTTGTCCTCTTCCCTCATTCCTTTTCAGCAACAGAATACAAACAGACATTCCCAAACACACCTTCTGTATTCCTGTCTTGCTAATGGAAGAATGACTTCAGTGTGTCTGAATTCCATTCTTCCTCCAATCTCATAGTTTCCCATATGTACAACTCATATTCTCGCATTTTGGTTGTTTTCTTCACCCCCAAGTAACATATTTGTGCCAAGATTTGGTAGAGTTCATTTTAATTCCTATCGCTAGACTTGTGCACCTGCAGTTTCATCCATTTGTTACATTGGGATGTACATTTGGATGTAAATCAGAACAGGTATATTTTTAATGTAGTGGCAGCCATTTTAAAAAGTTTTGGATAACATAGGGAGGGGTAAACACTACTGTTTTGCTGCCTGTGCCCGTGTTCAGAAGATTTCACCTCACTTCCTCTCCTGTGACAACTGCATTTTGAAAATGTTGGTTTGTTGTAGAAACAAAGATTGGTGATAAAGCTTCAGTGGAGACACCCTTTCCAAGAGTGAAATTCCCCTCATAGTGGTAGATTTTTCTCACTTCCTGTTGTCTTATTTTCATTCTTAACTATGAGATATATGTAAACTGGATATTTGTAACTTAGGGACTGCCCTTAAAATTGTAGCTTCATCGGATGTACTTTTCATTCAAACAATTGCACATATATAGAATATGAAACATTCTTTTTGTATTTCAAAAAAAGATGATGGCCACAAAGATTCATAGCCATAGAAAAACAAAACAAAAGAAATTACATTGAATATATCACATAGACAAATTGAGTGTCCCTTATCCAAAATGCTTGGGACTAGAAATGTTTTGGAGTTCAGATTTTGGGGTTTTTAAATACTTGAATATATATATTGAAATCCAATATGTATATTCCAATATGTATATTAGATTTGGTTCCATGAGAACCAAATCTAAACACAAAATTCATTTATGTTTCATATATTTCATATACACCTTCTACACATTGTCTGAAGGTAATTTTATATAATATGTTTAATTAAATTGTGCATGAAACACAGTTTATGTGCACCGAAGTTTTAGAAAACAAACGTGCCACTGTCTTAGCCATCCTTGTGGACAATTTCATACTTAGATTTCTAGATAAGGAATGCTCAACCTGCATTCGAAGTATGCATATCAAGTGGAACCCTGGACTCTGATTTGGATTTGGGCTTGGTTCTATTTTAATATTTTAATTGATATTTTTCTATCTAATGTTAATCTGTTTTGTACTGTTATTGTTTTGCTGTTGGCATCTAATGGTTGCCAGTTGTAAGCTGCCCTGAGTCCCTCCCTCCCCGCGGGATATAAATGTTTGAAATAAATAAATAATAAATATCTTTAAAGCTTTAATAAAACTATTGTATATAAAGATGCAAAATATGGGACATTTTAATATGATTCACAAGCTTGGTGCAGAAAAGCATCCTGATGTTAAACTTATAAACAAGAAGTTCAGGTGTTGAATTTATAAATGAAGGCAAGTGAAAAGTTAACAGGTGGGCTTAGGTGGAAATTGTCAGATGTACAGATGGCAGTTAATACATGCGGAGGGAGTTGTAAGAGTGTCACTGGATCTATATGTCATTTGAGAGATGTAGTCCCATCTGAGGAGGGGGGAAAGTAACACCAAATCCATCCTCTGATAACTAGTCCAAAGGGCACTGTTCAAGTTAAACATCATTGCAACTGTGGAAGAATTTCATGGCTGGAGCTGCTGTAAGTTTTTCGGGCTGTATTGCCATGTCCCAGAAGCATTCTCTCCTGACGTTTCACCTGCCTCTATGGCAGGCATCCTCAGAGGGAGACTGTATGCTTAAAAGAAATTAGTTCCAATTTCTAGAGGATGCACTACATGGAGGTGGAATATTACATGTTTCAATTGGTGCCTAATGCTGTGGCCTTCTGTTCTGTTGTGGGCATTGAGATAAATTTAAAGTGTTTTCTAACAATTCATTAGCAATGCCCGGTGTTTTAACACAATGTAGAAGCAACTATTTCAGTTACTCTTAAGAAAAAAGATATAGTGTATTTCTAAAAATTGTACCTGTGGCAATAACTAATTTTAACTAAACGTAACTGCTTTTAAATAACAACTTTCCAAGGTCTGCTTCCTAGCATTGAGATCTGCCGGGGAGGCCCTGTTCTCGGTCCCACCCCCTTCGAATGTGCAACTGGTGGGGACGAGAGACATGGCCTTCTCAGAGGTGGCCCCTTGGCTATGGAACTCCCTCCCAAATGACATTAGATTGTCCCCCTCCTTCCTGGTGTTTAGCGAAAGAGTTAAGAACTGGTTTTGGAACCAGACATTTGGGGAATAGTGTAACACAGAATTGATATGAATGCTGCAGCATGATGGATGTTTAATTTTCAAAAGTGTATCAGGCTATTTGTTGATAATGTCACTTCCCTAAGGACCCAGCTGTGGAGTTTTCCTAGCCCTTCCATCCGAAACCATCCTTTTGCATCGAAATGCCTCAGATTGGACATGGGACCCCTCTGTGAACAAATTGGGTGTTCTCCCATTATACAATGGCATCCACCCAAAGAGCTGCACACATTTGTGTATTTAGCAGGAAATGTAAGAATGTGGAGACAGTCTGTACTCATTGCAAGCAATTCCCATTTCAGGCTGAACTGGAGAAGTGAGGAAGAAAAGGGATTATCAACCTAATATATGCAGTTTTAAGGAAGATACAATCTTCTTCACCCCTCTCCAATAAAAATGCAGTTACTTTCAGTGTTGGGTTGACCCCTAGCTTCAAGGCGCGGTTCTACATAGTTCTGAAATGAATAAATGTATATCAGAAGGGGGGTGAGGGACCTCTGAATTGGCTCAATCTCTGATTTTTGCTGCCAACTACATATTTTGGTGTATTATCGGTTAAGCTTGTCATACATGTGTTTATTTAAAACACTGGACTTCTTAGGCTATGCATAATGTAACATAGTTTTTCAGTGGCAAACAAATGTTTTCTGATCTTGATTTTCCCCACACCACCCTGGCCCCTCAAGCTCACTCTTGCTTGGTGCTCATGTGAATGACTTTTTGTTGCCTTCTGTGGATCTTACCAAGGATTTGGATTATGGTTCTGGATGGTTTGGGAGAAGAGCAGCCCAGTCCAGTAAGCGAGATCTTCCTCAAAACCAATTCAGATACACTTCTGAAACTTAAGCTGCAATTAAGCTCCTACTGAAACTAATTATTGCATTCTGTTATGAATGGGATGAATATGTCAAGCTTGTGGAGGATGTTGTTTTTTCATTGCTAGGCTCATTCTGTTCCTGAATCACAACTTCTTCCATTTTTATGCACATAAATTCATATTAATTTAATTAAATGTTCTTTTAAGATGTTCAGATTTTAAAGTTGAACACACGCTTGCAAATTTGTGGCTCCCACCCCTTATTCTGCAAAATAGGTTCTCCAAGCATACACTGAATTTATGTCTGGGTTTAGTTAAATGGAATGTCTCAGAATTAAAAGGCAAACACAACGAATTTCTCACTCAGTTCAACATGGCTTTATACAAGGGTTGAATGAAAAGTAATGCCTCCACCTTCATTATTTGGGTTTGGATGGGAATATTTTAATAAACCAAACACATTAACTTTTCCACATAATCACCAGACAACTAGAAACATTTCTGCCAACAATGAACATGTTTTCTGAAACTGTCACAGAAGAAGTTGACACTGTTTCCCCAACCCATCGTGCACACATCTTTCGATAGCCAAGCAAAGCAATAATGTGACCCACACGTTCTTGTGAAATGCTGATTATGCTTGACATTTCTCTCTGAGTGATACGATATTGTCCTGAATCAATCTGTCAAACTTTTGCTTGTGAAACTCGGTGGTTGTTGTCAAAAGATGTCCAAATCGTTGCTTGTCATGCAAGTCAGATTTCCCGTCTCAACATCTTTAAACTAACTTGCCCAACAACGCACAGTACTCACATCAACACAATTATAATAAACAGCTAGCATTCTCTGATGAATCTCCTTTGGGGTGCACCTTTTGCTGTCAAGAATTCAATGACTGCATGTTGCTTAAATCACACTGACTGTCGGTTAGTATATCTGGGAGTTGAAGGCCAAAACATCTGGGGAGCCACAGGTTGAGAACCACTGTCCTAGATCATCATACAAATTGCTACATCATTCTAGCTTTCTACCTGCACTCATTTCAGTTCATGTACTTCCTGTCTTTATTCCCTGATATGATCCTCTGCTTGATAGCTCATTGCCATCAGATATCCCAAAGCAGTTGCCAATTCCTGGGTTTAGAATGACAATGGAACCATTGATTTTAACTTGGCAGGTGAAACAGAACCCCCCCCCCCAAAACAAAAACAAAAACAAAAAAACAAACCAACAACACCAAATTGTGACAATGAAACATCTTGGCCCTCTGAGCAAAACAGGTTATTTCTGATGAAAAGTAGACCATGGCAAACTGTCAACACAAGATGCCATTTTTCTTTTAATGTCAACGGAGGTACCAAAAACTGTTCTGTTGTTCAGGAGATCACATGCAACCTATGAATTTGGAAAAGCCAACTGTAATAATGGCAAAGCTGGAGAGGATGGGGTGAAGAAGAGGACAAATGGAGGAATAAAGATTATATCTCCTGCTTTTATGCCTCCATGTTTCACTTTTTTTACATCATCTTCTTGGAATTACAAATAAAGGCCAGATGTTTATCTGGTATTTCTCTGCTGGATATGAATAGAGTCACACCAGGAGTTAATTTGCACCCTAAATACTGGTGAATCAATTTCACCTTTGAAATTAATCCCCCAGGTATGTCCAACTATCTCCCAACATCTGTCAGTTTAATATAACTCTCATATAGTAGAATATTTTGTCCTAAAAAAAAAAAAAAGGACTACTAGTAACACAACCTAAGGTCTGTAAATAGATGAGTGACCTGAAGGGGGCAGAACATAAGATTTGGGGGGGGGGGGGGGGAGAGAAATAAACTGCATTTGAAAAGTTATGATGATATCTCCCTATTCTTAACTATATGTTGCTGTTTGACTTAGAAGTTAGAAGTGTCTTTCTCCTTCTTGTCCTTCCCTACCCCTCCTCCTTGTAAGTGTGCCAACACGAGGTCTTGTGTCTGGTTCACTCTAAGGCCTTCAAGAGGCTCCTTGTCAATGCAGACACTGTGTCCCTTTCCCAGCCAGCACGGACCAGGATTATTCCCTGATCCATCCCCATTCCCACCTCCCATCACGTTGACCTCTGTGCCACAGAGAAATGTCATCCATTATTTGGTACCACTGGTGTTTGTCAAGCTGATAGGAACAAAGAGAGCATTCATTTCATTACAAGACAGAGTTGAGGAGGGGGTGGGGGAGTATGAGCTCTATCAAAATCTGAACACCAAAGGAGTTGCCAATTGTCTAGGGGAGTGGAATCAGTTTAAAGACAGCAGATACCTCTGAAACAATCTTAACTTTAGAAACGAGGTGGGCAAAGTGCAGCCCTATGGCTACATGCGTCCTCTTTCAGAGCTGTTTTTGCAGCCATCAGCCCTTCTAGACTTCCTTTTTGCATTTTGAGTGGACCAACTCATGTGGAAGCCTCCAGAAGTGGAAATCAATTATTTAAATAGGTCTCAGAGGCTCTCTATAATCTGTATAAATAAAAATGTAATGTTCATTTATGGGATTAACATAACTCAAAAAATTGACACCAAATTTGGACACAAGACACCTATCAGGCCAACGAGTGACCATTACTCATAAAAACACTGGAAAACACAGCAGAAGAGACTTTAAAAACCAAAAAATAAAAAATATACATTACAACACATGCACAAAACCACATATATACACGAATATATACACACATATACACACGCAAAACACATATACACAGACTGGGCCACAGCAATGCATGACAGGGGACAGCTGGTATCTATATAAATAAAAATGTAATGTTCGTTTGCAGGATTAACATAACTCACATACCACTGGACAAATTGCCCCCAAATTTGGCCACAAGACATCTACTAACCCAAGGAGTGACCATCACTCAAAAAATTGAGTTTGTGACTTGGGAGCTGTAGTTGCTGGGATTTATAGTTCACCTACAATCAAATAGCATTCTGAACTCCACCTATGATGGAATTGAACATGGCTCACAGGACACCCATGACCAACAGAAATCATTAGAAGGGGTTTGTGGGCATGGGCCTTGCGTTTGGGAGTTGTAGTATACCTACATCCAGAGAGCACTGTGTACTCCAACAATGATGGACCTGGATCAAACTTGGCACGAATATTCCATATGCCCAACTAGGAACAGAGATAGAGCTTGGGGGAAATAGACCTTGACATTTGAGAATTGTAGTTACTTGGATTTATAGTTCACCTATAATCAAAGAGCATTCTGAACCCCACCAACAAATGATAGAATTGGGGCAAACTTCCCACACAGAACCCCTATGACCAATAGAAAATACTTCAGGCCATCCAGTCCAACTCCCTTTCACCAGGGCAAGAAAACATAATCAAATACTGTTTTCCCACAAGCATAAAGAAATTACATATATTGAAAACCAACACTTTCTCATTACTTTATTTTCCAGATCACCAGACTGAACCACAGCAATGCATGGCAATATTAAAAATATTGATCTTTCAAAAACACAGGTAAATTTATGCCAACCTCTGATTTTTTTTGGGTATTGCCTTCCTTTGGGAGGAATTTTTGGTAGACCACAGGAACCCTGAAGGGTTCAAAGTGCAGAAAATTGGACCCATAGCTGTTGGTCACTTCTGACTTAGAGTATCATGTGTCTGAGTCAACACTCAAATTATTATTCTTGATGACTCCTGAGTTTTTTTCTTGGTACTACCCTGAATGAGTCACTATCTGTACAAAGTGTGTGAATATGTTTTCTTCACATATCATTCCAAACACTTCATATAGTTATGTTCTCAAATCTGTTGATGAACTAAAACATCCCGAATCTCTGATCACAACTCATGCAGACTAGGAAGGATATGAGTTAGAGTCCGACAACAGATGGAGGGTTATACATTCCCCACTACTCTGGAATCCATAATTCATATTATTGCAGATGCAAAGCTCAAGCTGAGACAAACTGTGCTTAACATGGGTGTTGCAATCCAGAGCAGGGAACGAGGCCCTAAGATAACTATCCACCACACTTGGCTGTGAAAAACAATCCTTTTTTATTGAAGAAAAATGGTTACAAAATAAAGGAAAAATGCAAGTCAAAAGCCACAGCAAAATCAGCAAACATGAATTTAAATGGACAAAGCAAAACCAAAAGCCTCACTGGGAAATACTGGAATCTGTTAGCAATCCACTAACCGTACTTGATATCCTAGAAATCTTCCCAAACTATGGCCAGGGAACCGGGAGAACTGCCAAGGTCTTCATCAATTCTGAAACGATGCCTGAACTGAGACAATCAGCCTGGCGTATTGCAATTAAAACTCAAGAATTGGTTCCGTGAACCGCCCTTCTGTTTTGAAGCCAATGTTTTTAATTCTTGAATTCGGGAGGATCGACGCAAACTGAGTGATTTACTTCTGTCTTCCCAAATTTGGCCCCTTCTGTTGTCATTACAGTTAACAGGTGCAGAAGGGAGGGAAAGTTCAAGGTCTCCCTCTGAAACATTCTCATGAACACTGGTACTTTCATTTTCCAAATCTACAGAAGTTCCTTCCTCACTAATTTCAGGAACATTGGCATTTTCCAAACCTACAGCAGTTTCTTCCTCACTAATTTCAGGAGCATTGGCATCAAAAGGTACATTTCCACTAGCATCAGTAAATATACTTTCATTAGCATCAGGAGGAACAAACAGAGAATCAGGTTCAAGTTCAAACTCAGACTGAACCCCAACAATGGGGCTGCTGTTGAAAATATTAGCCTTGTGTTGAATCTTCACAGTCTGGCCATTTTATACAAGATAGACCATCAAACTGTTCACCTAGAAAACTGCTTCATCAGCGAATGCAGTTGGTCACTCTCCTGCAAACCTACAGCAAATACTCGAGTATAAGCTGACCTGTATATAAGCTGATGTTACCACAAAACACAGGGAAAACTTACTGATTTGAGTATAAGCTGAGAGTGGGAAATCTAGCAGTTACTGGTAAATTTCAAAATAAAAATAGATACCAATGAAATTATATTAATTGAGGCATACAACTTCTCCTCTCCTCTCGGCACAGCAACCCAGCTGGGTTGCTGTGCTTAAGAGAGGCTGTGCGCCTTCCTCTCCTCCTCTCTTGTCACAGAGATCCAGCTGGGTCACTGTGCTGAGAGGGAAGAGAGGAAGGCATGCAGCTTCTCCTCTCCTCTCAGCACAGCAAAACAGCTGGGTTGCTGTGCCGAAAGAGGCCAAGCCCGACCGGCAGGAATATGCATGGCTGATGAGCCATGCACCTTCCTCTCCTCCCCTCTTACACATCGACCCAGCTGGGTTGCTGTGCCGAGAGGAGAGGCGCACACCTTCCTCTCCTCCTCTCTTAGCAAAGATATCCAGCTGGGTCGCTGTGCTGAGAGGGAAGAAGAGAAGACATGCAGATTTTCCTCTCCTCTCAGCACAGCAAAACATGTGGGTTGCTGTGCCAAAAGGAGAGGCCAAGCCCAACCGGCAGGAATATGCATGGCTCATGAGACATGCATCTTCCTCTCCTCTCCTCTGCTCTTCTCTTGGCACATCGACCCAGCTGGGTTGCTGTGCCAAGCAGAGAGGCGCACACCTTCCTCTCCTCCTCTCTCAGCAAAGAGACCCAGCTGGGTTGCTATTCTGAAAGGGGAGGAGGTGTGCAGCTGGTAGAAGTCCTTCAAAGGGATTCTTTCAGCCCCATGCCTTCCCGCCAGGACCCTCACTCAAGTAGAAGCCAAGGGGGTCTTTGTTTAGCATTAAAAATGTGCTGAAAAACTCCTCTTATACTCAAGTGTACATCGTATTTAATATAGCTAAAGAGTTGTTAGTTCACATGACAAATTATTTATTTTAATAAATTCTGTAATGATTCATGCCCTATACTGGTTCATCTCTTCATTCAGGTGATAGGAACAAAAAGCACAGTATGACTTGACTCATTCCCTATCATGAAGGGGAAATTCTATGAGACCAGAAAGGTTTGTAAGTGGTTCTTCATCTTTTTTTGCCTATAAGAAACAGGAAGATTCTAAACATGCAAAGCTGGAGAAGTATAATCTGTAGCTCAGCTTCTCCTTGGATCCTATCATATCTCTTTCATGGCATCCTAATGAGTTTCTCAGGCAGCTGCGTTCAGCATTCTTTGGCACAGGGGGACTGGAAGGAAAAGAATCAGAGCTTAATTGGAATTAGTATTTAACCACAAGCTGCATTTTAGATGGCCAATAGAGACAGTAAAAAAATGGCTCACAGCCAAGTCTCCTGCAGGAAGTTATTCCCTCCAGCAAACCTATGTATTGTTTCAAGCTAATATCTTTCTTCAATAAAAAAAAATAGCTGTAAAAATGTATGCAAAATCCATATCACACTTCATTCGGAAGAGGAACATGCTCCAGCTGTTGTCTGATGTTAGCCAACAATGCAGATGAAATCACGGCCTTCCAATATTAATGGGAACTTTGCCATTTACTGTAGTGGAGCGCGAGCTTCACTCTCAGATTTCTTTTGGGCTCTCACACATTGCTCCCTTTCCCCTCTGCTCTCATTCACAAACACACACATGCATAGAGAGGACACAGCTGTCTTCTTCACACTTGCAGATCACGTTATTATGTATTTATTTAAATCTTCACATTAATCGCCCTACGAGAGTTGTTAAGTCTTTTGAAACTGAAAATAGTTTTATTTCTCCAGGATATCTCTATAGGTATTTATGATCTGAATAAAGGAACATTTCCATTTGGGCACTCAATGGATTCTCTAGTTACTTTTCTGCCTGAGATGATTTACAGTACTATAAAATTATATGATTAATTCTACTTTATAATTCTGAAATCTGTATTAAAGTAGTACAAGCAAAATCAAGTATTAATACACCATAAAGCAATACACATCCTATGGTTGCTGCTGTTTTACAGAAAATGTGTTATTCAAAACCAACAAAACAATAAGAATACAGAATGTAGAATGTAACTTGTACAATATATAAATAGCCTTTGAGATTTCCAATTGGCTATTTTGACGAAAATCAGAGACATAGGGGATTCTTGGCTTATTGCATCTCACACCCTGTAATAACACATAATTGTGCAAAACACATGTCACATAACCTCCAACTGTCCTGATTTGGCAGGGATAGTCCCAATTAATCCTGTCTCATTCTGCTTTTTAATTTACTTTTAACATGTTTCAACTTGTCTCTGCGATTGACACTTTCCTCTTTTGTCCTCTCTTACTTTACTTGCTTCAAGCTGAGTTCAAAATACAAAGTAGTTCTCATTCAATTAGCTCTATTGGCTTTATATGGTTTTAATGGTTTTAATTGTTTATTTTGAATATTGTATTATATTGTATTGTTTTTAGTGTTGTTAGCCACTTTGGGTCTGGGTTGTTGTATGGTTTCCGGACTTTATAGCTGAGTACTTGCTGCATTTTCTCCTGATGTTTTACCTGCATCTTAGATCAAACACTAACATTTAGGAAACACTGTGGGAACACCAAGCACAAAGTAGCTGCATGCAATAATATCCTGCAGAAACTTACTGATAATGCCTGGAGTGCAGATCCAAAATTAATAAGAACATGAGCCCTGGCCTTGTCTTACTCAACTGCTGAATATGCCTGCCCCGTCTGGCATAAATCTGCCCACAKGGAGCAGGTGAATATAGTACTGAATGAGACATGTAGAATAATCACAGGATGTCTTAAACCCACAYCTGTTGATAGACTCTATAAGATAGCTGCCATTGCCCCCCCCCCCCCCCGATGTGTGACAGAAAGTTGCTGTTAATTGTGAGARAAATTAGRTTGAACACTATGAAAGCCACCAACTGTATGGCTATCAGCCAYCTCCCAGTAGAYTTAAACCAAGGAAAACTTTCATGAGAACCACCACTCCGCTAAATGTTTCTCCAGCAAAAGCAGGAATATCCCTCTGGGCAGCAAAATCAGGCAATTCCTGGATGCCTCCCCACAAGAGTATTCCTCCAGGAGCAAACCAAGAATGGAAAGCTTGGAAGTCCCTGAACAGACTCAGAAGTGGAGTTGGCTGATCAAAAGATAACCTGGCAAAATGACACTACCTAGAAGAATCCTCCAACTTGTGTGACTGTGGAGCAGAACAAACAACTCAGCATCTGTATGCTTGCCCACAATGCCCTGCATCACGCACGGAGGAAGAACTGTTTAAAGCTACAGACAATGCAGTCGCTCTTGCTCATTTTTGGTCTAAAACTATTTAGCTGCTTGTGATGTCTTTATGAGTTTTAAACTTATTTATTTGTGCAATGCTTCTGACATGAAATAAATAAATACACCTGCATCTGTGACTGGCATCTTCAGATAATCCTCTGAAGCATATAGCAATGTAAAAGGAGGAAGGAATAATGATTACCTGTCTCCCCACAAGATTATCTGTCTGGATGTATCTCTCCCTATGAACCAGTTAGAGCATTAAGATCGTCAGGGGAGGCCCTGCTCTCAGTCCCACCCCTCTGTGCAAACACGACTGGTGGCGATGAGAGACAAGGCCTTCTCAGTGGTGGCCCCTTGGCTATGCAACTCCCTCCCCAATGATATTGGCTCAACCCCCTCCCTCCTGATCTTCAGGAAAAAGTTAAGTCCTGGCTCTGGAACCAGGCGTGCAGGGAATAGGGGATTAGTACAATACGGAACAGACTTGAATGCAGAAGCATAAAGGAAGACCAAAGGTCTAGGATGATGTTTTTCACAGTTTTAACAGTTTTATTGTATTTATATGTTTTATTGTATGTTGTTTTAATATGATGTTTTTATATACTGTGTTGTTATGTGGCACTGAAGTGTACAAATTGTAAGCCGCTCTGAGTACCCTTTGTGGTGAGAAGAGAGGGGCATAAATATAGTAAATGCAAACATAAAATTGATTGGATCCCTTAGAAAGAGTTTTATGTCATTTCCCAGGTCAATTGATTGGTTGAGAAAGTGTTTGCTGATAAACTGAGAATATCTGCATGGCATAATTAAATCAATTTCATTCCACTTTTAACTGCCATGGCTCCGTCTGATGGACTCCTGGGCTTTGCATTTTGGTTTTGTATTCATAATTCTATGTAGTGAAAAACAAGAACCAGGTACGTGAGAATTCTCTGTACCTCATTGAAACCAGAAATCCTGGGATTCCACTGGATGCAGCATGATTGTGAAACTTTTATTAAAGTAATACAGCTTTGTAGCATAGATACGTCTCTAGTCACGTACATGCTAGGAAGTGGTGGGCATTTAGTAGAACTGGTTGGGGTTTAAACCTAGGAAATTATTCAACTTGTGGGCAGATGCCACTTTTATAGTTGCAAAGGAATACAAATGCCAAAAGCATGCAAGAGGTTAAAAGACAAAAAAAGAATGACTCGCTTTTTCAAACAGCTGTGTTTCATTGTGAGAGGGTCATGTGGTGCCAAACCAAACAGAAAATAGGAAGGCATATAGATTTGTTAGTTTGAAGTAATTGACCACATAGTGTCCAATGGTTTGTGTTCTCATGTTTTCTGGAGCAGAGTCCCACGAGAACTGAGGTAGGGGTTCCAATTCCTAGCACTCTATTGTTTATTCTGATGGTTTCCAGATGCTGGAGACAACTAACAGTGAAATCCCTGGCTGACTGCCATAAAATGAGGGAGACGAAAGGAAAATGGAGAGCTCTCTCTCCCTCCTCCCCACTCCACCAACTTTCTGTGTTTAAAAGACTGTGCTTTTATTTCAGTTAGGAAAATCTATCTCTCTATCACTCTCCCATCCTTTCCCTTCTCCCATTTATAGAACTCTTCCAAACAGATCTTCCTTTGCTCTTCTTAAAGATGATTAAACTATCAACGTAGAGAAGAAAAACATATTAAAATGTCAGCATTGTATATTTTATCACTCCATCAGCCCAGTGTAATGCTTCCAGGCTGCATATCAGACACAGGTGGTCTACAACAAAAACATTATAATGTCTTTAATGGGGTTTTTCCTGTTTGTAAATAAAGGATATTTCCCTTTGTCCTCAGAATATGTGCTATTCCACCAAGGTACATATATTAGAAATAGAACGGAAAGTGGTCCTTATAGTCTTGTGTCTCGAGGTATTCAGAACTGAAATGTGGGCAGAAGAGTAATTGTCGGAGGAAGGAAAGGTGTGAGAGAAAAGTGACTAGGGAAAGGAGACATAATAAATGAATATGAGGAAATGTATTCTGGGTTTTGTTTAGTTGGAGATGGAGATTAAAGGGAAAAAGTGAGCAATTACTCAAAACTTATGTTGTGTTGGACATGCTGCATTAGGGTTGGTGGGCTGGAAGTGAAGTGGATGTGGACAATCTGAGAGCAGCTCTGTCATCACCCAAGCAGAGGGTTCATCAGATTGAGAACTGGGAGGCAAGATGAAAACTGTTGGATCACTTGGCAAGAACTAGAAGTGAAAGGGACACAACCATCATCTGACTAGCTGCCTTGGTGGTGCTCAAACAGGATAGCAGCTCCCCCTTTTAGAAAAAGCATACAATAGTGCACAGCATAGGTGCTCTTGTGCCAGAGTACACAAAAAGCTAACAACAGGAGTAGTCCACATGTGGTTTCCCATGACCATTTTTGCAAAGTCCCACTGCTTATTTCTGATGCTCCCACTCATGAAATTTGTCCTGCTTCTACCACAACCAAAAGGACCAGGTGTGTAACCCCCTTACCCCAGTGTTTCCGAGTTTCCTTCCCCTTTTGGAAGGCATGATGGTCCTTATCTTGCGGATTAAGATGGCTTTGTATTGTAGGAGCATGTTCTATCACCATTTAACACCATAAAGATCTGGTGTAACCCCCTGCACAATTTCGACAACAACCAAATTGATGAGAATCTCTGCGTTCACCACTAAATTTTGATTGTGACTATTACAGCCTGCAGTGAATCTAGGGGCAGGGGTGCGTACAATGAAAATGCTCATTACTGCCCTGCCTTATAATATCATCATACAAATTACTTATCCTCATAGTTTGAATTGATCTTGACTATCTGGTTATAGCTGCAATCAACTCTTGTCATGTACTTTCAAGTAATTTATGACTTACTAGCTGTATCTGCCATGCATTGCTGTGGCCAACCTTCCCTCCCTCTTTCTCTTCTTTCTTTCTCTCCTTCCTGCTCTCCCTCCTTCCTTCCTTCCTTCCTTCCTTCCTTCCTTCCTTCCTTCCTTCCTTCCCTTTTTTCTTTCTTTCTCTCCTTCCTTCTCTTCTTTTTCCCATCCACCCCCATCTTTTCTTTCCCTTCCCTTTCCCCCCTTTCTTCTTTCTCTACCTATTCTTGGACTGCAAGTCCCAGCAGTCCCCCTGATCCATCCATCTACCTACCTATCTACCTACCTACTTATCTCTATCAAATCTATCCATCTGGAAGATTGCTGGGAGTTGCAGTCCAGAAATAGGAAATTGGAAATATGAAGGGATTGGGATGCTCTCAAAGAAATCCAATGGGGATGCTGGGAACTGTAGTCTGGAAGAGAGTGTGGATATGCTATTGTGTGTTTTGTTTGCCGGGGGAGTTGTTTTGCACATGTGCTGTAGGGTCTTTTTGCTTTTTTGGCTTTTTAAGTCCCTTCCACTGTGTTTTTCAGTGTTTTTATGAGTGATGGTCACTTGTTGGCCTGATAGGTGTCTTGTGTCCATATCTGGTGTCAATTAGCCCACTGGTTTTTGAGTTATGTTAATCCCACAAATGAACATTACATTTTTATTTATATAGATAAGATCATAAGGCAAACATGTGATGGGTTGTTGGCTTTTGGGGGGAGGGGGATTTTCTGCAGAGCTTTGAGGGATGGGCTTTTTCAAGATTATCCAGTTCACCATTACAGGAGTTTTAGGACAGTGATTAGTGTCTATTTGTGTATTTTCTTGTTTTTGTCTTTTACCATTGATATGGACTAATCAATAAACTTAACTTTTAAAGATTACCCAGTGGGTTTCAATAGCCAAGCAAGGTCTCAAAGTCTTTCTAACCCATAAAGCACTACATCAAGCTCACTTTCTAGCTTTTCTCCCTCCCTCTCTTGCTCTCTGGCTACAGCCAATGCATCCTTTCAAATCCTACTGTGCTTTTTGGGTTGGAGAGAGCTGGCAGGCTGGCTCCTTCCATTAATAAGGACAGGATTCTGAATTCCAGAGCTGTTAAAATGAAATTTCAGCAACAAGAAATTAATTTTTAGAGGGAAAGAAAATTTTTGCTTTGATATTCTTGTTTAAACCAATACTTGTCGGGGGTTTACCTTACTGGAAAATTAAGCCGGAAATCAGACTGTAACTGTTGCTTTAATTAACACACAGCCGAGTCTGTTTAAACATTTGACTGCTCTCATATGTAAACATGGCAGTGGATGGACACAGGCCCCATAGGGACATTACAGTGAGTTCAAAGTATTTGAAATTTCCCCCACTCTGGCATTTTTTTTAAACAGCAAAATTAACTCAATACATAACTTCATGTGCACTTTGCTGTGTACTCAAGATAATAAATCATAGAAGTTACAGAAAAGAGAACAGAGAAAGATGATATTGAAGAGGTATTTTATGGAGGACTACTCACACAAGTGGAAGGAATGATGTACCTAGTAGACTTGTGCATTTGTATAGATTCAGTATTTATTTCTGCTTGTTTCATTTGCCAGCCCCCCTCCCACATTTTTGTGCATTTTCTGAAAACAGACACTAGCAGATGCACACCTCACAATGAGGTGCCCAATGTGTGCCCACGTGACAACGTTATTATCCTCCAATTGGCCCAAGAGATAGGGCTCAGAGGTAAATACTAGCACATGACAATTCTCCGTGGGCTATGTGAAGAGCATCATGTGGCCCAAAAATCAGGCAAATAAAGGGAAACACATACCCATTTTCCAAGGTGATCCATTACAGCATTGAACAAACTGTGCTCTGGCACCACAAGATGCAGAGCTAATTTTAAGAAATGGGGTTACAAAGTGGAGTCCACAACATGCAAGTGTGGAAAAGAGCGAACCACAGACCACTTACTACAAGGTGGTCTGAGCCCCGCCACATGCACAATGGAGGACCTTCTCACAGTGACACCAGAGGCACTCCAAGTGGCCAGCTTCTGGTCAAAGGAAATATAGTACAATGCAAGTTTTTAATTTTATTTGTGGTTTTTCTATACATTACCAAGGTATCCTCAATTTGCTTCTGACACGATCAATAAATACATTAAAAATTGCACCATTATGGCGTTAATATTTACTTTTGGAGGTAGTTCCTTCATTGATGAAACCTTGTGACAAACACTTCCAGTTACTTTGTGCCAGTGACCCAGCTGTTGGTCCACAGATGGTATGTAACTAGAGCCCTCTGAATTTGCAGCTTACGCACTTAAAAGCCAATCCGGGCTTTGTTCAGTGAATGGCAGCAAAATATCTTTGTATGCCTCACTGGAAGCTACCACGGCCAATGGTTTTCCCATAAGCCACATATGTTGAAACAGTTGGGAGACAAGAGCCCAGTTCAATGAAAGAAGTTGTTCTGAATTTTTTGACTTTGAGTGAAGTGGGTGTGTAGAAGGCATTTTCTGTGTTGTTCACCTACAAAAGTAGCTACAAATCTAGTTTGAAATAAATTGCATGATTTGAACCTGCTAGCATTTTGCCACCTTAAAACGAATAGCCCAAAATGAGTCACAGCCCACATTTAAGAAAAACCTGGCAACCTTTCCATTACTTTATGCTTTCAACAGCTGCCAAAATACATACAGTATTTGAAACTTAAAACTGTACTTTAGTTTTCCTTACTATAAAAATGTTTTTGTAGTTTGGCAAATAGTTTAAAGTTCAACATTTCTCCCATTTTTCTTTTTTCTTCTTTTTTGTGTTGCCTGAAATAGTATGTATTTCTCAACCCCCCAAATTAAACCTAGGGAAGTTACTGCAAAATGTCCCCATTTTCCTCCTCATATGCTCATTTACTTAAGCAAGGGGTGGCATTTTTAAATCAGGAGGGGAAAACACATTTTCCCCTCCATTTTTTGGACTAGAATGTCCATGCTCCCTGACAACTAGAAGTACTGTTTGGAAGATATGTATTTGAATTCAAGTTCTTGGAAAGGCTAGAGGAGGTCTGGAATTGGTTTGAGACCAAGAAAGTGATTATATTAATCGTGGAGCATGGTCTCAAATCACTCTTCAGGATTTGTTTGTTACCATTTCGGGGATGGACGTGCATCAGCACGCCAAAGAGCTAGGAAGTGAAAAAAGGGGAAGTGACAGGATTGGAGGTAATAAGTTATCTCCCTCCTAGAGGATCAGTCAATCCCCTGGTAGCCAGCCATACACCTGTGGTATTTTTCAGCATCCTTCTCATTCTAAATTATACATCTGTAAGTGTGCATTCGTATTTTACAGAGCCAATTTCACCCTGAGATCTGGGATACACTGGGATCTGCTGCAGTGCATTAAAGGACTTAAGTTGAACTTTCCTGTTACTCTCTTTAATGCACACTAACCCCATTTTGTGGCCACCACAGTTCCAAGTCAGCTTGGTGCCACATTAAAGGGTAACTGTATATGGGACTTGAGTCACAATTCTAACTGTATTTCCATAATTGTAAACCCCCCCCCCACCTTTCCAGAGTCAATTCTGTTGACAATTGGAGCATGGTTGAAAGATGTTCAAGTGAATAACGTTTTGTTATACTTAATTAATTTATTTATTTACGACAGTTATATGCCACCCTTCTCACCCCGAGGGTGAGAGAGGCTTACAAGTCATATGTACATACAACATACTATATTATTAGCATAGTACTAATGCATCATTCATAATATTAGTATTATTTAATATTATATTGTTGCTGGGGGAGTGGCTCTGATGTCACAGGAGACAAGATGGAACTGTCTTCTCGGCTCCCTTCTTTACTCTGGCCCCAGAGTGGCCATTGATGTAATTATTTCAGTAATTGTATGTGTGGATCTAACCGGTTTTAAGAATTGCATGGGGTTTTTTTTAAGAAAAAGCTTTCAGGATAATGCTGCATTATTTTAATTCCATTACTCATATATTCTTGTGACCAACTGCTCTTTCATTGGAATGTCTTGTCAATTGTGAAAAGTGTACATTCACAACACTCCATGAATGTTCTTAAAAATACTTGAGGAAACTACCTACTAGTGTTTTCCAATGCTAACTATATTTAAAAGATTACTACTTTTTAATGCTTACATTTTCTTAACATTTGACAGAAACCTCGCCTGTTTTGCAGGTGGGCATCAATGTTGTATGTCTTCAAGCTCTATTCAGAAGTCACTTTCTGTTCTGAGAGAGAGTGACTATCCCAAAGTCATCCAATGGGTTTCCTTAGCTGAGAAGGGATTCAAACCTTGGTTTCCACAGTCGAACACTCAAGTCACTACACCAGGTGGGTTTCCAAGACATCTATACCCCAACATTTAATACAAAATGAGAATGGGCACTTGCAGAGTTTAGAAATGCTACTTTTTTGGACAACAGTTTCCAGAATTCCCCAGTTAGCAAAACAAGTGGTTCTGTTGGCTGGAAAATCTTGGTAACTACAATCTACAAAGATAACCTTTTTCAGCATTGTAGCCCTCACATTCTCACCAATATTTGGATTTATTTACAAACATCTGGAAGAAAATCTGCACCTGTGTTCTCTAGCAAAAATTCTTCCAACATAGCTTCTATAATACTCTGCCTTTCTCAATAACCAGAATGCAAAATAGTAAGATTTGTAGACAAACTTGCAGGAGTAGAGACATCATATACATTTACCTAACCACTACAACTTCCCTTGGTCTACTTCTGAGTTAAACAGCATTCCCACATGAAGCTTTTGTTCTCAGTCTCATACAGATTTTCTTTTCTTCTTATTTTTTGATAAGCCAACACAATACTTTTAATTCATACATGACAACCCTTTGTGCAACTTGCTTGAATCTACAAAAGCAAAGTGGAAGCTCACCACACACTTCTGACAGGTGGCCAAACCTGGGGCCCTTTCATACTACAAAACGATAGTGCTATGATTCCACTATAATTCAGCCCGTACCTTGGGAAATCTGACTTGATCACGGTAGTCCACACTCTGGTTACATCCTGTGTAGACTACTGCAATGCACTCTATGTAGGATTGCCTTTGAAGACTGTCCGGAAGCTTCAAATGGTCCAATGAACAGCAGCCAGACTGCAAACAGGAACGGCACTCAGGGAGTGTACAACTCCTCTGTTGTGCCAGCTCCATTGGGTGCCAGTTTGCTACTGGGCACAATTTAAAGTGCTGGCTTTAGCCTATAAAGCCCTAAATTGTTCTGGCCCAACTTACATGTCCGAACGCATCTCCCCTTATGAACCATCTAGGAACTTAAGATCATCTGGGGAAACCCTGCTCTCGTTACCGCCTTTGTCACAAGTACGTTAAGCGGAGACAAGAGACAAAGCCTTCTCGGCGGTGGCCCCTCGGCTGTGGAACGCCCTCCCTATAAATAATAGATCAGCCACCTCCCTTTCAATATTCCAGAAAAAAGTCAAGACATGGCTTTTTTAACAAGCATTTCCAAATGCAGAGTAACTGACATAAGAAAATGGAACAACGACAATGAGACCGGACAATGTTTTAACAAGGAGACACTATGAATTTATATTTTATTGATATGTTTAATTTTTTATATGTTATGTTTTTAATTGTATTTATGATATTGTAAACATTGAATTTTACCCTGTTAACCGCCTTGAGTCACCTATAGGCTGAGAAAGGCGGGATACAAATAAGTAAATAAATATAATGGCTATGGTTGAATTCTATGGGTTCCAAGATTCTGTAGAATAAGGAGAGGCCCACAGAATTCTTCACCACCACTACCACCACTCCCCAAAAAATCCCCCAATCCCCTCATCCCAAACTATAAATAAACCCCTGGATTTCATAGGATGCAGTCACAGTGTGTACAATAATTCTGTCGTCTGAATAGCAACAGAATGCTTTGTGGGGCTGCTGAGATAAAGGATATTGATAATAACTTCTAGTATAACCAGGAATGGGGTGGACTGTGTCCTGCCTCAGTCTGTGACCCGATTCTGCTGGAGAAGATTCATGGCTGGAAACAGCTGGCCCTTTCCTAGTACCAACACCCAACATGAACCAGGATGAGGTGAAGGGATGCAGGTGGGGAGCTCCTGACCACAAACTCTGGCTCACGGTATGAATCAAAGAGAAACTCCCAAAGAGACAACTCTAAGCAAGGAAAGGAAGAACAGAGGATGCTTCTCTTTCCACATCCTGTCCTCATGTTGAAAAACAAAAAAAAACAAACAGTGGGGAGGAGGGCAGTGTGTGTGTGTGGTGGAGGATTATATCCTGGATTTTGTTGCAAACTTTAGCTGCAAAGTTAAGCTTTACTTGACCCTGCTCTAGTCAGCTGTCTTTAGAAAATGAGATGTTGTCTCTCTCCATCTAGGTCTGGGAACCGTTTCCTGTCTGGTATTTACAGCCAGTGGGGGCGGACCTCAGGGGGAGGCATCCAGCTGAACTGTGGCAAGGCGGCAGAGCAACAGAATAAGTCTGTTTTGCAGGAGCCGTTTAGGGTTGGGCTTGAAGCCTATCGAGGTCAGTTCAAATTGAGTCCCTACTACAAGCCTGCACTACTTCTGGCCCAATTGCTGATCACAGCACAGCTCAGCAGCCAAGTGTCGCAGTCTGATGAGTTTCGTGAAAACCTCTCTGTTCTTGTCATCCCAGCCAAGAGGGAGCATAAAAGGCTTGGTCTGGTAGATCACAAGCTCCTCAGACCTGGAATAGAAGGATTTCCATTTTTATGTAATTAATGGGATATATAGATTTGTGGTAGCTGTGTGTGTGTCTGTATGGATCTATAGTTGCTATTCTCCTCCTCTTAAAGAAAGTAATTCTGGCTATGAACTCTAGTGAAAACTGAACTTAGAAATAATGGACCAGGCAGGCAGCTGAAACAGCCTAATTTCCAGATAAAGTCTAGAAGAAATGCTTGTTAAGATTCACACTACCAATCACATTCAAGGAAAATATTCATTGTTGGGGTTACAACCACAAAGAACCCTAAGATTCAAAATGCCACACTATGTACAAAAAAAAAGTTGGGCATGTGGATGGATTTGGCCAATGTGGAGCCCCTTCCTACTATACTGATAAAGTGCTATGATTCCAATTTATTCTATGGGATGCTGGTTTTGATTATTTGGCTGCAGTGGAGCTATCTGGCCCTAAACCATAAACCCAAGAATTCCACAGGATATTGCCATGACACCTACAGTGGAATCATAGCATTATAATCATGTAATACGAAAAGATCCCAGGATTCCTGCTCACCTTTGCACACATCAAAGGATCAGTACACAGCACAGTTTAGAACTGTTACTTGTCTGAGCAGCTTCAGTGTGTGTTTGTACACAATGGATATTGCAGACTATTTTAAAACTGTGGCAACAAGAACCCATGTCACCTTTTCAGACAACAACAGACACCTATAATTTGGTTTTATAGTTTTTGTGTACGGAAACTGAGTGTTTCACAAGAGATGTACTCTTGCATCCGGCTATTCATGTGTGCCCCAGTAAGTTCTGCCAGAGTGTCATTTCCAATTGCTCAGTTGCAGCAAGATTCAAGAAAATTAAGGAATCTTAACACTATTTCATGTCCTTGGCTTTGATAGAGACTTAAATTCTAAAAGAGAAAGAAGATTGTAGGTAGATTGGGGACTGCCCATGAAAACCAATGAGTGTCTCTGACTACTTATCCAGCTACTGGCTCCCAGGTCTTGTGTAATCAGGGCTATTCCATTTTCTTGGAATGAGGTAATTATTGTCACTCACATCCTGAGCAGGTTTAAGGTTATTATTAATCATTAGCAGAGGATAATATAGAATTGACTCTTGGATGTCTACTCATTTATTTTTGGAGAGTACAGGCAGTCCCCAAGCTACAAACATCCAACTTACAAACAACTCATAGTGAAGAACAGGGTGTGACAACAGGAAGTGAGATAAATATACCCCCAGGAAAGGAAATTTGCTCCTGAACGAATTATCATGGAGGAAACTTCTTTCAATTGAAGCTTTCTCACCAGTCCTTCTTTCCACAACAAGCCAAAAATTTCAAAATCCCATTCTCACAGGGACAGAAAGTGAGGTGAAATCTTCTGAACAGGAGCACAGACAGCAAAATAAACACCATACAGGGTGTTAATCCTACCCTATACTATCCAAAGCTAAATTATATTTTTGGCCTGGGTTACACTTAAAACACATACCTGTTCCAACTTACATACAAATTCAACTTAAGAACAAATCTACAGACCCTATCTTGCTCATAACTCGGGGACTGCCTGAATTGTGACTTTCTAACCCATATTTTAAAGATGTAGTTATATTCTTATCCACAACTAGCTTACTTAATTCTGTTGCTATACATGGATGTGAGAATCATGCTACAAATATCCAAAGCAAAAAAAAAAAAAAACCAAAAAAACCCCCCAACTATGTATATTTTTTGTAAAAGGTGAACTTCTCTTCTACAAACTGTAGTTTGAATTCAACATGGAAAGATGTGCTGAAAGTGGCACATGAAGAAAATTTACAATTTTCTATCTATATTTTTTAAAAGGCAGCAGTTAAGGACTTGGTGTCAATGAGAGATTGGACTCATTCAGAATGAAATCTGTTCATCCTTTGAATGTTAAATTTCTATTTCAACATTGGGTAGCATAATGTTACATTTTTGAGGTACCGTTATAGCTTCCCTCACAAAACTGTAATTTCTAGTATTCCCTGGGAAAAAGAGATGACTATTACATCAATAGAGCCCCAGGTGGCGCAGTGGGTTAAACCGCTGAGCTGCTGAACTTGCTGACCAAAAGGTTGGTGGTTCGAGTGAGCTCCTGCAGTTAGCCCAAGCTTCTGCCAACCTAGCAGTTCGAAAACATGCAAATCAATAGGTACTGCTCCAGCAGAAAGGTAGCGGTGCTCCATGCAGTCATGCTGGCCACATGACCTTGGAGGTGTCTATGGAAAATACCAGCGTTTTGGCTTAAAAATGGAGATGAGCACCAACCCCGAGTTGGAAACTACTAGACTTAATGTCAGGGCAAAACCTTTACCTTTACTATTACATCAGTTTAAGTATGTGTTTACGTAGTTTATGCTCCGTGATTCTTTAAGCCAGTACAATCAAACCTTAGCTCCAAACCTTTTAGAGCAAAAAACTTTAGGCAGTGTATATGTAGCTGGAGCCTATTACTTTAGGCTACAAGAGAAGGGAGATGTTGACAAGCTGGAATGTGTCCAGAGGAGAGCAACTAAAATGATCAAGGGTCTGGAGAACAAGTCCAATGAGGAGCCCCTTAACGATCTGGGCATGTTTAGCCTGCATAAGAGAAGGCCGAGAGGAGCCATGATGGCCATGTATAAATATGTGAGGGGAAGTCATAGGGAGGAGGGAGCAAGCTTGTTTTCTGCTGCCCTGGAGACTAGGACGCAGAGCAATGGCTTCAAACTACAGAAAAGGAGATTCCACCTGAACATTAGAAAGAACTTCTTAACTGAGAGAGCTGTTCAGCAGTGGAACCCCCTGCCTTGTGTGGTGGAGGCTCCTTCATTGGAGGCTTTTAAACAGCGGCTGGATGGCTATCTGTCAGGCAGTGCTTTGAATGCAATTTTCCTGCTTCTTGGCAGGAGTTGGAATGGATGGCCCACGAGGTCTCTTCCAACCCTACATTTCTATTATTCTAAGATCACATACTCCAGCATTTTAAATGGGAAAGATTCCCTACATGTAGAAAACTAGGCCAAGAAAAAAGTACATGCAAGGAAGCATTGTTATGTTTATACAGAACCACTGAAAGATTATTTTTTCACTTCCAAGCTGAAAGAGATGCCACAGTACTTAAGCTGATTTCCAGAACCTCAGGGTAGGGTACACTGCATCTGTTTAACAAGAAAAACAGAGTGAAAGAGGGAAGCATTCTCATCTGAACTTTTTTTTTAATCTATCTTTGTGGGCTGGAAGTGGTGGTGTGAATTTTCTTTTTTTCCCTTTTTTACACTTTTCTTGAACACTTTCTCTGTTTTTCATCAAACAAGGGAGAAAGAAGCCTGAACTGAATAGGGCTCTGTTTCTGTCCTTCAAGATGGTTTCTCAGTTTGCTGTATGAGGATGCGTGGAAGCATTAGAGAAAAGACAGCTGCATCAGAGAGCCCCAGTAACCCTCAAAGCTTCCTGTCTCTTTCTTTCCTATGCAAGCATGTAGGGAGGTGGGAACTCCCCAGACAAATGTGCATCTATGTTCCTATTTAGTTAAGAAGACAACACAGCTGCCAAGTTTCAAGAATGCCACAGAGAGGCTGAGATAAACAGTGCTGGGAACTTCGCAGCGGATGATCCTGTTTTTCTATTCTATGGTTAGGTCTGGAGGGACAAATGGATGATAGCCTCAGGGGGGGGCAAAGCATCACAGGTTCAGTACTTCCATTCTGAAATAATAATAATCTATATAAATAAAAATGTAATGTTCATTTGTGGGGTTAACAGAACTCAAAAACCAGTGGGCCAATTGACACCAAATTTGGACAGCATACACCTAACAACCCCATGTATGTCCTTCACTTAATTTTTTTTTGATTTTGTCATTTGGGAGTTGTAGTTGCTGGGATTTATAGTTCACCTACAATCAAAGAGCATTCTGAACTCCACCAATTATGGCATTGAACCAAATGTGGCACACAGAACTACAGTGATAAACAGAGAATACTGGGTTTGGTGAGCATTGACCTTGAGTTTGGGAGTTGTAGTTCACCTATATCGAGAGTACACTGTGGATTCAAACAATGATGGATCTGGACCAAACTTGGCACGAATACTCCATATGCCCAAACATGAACACAGATGGAGTTTGGGGGAAATAGACCTTGACATTTGCTGGGATTTATAGTTCACCTACAATCAAAGACCATTCTGAACCCCTCCAATGACAGAATTGGGGCAAACTTCCTACACAGAACCCCCATGACCAACAGAAAATACTTAAGGCCATCAATCCCAACTCCCTTCACCAGGGCAAGAAAACTTAATCAAAGCCCTCCTGACAAAGAGCCATCCAGCCATAGATACAGATAGATATATATGATTCACACACACAGAGATATAGTATCCTAGATTTGAAAGAAGGACAATTATATGTGGCATGTTCCAGAGTAGGCAAACCAGACAATCTCCATATCAACACAGACAAGAAATGCTGTTTACCCACAAGCATAAAGAAATTACATAGAAACCAACACTTTCTCATTACTTTATTTTCCAGATCACCAGACTGGGCCACAGCAACATGTGGCAGGGGACAGCTAGTAGTAGTAATAATAATAATAATCCAGAAGCACATACAAACTGAAGATGAACCAGAGCTGGATTGAGTTGTCAGAATGAAATTTCATTTGTGCCATTCAACCCTGAGCTGTTGAAAATTTGCAATCATCAGATATTAGTCTGCAAATTTGGTGTTATTGTACCCATCTGCACTTGTGACCAAGACCAAGCTTATTTTAAAAAGAAATGAGTTACATTATTGTTCTAAAGACCTCATAAACAGTTGGGTACTTGCATAGTTATAATTTTAACAATAAGTTTTTAACTTCCTTGTTTTCTAAAGACAGTTAAAATAATTACTTTTCGTGATGGCCCACCTACAAAGATTTATTGAAAAAAATATAATATGGAGATAAAATTAAAGTCTCAAGAGGAACTAGAAAAGCAATTTGGAAACATCACTTGGCTCCAGCACTGGCAATTGAAGGAATATTTCAAAAAGGACAATCTGATAGGCTTTGCAGAAACTATGACAGCCTGGGACAAAATAATAACCAATGAGAAAAAACAAATTACAGAGATTTACAAATTGCTATTAGGGTGGTCTACAGAGGAAGAAAACATCAAAAAATGCATTATAAAATGGGTAAGAAACATTGGGAGAACGATTTTGTTAGAAGAACGGGAATTGATTTGGAAAAGAAAAATCAACTATACTTTAATAAATAAATAAATAAATAAACTTTATTTATACCCCACCACCATCTCCCCAATCGGGACTCCGAGTGGCTTACATGACGCCAAGCCCAAACAGAAAATTACAATAAAATAAATCCGGAAACAATAAACAACAAACAACATAATTACATAAAACATATGAAAACATAGCATTTACGCATATGGCCTCAAAGAGAACTGGATGAAGATGGTGTACCAGTGGTACCTAACACTGTACAAATTGGCAAAATTCTCAAAAGATATGAACCACAAATGCTGGAAATGTGGGACAAAAGAAGGGACCTTCCACCATATGTGGTGGTCCTGTGAAAAAGTAAAGCCTTTCTGGAAAATAATCCAAGAAGTATGACAAAAGATTCTGAAAAAAACTATTCCCTTAAAACCAGATCATTACCTCTTAGGGATGGGCAATATGGACTGGGATATAAACTCAGACAAGTTGTTTGTTTACCTAACATCAGCAGCACGAATTGTTCTTGCGAGAGCTTGGAGACAAAACAAAATACCATTGAAGGAAGATTGGCTAGAAAAGATACTAGATATAATGAACATGGACCATCTGACTCTCCTATTACCAAGACACCAGAATACACATATTAAGACAACAAACTAGACCCCCGTTAAGGAATGGATAAATGCTCACCCCTGAAAATTTTCAATAAAAATTATTGAAACAAGAAAAAAAAGATTACTTTTCAGGGTAGGAAAGCACATTTCTGCAGTAGTGCAGCAGGTTAAACCACTTGCTGCAGGAAATCTGCTGACCAGAAGGTTAGCAGTTCGAATCTGTGTGTCGGGGTGAGTTTCCATTGTCAGCCCTAGCTTCTGCCACCCTAGCAGTTCGAAAGCATGTCATGTGAGTAGATCAATAGGTACCACTTGGCGGGAAGGTAAAAGAGCACCCCATGCAGACAACACATTGGAGATGTCTATGCACAACAGGCTCCTTGGCATGGAAAAATGGAACAAGAGCACCTCCCCATGGCCAGAGTTTAGCATCACCTCCAGACACCAGAGATGGAAGGGGAAGGACTTTACCTGTGTCTGTCTGTGTATTGTATGTATTTGTTCACTGTGTAAAAGGCACTGAATGTTTGCCTTATATGTATATACTGTAATCCACTCCCTCTGGGGAGATAAAGTAGAATCTAAATAAAGTGTTATTACAAGTATGTATTTCTAAGCACATTGTTTTAGAAGGAAAATGTGTGTGCTACTGAAATCTGGCAGAGGCTGCAAAAATGTGTGAGGCATGCATTGCCAATGCCGGCTCTTTTCTCTTTCAGAAAGCAACATTTAGTAGCAATGTTGCTGTTGCTGCATAGCTTTTTGGAGGGGGTGGGATGGTATATGTTTTATAAAAATGTAAGCTTCTGAAATCTGAATATTAAAGAAATAAGGATGTCTATTCAAAATAAAAAGTAGAATGGCCATGTTTCAGACAGGAAAATATTAAGAGTAGAGACTTCCTAGCTAGTTCTGGGCATGTAGCCACCTAAACCAAAACAAAGAAAATAAAGGAAAAAAATAGTCTGACAGATAAATATTTTTTAAAGTGGCTCGAGTATTTTTTTAAAACCTGAAAGGTGCACTATATTGATACAGTAGTGTGAATCAGCTGATTCTTTCTATGTTCATTTTGAGACTTTAGCTATCGTGGAACTGGTTACTGAACATAAGTTGATTCTCATCATATCATATTCAGCCTGCAAGAGACTGAATAATGTCAGGCCTTCACTTCTGACATCTAAACAAATGTAACTGCAAGGAGAGTTAGGGAATTGCCCTGAAATCTGTCAGCTATATAGACATATGATGCCAAATTGATTGAATTTCCTAGAAATGCTCCAGACAGTCTGAACAGAGGTAGGAGGTTGATGGACTTAAAATATGTGCTTGCTATAATACTTAAGATGTCACAGAGGCATTCATCCATTCTTCCCCAATGAGAGGTCTGCAGAATGCAAAATATATCACATTAGATTTTAAAGGTAGTTTCTCTTTCATTTTTCTGCTAACTTTAAGCTTAGGGCATTGGTGTCTTTATAAAGAGAAAAGAAATTCTCTTCACTGTAGGAAACTGTGTGACTTATTTGAGGTAGTATGTCTAGAAGTATACCCGACTTATGTGTGGCCTCCTCTATCCAGTTTACACAAAGCACTCCAAGGTCTGCAGATGTGGGTTTCAGATGAAAGCCCAGGAAATTAAAGAGACATTATTAATTTTGCTTGAGCTCTGAGGAAGAAGGGTAGGCTAGAAATGTGACTGATAGAATCAATGAATTATATCTCCAAGAAAAACAATGTGAAACTGGGTATACTTCTAGACATAATAAGTCACACAGATACAGCAAGAGACATATATGTATGGCTGCAATCTCCCAAGCGCATAGTCCAAGCATCCTCAAACTGCAGCCCTCCAGCTGTTTGGGTCTCCAACTCACAAAAGCCCTAATGAGCTTGTTCAATTGTCAGGAATTCTGGGAGTTGAAGGCCCAAACAGCTGGAGGGCTGGAGTTTGAGGATGCCTGTCCATAGCCAATGCAAGTTGCTACTTGACTTCCTGGATCTATCAAGGTTAAAGGAAACTGGACTTTGAGAAAATGTAAGGTGATTCTAAGCAATTGGTCACACCTACCTAGAAGGCTAGATGTAGGAGGACATACCAAAAACTGGCTGAAAAGAAGATCTGTTATAGAAGACCAGGGCACTTCTATAGACCAGGGTTTGCTCAATCTTTCTTCCGCCTAATCCTTGTTTGTCCATGAGTCTTCTCTTAGGACTTGTCAACCCATACACATCACAAATCTAGTGCTAGAGCTTTTTGGCCTTTAACTCAACTTTGTTTTACAGGAAACGAAGTTGGGGAGTATTCTGGAATATCCTTGGACTTTGTAACTGTTTGAACATCTGGTTTATGTTCATTCCATCTGTTGTCATTGCACACGCCACCATCATTTCCCTTTTCCAGCAATGAGCAGCATTGTCATCTCTGTGTTGCTGCTGTTGAAACTCCTTGTAAGCACCTGGGCTTTGTTGCCATGTCTGTTGCAGTCAGAACAGCCAATGCTACCATGTCCACAATGGTTACTCTACTCCCACCTTAATAGGTGTCCCATTATGACCTCAACAGACATGTCAGGAGATGGCCAAGCACTTCCAGGGAGATTTGTGGCCAGAAAGGAGTAGTGATAATGACACATGGACAAGGGGACAACCTACTGGAATAGTTCTGGTTGCTTGTTTAAAAGTTTAAAAATAACACATTGCCATTTTTCACTGCATTGATGAAAACAAGTAATTTAACAGATTACGTCTTACATTGTGACATTGCTTCTCCATTACTTTTATGTAAGTAGCTTCGGGGAGGGATATTTAGGACTGACAGAAGCCATACATTTGGAAAAAAATACTAGGAACATATTAATAAAAACACATTTAAATGTTTGACAATACTCTGAAAGTGTTGGTTCATTATGACCAATATAATTAGTTTGGTCTTAAATTACCTTGAAATTTGGCTTCAATGCAGCCTTGTTAGCCTAAAAAGTAGCTAGATAGAAGTAACTACGTCACTTGTAATTTATGACTTTCAGGTTCTGCTAAAACAAACACAAAGGGAAAAGCATTGTTTACTTTTTCAACTAGATGGTAAATTATTAAACTGGATGAACTCTGCGGGCACATGGACATGGAAAAAGTGCTCATGACAAAGGGGAAAAGGGTAGGATACAAATGCAGTCACTAACAGAAAAAAACAAAACAGAAAATTGGACACACACACCAAGGGAATCTACAGGTTTAATGGATACTATTTTCATTTCTTTGTAATTTCACCCAATATTTGTCCTGGAAATTTAAGGCAACATTTTATTTTAGATTAATTTTAATAGTATAGAGAGATAAAGGCTGGGATTGGGGTGAAGATTTTCACAAATGAGTGTCTCTCAGACCCTTGTTCCAATACCCTACTATATGCAAGTTCTATTTTTGTCCATCTCCAGGAACCAGAGGATCTGCTTACTGGAAAGGCATTGCTTGGGCAATAACTGGAATTTTAAGGAGACCATCTCAGGGGATGATATTGCCAAACAATGTGATGATGAGGAACAGGAAGAGAACACAAACAAAAGAGAACTCTCCAAAATCCTTTGCTAAATATTTATATCAGAGTCCATTTTAAAAATGGAATATTTGTCCCACAAAGGGAGCCAGGGGTAATCCTATAGGTTCAACTAGACTTCACTTAGTTGTGTGTGAATTTATATTTGAACAAACAGATGTGAGTGTTTTATGCCTGGAGGGACAATAAAATAGCCTGGAAGGCCCTTAATGGTTGAGAAATTCCACCAGTTAAAAAGGAGAGCTGGCTGGCTTTTCACAGTAACAAGCCAAACAAATGTCATATGAGGTTTTTCGGTGCCCCAGTAATGGCCAACATCGACCAAAGTGCCAGAGGAGAATTTTCTGAGTTAAGATTTAGAAATTTTGCTGTGTATTTACCCAGGTGGTTGCTTAATGAAAGCACTACTTAATTCCCTCATCAAATTCCAGCTGGAATTGCAATAATCAGAATTCCTTTTAGCTTAATTCAATTATATTGCAAAAAGTTGGGCAGACCACTGGGTAGTGCAACAAATGAACGTGGAGTTTGAAAACAAGAATCATGATCCACAATGTTTTAAGTAACCTACTCTCTAAATTCATATGATGAAAAGCTGGCATTCTGGCAGAATTTTATATTAGTTAATAATACCCCACACCTCTGGCAGCCTATTTGTTAATCTACCTTCTGAACTATTTCATCAGCTTGAGTAAAAAACATATGCAATTACAGACAGAAAGATGAAAGAGGTAGAAATCAGAGGATGATGGGAGTATGTAAAGGCAATTAGAAAAGTGCCCCCCCCCCATCCTGTTCAGATGCATTCTATTTTGATGATCATATTTCTAGATACATCTGCCATGTTTGGGAGACATACAGGTATTGAACTGAATGGTCCTTCCCTTTGAGGACAAATGTCAAGGACACTATTCCTACTGCTTTCAGTGGTGTGTCCAATCCCGAACCTAGTTCAGAATCATTGAGGAATTCTGTTCTAGTTACAGATGTACTGTTTTCTCTGTATATTTACATCAATCTGCATATAAAACAGTACATCTGTAACTAGAACAGAATTCTTCAATGATTCTGAACTAGAAATATTCCATAATTTTGTACTCTTACTTCAGAATTCTGTCTAAAGTGGACGTTTTGCACTACTCATAGACTAGTACACTATAATTAATTTATTTTTACAGGCGATGCTGTCTGAACTATTCAGGATCTTATGAGATATTGTGGACTCTGCAATTCTTATTTTAATGCTAAATTTATAATTGTAGAGCTTGTGCAGTATTCAGCAACTGTATAAAGTACAAAACTCACACTTCAAATATTACACCAGCCTCAAATATGTAAACCCTCAGGCAGGCCCGTAGTCGGGGGGGGGGGGGGGGGGGGCTTGAAGGGCTTCAGGAAGGTTTCCCACTGCATGGCTGGCTGGCCAATCAGCGGCAGACTCACCCCCTGATTGGCTAGGCCTGGCTGCTGCTTGATCCTCCAGCAGCCTATTTAGGCTGCCCAAGGCCACCCACTGGCAGCGTGCCTTCTGGATGTCCCATCCCACCCACACTTCATACGTGTTTATGGTTCAA
Source organism: Anolis sagrei ordinatus (assembly GCF_025583915.1). Lineage (NCBI taxonomy): Eukaryota > Metazoa > Chordata > Lepidosauria > Squamata > Anolidae > Anolis > Anolis sagrei. Next base: position 124,400,144 of record NW_026846588.1, on the reverse strand, counting down.
TGGTTTTGTTAGAGCTTTGTTCCTTTGTCACAACTTGCAGGTGTGCGTGAGGCACTGGCCCTGGATCTGGGTTGCTTATTTCCCCCTATTGGGGGGGGGCGGCATCCGATAGTTTTCCAAATGAACCAGAGAGTGTTTGAGGACTGGGACATCCGTAGGGATACCAAGGTGCTTGTTCATAAAGCTATTGCCCTCCCAACCCTGCTATACGCGAGACTTGGACTGTCTATAGATGTCACATGCAACTCCTAGAACGATCCATCAGTGCAGTCTCTGGAAAATCCTGCAAATCTCTTAAGAAGACAAGTGGACAAATGTCAGCATGCTGGAAGAAGCAAAGACCACCAGCACTGAAGTGATGGTCCTCCGCCATCAATTCTGCTGGACTGGCCACATTGTCCGAATGCCTGACCACCACCAAAGCAGTTGCTCTACTCTGAACTCAAGAATGGAAAACAAAATGTTGGTGGGCAGGAAAAGAGATTTAAAGATGGGCTCAAAGCCAACCTTAAAAACTCTGGCATAGACACTGAGAACTGGGAAGCCCTGGCCCTTGAGCACTCCAGCTGGAGGTCAGCTGTGACCAGCAGTGCTGTAGAATTTGAAGAGGCATGAATGGAGGGCGAAAGAGAGAAACATGCCAAGAGGAAGGTGCATCAAGCCAACCCCAACCGGGACCGCCTTCCACCTGGAAACCAAGGGCCTCACTGCAGGAGAACATGCAGATCAAGAATAAGGTTCCACAGTCACCTACAGACCCACCAGTACACTGATCTTGGAAGACCATCCTACTCGGACAACAAAGGATTGCCTAAGTGGTGGCAATGGTGTCCTGGTATTTTGCCCTGGCATGGTTAAGTGGTATCAGTCAACAGCGTGCTGCCCGATCCCTGTTGGCTAACCCTGTTGCTCATTTGTAATCAATAAATAAGTTGTGGCCTTTTGTTATCCCAGCACTGTGTGTATGTCATAACTGGGTTTGCTAGCGGGAGTTAGCAGTCACCCTTGCCCACTCAAACATATTTTTGTTAAGTGCACATGCACTTATATTAGATAAACTGAATGCGGGTATAAATCTTTTAAACATAAAATTCAGTTGGAATTTCAGTACTCCCACTACTATGAAGAGATATGACCTGGAAAGATGGGCACACTACTAAAAGTCTCGATTTTCAAAAATCTTTTAGTGTAAAAGCTAAGGGTTTTCAGAAATTGATTAAAGCTTAAAGAAGAACACTTCAAATGAATCTTTATGGATGTCATATGTTAGGATAAAAGTGCCTACAAGATATTATTCTTTAAGACCATGTAGACAAGCTCCAAGCCTCTAATTACACTCCTGCCACCCTTAAAAAATGGGTATTTCTTGCCCAACAAGGAGCATTTTGCCTAAACATAGTGGGCATGTTCTCTTAGCAACTGTGTGAAACTCTCTTAGATCGGCTAGCCAGTGAGTACCATGAGAAATAGGTGGAAATGGCTTCTATTTCAGTCTATCAGGGCCACATAAAGCATGTCTCTTACATGCTTTATATGGCCCTGCTTTGTGTGGTGAGACCAGTCTAGAACACAATAGGAAATAGAACTTCTAAGTCGGAGACAATGAATGATAAGCTACTATGTCAAAGGAAAATGTTTTCTATTTTTTAAATTTTGAGATGGTCCTTCTCTCTCCCCACCTCTAAAATTAAGTGTTCCAAGATTAGTATGCTTCTTGAATCCTGAATAACTCTCCCTTTTAAACTATTTGGCAAAATATTATAGGTATCTTTATTTATCACAGAATCATGGAAACAATTGTCTATGCATGTGCGTGCCTGCAAATTATTACAGAACAGATGGTTCGTGTGTTGGTTGGCTTTGTAACAGACATGCTTTAACTATTTTCTTTTTGAAAAGCACTAATTTTTGAGGTTTACATCCCAATACTATGCAAAGTTACATGTTTTTAAACTCACTGAAATCAATGGATTCTTAAGACTATTTCATTTCGGATTAAATTAGAATGTGTGTTTTAGTTTTGCTTGCTCTCATTCTAAATAAAGGATTGTATAGGGAAGCAAACATCATCCTTTTCAGGTGGATGGAAAATCTGAAATGATAACATGCAAATCTGTCTGGCAGTCCAAGGAATTCACTTGCCAGCAACTTGGATGTAATGCATGTAGCTGATTCTGTTTTAATAAATATTGGATATTTGATATCCAGTTTCACTTAACCATGATCCAAAAATTATTTCCCTTGAAAGTTTTGTGGGTTTCTCCCTGACTATAAGTATAGTCAAAACATAGAATAGTTTTATCCACTGTTATAGGTATCCCCAGGGGGTCTTAGACTGGATCCCCAATTGGAAAAGGGTGCTGTATTTGTAATTGCACCTTTGATCCCAACTTCCAAACCATGTTCATAAAGCAGCTTCATTGAAGATTTGGGAGCCCCCGGTGGCACAACGGTTAAACCCTTGCGCCACCGGGACTGAAGACCAACAGGTCGGACCTGCTAGGCAGTGGTTCTCAACCTGGGGTCCCCAGATGTTTTTGGCCTTCAACTCCCAGAAATCCTAACAGCTGGTAAACTGGCTGGGATTTCTGGGAGTTGTAGGCCAAAAAACATCTGGGGACCCCAGATTGAGAACCACTGGGGAGAGCGTGGATGAGCTCCCTCTGTCAGCTCCAGCTCCCCATGCGGGGACATGAGAGAAGCCTCCCACAAGGATGGTAAAACATCAAAAACATCTGGGTCCCCTGAACAATGTCCTTGCAGATGGCCAATTCTCTCACACCAGAAGCAACTTGCAGTTTCTCAAGTCGCTCCTGACACGAAAAAAAGGGAGATTTCGATTACATCTTTCCCCTTTCCTATCACACCTCGTCTCCACCACTACCACAATATTGTATATTAAAAATTCCAATATGGCAACTGCAGCACTAGAGCAATTGCCGAAGATGAAGATATGCAGTTGATGCCAGGGAACTCTAGACATCAAAGAGAGATGACGGTTAATATATTAAAAAGTTGCCTTTGTAAGTTTCTTTCATCCTCTTATCTATAAGGGGATGAAAAGCAACTACAGCATTTCAGTTCCAAACTCTAGGAGTATCATATGTTCTTCCTTGATCTGTTCTACATTGGACAATCTTTATAAGTTTCACTGTGATAAAAATCCACAATGGCTAAAATTTTAAAAAGTAATAGTCCGACTATATAAAGTAATTATTAATGTAGCCAACCTTTACAGAACTCTAAAAAACTGTGAAATAAATCATTTTCAACTACCTGTATTTATTCAAATCTAATGCGCAGCTCAATATTCCAAACCTTGAAACAAAACAAAAAAGTATTTGCTGCTGAATGTAATGCACAGTGGCAAAAAACGTTCATTCTTAGTATTTTAGTCAAAAAAAGAAGTGAATGATAGTTGCTGCATGTTTAGAATTCACTCTTTGAAAACAAAAGTGTAAGAACATCAAAGCATCTAAGCAATGGAAAATAAAACCATGGGATGCATCTATGCTGTAGAATGAATTAACTGTCTTGGTTCATTGCTATGGAATCATGGCACTGTAGTTTGACATGGCCTTGAGCCTTCTCTGACAAAAAATGCTGATGTCTCACCAAACTACAAATCCCAGGATTGCATAGAATTGAGCCAGGGCAGTTAAATTAGAGATGACGTCTCTCAAACAGAAGCTCCAGGTGTTTGAAGCAGCTTCCCATTTTGCATTGATTCAGCACAAAAGTGACCATATTACGCAAATATAATGTGCACCCTAATTTAGCCAAAAAGGGTAAGCATTAGATTTGAGTAAATCACATATTTTCACATCCTTACCACCAAAAAAAGGGTGAAATGCTATCACTGACCTGCATATCACAATTATTACATTTAGGTCAGGCAAAGGAGATGGTGGAAATAACAATTATTCCATTATTCAAGAAATTGAGATTGTAATATTGATGAAGTAATTCTCACTCCCCCTCCAACTTGGTATGAACTCAACTTCTACAATGTTGATTCCCCCAGTTAGCACAGATAAGCCATAAATGAATGCTACACTTAAGGCAGTTTTGTCTTACCAGTGACAAAACTGTGAACAATTATTTTCTGGACTATAATTCCCAGAACCCCCAATTAAGTTTCAAAGATGCTACTTAAACACCAGGGTACAAAACATGAAATCTAGCAGCATATTTGGCCTCTGAATTCATGTTGTTGTTGTTTATTCCTTCAGTTGCTTCTGACTGTTCATGACCTCATGGACCAGCCCACGCCAGAGCTCCCTGTCGGCCATCACCTCCCCCAGTTCCTTCAGAGTCAAGCCAGTCACTTCAAGGATACCATCCATCCATCTTGCCCTTGGTCGGCCACTCTTCCTTTTTCCTTCCATTTTCCCCAGCATAATTGTCTTCTCTAAGCTTTCCTGTCTTCTCATGATGTGGCCATAATGAGAATAATGAGAATCTATACTTCAGGAAATTTACAATCACATTTATAACTTGAAACAATAGTTCTGTCTAGCCAGGATTGTCAGTCTAGCTAATAGGGCTATGTGGGTTGATCCCCACAAATATAAGACTAAATGTCTTGGAAAATGGATAGGTGTAATGTACTGAGAACTTATTATGTATCTCTACTCTGATCCCATCTTAGTTGTACAACATGTATAGATATCATTATGTTTCTTTCTTTGTTTCCTAGATTCACAATATCAGTTTAAAAATTGCTTGCTTTGTTCAGGACAACTTCTGTAAATGCGCTATTTGTATGTTTAATACGTTAAATTATAATTATATATATGTAATCATTTCCCCAAATAGACACATCACAATAATGTATTACCTTTTAAGAAGGTATGATATATGGTTAGTAAAATCAGTGTGTAGACAGAATGTGGGTCATAGAATTCATGCAACACACTCCGGAAAGGACTCAAAACCAAAGCAATTTTCTGGAGTCCCCAGAGGCAAAGATAAATTTTGAACAGGATAATAGAAATAGGTATGTATCAAGGGGAAATATAGTTTACAGGTGCTAAACCTAATCGCCACTAAACTGTTGTAAATTCTTGCTCCATATTATAATTTTAATGTGCATGGGTGTATATCCATATTTTTCCCCAATTTTTTGGTTCTCTCTAGTATTCTGCTTTTAAGGAAGTCTGCCAACATTTCATGAAAGAAGACATGTAATCTTTAGAACTTACATGTAGAACGGTGCACACCTTCAAGATAAATATCCTGCAATTGTAAACTTAGGTCTATGATTAAGGCGTTCTGGCTTCAATTCCTCTTGTTGTGCATAACAATTTTGGAAATACACAATGTAGGCGTTTCAACAAATCCAGTGACATTGTAAACTTGTACCAGATCAGCTGTAACTATAAGGAAGCAACAAAGTATACATTTATATTAATCATTGCTAGTGATAATTATTAGTTCTTGGCACAACATCAGTAGCCAATAACCTATTAGCTCTGCACCAGTGAGATAACTTCATTAGTGGAGACATAACCAACAATGGTGATAGCAAAAAGAAAAAGGCAGTTGGAGCACAGGAGATAAATGAGAAAAAAAGGCACCAAACCAAGAAGAAAAAAGGCACCCAAACCAAGGCCCTGGGGCCAAATACGACCCTCCAAGGTCATTTACCAGCCCTCACTGAGGGTCAACTTAAGTCTGAAATTACTTGAAAGCACACAACAACAACAATCCTATCGCATCAGCCAAAAGCAGGCCCATACTGCCCATTGAAATACTATATTTGTTAAAATTATTTGTTAACATTTGTTAAAATTGGTCATTTTAATTTTTTAATTATTGTATTGTTTTAAGTGGGATATGTCCAGTGTACATAGGAATTCATTCATTTTTTTTTCAAATTATAATCTGGCCCACCAACAGTTTGAGGGACTGTGACCTGGCCCTCTATTTAAAAAGTTTGAGGACCCCTGGTGTAGAGGAAGGTGCCAGCTCTGTGTTGACTATTTCTTAAATGGCTGACTCTACTGGGCAGGTTCTGATTCAACTGTTATCATATGGCCCATGGCCATATCTGCCCTGATGGATTGTAACTTCCTCCATGTCACCACCACAACTCCCAACTGGTTAGAGGGCTCTATGTAAGCTCCTGGCCATCACAGGATCTCCCCTTCCTTCTTGCTGCCTTGTGTGGGTATCCATTGTGACATCAGCAAAAGTGCCCATGGCAACCAGGGATTCAGACAGAACTGCCTAGGAGAGACATGATCCCAGCCATTAAATGGGCAGTATCAACATCTGGAGCCCCCGGTGGCGCAGTGGGTTAAAGCACTGAGCTGCTGAGCTTGTTGATCGAAAGATCGCAGGTTCGATTCCGGGGAGCGGCGTGAGCTTCCGCTGTCAGCCCTAGCTTCTGCCAACCTAGCAGTTCGAAAACATGCAAATGTGAGTAGATCAATAGGTACCGCTCCGGCGGGAAGGTAACGGCGCTCCATGCAGTCATGCCGGCCACATGACCTTGGAGGTGTCTACGGACAACGCTGGCTCTTCGGCTTAGAAATGGCGATGAGCACCACACCCCAGAGTCAGACATGACTGGACTTAATGTCAGGGGACTACCTTTACCTTATCAACATCTGGCTATCTAGCCAGAACAAAGTATCAGTAGTTTTTCCCTTAGCTACAGACCATTACTGTGCAGTCTATTATACTACATATTATACTACATAGAAGGAAGCCATTGGAAAGAGTAAAATTACATTATTATTATTATTATTATTATTATTATTATTATTATTATTATTATTCTCTGTTTATGAAGATTATTGTTAGCATTTTCCCATTTTGTATCGTTACCCCAATGCCCCCATGCATATGGGATATATTGAGTATGGTGATCAGATCATGATATGAATAAACATAACAGTTTAAATAATGCACCAGTAAGGCCTTCTCGCGGACCACCATGAGAATTGGGGGGGGGGCTGAAGCCCCTCAAGCCCCCCCCCCCCCGGCTACATGCCTGGCACAAGAGCATCCCCCAGAGCCTTTTCACTGTACACAGAGGGCTGGTCCAAAGGCACGCCACTGCCACACCAAGCAGCTCTTTCTGAGGCTTGCTAGTGATGTCACTTTTCTGATCAATGTCAGAAAAGATGTCATCAGAAATGCGGCATTGCCAGTAAACTTGTGGGATACAGCTGTTTGATGGCAATGATGCGGCAGTGGCTCTGTTGTTAGTAAGAACAGTGGATCAGGCTGGAACCAGCTGTCCATGCTTCTGAAATTGGAGGAAATCCAGTTGCAGCGCTTCCACTGCGAATCTGGCTTTATGTTGTGTGGACTCCCCACAAAAGTTGAGCTGTGAATCCACTTTATTTTGGCCATGTTGACACAGCTTAAGTACAGATCAAAGACACTCTTTGTACTTCTCCATCCTTTCATAAGGCTCATATTAACCATAGTCTCTGTTATGACTATGTTGTATCAAAGAACGCATGGAAACAATTTTTGTGGAAGTGTGCACAAGCCTTTTCGAAATTACTGAGCTGAATAATCTATCTCTTCCTCTTGCGTGTATTAATATAAATTCCGCTACGTAAAACAAGATGCCAGCTGTGAAACCTGAGGAAATGATGCAATAAGCTCAATCTTCAATCTCATTTACTATTGCTGAGGGACTATAAACACAGTGTTTCCTAGCCAAGTTGGGATCCAGAAAAATATATAATTATAACTCATCACCTTTCCATCTCCACACATATGTGTATATCAGCGTGAACACACAAAGTGTGGGGATGTGTTCTCTTCTGACATTCGGATGGCAGGAGTGATGAGCAAAGTATTTGAAGAGATGCTATTATAGGGTACTGAGATGCCAGCGTTATATATGACAGAACATATATCCTCCCAGCCTTCTCAAGGGCCTGTGCATAGATGTGTTGACATAGAAACCATGAGACCCATGAGAAAAACAAAATTAGGGAGGGAATGTTTCTGTCCACCTGCTAAAATATGATATAATTCCTGACACTAGGATAAGATACCCAAAATAGCTGAACTCCTTGAGTATTAGAGAAGACTTTTTTTAGTGATGACAAATGCAGAGTTGCCATCATCCATATGTCCAGACCAAATTTCAAAACAAATATAGAGATTTCTCTTTAGGAGAGGAAGAAAACTAATAAAGTATCTGGGGGTGGGGGAAAGATGGGTTTGGTCTGTACATTCCTAGACTTATTCTAAGCAGAATGTAAAGAAATTTGAATGTTTGCCACTGACCAAAATCTATCAGGAATCTTAAGTTAAGTCAACAGGGCACCACAAATATACAATTTGATGGAATTTCACATACTACATTTTTATTGCAATACTTGTGAAAGGGTTTGTTTTAGAGATATTGCTACTTGAAACAAGGCTTGGGAAATGGCTTTCTTATACTATAATTCCCAAAACTATCTATAAAAATAAAAATGTAATGTTCGTTTGTGGGATTAACATAACTCAAAAACCACTGGATGAATTGCTGCCAAATTTGGTCACAAGATACCTACTAATCCAAGGAGTGATCATCATTTAAAAATGATTTTATCATTTGGGAGCTGTAGTTGCTGGGATTTATAATTAATCTATAATCAAAGAGCATTCTGAACTCCACGAATGATGGAATTGAATCAAACATGGCACACAGGACTCCCATGACCAACAGAAAACACTAGAAGGGTTGGTGGGCATTGACCTTGAGTTTGGGAGTTGTAATTCACCTACATGCAGAGAACACTGTGCACTCAAATAATGGATCTGGATCAAACTTGGCACAAATACTCCATATGCCTAAATATGAACACAGATGGAGTTTGTGGGAAATAGACCCGCAGTTGTAGTTACTGGGAGT
>NW_026846588.1:124236273-124390318 GCF_025583915.1 Anolis sagrei ordinatus | reverse complement strand
TATTTTCTCTGTTTGTTTGCTTTGTTCTGTTAGAAATGTAATATAATTGACTGGCTGCCCTGATACGAGAAATAAAATCTACAATCAAAGAGCATTCTGAACCCCACCAACAACACAATTGGGGCAAACTTCCCACACAGAGCCCACATGACAAATAGAAAATACTTAAGGCCATCCAGTCCAACTCCCTTCTCCAGGACAAGAATATGTAACCAAAGCCCTCCTGAGAAAGAGCCATCCAGCCATAGATATAGATAGATAGCCCCAACTTTTGAGTGAAGGAAATGGCTGAAAAATGGCAAGGCATCCCTCAACAGTACTTGCCCACTCATTGTATACATTGGGACATACCCCCTCATTTCCTTCAGATGGAAACTGAGGAGCAGTAACAGAGTGCTTTTGAAAATAAGTAGTGTATTTTCTGCCCATGAACTGAGTTGTTGACAATCCATAGAAAACTACTTTTGAAATGAGTGAGATTTGCGAATGACATTTGTGACATTACATAAAAATCTGCCCAGAAAAGAAAACAATGTCTTTAATTTTTTTTTTTAAAAAAAAAAACCCCGCTACTGTTGCTTAAGAATTTGAATATATCTAAACTAGGGCTGAGAACCAAAGTCAATCAAATTTATATTTGCCCATTGATAAGTGAAATCTGAAGAATTAAGGTGAAATTGGGGCCTAGCATGAACACAAAGTTTGTAGGTTAGAACTATGTAGGAGGTAGGTACTTTGTGGTAAAATAATATGAATGATGGTCTATTTTATAATGTTGTTTAAACTGCTTCTTAAAATTTTTGTTTGTTCCAGGATATAAACCTTTTGGGTGAGCCCTCAGAAAACACTTCCTTAGCCACAAGCCATAGCTGACACAGCTGCTCTGTGAGAGATGACCAAATATGTTTAAGAATTAAAAGCCAGCAGTTTTAGGGGCCACCTGGGAGATGGCCTCCACCCTGTTAAACCCAATAAATCATCTTTCCCCTCATTATGGGCTTAACCCATGGGGACTCTCTGCTGTGCAGGCCACACTTAAACTGAATTGCGTAATGGCACATTTGTACATCAGCACATTGTAGCAGGGTCTGCAAAAGGGAAGTTCTCAGTCAACTGTGTGCAGTGTTGCTCTCATTTTACAAAACAGATAATCCCAGCTCACAGTGGGAACTGATTTTTGCTGGCCTGGCAACCATAAATCTGATTTGTTAGGATTACATTCAAGGCATGCATTCGAGAGTGTGGAAGAGTGAAGAGTAACAAACAGTTTGTCACTCTACTTAAAGTGGAACAGCCTGTGGTGGGTGTTCACTATGATTTCTCTGAACAAGCCAGATAAACTACAGCTAAAATCACAGTTCCAGTTCTGATAACAGCAAACTTTGGTAGAAAGCTGAAAATGGAAGTTGATGCTTCAATCTTTCCTTACACACACATCAGAACTTTAAAAGACTACTATTGTAGGAGAATAGTCAGGACTACTATTTGATCTGCATAGACAAAGCAATGGTATTCTCCATAGTCACCTATGGATGTGAGAGCTGGACCATAGGGAAGGATGAGCGAAGGAAGATAGATGCTTTTGAACTGTGGTATTGGAGGAAGGTTCTGAGAGTGCCTTGGACAGCAAGAAGATGCAACCAGTCCATACTTCAGGAAATAAAGCCTGACTGCTCATTGGAGGGAAGAATAGTAGAGGCAAAGATGAAGTCCTTTAGCCACATCATGAGAAGAAAGGAAAGCTTAGCAAAGACAATGATGCTGGGGAAAATGGAAGGAAAAAGGAAGAGGGGCCAACCAAGGGAAAGATGGATGGATTGTATCCTTGAAGTGACTGGTTTGACTCTGAAGGAACTGGGGGAGGTGATGGCCGACAGGGCACTCTGGCGTGGGATGGTCCATGAGGTCACGAAGACTCGGAAGGCGAAAGGGAGGGAAGGAAAGAGAAGGCATATACATAAACTGCTAAACTATGCTTTTGAACTATACCAATAAGACACCGAAGAAAGATAGGTTCTTGTGGGTTTTTTCGGGCTATATGGCCATGTTCTAGAGGCATTTCTCCTGACGTTTCGCCTGCATCTATGGCAAGCATCCTCAGAGGTAGTGAGGTCTGTTGGAACTGGGAAAATGGGTTTATATATCTGTGGAATGACTGGGGTGGGCCAAGGAGCTCTCCCACCCCAGTCATTCCACAGATATATAAACCCATTTTCCTAATTCCAACAGACCTCACTACCTCTGAGGATGCTTGCCATAGATGCAGGCGAAACGTCAGGAGAAATGCCTCTAGACATGGCCATATAGCCCGAAAAAACCCACAAGAACCTAGTGATTCCAGCCATGAAAGCCTTCGACAATACATAAGAATAATTCTACAGTTCCATAGTCTTGCATGTTGGCTTCATATCTTGACTTAGCATAAGATATGGATTCTACTCTTTAACTCTGTGACTTGGGACCAAGGCTACATCAACACCGGTCACTTAATCCAGAGACAGTCCAAAGTATTGTGCTCTTGACCAGTCCCAGATGGATTGTGATGGTGGCCAGACACACCAGGCCAAACCTTTTATGGCATCCAGGTGGGCCAAGATCATCATCCCCGTTTCCTCCATGTTACAGTATCCACAGCCATGGAACTCCCTGTGAGCTTCTGGCCATCACACTTAATTTTCCTGCAGTCATAACAGGGAACCCATGTAGCCAACAAAGTGATTGCACAGTATCCTGGGGATAGGTAGATCACACCCATTTTGGACTGATTCACGCCCAGAGGTACACCACCACCACCATCCTTTCTCTGTGCTGACAGTGAGATACCACCACAATGGGGAGTGGTGGCAGCAACACAGGTGGTCAGGAAGGCTGATGCAGTCCCAGTGGGGTTGGACCAGTTGGAGACCAGCTCCAAATTCAGCACATACGTGTTGGATCCAGGACTGCTCCAGGGCAGACATACAGATATACTTGCCCAGTTGTTGTTGTTCATTCGTTGTTTGTAATCTTTATGATAGATCCACTCCTTGATCAGGTTAAGTTTGTTAGAATGTTCTGGACTAAACATAAGTGATCCATGCCATGCTTTCTATTGGGCGTCTAAGAAAGCCAAAAGAGAATTTCTCAAGCTATCTCATATGGGAGATCAAGCATTATTGCTACGTATTTTCCAAGAACCAAAATTAAAATTGTGCCAATTTAATTCCATTGTTTTTTAATTCCCTGAAAACATGCCAGGAACTAGCACTGAAAGGTTCAGGGACAATAATTTCAAGTAGCAATAGAGGGGAAAACTTAACCTGCTGCCTTAGGAAAGAAATGGAAGAATGACATATACAGTACATCCTTTAAGTATTTGATGAGTCTGCATTATTCCTTCAGAAACTGCAGGACTCAAAACACGACATTACAATATACAGTAATTAGTTTATTTCAGCTTAGTAGTGTCACTGAGAAACACCCTTGATACTATTTGTGAAATACATCAAAGTTAGCTATATGACAACAGCTGCCATGGGAAGATGTTTAAAATACCCTCTGCATACAGACTAGTGTGTGTATTTGCCTTGTTTACAGTAAAAAATACTGTAATAAAGGTGGTAAGAGCTACTAAGGTTGAAAAATACCTTTTTTATATCTAAGGGAGCAAGAGTGGGTATCAATGTCACTAAATGCAATTTCTTGGAACCAGTTTGGGTACAGGAGTTTCTTATGTGGCTCACTATCACTGGAAGAATTCATCTAAGCAAACCTTGTTTTGCAAAAGTTCTGACATCTTCAAACAAGCGGGTTCAAGCTCAGGAATTGTATTCACATACTCCCTTGGTCTTCTTTCATTTGAAATATTGGGAACATAAAGGGAAAGAGATCCCTCTCCCTGATTTCAGATATTCAGCAGTTACATACAAAAACTTTACAGGGAAAACCAGCTGATCCCTAATCCATCTAAAACACAGACATGTGCTTTTCATCTCAAGAACAGACACACATCCCGAGCTCTGAGGATCACTTGGGAAGGAATCCCACTGGAGCATTGCAGCGCAGCCAAATACCTGGGAGTCACTCTGGACTGTGCTCTTACCTACAAGAAGCACTGCCTGAACATCAAGCAAAAAGTGAGTGCTAGAAACAATATCATACGAAAGCTGACTGGCACAACCTGGGGATCACAACCAGACACAGTGAAGACATCTGCCCTTGCGCTATGCTACTCTGCTGCTGAGTACGCATGCCCAGTGTGGAACACATCTCACCACACTAAAACAGTAGATGTGGCTCTTAATGAGACATGCCGCATTATCATGGGGTGTCTGCACCCTATACCACTGGAGAAATTACACTGCTTAGCTGGTATTGCACCATCTGACATCTGCCGGGAAGTAGCAGCCAATAGTGAAAGGACCAAGGCAGAGACATCTCCAGCTCATCCCCTGTTTGGGTATCAGCCAGCACATCAAACGACTTAAATCTAGAAATAGTTTTCTAAGATCTACAGAGACACTCGCTGGAACACCTCAGCAAGCGAGAGTCCAAAAGTGGCAGGCTCAAACCCAGAACCTCAACCAATGGCTGATACAAATGAGAGACTCCCCCCTGGGCACACAGAAGACTGGGTGACTTGGAAGGCGCTGAACAGACTGCGCTCTGGCACCACAAGATGCAGAGCCAAGCTCAAGAAATGGGGCTACAAAGTGGAATCCACGACATGCGAGTGTGGAGAAGAGCAAACCACTGACCACCTGCTGCAATGCACAATGGAGGACCTTCTTGCAGCACCACCAGAAGCACTCCAAGTGGCCAGATACTGGTCAAAGGACATTTAATCAACTGCAAATTTTGTGTTTTGTCTGTCTATTTGTTTTGTTCTGTTAGAAATCTAATACAATTGACTGGTTGCCCTGACACGACAAATAAATAAATACAAAAACTAAGCAAGAGGACCACTAAATTTAAAAACTACAGCTCCTATCGCCACCCACACATCACCCTGCAATTTGAGTATGCAATCACAGCAAAATTCCCTTATATGGAGGGCTTCTCTCTCACAGTATAAACGTGTGCAGTTTCATTTATCTGGGAAACATCAACTTCAAAAAAATTTTAACATATGAGACACACTCAGAGGCTGGAGGTCAGCTAGGTTGATTTTGTTGTTGTTATTCCTCAGAGTTTTAAACTATGTGACAAAATCATGTATGTTTATAATTTTTTTCCTAATTGTTCAATTTTTATGGACCCGAGAAGATAGCAAAAAAACAAAACCCTGTTTATGTCTTGGAAAGCTAAGGCTCTCTCAAACCACTTTTACCTCTCTCGAGTGTCATTGTCCTTGTCCAGCCTCATGCGTGCTACCTAACGTTACTTTTGGGATGACTCCTGAAGCAAAGTTAGCATCTTTCTCACTTTAGTTAACCAAAATTGCAGGCTCAACATCAAGTTTAATCTGGCATGTCACTTTAGGAGTTCTGCTTCTTTTTGGAAAGGATTTTTTTTTTAAAGAAAAGAACATTTTGCTCATGCAGCTTCTACAAGAGCAAACAAAGCATAGCTCTCCTGAATTCTGCAAAACCAAAAGTTGGCTTGCAGGAGTTGTTTACTTTTGGTGAAAGAGGGAAAGAGGGAGGGTGGTGGAGTGGGGAAGAATCTCCTCACACATTTGTACTGCCAGCTGCAGTAGTGGGAGTGGTGGTGGTGGAGGTCTGGCTTTTTAAAAACAACTTATGCAGCTGCATGATGGGATCTTGTTTCAGATGTGAGCTACAGGAACAGGTGAGGGACCCATGGGCAAAGAATGCAGACTTCAGGACAAAAAAGGCAAAGGAGAGCTTCACTCTTTTCTTTTTCTCAGTGAGAAAGGGGGCCGGAAAGTGTCTTAAGACGGCTTTTGTAAGACTTAGCATGTTCCTCTGTCTTTCAGAGGCAGTAAGGCTACCTAGAAATCTGCATGCTGTTTGTGGGCACTGTGTCTGTTTCAAAGTGACATAAAACATTGATATTGTAGGCCGAAGTGCAACGAATTCATAAATAATACTCACACATGGTAACTGAACCAGAAACTTATCTACAGGACAGGCATGTAGCCGGGGGAGGGGGGAGGGGGCTTGAGGGGCTTCAGCCCCCCCAAATTCTCATGGTGGTCCGCGAGAAGGCCTTACTGGTACATTATTTAAACTGTTATGTTTATTCATATCATGATCTGATCACCATGCTCAATATATCCCATATGCATGGGGGTATTGGGGTAATGATACAAAAAGGTTTGCTAGGGTAGACCCTCTTTCACTCAGACTCAGCCCCCCCCCCCCAAATCAAACTCAGCCCCTCTCGAATCAAAATCCTGGCTATGGGGCTGCTACAGGATGTCCCAAAAGTCTCCATATATAGGAAAAATTAAACCCATATTATGGAATGGCTTACGATATTCCCTATTCTTTCTCCACTTGACTTTTATTTAAAAATAAGTCAAGTATATAAGGAAAAATATTAGAAACATGGATCATTTAAAGGTATGCATTTGAAATGTGATTATTTGCATAACTACAGATCTCTTGGAACATGTTTGCCATGAGTGAGGGAGAAGATTTCATGAGTGTGTAGAAAGTGGTGGTAAATATTTTGTAAAATTCTGCAATGAATATTTCATAAATAAAGGTATATCAAGCTACAATCTACCTATGTATGGCAACTTTTTGGACACCCTTGTACTATGTCTTATGTTTTGATAGTCAAATGAAATTGCCGGGGGGGGGGGGGGGTTCATGTCAGGAGCAACTTGAGAAACTGCAAGTTTCTGACTTCTGGTGTGAGAGAATTGGCTGTTTGCAAGAACGTTGCCTAGGGGATGCCCAGATGTTAAATGTTTTACCATCCTTGTGGGAGGCTTCTCTCATGTCCCTGCATGGGGAGCTGGAGCTGACAGAGGGAGCTCGGCCCACTCTCTCCAGATTTGAACCACTAACCTGTTGGTGATCAGTCCTACCGGAACAAGGGCTTAACCCACTGCACCACTGGGGGCTCCATTGCAAGGGTTAATTGATATACTACAATTTTGCGCAGAATACTAAGTTTGAAGCTCTGCTCCCTGCATTTCTTTTGCTGGTGACCATTTAATGCACTGAGAAATACACTTACCAATCTTTGCATGAGTATAAGTGTAATCAGCAACCCAAGAAAGAGCCTTCCATTGTGACTACTGAAATTTGCTTGAAGTGATACCAGGTCACTATCCTCTTTGGCTAGGCCAAACAACTCATTATCCTGCTACCAAGAATCATGTCCCAGTTTTGGGTGTAGACAATCTGTCAATCTGATTATCTATCTCAGCAAGCTTTTCTCAGGCAGAGACATCCTACTTTCTCTACTTGAATTTTAGTTAAACTTAATTTGAGACAAGTAGAAATTAATCTCAGGAAAGCTTTCAAGATTCCCCATGAAGCATAACTGTAGATTGTGACTTTCTAAAGCTGTAGTAACTGCCTTAGGTATGCATGCCTTAGGAATGCATAGGATGAATAAGAAATCCCCTCTGAGACAGCCAACATATTTCACTTCTCCATGACCTCATAAGCCAAACCAAAATTTTCCTGGTGGTTTCCTTCTAGGGTCATAATGTCCAACTTTATAAAAGGGAAAGGGAAATAAATACGCTAGGACTCAAAATCCTCAGGCTTGGTTTTGTCGCATTTCACTTGTAGAACCACTCCATCTTTTGTTCATATCAAGCAACAGGGCTTGTTTTTTCGCAGTATCCTCTATGAAAATCTCCTGCATTTTCTGTATGCATTCTTCAGAATTTATACATCCCTTTATGCACTCTTCCTTTTTGGAACAGTTTCCCCATTGACTAAAAACATATTTGTGCTTTTAGTCATTTTCATTTTTATAATGGATGCATCATTTCAAGTACATGATATTTTAAATGTACACACCTTAAAGTGTGGTTTGCCTCACAATGAGTCACAGGAGATGAGAAGAGGTGATTCTGACAGGAAACTGGGGGGGGGGGGGCAGTACTTATTGGGATAAAGTGACATGTTAGGAGGTCCTTGCAGAATGTCCATGCAGGGAAAAGAAAACAACCTGATCCGAAAGAAAGACTCATTGAAAGATCAGCTGAGATTTAGAGAACTTTAGTTATGTTGGAAGTGAAGGTTTGCCACATCCTTAAACCTCATCAATAATGGACTGGATGAAGGCAAACAAATTGAAACTTAATTCAGACACAACAGAGGTACTCCTGGTCAGTTGGAGGGTAGATAAGGAAATGGGGCATGAGCCTGTGCTGGATGGGGTTACACTCCTCCTGAAGACACAGGTCCGCAGTTTGGGGGTCCTCCTGGACTCAACTCTGAACCTGGAGGTCCAGGTGTTGGAGGTGGCTGGGAGGACCTTTGTACAATTAAAACGTGTGTGCCAACTGCGCCCCTTCCTTGAGAAGCTAGATTTGGCCATGGTGGTACATAACTTAGTTACATCCCATCTGAATTACTGTAAGGTGCTCTACGTGGGATTGCTTCTGAAGAGTGCTCGGAAACTTTAGATTGTCCAAAGAACTGCAGTCCGGTTGCCCATTGGGGCTGGGTACAACCCCCTTGTTGGACAACCACCCTGTTGCAGCAGCTCCACTGGCAGCCAGTCTGTTTCCGTGCACAATTCAAAGTGCAAGTTATGACCTTTAAAGCGCTAGATGGTTCAAGTCCAGACTATTTGGCTGACCGAATCCCCTTGTACAGACCTGCATGGACCCTGTGATCTTCAGAAGAGGCCCTTCTCTCAGTCCCACCTCCATCTCAAGCTAAGTTCGTGAAAATGAGTGAGAGGGCCTTCTCAGTGTTTGCCCTTCGACTCTGGAACTCCCTTCTTCCCAAGGAAGCCAGAGTAGCCCCCTCCTTGCTGTCCTTCCAGTGGCAGGCTAAAACCTTTCTATTCCGACAGGTTTTTAAAGATAGAGGTGTTTAAGATCTAGTCAGGTGGTGCTGTGGTTTAACATTGAATTTGTTTTGATGGATTTTAACTATGAATTTTTTAATGCTGTTTATGTTTAATTCTGTTTCAATGATTGCATATTTGTACATTTTAAACTGTATATTAATGCTTTTATGTCAAGCTACTTTGGGGGGATAAAGTTTGGTGTAAATAAATATAATAATAATAATAATAACAACAACAACAAAACATTAAAAAGTTGGGTAACTAAGTGGAGACAAATGGAATCATTTCAAAGAAGGAGAAGTAGTTCAAGTGTGTACAATCCAGTTCTTTGTCAACAAAAAGGTAATTTACCTGGAAATGAGTTTGCCTGTCTGAAATCTAGCAAAAACAGAATCAAAACTGAGGGTTCATCTACACTGTAGAATGAATTCAGATCAACACTACTTTAACTGCTATGGCTCAATGCTATGAAATCCTGGGAGTTATAATTTTAAGGCGTTTTTGGGTTTCTATGCCAAAGGGTGCTGGTATCTCACCAAATGACAAATCCCTGGGTTCTATATCATGGAGCCAAAGCAGCTAAAGTAGTGGTAAACTGCATTTGTTCTGCATCCTAAATTCTATTACGTGAAGTAGGAGGTGAAACCTCCATGTCACAGAGGTCTATGAAAAGAACTATAACTCAGGATAGATGTATGTACAAACATACAATTTTAAGATATTTAAAGCATTATATAAAACAAACAATTTAGATCAGAATAGCCTGCACACATGTTAAGGGGTTATACTTTTATCTCGCAAAGAAAGTCTGGCCTGTAAAGGGGGCAAGAGTAAGAGATTAGAAATCTCTGCCAGGTGCTTGACACTAAGGGCTTGTCTACACCAGTCATTTTACCCAAAATAAACCAGAAGTCAAACCTGGATGTCTAGATGATATTCAGGGTTTTCTGGTCTGGTCTGTAATGCAGAGTAGACTTAGCTGAATCAATTTACCCCGAGGTAAAGTAAAACTGGAGAAAACACTGGAGCTTCACCAAAACTCCGGAGCAGCCCCATACTTCGGGGTGAGTGTGGACAGCAGACCGGCTCCAAAGCAAACTGATCCAAAGCACTACCCCCTTTTCCTTACTCTCAGCAGTCCAGGGGGAAAGGGAATGGATAGAATGATGTTTTCTTCCCGTTACCATGGCAGCCAACTGTAGAGATATCAACAAAGGGGCATGGCAATGACCAGGAGTTCTTCAGAGCTCTCCAGTTGGCTGACTTGGTGAAAGGGAAAACAGGAGAGGTAAGGGTGACAGTCCAGCCAAGCCAATCAGTTTTGGCCCAACTGGGAATTGGAGCAGAGCAACTGTTCAACTCCATGACCTTTGGGATCTTCCCAGGGCGTTCCTGCTTCGGATTGGCCCCAGATTTTTCTGTCGGTGTAGAAGAGCCCTGAGTGTGGTGAGGTACACATGATGAAAGACAATATGCACCATTTTAAGACTGACAGTAGATGTGCTCCCTTCCCAGATTTCAATCAAGCCTAGGCACTAGGTTAGGGAGGTAGTGCAGTTGAGGTTTCCATATCTTTCTTTCAGTTTGAAGCATGTTGGTTTTTCTTTATTTTGAGCTTTGTGAAACAATCCCAGGGTTAAAAACTAACAAGTACTGAACCACTCACATGCTTTTAAGGAATTCTGATGTAAACTGCTGGATTAAAATGTGTAATAGGTAAAGGTAAATGTTTCCCCCTGACATTAAGTCTAGTTGTGTCCGACTCTGGGGGGTGGTGCTCACCTCCATTTCTAAGCTGAAGAGCCAGCATTGTCCATAGATGCCTCCTAGATCATGTGGCCAGTATGACTGCCTTTACCTTCCCACTGGAGTGGTACCTATTGATCTACTCACATTTGCATGTTTTTGAACTGCTGGGTTGACAGAAGCTGGGGCTAAGAACAGGAACTCACTCTGTCCCCAGATTCAAACCACCAATCTTCCAATCAGCAAGTTCTGCAGCTTAGTAGTTTAACCCGCTGCGCCACTGCGGCCCCATAATATCATTTTTAAAATCAGCTTTCTATTTTAATCTTTTCCCATGTTGCCACATAAACCTAGTTTTTGAAAGATATTAAGATATGAGTGGAGCACATGTAAGTTTGTCTGTTGGTTAAATTGATGGAAGGCATAATGGATATAGAAGAACAAACCCCAATGAAACCAAAGTTGGCACAGCTTCTGAAAAAAAAAAGGTTTATCTTGCTATCTTTTATTTTAAATGAGGTGATCCAATCGATACTTATGTTTGGATTTCAGGACTTAAATCTAACTAAGGCACTGCCAAAAGATTCTGAGAAAACTTGGCACTCATAGAATAAGATCTCATGGAATGGTAACAAGTTAAAAATGGTTAAACGCTTTAAAAATAGTAAATGGAAGGCAATAAGCAAGTAATGAGGGAAGAGGAGCATCTCTCAAAAATCTAGATCAAAGGTCCTCAAACTACAGCCACGGCCACCAATGTCACATCCCCAGCCCTTGTCGCCACTGCTGCACACATTATTATTATTATTATTATTATTATTATTATTATTATCTTTATTTATGCCCCGCAAAATCTCCCAAAGGACTCGATGCGGCTTACAAAGGCCATATATAAGCTGCATGGGCACACACATGCACCCATTGCCGCTGCACATGTGCCCACCACTGAACATGACACCAGCACATGTACACCCGCCACTGCATGCCACATGTACCACACCCTCTGCTGTGGAAAGGAGGAAGGAGGGAAGGGGGAAGAGGGGAAGTATGGAAGACTTTAGCCAAGTAATATTCTAACAGTCACAGATAAAGACAAAGAATAAATCTTGACAAGAAAAGAGTGACAAATTCTGAATTGACTTGAAGGTACACAACAACAACAATCCTAATTAACTTATCTATCTCATCAGTCAAAAGAAGGCCCAAACTTCCCATTGAAATACCATATTTTCTCGAATGAAATACACATATTTTTTGGCTTAGTTGCTTAGAAAATTGGAGATGCCCATTATATTCGATGGCACAATAGAATCACTTGCCAAAAGGTGTCTGTACCCCTTCATCAGGCTGAGCTAGTGAACTTGCCAGCCTCAGCCTGATGGAGGAACAGCGGCTTCCCAAGTGGTCTCATTCGGTTCACCAGCCTTGACTTGGTGGGGGGAGCCACTTTTCCTTGCCTCCAAGCTGAAAGCATAAGGGACTTCCCACCACCACCACCAATCCCAAGCCATTCGTATTAGCTTCCCAGCTGAGAGGTTAAGGAGAAGGGACTCCCTCCATTCCCATGCTTTAAAATAAGAAAAAGAAAAGTCGTTGGGAAAAAGGACTTTTTTGGACAGTGGGGTAAGTTTCAATTCTTAAATTTTTGGCGCAGGCCATACTCACATATTGGATATTGCCTTGTAAGTTAAACACATTTCATCAGAATTGCGGATCCCTCATGCCCAATGTCTTTGTATATGTGGGTCTGGGGAAAGAGAGGATTTAACACATTGCCCACTGTATAATGACCCTTGAAACAATCTTTTGGGAGCCGTTTTGGAAGAAAGGGCAGCATGGCAACAGTCAGCAGTTATCTGTGACTTGTTGGCGGATTATTCCAAAGATATAACATTGAAGGTTGCCACATTTGCAGTCGCAGCCCAAAAAATCTGAGCCAAACTAGTAAAGTCCACAGCAGAAGCTAGAAATGGAAATTAAGATATTTTGGGGATGATACAAACCAGACATTTGTAATTGTTATTATGTCACTACTATAATTTTAAAGAGCTAGTATACGGAACTTGTTTTAATACTTGTATTGGAAAGTGCTTATTGTACTTTTAAAGGTTGTATATTTTATGTCATGGCCTATGGCTAGTACAATAAACAATTCATTCATTTATCAGAATTACAATGACTAACAAAAAAAATGCACACTTCTAATTGTTATGATCATTTTTTTCCAAATTCTATGAAAGTGATGCCAGAGAAGGAATGGGGGTGAACCAGTTAACCTTTTTTTAAAAAAATGTCCAGTTTAATTATTTTGGCAAAAGGATTGCTCATGTTAAATCATCGAGCTGGACAGCATTTTCAGAAAAGATAGTCACTGCTTTATTGATACATCCAAAACAAATGTAAGAATGTGAACTCTGGCTGCTAAGGGGGAAAAAATTGTCCACTGTTACTAAGAGGAGCTTCTCTGTTTAGTATAAAAAATATTTGCATTTTATTCTATGTGCCACGACTACCAAGAAAACCAGAACTGGAGTTGGATACAAAATCAGGACATTTTCATTATAAAAGTGTAGGCTGGTGTTACTTCTTTATTATAGGTCAGTCTACACTAATGGTTTCTCCCAGTCTCTGGCTTACATAGATAACATATGCTTCTCAACCCATTATCCTAATTCTGTTTCTCCACTAATGTTCACATTTCTCTCATATTACTTTTATTATAAGTTATTTTTTCAGGAGTTACTGCTCCTGAGCAAAACCTCATCAGATTTGTTCCCATGTAGCATGTTAACTCCCACCAGTGGGAATGGATTCAAAACCATAGAATCTGTTTACTGACATTTTCAGTTTCCTCTACTTCACTCCTCACTTCCCTTTCAACATCACTCAGGCATTATTGCTTGTGTCTCTTCAAGTTAGCTGTCACCTTATGGTGACCACATGGATTTCACAAGATTTTCTTTGGGCAAGACATTCTCAGAGATGGTTTTGCTACTTCCCTCCTCTTAAATATAGTCCATGTTACCTGCTATTCATTGCTGGTATCTCATTTGAGTACTAACTAGAGTTGACCCTGCTTAGCTTTTGATGCCTGAAGGCAGTCAGAAAATAAAATGTACAATCGGAAACAGTTTTTTTGTGCAACTGGTATGATGGGCTTTAATTAGAAACAACGTTATTTCATAAAACAAGTCAATGAGAAAAAGATGAAGAAATAGATTTTTGGAAAATATGTTATATTGATAACATACTATTGGAAGGAAAGACCTGACTGTTCTGTCTTTAACTAGCATTTTCTCTTTGACTCAACTGTGTTCCTGCAGATATGGTCAATTGCATCCAACTAACCACAGCTATGGGATTTACTGGTACCTGGAAAATATAATGCTGAAAATAACATATGGTGCTTGGCAGATCAGGAGAAATGTCTTCTTGGGGCTAAGCTTTCGTTTTTTTCTGGAATTAGATGACAAATTAGAATAAACCCCCATCCTTCTCCTCCCCTTCCTTGGTTCTTTCCTTAAAGAGAGTTTGATTAAGTTTTTGGACAAGAACCAACTGGTTGCTGCTTTTGTGTGTGTGTAAGGGATACTTTTCACTGTGAACTACAATAACTATACAGCTGTGAACAGTCATGGAGGGGGTGCTGAAATGGTAGCATTATCTCACCATCCCTGCTCTAATGCTTTCTTCTTCATCTTTTCTTGCCTGGATTTTGATGGCGTTTGTGGACAGGAAGTCCCTAATATTTTTAAAGGCTATTTTTCACTGTGCACCTACAGAGCTGCATAGCTGTGCACAACCACTTCACAGTTGCAAAAGTGAATATTCAGACACTGGGCCTCCCCCCGACCCCCCAAAAAAGAAAACCACCAACTGCAGTACTTTTTCTTGTTGTGTGGCACTTAGTTCCATTATAAACACAGTAGAGGATAAACTATTCTCATTACTCTGTGCTCCCTAAGTAGTGATTGCATTTTGGATTGGGGAGTGGAGTTGAAATACTGGCACCATTATACTTCACCAAGGATACAGGCTCCAGTGTAGATACTACCAGCCACTTTGATACCGTGACCAAAGCAAAATGTGTAAAAGAGGAGATGCCTTCCATCTTTAATAGCATCTCAGGAAAAGGAGTTTTGGCTATAGTAGTTTGTCATTTGAAAAAAGGAGACATGTTTTCTTTTGCATCTGACTGCAGGAGGTAGGTGCGGAGCCATCTTTTGTAATTGAGAAACAACCTGCGACTATGAACTGATAATTGTATTCATCTTCTCACTTCTATACATGTAATGAGAAATGTTTGATTGCTGGCAAAAAGTGATTTTCCCATCACCATTTTGAGAATGCCAGAACAGTCTTAACTAACATTTACTTCTCCACCATCTTTTTCTGTGTGAATGATTCAACATGAATGAAACAAGTTTTTATGGAAACCCATTGTTGACCCAAGACTTCATCACACTAGAGAATGAATCCGCTTTAAATCCGCTTTCTGCCTCCTGCAGAATTCTGGGGTTTGTAGTTTAGTGAGGCTGTTAAAGTCTCCTCCCTAAACTACAAACCCCAGAATTCTGAAGGAGGCAGAAATCAGATTTAAAGTGGATTCATTCTCTAGAGTGATGAGGCCCTTAGAGTCAGCACTATGGTACAATGATCTGAGATTCAATTCCCCATTGAGTTTCATTTTCAGCCAATCATTCTGTCTCAGCCTGATATAGCTAACAGGACCATAGAGATGATAAAAAGAGAAGGAAAAGAAGACTCAATTTACCTTCAGTTCCCTGGAGGGAAATTAGAAAATACATTAACTAATAAAAGGAAGAATATAGTCCAATTCATGTAATAATAATAATAATGATGATGATAATGATAATGATAATAATAAGTCATCAGAACAAATGCAATTAAGGCCAGGATCGAAAAATCAGCTGATGGCCCAAAATGCAGACTGTGCAAGGAAGCTGATGAAACCATGGACCATCTCCTGTTGCAAGAAAATCGCACAAACTACAAACAAAGACACAACTCAGTGGTCCAAATGATTCACTGGAACTTATGTCACAAGTACCACCTGCCAGCAGTAAAGAATTGGTGGGATCATAAACCTGCAAAGGTAGTGGAAAACGAACACGCAAAAATACTGTGGGACTTTCAAATCCAGACTGACAAAGTTTTGGAAAACAATACACCAGACATCACAATTGCAGAAAAGAAAAAAGTTTGGATTATTGATGTTGCCATACCAGATGACAGCTGAATTGACGAAAAACAACAGGAAAAAGTCAGCCGTTATCAAGACCTCAAAATCGTGCTGGAAGGAGTCCAGGAGGAGGACCACCTTAAAAGAGTGTGGGAGTTAGACTGTAATAAAGTAATACACCCACAAAACTGGAAAGGAATGTGGAATATGCGTATTTTAAAAAATATGTCAATAAGAATAAAAGAGAACTATTATAAAGTGGTGTGGAGGTGGTACCTCACACCAATCAGATTAAATCAAATTGACAAGAAACATTCTAAGCAGTGCTGGAGGGGTTGTCAAGAAACTGGCACATATATACACATGTGGTGGTCTTGCAAATATGTTCAAAAATTTTGGGAAAATGTATTTCAAGAAATAAGAAGAATCACCCAAATAGAGATAACAGGAACACCGGAGATAGCACTGCTGTCATTTATTGACAATGTTAAAATACCAAAAGAACTAAAAGAATTAATTGCCAATCTGGTAACAGCAGCAAGATTATTAATAGCTAAAAAATGGAAAGAAGGAGGGGAGTGTCAATTGGAAGAGTGGTATAGGGAGATCTGGGACATCGCAATAAACGATAAACTGACAGGAAACATTAAGGTTAAAAGAGGATTATCAAAAAAAGATGATTTTGGGAAGATTTGGGGGAAATTGATAGAATATGTATATATAGAAGGTAAGGGGACCAAACCTGTAATAGAAACAACTGATTTTTGGGAATAAATATTGTAATTGGCTGGTCGGGGGTGAAGGGTTAGCACTGGGTGATTGGATGTATTGAAGCAGGAGAATGAAATATTATAGCTATCAAGATATACATGTTCTGTACAATTGTTAATGGGAAGTGATAAGTAGAAGAATGTTTAAATACTGAATATGTTAAAGCTACAATAAATAAAATTAAAAAAAACAAAAACAAAAACAAAATCGAATTGCAAAGGCTCTGGCATAAACCTGTACAGGTAGTCCCAGTGGTCATCGGCACACTGGGTGCCATGCCAAAAGACCTCAGCCGGCATTTGGAAACAATGAACATCGACAAAATCATGATCTGTTAACTGCAAAAGGCCACCTTACTTGGATCTGTGCGCATCATTCAAAAATACATCACACAGTCCTAGACGCTTGGGAAGTGTTTGACTTGTGATTTTGTGATATGAAATTCAGCATATAGATCTCGTTTGCTGTCACATACTGTGTTTTGTGTTAATAATAATAATAATAATAATAATAATAATAATAATACTTTATTTGTAGACTGCCCTATTTCATTGAAGGGACTCAGGTGGTTTCCAACATTTATGGCAAACATTCAGAGTCAACAACCAGAAGACATATAAACAAGTTACATCAAAACAGAACACATGAAACAATATAGGGAGAAATAATCAACCATCTAATTTCTCCATGTTTCTTATTACACCTATTTTCATCCAAGAGGCCAGCCCAAGCTGAATCATTTTCAGTTCTGCTATCCAGCTAGAGAAATTCAATACTCCCAGTGAGTGAAGGAGCAATGTTTCCCTTTAGCAGTAGAAGAAATGAACAAGTGAAGGCCACAAAAGGGGAAAATGAATTCCACTGTGGGCTAATGTGCTTGCCCAAGCCATTTTACACAATCAAAGCACTGTGTAAAGAAACAAAGGCCTTGCCTAAAGGAAATCTTTTGTAAGAGATAGTTAAAATTGTGTGTGCTGATTCAAGCTCAACATGATAAAAAGTCAATGAAAGTCGGGACTCTGATATGGGAGTAATCAAGCAACCCTAACACAATAGTCAAGATGCAGCTTTCTGATATGACAAACTATCTTGATGCAAATATGATTATCTTAATTTGTCTTCAGCATTACAAAGAGATTAACATTTACACTGGAGGGGGGGCTTGGTTACAACTTCCTGAAACCCCTAACAAACAAGGGGGAATTGCAGCTTCCAAGAGGAACAATTTCCATGCTCCACAAAATGGAATGGGAAGAGAAATGTGGCAGCACGTTTAAGGCTAACTGGTTTTCACTTTTGCATGATCTTTCATGGATATAAACCCACTTTTTCAGAGGCAGTATCAAGAAGTGGGTTTATATCCACATATCCATGAAAACATCTTGTTTGACTTATACATTTGCAAAATAGTAACAACAAAATCAACTACCCTCCATACAATCTTCTTTAAAAGAAAACCAAAAGGTGAAGACTGGTTTGGACCCTCTTTCTTGCTTAAGGAAGAAGGCTGTGACAAATAAGTGTAAAACAAATTAGAACAAATTGCATCTTATAGCTAAGGGAACTGAAAGAGTTTGTTGGTTTTTAAACTGTATCCTTTCTTTCTTTTTTGATTGATGTATATGATCAATAATCAATTGATAAGGCCTTTCCAGTTCTAAAATACTTCAGGATATAGCTTGTGTCAAGTGTATGCATTTGAAAGCATTTGAAAATAAAACAAACCCTGCTCAGGCAAGACCAAATCAAGTAAAGCTTTTTTATATATATAATCAGTGAGAATCCATGAGGATATTTCTACAATATAGATTCTTCTCTACATTGCAGACACAAACTTTCAAGGTATTATGTACCTTTCTTTCCATAAACATAAGGGCACATGCTCTATAATCCTGAGACAAAGAAGGATGGGGTCTCAGGAGTCCATAATATGACCTGGATTCTGTGGCACTTACTGTCTTCTGCATCTCACTGTTTTAAAGGCAACATGTGTTGTTGTTGTTGTTGTTCATTCGTTCAGTCGTCTCCGACTCTTCGTGACCTCATGGACCAGCCCACGCCAGAGCTCCCTGTCGGCCGTTACCACCCCCAGCTCCTTCAAGGTCAGTCCACTCACTTCAAGGATGCCATCCATCCATCTTGCCCTTGGTCGGCCCCTCTTCCTTTTGCCTTCCACTTTCCCCAGCATAATTGTCTTCTCTAGGCTTTGCTGTCTCCTCATGATGTGGCCAAAGTACTTCAACTTTGTCTCTAGTATCCTTCCCTCCAGTGAGCAGTCGGGCTTTATTTCCTGGAGGATGGACTGGTTGGATCTTCTCGCAGTCCAAGGCACTCTCAGCACCTTCCTCCAACACCACAGCTCAAAAGCATCTATCTTCCTTCGCTCAGCCTTCCCTAAGGTCCAGCTCTCACATCCGTAGGTTACTACAGGGAATACCATGGCTTTGACTAGCCGGATCTTTGTTGCCAGTCTGATGTCTCTACTCTTTACTATTTTATCGAGACTGGACATTGCTCTCCTCCCAAGAAGTAAGCGTCTCCTGATTTCCTGGCCACAGTCTGCATCTGCAGTAATCTTTGCGCCTAGAAATACAAAGTCTGTCACGGCCTCCACATTTTCTCCCTCTATTTTCCAGTTGTCAATCATTCTTGTTGCCATAATCTTGGGGTTTTTTTATGTTTAGGCAACATGTATTTTCCAATATTTTTCAGGTTTTCTTTGGATACACAAAGGAGGCAGAGAGCCATTATGATAGTTCATAGATATTTTTTAGCAGAAAGCTGGTTGCCCTGACATGACAAATAAAATAAGCAGAAAGCTGATTTCCTTGAGGGGCAGGAAAGCAAAAGCACGGGTTTAGCAGCTGTATTTCAAAAGTTATGCATGCTCTCACCACAAACTTGGTGCCTTTAGATACCTTGGCCATTCACGGTGCTGGTTAGGGAAAATGGGGTTTGTAGACCAATACATGTAAAACGGGCAGCAATGTTGGTACAGGAATATGGTATCTGTAGTGCAAAAGACTCAGATTCATGTCATGCTGGGGAAATTCTTACAGTGTGAGCATTTGTGAACCCGTCTTGCATAACTCTTAAAATCTGGAGATGGCTGAATAACGTCTCCAACAGTTTGAGTGTAAGAATTTCCTTGCCTTTGTTCTAGAATAGACATACCAGAATCAGCTACATGAAATACATAGGCTGCAGGGTACACTGCAAAAAAAAAAGGAAGAAGACGAGTGATGCTTATTTGCTCAAGTTGCATAAAGCATAGAATCTAGCTTTAATCTAGAATTGCCTCAATGGAGAAGTATTCACCTGATCTATTGAAGAAGATCACAAACTTTGATTAGAATCAGACTACTATTCTTTCAAGTTAACTGAAGGGAATTTGAAAAAGAGGTTGCTATACATGCACAGCAGTGGATCCCAACCTTTTTTTGACCAAGACCAGGGACCACTTTGACTAGGGACCACTCTCCAACATTAATATCAGAAGGGTTACGAATCTGTTTTTGATCAACTTTAGGTTCGCTTTGGTTATTTGGGGTGCTGATTCAGAAAATTGCATTGAATAGACCACATCAGCTCTAGTTTCTGATACAGATCATATTCCATCTAGTAGTCACCATCTGATCGCACAAAGAAAACCATATTTAATAAGCCTCAGCATTATAAGTGGGTTTCACAAGACCAGTCACTCTCATTGCAACAGTGTAGTAACAGTGAGGCAGCAGACCATATTTTAGTTCTTGCAGACCATTGGTAGTTCACGGACCACAGGTTGGGAACCACTGATGCATAGTCTTCACTCACCCACCTCTGATACAAAGTTTCTCCCTACTACATATTTAGATAAGATTAGATTTGCCTCATTCTTGCATCAAAGTGTGTTTCTGTAAGTGCACGCAATTCTTGACACATTGTTAAAGCAAAAAACAACAACAAAAACAAACCTGCAAGAGTGAAGTATGTGTTAAATGGATGTTTTGATTATCAAAATGGAAACTTTAGCTGTGGCAGAGGTTGTTTGAGTTCTTTTAGGTTCATCCCTTCCACACAGTTGGTTTGTGTGTTTAGAAAACTTGTGTATGCAATACTTTTAATCTGCGAACACAAGGCCCCCATTTTACATCTTAGTTTGTAAAGAAAGAGATGCCAAGGCGGATTTAGCAGCAGTCTATTTTTACCAGCTGAAAAACAGCTGCATGGAGTGAAGTAAAATAAATAAATTCCAGACCAAATGAAAATTTCAGCAGCATGAGATGTCTGGCTATCACCTGCCTGCCGGGTCTAGCTCAAGAAGAAACACAAGGACCTGCAACTTATTCACACATGTGGTCCTAAATTAATCTGGTTAAATATATGTACGCAAAGCAAGGATGTATTAGGGCTCACTTGAATGAACTCAGGGGAGGAACGCTCTTTGGATATTTTTCAGAGTTTGAAGTTTATTTTGGGCAGTGATTTGAAATGAAAGTTTAATAAGATGATGTGCAAATGGTATTTGGCACAAGAGGGGCTTACTGAGATGTATAAGGGCAGCTCTAACAAGTGCTGAAAATATGAGCACAACGTTGGGATATTTTATCACATGTGGTGGTCTTGAAGAAAAGTTCAGAAATATTAGACTCAAATACATTTGATATCAGAAGATACTATGGTTAAACTCAAGATGAGATGTGAAGTCTACTGTTGGAAATGCTGGACAATTGTGTAGAAAGAAAATTTGAGAGAATGTTACAATATATGAGAACTGCAGAACTATATATGAGCAAAGGTGGAATAAATAATCCCAAAGTAAGAAGGATGGGTGATGAAGATCTGTGTAATAGCATTATGCTGGATAAGGAGACATCTTTGACTAACTTTAAGAAAGTTTGAGACCTGGTCAATACATTTTCACAAGAATGATGAGGGCATTTATCAGCTTTTGAATTAAGAGGGTATTGCCTTCAGTAGAACTATGATTACAAAGAGAGTTGATTAACAAAGGAAAACTATCATCCAATAAAGAGTGGTAAGTTTGTAGTTTTTAAAAGCCACTTGTAGTTTAGAACAGGGGTTCTCAAACATTTTCAATCATGGAACACCTTTGAAATGTGAAATTCAACACAGTCCTAAATTTCATCTTGCAGCTACATACTGTATTTTTTAAATAAAATGACAATAATACTGACAAAGCATGCAACACATTAAGTTCTATCATTATTATTTTTTAACTTTTTCCACCAGTTTCACATTGGAGACAGAAAAATATGCACAAAAGAAAAAATGTAAAAAAGAAAAATCGCAACAAAAGTGTAAGACAAAACATCTGAGAATGAATTCTGAGCAAATATGTGTGTATTTGTTACACACATACAACAGGTATTTAAAGACATTATTACATTTGTTACAAGCTTTTACTTGGTTTTGTAACAAATAAGGAATGCAATGAGAAGGATGAGAATGTTTTCATTTGCACAATGAGACTGTATCTGGTTGAATTTTGGACAGTTGCAACTAAATATGCTCTGCATTGAGATGTGATCTGTATTTTGTTTTAGCAGAAACATATGCAGAGAATCATGTTTTGCATAAATAAGTAGTTGCGAAGGGCAGAATAAGTTTAATTATATCTGATAAGATTTTTAACTCGTCTTTTAGCTTATACCAAAAATCTGAGACTGACTGACTGGTTTCAGACTTTGCTTTGAGCTCAGAATCTGAAGTCAAATCAAGCAAGCATTCATATTGCTGTGATGTCAGTGTGACTGGCTTTTTGGATGCAGAATATGGATGTACAAACTAAACATTTTCTTTAATGTCTTCTTGCAATTGTTTTGGGAAATAAATAGTGCAAATTGCTTCTGGTATCTTGTTCAAATTGGGAAAATCAAGTGGAAGAAGGGAGGGAGCAGTGACCTCTCACTTCCATTCCATGATTACTTGAACTTTTTCCTTCTAGGAGTAAATTCTAACAAGAAAAATTCTCATTGACTTGTTCTGTAATGGCTGGCTAACTAGCTGACTTCAGCTGTGACATATTTTGGACAGGGATATCTATTTCCACCCACACAACCAGCTCTCTTTAAAATTCAGAAGTTTCCTGACCTGATTGTTCCAATGAGGTTTCTACATACCTAAACAAGGACAAATGATTTTTTTTTAAATCCAAGTGTGTAAATTGGAGCTGGAATTGGTAAAAGAGTAAAATGAATGACAGCAGCCCACAACTGAATATCAAAGATTTTGGTGGAAGCTGCTTTTTTCCACACACTTCTGGCTCTGTCCTGTTCCTCCAGGTTACAGGCAGAACCAGAAGTCGGTGGAAAGCCAAAATGCTATGGGAAAAGTTGCTATTTTCTTTTTCTTTAAAAAATGGTTGGCCTGGCCCGAAGGAGCCCTCTTCTCCGTTCCTTCTTTTCCAGCTTGGTTTGGCAGGTCCAAGGAGGTCAGATAAGGTTCAAAAGAGAAAGTCTGGCGCTGATGCTGCCTTTAAATATGTAGCAATTCATGAAGTTCAATATTTCACATAATAGTATCTCAAGTATCCTCTCCAAGAGTCATCAAATGGGGCTATTTTCTCTCACCATCACGGTTGCAAGCATGTTCCTTATAATGTCTTGCAGGCAACACAAGGAAACAGCCTTCTGTGCCTTGAAACAGTGGTAACCTCTCCTTTTCTCTTTGCAAACCATTCTTGTTTTTGAGCTCCTTTTTCTTAATCTACTGACACCTCTGTCTCTCCTTTTCCAAATACCTCTCTGTCCTGTCCTCTCTTTGTGCTCTTTGCCTTCAAGTCTTCTCCAACTAATGGCAATGTTATTGCTGAGTTTTCTCAGGAAAAAAAATTATTCAGAGGAGGCTTGTCATTACCTTCCTATTAGGTGAAGAGTATGACTTACCAGATTCATCCAGAAGGTTCCTCCTTGGGTTATGTATATATGCCTTGTGTATATGCCTTCAAATCACTAGTTGATGAATGGGGGCCCCATGGATTTTATAGTTTTCTTAGGCAAGGAATACTCAGATTGTTTTGTGACTTACTTCCTCTGAAATATACCTGAGTCCCCTCAGGGAGATAGAGCGGTATATAAATAAATTATTATTATTATTATTATTATTATTATTATTATTATTATTATTACTATTATTACCTACAGCAAATGGTGTTTGTTGGTGACCTGCCACCCAAGTACTGTCCCTTAGCTTTGAAAATCATACAGGATCTTGGTATTTAGACAATCATAAAATGCTGCAAACATATAATAAAGTAGTATGGAACACACGCACACTAGTTTATATTGAAGTGTGACAATGAAAAATTGACCTGGTCCTCATTTTGCATGTTTGTCCCTCTCTGTGGTATGGAAACTCACAGAATGAAAGACATTAACACACCCATCCATTAATGAGACAAAATAATTGAACAGTTAGTACCTGGATATCAACCCTGGATATTTCTAAATGTGAATGGATAAAAGAAAATGGTGTTAGAAACGTTTTCAATTTGCCTTAAAAAACCGCCAGCAGTAGTCAAAATATTGCAATTCTTGCACCACTGATAAAAATGATTTCACCTATTTTCCACACAAGATCTCTGGGTACAGCAGCATGGGGACTGTTTACAGCCGCAGTTCCTTGAAAACAGATAAGAGGCTCAATCTCTGCTGCTTAACTATAGCAAAAAGGAAGTTGTGGGACTGCTGGATCAGCAAAGTATATTGAAATCTACATCCCCTTTATATAACCTGCCACATCTGGCAGGAAATCCCTCTCTTTTACTCTTTGCGTCTGATTTCCTTTTGAGAAATATGAACTCAGTATGGTGCTTGGGGTAGTCTTCTACATCACTCTCTTTTTGGTTTCCACCCTTATTTAGTAAACAACCCCCTCTTCCTTCCTAGTTTTGCCATTCATTTTCTTAATTTAGATTATAATTCTTAGCCCCTCATGGGGAATATAAACAGCTGGGCTTTACAACAACACACTTACTCTTGAACTCTTGATGTGATATGGTTACTGCAGCTTTTGTTTACTTTGGATGCATTAATACACAATCCTAATTGCAAGCAAAAATGCATACTGTACAAAGCCCATTTATAGAAGTCATTGTTTTCCCTGCTTAAATATGTCAAACCACTATTTTTCCTATTCAAGTTTTAAAATAGCAAGAAGGTAATGCAGAAGGAAACCTGCCATTCCACAAACAAATACTGGCCAGATTAAGCAGCATGTAGTGAACTCAAGAGCAGAAAGACGGAGATGAAGATCTAGTTTAATCTATATTGGTTTGATACCAGAGGTGATACAACATATTAATGCCACTTGGTTTGACATTTATTGACCATCCCTGATTTTAATTAAACCTAAATGTTACAAGCAAAATAGATAAAAAAAGTTTTGGAATGACTGCTGAGTAGCATAAAATGTTTATGTACACTGCTGGAGATGTCACTTTGTGTAAAATATTAACTCGAGTTACTGGCTGTACTTTTAGCAGAAATTAAAGAATAGCATGCTCAGAAGTCAGAGATTTCCCCCCAGATTTGAAGCCACTGCAGGAGAGATTGTTTTGAGTTTTTAAAGTGTTTTTCTCCAGCAAGCATTAATATGCCTGAACCTAAATTATATTCTTTAACTTTTGAGCCCAAACAAAAGATGACACTTCGTGGGGTTGCATCAGTGTACTGTATTACTAGCATTAGCAAGCTCCGACAGCTACAATTTGAGAAAAAACTAATATTAACTCTTTTTAGAAGTGTAGCCTGAAACATTATATGGTTATACAAATGCAAAATCTAATGTTTAGGTTTAACAATATGTAGCTTCAAAATCTGAGAAATCTCCCTATCCGCTGTGATGGCGACAAAGTTCTATCTAGCAACTTCACGTGCTGTCTGTAAAAATGACACAAATGACCTATTTATCAGGGTAAAAGGAAGAGCAAACAAGGCAGA
The DNA here is from genome assembly GCF_025583915.1 of Anolis sagrei ordinatus. Classification (NCBI taxonomy): domain Eukaryota; kingdom Metazoa; phylum Chordata; class Lepidosauria; order Squamata; family Anolidae; genus Anolis; species Anolis sagrei. The sequence continues at coordinate 124,364,722 of NW_026846588.1, read as the reverse complement.
AGGGTGACAACTGCTTGGACTATTAATTGCTATAGCTATTACATACAATCAATCTCTAGTATAAATCATGAGCTGGTAAAGAAAAGTTGTTTTGTGCTGTACCCACTTCCCAAGACTCATCAGACCACCCTTCTTCTAGCCAAAATTGCCCTCAGGATGGCAATTTACCTTCTAAATAGATCACTGTTTAACATTTTATAAATACACATTCTTTAAAAAGCAGATTTCTTTTCTTGGTGGGTTTTGTTTTGTTCAGTTTGTTGGCATTTTTTGGTAGTGTGTATAGTCCCAAGAGCAGAAACCTGGATCCTAGAGTTTCCAAACCTGCCCACTCTTTATATAAACAATTTCAATTCGAAGTGGACCCTTGCCTTTCCATATTAATGTATCTATGCAAAGATATAAATGGATCACAATGCTACAAGGAAAGTTTCAGAAAGTTGTAACTTAAGAACCATCTTGCTGGATTAGACTAAAATCCTTCTAGTCTAGCCTTTAGTTTCCACTCCAAGTATGGCTGGCTTGATGCCTCTGGGAAGCCCCCAGAGTGTGAAGTCTTCAAAACCCTCTATGTCTTGAAAGAAAACAAAACTTTCTGTGTCTTGTTTTGAACTGCAGTTTTAACTACAAGAATACAGTATCAAGTTATTGGCAAGTTTTGAAAAATATCTTTTCCATAATGGTTCTCCAAATATTAAAAATTGGCTTTTATCCTTGCTGTATTTGACTAAATCTAACAATACTAGAATGTCAAACTCACCAAACCCTAAATATCAGTACAATTAATGTTAAGCTGTTCACTACTGAAGAAATCATTTTCTATTTATTTACTTATGAGAAGCTTCTATTTGTTTGGAATAAAAATAAAGCACAATCTGGTATTGTTTAGTAATCTGGCTGGTTGAGGGAAGCCCTGTCAGTTCTTTTCAACATGAGCCTGCCATGCCCAATTTATGTAAAGTAGGATGGGTACATATTTTTTCCAGTAAAAGAGACCACATGACTTAATCTAAGCCTTTATTTTACTCTTTCAGCCTATACGCAAGATTCAATAAAGAATCCCTTTAGGCATGGTACTACTTTTTTAAAAAAACCTGTTTCAGTCTGATTTCAGAAGCTAAGCATGCTTGGGCTTGGTCAGTAAATTAATTAATTATTTATTTAATTGATTTGCAGTACTTATTTTCCGCCTTTCTCACTCCGAAGAGGACTCAGGGTGGATCACAGAACACATGTATGGCAAACATTTAATGCCGATTATACAGTGACATGACAGACAACAGATAGAGGTATATTTAGGCTTTTTCTCATCATTCAACATCTTTTGGAGGCTGTGCTTGGTTCTGGCCACAGGGCGGTGCTGACACTCAATCTCCTTGTCGAAGAGCTTTCTTTGTTCGTAAACTTTCCTCCAAAACACCATGCCTAAATACCTCCCCGCTTAATATGGTTCCTATTCATCTGCTAACACTGCTGTTTTTGATTCACTAGGTGCGTGGGGGAGCTGGGCTGAAGGTCAGAAGCTCACCCTCACCTGGCTTCGAATTTTCAACATTTCAATTGACAATATTTACTGCAGCTGGTGATTAACCTGCAGTGTTAATCACAAGCTGGCTCTATAAAGAATAATAGAGTTGGGAGTGACCTCCTGGGCCATGGGGGTCTAGCAGTACCTTAAAAATTAAGATACCACTAGAATCAGAACAATTTCCATGGAATTTACAAATTCAATGTTGCTATATAAATTTTTGAAACTTTTTCTATATATGGTGACTGCAGCAAAGATTGTCTATGTTTTAATGCTTGTTGATGTATTGTTTTAATTGTGATTTATGTTTAATTGTGGTTTTACTATTGTAATTGTTTGTATTGGCATCGTATTGGTGCCCAACGTAAGGCATTGAATCTTGCCATTATTTATGTGTAAACCGCTTTGAGTCCCCCCAGGGGTGAGAAAGGGGGTATATAAATACTGTAAATAAATAAAATAAATAAATAAATACTGGAAACAAGAAAAACCAAGATTCATGGATTACAAAAATGATGGACTGACTATACTTATACAATTGCCAGACCCTCCCAAATTTGAAGAAGAGATGAAGTATTTTATTGAATTCTTAAAAGAAAACATTGGGTTTATCACAACAAAAGATAATTACTATTACAGAGATGTAAGAATAAGAAGAAAACAAAGGGGAGTGACAAGAATAAGAGGATCCCCAATGATATTCAAGGGATCCTGAAAAGTTAATTTACCAAAAGTAAGAAGACACAAGACAAAAAAGATAGATTTTTTGCTTATGAAGATGACAGTAGTGACAGTAGTGGTAGATGGGGCTTTCTATTTTCTATTTCTTAACTTTCCTATCATCTTTGTTTCTATATACTCCATATCCACTTTTCTATTATTCTGTTTGAGATTAGATAAAATATTTTTCCCATCTTTTTTTCCTACCTTTTTTCTTTCTTTCTTAATATCATATAAACTTTTGTTGTATTAGATGATTACAAAAGAAGATGATAATTTAAGATTTTTTAAAATCCGTATTATACAGTATATCCATTTTTGTATCCATTCTCACTCTCTATACTTTATTGATAAAAATTATATTGTAAGAAGTTCCTTCAAATGTTTTCTTGAAATCGACCTTCCTGTGACATAAAATCCTGGCTCTATACTCTGAGGGAGCAGAGAACAAACCTATCCCTTCATCTCAAATAAGTGATTCAAAGACTAGCAGTGAATAACAGGAAGAGTAGGAAATAATCTTACCTGAAACCCCAAAGAGCCTTTGTCAGTCAGAATTGACAGTATTGTCCCAGTACTTATGACTTGTACTGAGGTCATAATGCTTTGGTTGATGACTAGCATGCCCTGAGTTCTGAACCTATGGTTTGTAGATCAGTCAATTCAGCCATCTTATAAACATGAAGAAAAGACTCGGGTGAGCTTAATTTCTGAAATTATTCTGGGCACAGGCAGATCTCTCCCCATATATAACAATTCCAGATTTTAATGATTCTGCAGAGCAGAAAAAACATAGTTTTAAGGGATCTTTAACATTCTAAAGCAGCAATTTTATTATGGGCTTGGTAGTCCAAGTTGGGGAAATACCCAGGTTTGGGGAAGACAAATTTAAAATGATAAACAGAGACCATTGGAAAGAGCCAGTAATAAATATGTTCCGCCCCTAAGATCAACAGTGAAAACTTCCATTTATATCCAATGGCCTGTGCACAGTAGTGTATTAATCAATTCGGAAACTAATTGAACTATGTAATTTATTAGTGTATTTTTTTTCTAATGTCTAACGTTTAACATCAAATTAATTTTCAAAACTTTCCAAGCTCAGTATGGTTGTCCAGATATAAACAAGCTGGTTTTAGTCCATTGCTAGGCATTCCCAGTAGCCAACGTTGCACTTGTGTCAGCCTATGAAATGAGACACAGTCAATGAAATCTACTGCTGATGGAGTGAAGAGAATACTAAATTCAGGACTTTCTTCTCTGAACAGAAGATCAGTACACTGGCACCATATTTTGCAGGGCTATGCATGTACAGCTCCAGCTGCTCCATACACACTTAGCAGGAATTCTTTCTTCAGGAAGAGATATGTTTACAGCTCAAAGTGGCTGCAATCTAAATATATGTTAGGAATTACCTCTCAGCCCCATCCTGTCCTGGAATTTAAGCTCACCACATGCCTTCCCTGCTATCTGTGCCCCCTTCAAGCAAGTAGGAACTAGTAGCAAGTTGGCCCATTGCATGAAAACAATCTGTGTTGATTACTTATTGTATCCTTTTGCCTTGTATCTGTTCTTCTCTTTCCCTATCTGAATCCAGTTTGTCTTGCCTCTTTCTTATAGCTGGCAACAATTCAATGCCATATGCACACAGATAAAAGAGCAATTACAAAATAGATAAAACATTAATATAAATTAAAACCATTTAAAATAGTGCAAATTCAATTAGTTGGCCAAATCTAAGTCTGAGTTCTACAATCAACAACTTGGTCCAAAGCCTGTCCATAGTCCATTTACCATAGCATTTTCATCATTTCTCAACCTACTATCCAAATGCCTGGTCCCATAGCCACATTTTCAACCTTTTCCTGAAGGACAGGAAGGAAGCAGTTGACCTAATTTTGCTGGGGAGCGAGTTCCACAGCCGGGAGGCCACCGCCGAGAAGGACCTGTCTCTTGTCCCCACCAAGCGCATTTGCGAGAGATGGGATCAAGAGCAGGGCCTCCCCGGAAGATCGTAAGCTTTGAGGTTGGACGTAGGGGGAGATGCATTCAGACAGGTAAGCTGGGCTGGAACCCTTGTTCCGCCCTTGTTCACTGATATACCATGGGAACCTTGAATGAGATGCCACAATGAAACGTAGAAACAAGATATGTAAGTAACCATGAAAGAGGTGAAATCTTTGAAGCAGAACCTGTTGTTCATTAGAAAAAAGGGTCTTTGCTTATAAAATTATATGACTATGGATCCATGGTACTATAATGCTACACAAGAATAATGTTACATTAGCTCTAATGACTGCATCCTGTGAAAACTGGAGGTTTGTAGTTGGTTGAGGCAGAAAAGGAGCTCTCTAGCTGAGAAATCTGAATGACCTTCCTAAACTGCAAAGCCCAAGATCCCATAGGATGGAAACATAGGTGTTAAAATCAAACATAATGCTATAACAGTGTTTTATAAAAGGGTCTACAAGGAAGGGGTGAAGAGATTTTGGGATAAGAAATGGTTTACCAGACTGACATTATTTTGCTTTTTTATAAGCTTTCTCCTTTTATCTTATACACATATAAATAAGTAGTTTCAAAGATGCGGAAAACAGAGAAGACATTGGGGATTGTAATGTAGTGATATTTCCACTCTCTGCAATAGATTAATATCCCTGCCAAAGAATCCTTCCAATGCCAGCAGGTAGAAATAACTGACTGGCAAATAGCCAGTGCCAAGAGAAGCCAAAGGGGTTTTTTCCCTGCTGGTTAAAATGGGAGTTGGATATGTCCCATATTGAGGTAACATGTAGGGAATGCAAATGCACAACTTCTTGCTGGCTGGCTAGCTTTAGCTCTCATATCATTTACACCAGATGGGAGACGTCAACATGCAGCTGTGTTCTCTCACTAACACCATTTCTCAACCCCCCACATCTCTCCTCAAACTCCAGTATACAATGGTTGCTAATCCTGACCCATCCTAAAAGTTCAATGCATTACAAATGGGCAAGAGAGGAGGAGATACAAGGGGATGCAGAGAAAAATCCACAAATGGTGTAGGAGTGTGTGCTTGTACATGTATGTGCTTGTACATGTATGTATGGTAGCATGGTGGATGACTCACTGAAATACAAGCAAGAAAAAAGTAAAAATTCAAACTGCTGAGTTTCATGTCAGTCCCAGTTCAATCTTCCTAAAGGAGAGAAAAGTTGAGGCAGAGACAGAGGTGTTGGTCAGTCAAGACAAAGTGAATTGTGAAACTTATGCTACATAATTTTACAGCTACAATGAAATTTAAACAACTAGGAAAGTGAAGTCAAAAGAAATGAATTTGGTTGATTATTGACTCAAAAATAATGGACAGCTAGTTTACCATGATTTTACTTCAGCAAAATGATAATAATATAAAAAAAACCTATTTGTTTTTAAGTCAAAACTTATGATGTTGATAGGGTGGCCCTATTGACTAGGATTATTAAGCACTGTACTACGATCCTGGAGAACAGGGTCCAAATCCCCATCAGAACCTCAATAACTGGCTATGGACACATTATGCTCTCAGTCTCAGAAGAAGGATAAGCAACCCTTCCCTGCAAAAAATCTTGCCAAGAAGATCTTGTTATACGGTTACCTTAGGATCTCCGTAAGTTGGAATTGGCTTGAAGGCATATAACTGCCCCATCCCATCCTATTCAGCATTACTTTTTTCCCTCTGGCATGTGCTGCTGAAGATTTGGCCCTGTCCCGTTTTGCCCCAGAAACAGAGTTACAACAAGGGTTAAAGCAACTAAAAAAGCTTTATTTCAGCAAAATTATAATAATGTAACAAACAACAGCAAAGGAACAGAAGGAAAATCTCAAAGCAAAGCAAAAGTCTTACATCAAGACATGAAACAAGAGTCTTTGGCAGGATACTTTGCAGACACTGCTGGAGCTGCAAGCAAGGAAACCAGAGTACAGAAGCACTAAGTAGAACAGTTGCTGCCAGCATTGACCACTTGCTTTACTGCTGATTTACAGCCCTCAGCTCCCAGCACAAGTGTTCCTAGGGTGAGATCTGATTGCTCAGCATCCTTGCAGCAATTCTAGCTGACCTCCTTTCTTCTTTTGCCCTTCGGTGTTCCTGAAACATAGGAACCACCAGTATGTTTTCTTCACCCTCTTCTTCCTCCTCAACACTGGGCCCAAATCCCCAACTCTTACATCTTCAGCCTCCTATTCTACCTCTTCATCAGAAGAAGAGGAGTACACAACAGGCCCCACCTACAACTCCTGAATGCTTCTTCCATTTTCCCTAATCGTTAGTGAGGTGGGATAAGTTACACCCTACTACAGCATCAAAGTATGAAATAGTGTCATTAGGCAACTTGAGCAAAGGTAATCTCTCTCTCTCCTCCTGCCCCCCCCACTCCCCCCTCTCTCTATATATATCTGCATGGTGTGTCAAAAAAGAGCCATATCCTGGCAGTGCCACAAGTGTCCATGGAAATCAGTGGAAAAAATATTACTCACTCCCCTGCCAAATTTAGAGTCTTTACAATGCACACTACCTACAAATAAAGACAAGTCCATTGTTATAAGGAAACTTAACAAAAAATAAACTCACTGTGTATTGTAAAATGGACAACCATACACAGCTCATTTCCTCTATCTTAGGGAAATGTGTAGTTAGCAAAATCTGGTCTTGTTATCATCTGTTACCTCTTCCACTTGAGAGAGTTCTTTGGTGTTCTTTGCTTGTTGGATTTCTAATGTTTCAACTGTCTGAGGAATCTCTCCTGATTGTTGTAGCCCTTTTCTTCCTGTTTCAAATCTCCAAGAAATTTGATGCATCGAATGTGTGGGAGTGCTTAATAGGTTTTTAGGAGGGAGGGGTGGGTGGTGGTGGGGTTCGACATCTGTTTTTTATTAGCAATTCCATGCATGCTGAATCAGGAATGGGAGTTCAGAGTGGAGCAGATGGAAATTTCAAAGTTTCTTGTTCAACACCAGAAAAAAAATCTTTGCCTCCCTAGTAGCTTACCCAGGATATGATGCTAAGCCTCTCGCAACTAGCCAATCTGATCTTTAGCCCCTCAAACACAGAATTTGGAAAACTTAATTCTTTACACTGCTGATCTAAGGTAGTATTACATAGTTTGCACTAATACAGCATCCTCAGACAAATCACTGCTCAACAACTTTATGAATCTTCTCAAATTGTAGGATAGAACCTTCCACGCAAAAAGGGAATTTCTAAGGTTCTTGTTCTGTTTATTCTGCCATTCTCACCGTAGTAACTTCTGTTCTTTTCCTTGCCCCATATTTTTCTTCTTTCACTGTCCAATCAGCTTCTTTATCTCCCCTTGAGGGTTGATTTCAGCTCTCTAATGTTTTAGCTATTCCCATGTCTGCACACACAAGAAAGGGATTTTTTGAAAACTAACCAGACAAGTGACTGGTTCACATTTGAATTTGAATACTTTAAACTGTCATTCTGTTGCAGGGACTGAAACTATTCCATGTTGGCTGTGTTGGCTAAAAGATTATGGGAGCTGGGAGTTGTAGTAAAAAAAGAAAAACCTTTTTCCAAATTTTGCTGTTATAAATAACAGAATAAGATTATTCATCAGTGAACACAAAAAGAAACAAAATCGTAATATGATTTCTTTACATGTGTGTGCATACACACTCGTAAACACTACCCCTAAAGCAAACTCTTTGCTGGACTAACATTAACTTATAAAATGTAGAGGTGATCTTACAAAGACTCTAGGCAGCATATTTCATCATCTTGCCTCCAATGCCCTGCTGTGCCAGCTAAAAAGAATGAGCTCCTGTACAGAACCACACAAGGAAAAAGTGGAGGACAGTTTGAGTTTGCACTTTTAGAGTGAAAAGATAAAAGGCCAATATCTAATGTGTAGGAGAGACAGGAGGAACATCCACACTACACAATTACAACACTGTGATTCCACTTTAACTGTTATGGTTGCATCCCATGGAATTCTGGGGTTTCTGGTTTGCAACCGTCGAGTTCTTTGGCTGAGAATTCTCAGGACAGGCATTCCCCAAGTTACAAACAAGATAGCTTCTGTAGATTTGTTCTTAAGCTGAGTTAGTTTGTAAGTCAGAACAGGTATATTTCTTAAGTGTAACTCCAGTTAATAATGTATAAAATTTAGCTTTGGATAGTGCAAGGAAGGGTTAACACCCCGTGGTGTTTGTTTTGCTGTCTGTTGCCCCTAATCATAATATATGGAAAAAGAAAGAAATTCTAAGAGATAACTCATTTAAAACCGTTTTTCTGTGCATCCTGGGACCTCTCCCTTCATTTTTATGATACCTATAGGTGTTTCCAATTTCTTTTTCTTTTTATAAGAGAGATAACAAGTCTATGATGAACACATGTTAAAAAGGGCAATGATGATAAAATCGCCTTTTAAAATAGTTGGATTTGGAACAAATGGAGCAAATAAAAAAGTAATGCCATATGGGGAAAGCAGCAAATAAAAAAGTAATACCATATGGGGGAAAGCATATTTTGGTCCCCAGTATCTTCCAGACAGGCCCTATATCCCAAGATCTGATTCGAGGTTTTTTGCTTTAAACTAGATTATATGAGTCCACACTATCAGATAATCTGGGATAAAAAAGAAAACCTGGGATCAGATCCTGGGATATAGGACCTGTCTGGAAGGGCCCTAACTATAGTTTAAAATACATACAGTTAAAGTTTGTGTTATACACTATTTAATGTACACATGTGCACACTCAGAAAGACAGACCAAGAAAACAAACATCAAGATGATTTCATGTTGATCTTGTTCTTAATCAATCTGTTTATACATATAGGTTTCATACATATGTATAAGCTAACATATGTAAGAAGCTTATGTCTCTTATATACCCACAACTGACCAAAAAGAAAACGTTTGTGCTTCAGAAAGCCAGGATGTTAGGAAACAAGGCTATGCCATGGGACACTAAAATAGCATCCATTCAACACTCGAAGTGTCATGTAATTCTTCTTCCTTTGAGTAACTTTCAACACCATGCTAGTCATGGGACTTGTCTCAAATAACACTGCCATAGCAAAATACTAGAGGAGACCCATATGCAAGTAAAAAGCATTCACATTCTTTTCCAAAGAAAAAAGAAAAAGAAAAATGATTCACATCACATGGATTTATTTATGCATTTATTCAATTTGTACTTTCCACTAACTTGGCACTCAAAAACAGTAACAGCAATATACTCAATAAAAGAACAACTAAACCAAACTGCACTAAAAAACCCAGCATCAACCATTCACTTTTTTAAAAAAGAAAGCAAAAATAATACAATTATAGTAGCAGTACCAGAAATGCCTTAGTTTTAATTCTTAAATGCTGAGGTGCGCTTTAGGACACCCCCATAACTTAAAACATTATGCAAAGTATTTTACTGCAAGATTTATAACTGCTCAGCAACATTAACTATAATGCATGGGGATAGCTGAAGAATTAGGTCAGAACAAAAATAGTGTCACACAATAAAAGTATAAGACAGTATTAAGATTTGGACATCCAGTCAGGTGTGCATCTGATTTAATACCTAGCAGAGTCATTGCAACTGTTTCATGGGTAGCCAAGTCCATGAGATAGAAAATATGTGTGTAAATAAAGGAATGTTTCAGAAGCCCTTTTGTTTGGAGAGGAGTTATCTGCAGCAGTTAAGAGATATCCAACTTAATGGTAAGTCAACCAGAGTACATCCTTCCATCTGACAAATATTAATGCTCAGGGTTGACAATGCATATTCTCCCTTCAGAACTCTTACACAAAATGTAATCTTAGAAGTAGTGCTTGAATACACACATTGATTTAATGCAATAATATTCTGCCAATTGTGGAACAATTGCTGCCCTGAGTCGTCCCCCCCCGGGGGGGGGGGGGGGTTGAGAAGGGCAGGGTATAAATATTTGAAATAAATTTGAAATAAATAAGCATGTAGAATGTTCTCTATGAACCTTTAATATAAAGATCTTTATGCATAGTAAGTCCTCCATATCCACAAATCCTGGATTCATGGATTCAACCATCCATTGCTTGAAAAACCAATGCTTTATTTTGCCATTTTATATAAGACACAGCATTTTATTATGCCACTGCATATAATGGGATGAGTTTCCATGGATTTGGGTTTCCACATAGGGGTTTTGAAACCAAATGCCTTTTTCTTCCTGTCTTAGAAAATCCTATTTGTGTTTCTATCAGCTTGCGACCAAATAAATGCCATTTGCTCCTTGAGGAGCTGCCCTACATGAAGATACTTGAATGTGAAATCAGTGAAGGACAACATGCTACAGTATAAGTGCTGCAATGAGATGCTACAGTCTTCTCATGGGCTTCATTGTAAACAGTATTTTCAAATAAAAAGAGGAAGTGGCATGGCCTCAGAATGAGGTAGCTTCCTCCTGCCTCCATGGATCTATAATCCCAGCTTCCCAAGGTGTTTGTCTAGAATTTTTCTCTATTATTAATTCATCCCCCATCCATGTACATACAAAGCCACCTTGTTCAGGGTTACTGAATACTGTGAGCTCTTTGAAAGAGCAACTGCCTGGGGTTTCATCCCAGCAAAGTCAGGCAGTCTACTCATGGCAAATACTGAGAGAGAGCAGCAAAGTAACAAAAGCATGCCCTATCTGTCCAAAGTGAGCATGCTCCTTTCCAGAATGATGGAAGACAATGTCTCATTACCATCACGTCTCTGTTTGCCCCAACTCTTTGTCAAACTGGTGAAAAGGTTGTGTGTGTGTATTCTCAGCTCAGCTAAATAGCAAGAATTGAACCAAAGTGGAATCTGGCTTCTAACTAGGTAAGACGATCTTTACCATCTACTCAAAGAACTCTGCAGAAGAAAACTGAAATAATAGCTCATCAGGAGTTGGCATTTTCAGGACAAGCCCTGATTCACATGATTCAAATCTTTCTGCTTTGTCAGATTTGAGGGGTTTTTTATTTCTGGTTTGGAATGTATGCAACTTTTAAAATCAGAATTGGCAACTACGGAAGGACAGGATATTATGCCTTCAAGAGATCTGGAGATTCACACAAATGCTCTTCAGGAGGAGTTTTGCCATTCTTTAAGCTTCCTTGGACCTCAAAAAAGAGACCTTTCACAATAGCAAAAGGTGAATCTTTCAGTTAATATTCTGTTTCAAAAAATACCTTCCCAATACCTGAAATGGCTCACAGGAACAAAAATGTCCCCAAACTCACACAGGGCATTTGAGGCAAAAAAGATGAACAAAAAAGTAAATTTTTAACCCCCACAAGGTCCTGGGAACCAAGAAATCTCCCTGAGGAATGTATGCATTATATGGCCTACATTTTTAAATTAAGGACTTCATTCAATGAGTGCAGCTGTAGAATTATTTCAATATATTTAGCAAAGAGAAATGTACAAGCACTAATTATAAAATATGGTATGATTTTCACCTTTTTAAAAAAAGAACAGATAGCATTACATGCTTTCAATGATTTATCAGTTAGACATAGGCATAAGGGATGTTTTAAGTCACTGTTTCATCATCATTCTGAAATCATTGTAGTTGGCACACCCAATAATTACATTACTTCTTCTTTCCAAAGGAAGGTACAAATTTCACAGCATGTTGCACATAATATGTAACACCCTGAAACCTTTACTGTGCTTACCTGTGGACAATCCTTGATGTAGTGTCCCTTGTTAAAGCACAGATGGCACAAGTAGTTGGGAGGTGGCCTCTTGCTGGGTTTTCTAGCTTCTGATGAGAGAGAGATGTCAGAGAAATGTTCGGTGAGGGAGCTCAAGCCATCTACTATGTTATTCAGGGAGCCATAGGGAGATGCACTTTTGTATAGACTGCTGCTCAAGGCCTGTCAATGAGAAAAGACAAAATAATGGTGATTTCTCAACAATCGCTCCTAGCAATATTTTAAGTTTGAGTCACATCAGAAATGACAATTCTGTTGAGTACATGTTGAAGAGGAAAATTATGGTACAGTATGACTCCCGAATCCATGGGACCCTTATCCACTGTTTCATTTATTCACATCATACCAAATATATATTGTTTAGGCATTTTCTGGGCCCTCCAGCATGACTCTATGGCAATAGTAAAGGTTTTCCCCTGACATTAGGTCCGGTTGCGTCAGACTCTGGGGGTTGGTGCTCATCTCAATTTCTAAGCTGAAGAGCCGGCGTTGTCCGTAGACACCTCCAAGGCAATACTGGGCCAGAAATACCTAATTTCAATACAGTAAACTAATATTCAGGGTTTAGCATATCCAGGATTGCATCCCCCATGGAAACAGGAGCTGTACTGTAATTTTAAAAGTCCAAACTAACCTATACTTTTCTTCATACGGCTATTTATAGGAAGGAAAGTATATGCTTTTGTGAGCTTGCTATGACGGTTAATGTCAGGAAACCAAGGCTGCAACCCAGGTCATACTTCAGAAGTATCTTTGGGGATTTGAGCAGCCAAACAAATGCACAGAATAGGAGTTCTAATCAAGACACATTGCCAACATTCTTTCTAGTTCAGTAGGTTAATTTCTCCCATATCCGAGTACAACATGCAGTATGAGAATAACAAAACAGTTTTCCCTAGTGCTAAGCCGGAAAATGCTTGCCTAAAGTCAATAAATGATATTGGTGAGCAAAATTAGTAATGGATCTATTTTTTGATAAATACTTAGAAGTATCAGAGCATCCCCTCTCCCCAGAATCGATTCTAGGCATAAAACCATTAGGAATATTTTCAGGATCATAAATACAAATTCCAACTAGATCTTTTTTTGCATTGTTTTGTGGTCCACTTAAAAAGACTAATCAAGGTAAAAAGAGGGTTGTTACCTGAAACAACTGTGCTTTTAGCTACTGCTTGAGAGGTAAGCCCTCATTATGTTCAGTGTTTCATAATGTGTTCATGTATCAATAGGAAATATTGTACCTATTGACTCCCTGTATGTCCCATAGCTATTGGAGATGTAGCAAATTAAAAAAATTAATCCCCATGTGCCATTTTAGATATCTTGTTCCACTTTCCCCTGCTTTTCACTTTACTTTTTTTTTTTTTTGGCAACCACATGCCTTTTAAACTGAAGCTGAATGGCCATGTGTTGGGATGCTTAGATTGTAATTTTCCTGCATGACTGGAGGTTGGAATAGATGTGGTCTCTTTCAACTCTAATTCTATGATTCTATGATTCCCTTAAGCATCGAGATATCTTTCTCCTGTTTTGTTAATATTCTTCTAAGCTTTCAAGACTTACTCCACCATGTCCTTCCATATTATATACCTAAGATTATTAGCACTATCTTTGTACAACTTTGCCATCAGTCTGGAAAAACCAATTGTTACATCATCTGCTGTATCTGGCAAGTCTCAAACAGTTGCTTCCTTAACAAACAGAAGCATTTTATGACTCTTTCCACACAAGTCCTTTGGTTGTAAATCTCAAGATAGACTAAGCAAATATACAAACAGGACCAAATTCAAGAAACAGAAAAGCTTATCTGATAGACACAACTCAAGAATTCATATAAATTCATGAATTTATAATTCTTATTTAAAAGGCTCAAATTCAGTCAAAGATTATTTCAGACCACTGCCCAAGAACAATAGAAACTGCAATCCCAAGAAAATAATTTATATGGAAAATTAATGAATGTCCTGTGAAGAATCAAGAAAAGCTTGATAAATGTAAGAAAGAGATTAAAGAATTCCTGCAAATAAATATTCATCCAGAAACATCTCCGAGAATTATATGGGGCATAGGTAAAGTCTGCATGAGACAAAAAAAATCCAACTAAATTCAATATATGGATAGAAAAGACTGCAAATGACTTAAATACAGGAGAAGATTAAAGAAAAAGAAAGACAATTAATACAAGATTTAACAAATGTAAAACTCCAACAAGAGCTGAAACAACTTTTGTCAACAAGCCTCAATGTTAATGGTGCATCAAATGGAAAAAACCCTAAATTTTACAAAGCAAAAATATTTTGTGAATGCAAATAAACTTGGGAAATGGCTGGAAAATAATTCAAAAAGAGAGATGCAAAAGAAAAATATGAATATATTAAAATGAATGAACAAGAAATAAAGGGAGAACAAGAGATCAAACAAATATTCCAAACATACTTTCGAAAACTTTACAAAAAAGAGAAATGTCACAAGAACAAATACAAGAATATCTTCAAAAGTAAAACCTCCCAACTATCTCTGAGGAAGAAACAAATTGTGAAACAACCCAATAACAATGCACAAAGTGATTATGGCAATCAAGGGTTTGAAATTAGAGAAGGCTTCAGGACCAGATGGCTTCACCGCAATCTATTAGCACTAGCTAATGAAACTGCACTACCTCTTCACAAAGTTTTGAATTGAAATAGTAAAAAAGCAGATACCAGAGATGTGTCAAGAAGCAAATATTACATTGATCCTGAAAGAAGATCAGGATCCCCTAAAAGTCGAGAACTATAGACCTATTTCATTGCTAAACACCAATTAGAAATCATTTGCTACAATATTGGCAAACAGATTAAAGAATATAAATGACTGGATACATCAAGATAAAGCAGGCTTCTTACATGGAAGGCAAATTAGAGAAAATATGAGACTCAATTTGATAGAATATTTCCATAAACACAATGAAAAACCAAGGCATTCTCCTTTTCCTTTGGAAAAAACCAAGGCATTCTCCTTTTCCTTTGCAGAAAAAAAATCAAAAATCTAACATGGGAGTTTGGCTCTAAGCTATACTATGAAGATCGAGCTCTAGTTCAGATAAAATAATGGATAACGCTATATAATAAACAATTACTGACACTAAAAGACATGATTTACATAATACATAGATGGCATAGAAACTTCACATATGAAATTGACTCTAATTTTAAGAGCCACCTGCTAGGAAATACATTATACAGAATATGGGAAAAGTACAAATCAAGACTCTACTTAAAAATACCTTTGTGGATATCTATCAAAGACGCCTTCCATTGAACAGACATGGGGGAGATATATGATCAACCTATAAACAGGTATTAATTGGACAACAAAATGAAGCTGATCTAAAAAAAATCCAAGCCAACTACAAGAAGGCATACAACCTTAATAGTTTCAATATAGACAACTACAAGAAAGATTCCAAATAAATGGATGAGAAGATGTGCATTGATTGGAAAGGTAATGAAACATACAATATTGTTCAAGTCTAGAGAAAAAATGCAAAAGCCTATAAAATATTATTACAATTAGACACAGAAGTACATCTAACCAAGATTATATGATTCAATGGTCAAAGAATGTGGGCCATAATATCCACCTAGACAAATGGGAACAGTTGTGGAAAATAAATATTAATTTTACAAAACATTATGAACTAAGATTATGTTTAGATGGTACATGACACCAGAAAGATTAGTGAAGATGGAACCAAAAATTTAAAAATGTTTGTTGGAAATGTCATAAAAAGAAGGAACTTTTAGCCATATGTAGTGGACATGCCCTAAAGCATATATATATATATATATATATATATATATATATATATGTATATGTATATGTTTATGTATGTGTGTGTGTGTGTGTGTGTGTGTATATATATATATATATATATATATATATATATATATATATACACCATCAGAGTCAGAAGCTTTTCTGTTGGGGCTTACAAATTTAACACTATCAAAAAAATTCTGATGCTCTTTTTATACATGGTGACTGCAGCAAGGATTGTTTATGCTTAATATTGAAAAAAAAAACAAGAAATTCCCACCCAAGATTTATGGATTACAAAAATATTTGACATGACATCGAATTGTGCCTTTTTGTAAGCCGCCCTGAGTCCCCCCTCGGGGGTTGAGAAGGGCGGGGTAAAAGTGCCCAAAATAAATAAAATAAATGACAGAGATGGACAAACTGACTAGGCTTATACAACTGCCAGATCCCTCCAAATTCAAAGAAGAATGGCAGCCCTTTTTGACTATTTTAAAGAAAAGAAAATGAAAATATTGAGTTTTATATAGCATCAAGGGAAATTAGTAGTACAGGGATGTAGGAATAACAAGAAAATAAAAAAACAGAGAAGTTACTGACAATTGGGATCTTCAATGATAGCCAAGGGATCCTAGAAAGTGAATTTACCAGAGATGAGAAGTTTTATGACAAAAACAATAGTTTTTTTATTATGAAGAAGACAGCAAAGAAAGGATAGGAAGCATTAGGGCTTCCTATTTTCCATTTTTTAACTTTTCTATCTTCTTTGTTTCCAAACACTGTACACTTGTTTTTTATCCTTCTGCTTTAGATTAGAAAACAAATGGTGTTTTTCTATTTTGTTTTTTAACATCATAGAAACCTTTTTGTATTAGATAAAAATGGAAGAAGATGAAGATGCAAGATGTTTAAAATGCCCCTGTTCTATTTCCACTATGGTATCCTTCCCCATTCCTCAGATATTTGCAATAAAAAATATATGGGAGGAAAAAGAAACAGAAAAGCAATCACATAGATTTAAAGTGACTAAAGAGTTACTTTCTGTCATCTCCCACAATCACTGTGAGATTAGAGAACATGAATAGAAAATGTCAAAGAATCTCTCTTGCACATACGCATTCTTGGTATCCAAGGATATTCTGAAAGGGTAATTTTAAAACCTGGAAAAATAAATAACAAGAAAAATCCAAGAGTAATTGTTCATTTGTGACTGGTTAAAGAGGCCCTAAACACAGTGTTCTGGGTTTTACAGTCAAATAGTAACAAGGAGAACTCAGATCTACATCTGTCTTAGATTTTTCTCTGGGAAGCCTGCTGTGATTTAACTATTCCCTGATGAATGCTCTTGTTGTCTTTCACCTCCTTGGGACATCTGCTCACTTTAGTGTGAAGGTCGACCCCAGCAAAAGCCAGAGCTGTGCCATTTTGGAGCTCAAAATCAGCAGGAAACCAATAATCACATTGATGGAATTAATCTTTTTAACAGTAGTGGTAAGTTTTTATTTATTTTTTCAAAATGTCTTTAGTAATGACTTGGGTGTCAGTAAAAAGTGGACCACCTTTATTTATGGTTTGTGATATAAAATCCTGTAGTAGTCTTTCCTTGTATTCAAGGACATAGTCACCTTTGCAAATAATTGTTTGGAAAATAAGGACCATTTGAACAGTACATCACATGGGAAGAGGGAGAGAGAGAGACACTGCAGAGAGACTTTTCTCCTTCCACTTTCTTGGCCTTCATTTGTTCCCTCATTCCATCCCATCTCAAAGGCAAATTCATTCTTTAATGAGATCTTCTTTTTCTCTGTCTGAATAACATGCAATGTAAATATTCAGAAAACAACTGAAAGATGGTATTGATTATACTTCAGTGTTTGTCTAACAAAAGACAAGTACTGCTAAGGCTGAGATATTCAACTAGTTGGGAATTGATGTTGTAACTAAAATGATGTTCTGTAAGGCAACCAACCTAGGTAAAGGTAAAGGTTGTCCCCTGACATTAAATCTAGTCGTGTCCGACTCTGGGGTGTGGTGCTCATCTCCATTTCTAAACCGAAGAGCCGGCGTCGTCTCCAAGGTCATGTGGCTGGCATGACTGCATGGAGCGCCGTTACCTTGCCGCCGGAGAAGTACCTATTGATCTACTCACATTTGCATGTTTTCGAGCTGCTAGGTTGGCAGAAACAGAGGCTGACAGTGAAAGTTCACACCGCTCCCTGGATTCGAATCTGCGACCTTTCTGTTAACAAGCTCAGTGCACCACTGGGGGTCCCACTGCGCCACTGGGGGTCCCAATCTAATATGCCCATAAAGTTTTTCTGAAGCTCCACTAATGACATACCCAATTATTGGTCAACAAAATTCTTCCTTGAACATTCTCCCATGACAATCAATATTACATCCTAGCTCCATCTTGAACCAGAGAATACTAAATGTGAGACAAGAGAAACTAAAATTCAGCACTTATGATACTGTATGCCTGCTATATTGCACCTACAGAAGGACAGTTTGTGACAAGTAGTCTCGTTTTCTCATGCTGGTTTTTGGCCTCTTGTCATTTCTTCATTTGCATGCTCCCCCACCCTCTGGCCATCTCCATTTCTTTGCAAAACTAATATTAAAGGTATGAGTTTATTTATGTATTTATCGTGTCAGGAGTGAACAAAACAGTTGTACTGCATTAAAACACACACACACACACACAAAGTTTGCAAACTTGGCATTCTATTAAATGTCCTTTGACCAGTAGCTGGCCACTTGGAGTTGCTATAAGAAGGTCCTCCACTGTTAATGTGGCAGAGCCCAGGTTGCATTGTAGTACATGGTCAGTGGCTTGCTCTTCTCCACGCTCACATGTCGTGGATTCAACTTTGTAGCCCCATTTCTTAAGGTTGGCTCTGCATCTCATGGTGCCAGAGCAGTCTGTTCAGTGCCTTCCAAGTTGCCCAGTTTTCTGTGTGCCCAGGGGGGAGTCTCTCGTTTGGTATCAGCCACTGATTGAGGTTCCAAGTTTTAGCCTGCCATTTTGGACTCTCGCTCACTGAGGGGTTTCAGCAAGTGTCTCTGTAGATCTTAGAAAATTATTTCTTGTTTTAAGTCATTGGCATGCTGGCTGATATCCAAACAGGTATGATAATGTTGGTGGATTACAAAGAAATAAGGCTTTATTGACAGAATATAATATAATATAATATAATAATAATAACTTTATTTTTATACCCTGCCAACCATCTCCCCAAGGGAACTCAGGGCAGCTTACAAGGGACAAGCCCAAAAAATTACAAAACACAAACAATTAAAAACATCAGATAAAATATAAAAACAATCACAATCACAAAAGATCAACTGTGTTCCTTTTACTCATCTCCTGTCAAACCCAACCTCCCAGCAGGGGTTATCTCTCAATTTCTAAAACACACGTACTCAAAAAACAGAGGGGAAAAATAGAAATGATTTTATTTTTTCACAAGTTCCATTCTTCCGCTTTTTACTTTTGAAACTTTAATGTACAACTTTCTCTAGAGCCTTTGTGCTACGGGAGTAGGACTCTATGTTTAAAACTATTTTAAAATTTAAATGCAATGGTCAATTCTGCCTGGGGACTATGAGAAATTGAGAAAGGAAAATAGATGCTATTGGAAACTTTTGGAGAAAAGGAGAGAAGATATGCATCACAAATCTCCGTGTGACAAATTTGTTCAACATCATACTTCCATGAAAACCGAGTTTTCCATTTTGTGAGATAGGCGTTCTTTTATAGCAGAAATCTCAAAGAAGACACCTTTTTGTTTTGGGGCTTTGACTCCATCCCTATCCTTGAACTCAATTTATTCAAGTCAATTGTTCACTAGACACTAGATTCTTTATTGTTTTCAGTGTCAGATGTTGTTTGGTCTGCTATGGGAGCATTTTTTGATATGACTAAAACCCCTCATGGCACCCATTTTACAGAAGCACCTATACAATTCTCTAATTGGCCAAAAATAAAAGTAAGCCCAAGATTGAGCAACGGCTTTCAAAATAGTAGATCAGCCCAGCTAAACAGGCACAAACAGGACACAGAGAGGATTTATAAAATCACAAATCTCTCCTCAGTGTCATTTTGATGTGTGGCTTTCTTAGAAGTTGGCCAGTTTGTTCTCCACCATGTGGCATTGTGTCAACTTCTTGTGCTGGCTACAAATCTATTTATTTTTTTTAAGTTTTGGGAATGATTTTTTGTCAGTTGTCTGGGAGAAAATATCATAAGATAAGCAATATCCTCTTGTTTTGTTTATGTTTACTTTTAGAGGATGTTCAGAATGAGTGTTGTTTTTAATTTAAATGTTTTATTTCTTTTAATTGTTTTTACAAATGTACACATATAAAAAGTACAAAAAGGCCCACAAGGATAAAATCTGAGAACTACCCTGAGGCTGTAGCAGATTCCTCATCAACTACCAATTTCTTAGTGTGAAATAAACAATGCAGATTGAAGGAGCAGGGAGTATAGTTTAAGAAGGAATAACAGGAAGGGAACAAAATTAGTTTGTGAAATAAATCTGATTCAGGTTTTAGAGAACATAAAGAAGCTTAGAACACAGATGTGACAGCTAAGACTTTATTGAGGAAAAGGCTGCATAACATGTAAGATTAAAAATACTGCTAATTAATTTAGGGTTTTAGCTTTTACCAGTTGGATTTTTTCCCCAAAACATATATACTTACTAACACACATATAGACACACATCCTTTATGCCAGTATTTCTCAACCTGTGAGTCCCCAGGTGTTTTGGCCTACAACTCCCAGAAATCCCAGCCAGTTTACCAGCTTTTAGGATTTCTGGGATTTGAAGGCCAAAACATCTGCTTTATTGCTTGATTCCATCTTTTTCTGCTGTCCACCTGAGCCATTTAAGAGTACTTCTATTCCAAGCTAAGCCAAGCTTTTAAGTCACACACACTCAGGCCCCTTCCATACAGCCATAATCCACAATATGAAAGCAGATAATCCATATTGTCTACTTTGAACTGGATTATCAGAGTCCACACTGCCATATAATCCAGTTCAATGTGGATTTTATACAGTTGTGGGTCACACACCCATTAGCTATCATATTAAAACACCAACAACATAAAACAGTATTTTTATTTTTTTTATTTATCTGCCTCATTCCCTTACTACTATTGCCTACAATTCCATCTCTGTTGCCTGATTTTTCTTATGGTGCATATTATGGGGCAAATGCAATGCTTATAATGGCATGGGTTGTAGAGAAAGGGCTTCTAAAACATTGCACATGCATGCACACAAACCTACACACGCATGTTCTGCCCAGTGTCACTGTCAAGAAGAAATGAGTCAATCCACACTACAGATTTCTAGTACTATTATTTCACTTCCACTGACATAGTCCCATCCTATGTAATCCTGGGATTGGCACTTGAGGGAGGGGGCATTTAGCATTCTGTACCAAAAAGCTCCTCTAGTACCTTGCCTTTTCCCCAATAAGTGACCCAAAGATTTCACAACTTCCAGCAGCATTTGACCAAAGAATTGCATGGGAGGGATTACAAATACCTAGAGCAGCAGCAGGAAAAACAGTAACAAATATAGCAGTCAGCCAATAATCAAATCCACAAATACGGATGGACAACTTAAATATGCCATGTCCCAATTAAAAAACCTTATGTGTTAAACAGTGAATGCTGACAGGCTATAGTAAACAGAGATATCTTTGCTGGCTAGCAGAGGAGCCAACTGAGCTTTCTGTGGCAGAGGATTCTCCAGTCTGGGAGTTGCCACCTTATTGAGGCAGGTTATGATTCCCATGTGGCAAAATCAAGCAAAGCAATGAGCATGTTGCAACAAGCCAAGATCAAATAAAGTAATCAGCACCTTGGATAGTTCTAGACAAACTCACAGATGAAGTATCTTACAAGTAAACTGAAACATTCACCTGAGGGGCCTAGACATAGGTGCAACTCCAACCAGGTGACCAGATCCAGCTCCACCGCTCAGCACCTCTACAGTTGAAGGACCTTCGCTTGCTCCAGGAGCCACTGACTACAAAAGCACAGGGGAGATTTCAGGGGTTGAATAATGGGAACCCTGCGGATCAGAGTGAGGCTGACAACATGAGCTACATCTATGGGATTATCTGTCTTACACTCCAATATGTCCTCTAAACCTCTTCCCCCTCCATAAAGAAAGTTGGATTATGCTTTATAACAATAATGTAGAGAGATCTATACCAAATGAAGACTATTTGTTCCTAAAAGCATATACTCTCCCTTTTTTTCTCATACTCCCAATAGTATTTCTCAAACAGCATTGCAAGCTTCAGGAGAGAATGGTAAATGATTAGATTCCCAGTGTGTGGGACACTAAATGAATACAGTTCACTCAGCTGGAGGCCAATATTTTTTTACAGGCAATTTCACTAAAGTAAAATCAACAACAAGATATCACCCTTTGGGATCTTTTCTGCCATATTTCACCGTCTCCCACCAAACACACATGTTAGCTTTGAAAGAGATGCCTCCATTCCAGAAGCCCTGGTTGCCTTTAGTAATATGCTCTGAAAAAAATTAATAAATAAATGGTGACACACCATTGCTGCACTGCCATCCAGTTAGCCCATTCTACCCCAATCCATTTTGTAACACATGTAAAAAATTAA
Organism: Anolis sagrei ordinatus; assembly: GCF_025583915.1. Taxonomy (NCBI): domain Eukaryota; kingdom Metazoa; phylum Chordata; class Lepidosauria; order Squamata; family Anolidae; genus Anolis; species Anolis sagrei. The sequence continues at coordinate 124,342,307 of NW_026846588.1, read as the reverse complement.
TTTTTCCTAAAACTCTAAAGAAAGCGATTTTTAAAAAATTCATATTTCTGCCAAAAAACAGTAAAACTGTAGATGGGGTAAGTATTTTTTTTCCTCCTGTGTAGACAACTCTCAAAAGTATGAAAGATGACCCCTTAAATACACTTTTTTCTTTGTGCATGAAAACTGCTAATTTTATGAGAGACAGCAGTCTTCAGATATACCAATTGTACTTCCCATTTTCCTGCAAACTGGGTTGAACTGCTTTATTGAAACAAACTTTCCTGTTTACAGATTAATTTCCAAGAACAATTCAAAGTTCTGATACTAACCTATAATGTCTTTAAATCTATACCTCCCCATATGAACCTAGCCAAGTCCTGAGATCTTTGAGGAGGCATGGACAAACTTCGGTCCTTCAGGTGTTTTGAACTTTAACTCCCACAATTCCTAACAGCATACCGGCTATTAGGAATTGTGGGATTTTAAATCCAAAACACCTGGCGGGACAAAGTTTGCCCTTGCCTGTACTTGAGCATCACCATTAGCTGCCGAGGCCACGCTAGACAGATTTCTCAGTAGTTGCATTGAGGTTGTGGGCAACTAGGATGGTACCTCCCTGCTATGCTTCCCCCAGTGATAAAGATATTTTTATCCAAATTGGCATTTGGTGGTTAACATGCAAAAAGTTAACTGAATAACTGCATATGCGACTTTTAAAAACATTACTACTTGATAATGTTAGTGTTTTAATATGATACGGTAGCTAATAGGAAAGATTAAAAAGTTTTCATCATCAGGGATTTTCTTGAATCTTCTTTTAACCTTACTGTAAACTGTCTTGAATCCTAATTTAGAGAAAAGCAGAACACAAATAAAATAAGACCTGAAACCACACAGGGAGAAACATCTACCACTGGCCTGCTAACTGTATAAACAGAGGAGCAAACTATACATTAAGTTTAAACACATCTTTGTTTTTAACTTTAAGTATCAACTTGTGGTGAGGAGAGATGGTTTTATCATGATCACAGCAAGCAAGGAAATGAAATTGAACTCATTTTTTTTCCTTCTAGGGTTCCAGGTTAAACTCCCCCTCTGAAGCTAGAATCTGGACTGGATGCTGTGAAGGCACCTGGACAAAGATTGCCTGCTTTGCTATTGCTGTTTCCTGAAACCCTAGTTTATTCTTATTGCTGCCTTGGCAATTTTCCTACTGCCCTCCAAATGAACCCAGCGCCTACCCTTCCTGCTGCTAGCATGGCTTTACCGGCTTCCTTCCCCTTTCCCAACAGTTTGCCTGGATTTTGGATTCTGACATATGCAATGGAAAAATATAACTATACATGGTTCAACTAAGCAAACAAACAAAATTCCCACAATTATACTGTCCACCAGTCCATATCATAGCAGGAGACTGGGCCATTTACCTTCTTTTCACTTGTATATTGTAACAGGCCCGGTGGGGTTTACTCATAAATGTTTTCAAGATTGCCCTATCACCTATTGGATAAATCTTTGTTGCCTGGGATTCACAGCGATTCCATGAATATGAATATTTTTGGAGGTATATTATGAGGCAGGAACCCCAGGTGGCACAGTGGGTTAAAGCGCTGAGCTGCTGAACTTGCTGACTGAAAGGTCACAGGTTCAAATCCAGGGAACGGGGAGAGCTCCCATTGTTAGCAAACCTAGCAGTTTGAAAACATGCAAATGTGAGTAGATCAATAGGTACCGCTCCAGTGGGAAGGTGAGGGCGCTCCATGCAGTCATGCTGGCCACATGACCTTGGAGGTGGCTTAGAAATGGAGATAAGCACCAACCCTCAGAGTCGGACATGCCGGACTTAATGTCAGCAGAAAGCCTTTACTTTTACCTAATATGAGGCAATTCTGCTAACAAATCCTATGAAAGTCTAAGTACTGCTAGCCCCTCTGAAAAACCTACCACTCCTAGAAGTTGCTATCAATCACACTCTGTTACATATGTTCTGGCACAGATAAAACAGCCTTTCATTTCACTATTACATTTCAAGTGAGGAAGCTCAAAGTCAAAAGTATCTTTTTGTTTATTTCAAGTAAAGGACCTCATCACCAGAGGTCTTTTGCAATTTCCCCACAGACAATCTCCTCTAAACTGTTTTTAATCCACCCCAAACTGAAGTTCCACTCTGGAACAGAGAGGCTGGCTCTGTTTTGTGTAAACAGAGACCTGGTCAGCTGCATGCTCATAATTAAAAATGCTCACAAACCCATGTCTGGTTTAAAGGTCACTCATAGATGTAGAAGAAAATAACTACAGAAGACAGAACAATACCACTGCAAACTTGAAAAAGTTTTCTTGTGGGTCGAAATGGTTTGTCAACAACTCTCCAGGGTGTCAGTCAATATGACCCAGCCCCATTTGGGTAGGACAGCACCCGGACCCAGGACCTGTTCCTTTGAAAGTATGTGATCTCCCACTGAGCTATGGTCCTTTCTTTCAAACTAAATATCTGAATCACAACTATTATAGTAATTACAATTTAAACTTATGTGGGACTGCACATTCTTTTCAACTTCCCTAAGGTAAGAAAAAAGGAAAGCAGTGGCCTTGCCAACCCAGCCTGCATCAGAAAATGGTGCAGAATAAGGCATTGCAAATATATGTAACATACAGTAGGGCTTACAAAGAGCTACATGTCACACAACATATCTGACACATTATTTCATCCACATACAAGATGACCTAACAGAAGAGAAGGAAGTTCTAATGCAGAGGCAAGGAACATCTGGCACACTATATGGTGGATTTCAATTTTCATCAACCATAGCCAGTATGCCCAATTGTCAGCCATATTGGGAATTGGACATTAGTAATTTCTGGAAGACCACATGTTTCTCACCCTTGATCTGTTGGGGAAAGGCTTTTTGGAAGTGAGACCCTTTTTCAAATTAATTGTGAGTCACACTATTTTGAATAATCATAACTTTCTGGAAATGCACAACCTTATTAGAGATCGTAACATTTTTGTAAATTATGATCTTCCTGAGAAGTCAAAAACTCACTTGAGTCAATCTCCTCCATAGTGATAAATATCCACTACTATTCTTGCAAGACAATTTAGGTTTCTCAGTTGTTAGACTAATATATCTGGTTATCTCTCTGAACTGTTAGGAACAAAGAGATGCCAATGCATAAAATATATAGCAGATCTTCAGAAGCGTTATTTCAATTGTCCAAAAATATGTATCTTCTCGCCCATAAAATATATTGCTTTTAAATCATGCCCATCGTGAGACCAAAAAATAAGAAGTCTTCATTAAAAGTTAACATAGTTGATTTACTTACAAACTTCATGTATTAACATTTAGGTACATGCTTATTGGTTTCATGTTAATTGATTATATATCAACTGTACTATTCTGTACTGTACCTCTGATGCAAACAGACCCATACTCTAACTAACATCTCACTACAGCATACTGTACTATCCTCCTGCTCTAACTGACATCTACCATCTCAATTGACTTCTAACTCAAGCTGACTTAACTGACTCCAAATGACTTCTGATTCAGACCCATTCTAAAATGGACTCTCACCCCTGAACATTCTAAGATCTAGGTCACATGGTCTGTAGCCCCTCTTACAACCTCTAACAACACAGAGTTAAAGGAAAAACTGCAAACCAATATATACATCTTCTATCTTCGATATAAATAAAAATGTAATGTTCGTTTGTGGGATTAACATAACTCCAAAACCACTGGGCTAATTGACACCAAATCTGGACACAATACACCTATCAGGCCAATGAGTGACCATCACTCATAAAAACACTAAAAAAAACCCTCAGAAAAACTTTAAAAGCCCACAAATAAAAAAAAATACATTACAACGCATGAGCAAAACCACATATATATGCAAACACATATATATACACATATACACAAATATATATACACACACAATCACACACACACACACACATATATATATATATATATATATACATACATACATACATACATACACACACACACACACACACAAAACATATACACAGACTGGGCCACAGCAACGTGTGGCATGGGACAGGTAGTCTATATAAATAAAAATGTAATGTTAGTTTGTGGGATTAACATAACTCAAAAACCACTGGACGAATTGATATCAAATTTGGACGCAATACACCTATCAGGCCAACGAGTGACCATCACTCATAAAAACACTGAAAAACATAGCAGAAGGGACAAAAGTCAAAAAAGCAAAAAAGATACTACAGCGCATGCGCAAAAGACTCTCCCAGCACACAATAACATATCTATCCACACTCTCTTCCGGACTAAAGCTCCCAGCATCACCTAGACCAGGCCCTTTAGGAGAGGAGGATGATCCAAATGCACCGCTTCCAAGAGGCAAGCTTTTTCCTCCTTGGGAGAGCATCCCAATCCCTGCATATTTCCAATTTCCTATTCCTGGACTGCAACTGCCAGCAATCCTTCAGATAGATAGAAATAGATAGGTAGTTAGATAGATCTATCAGGAGCACTGCTGGGAGTGGACGTCCAAGAATAGGTAGAGAAGGAAGAAAGGGGAATAAGAGGAAGGGAAAGAAAAGGGAAGGAAGGGAAGAGGAAGAGGAGGAAGGAAGGAGAGAAAGGAAAAAAGGGAAGGAAGGAAAGATGGGGGGGGGAGGAAGGAGAGAAAGAGGGAGATAAGGTTGTCCACAGCAACACATGGCAGATACAGCTAGTACAATATATTATGCAATCTCAATTATATACATAACAAATAACTAGTACAGGAGGCTTGTAGAAGGTTGCTATTTCCAACCATCTTATACTACTGCATATCCCAACATGCCCTTTTGATAATGTCACCTACTTATTTAAAATTTCACAATACCTTCCTCTCAAATTATTATTATCTTTGCTAATTTCCATGGAAGGTGGATCTCACTGAAATCATGTTTAGGATTACACAAAACGTGTGGCTGAGGATGCCCACAGCATACCTAGAAATGATCATACATTTTACTTTTGATGAGAACTCACAACCTTTAGTGATTTAGAGGATTGCATTGAAGTTTTGACACAGAAAATGATTTTTAAATTTTATTCCAAAGTGGAATCATTTTGGAAAACAGGAAAAAAATGCATTTGCGAACGGGGGAAGCTGCTCTGGAGGTTAGAAGGATAGGAATAGGTGGAAAAGACACTAAAAAACACTAATCTGTACTTTCTGTGTTTATACAAATGGTCAAATAGCTTTATCTTTGTGTGCCAATTTTCTGCAGAGTGAACCATTTTATGGCCAATATTATAAGCCCCTCTGAAACCAAGGGGTTTCAGTGGAAATTATGACATCACCTGGACTAAAAAGAAGAATAATGAGAATAGGGTATTTTAACTACTTTGGCCAAAAAATGGTCCTCTGGGAAGGGAGGAGGCAAGGATTCCAGTTTCAACCAGCCCTGGAAATATGGTGGAACATGAACTGCAAGGAATTAGGTAAAAGGTCATCTATCAGCCCAACACTACGTCAACAAACAGCTATTTAAGAGAAAATGAAGCAACTGTTACAGTAATTATATACCAAACCCTGTATCTCAAGAATATGGCAAGTTGATCTAAACCTGATTCAAAGCATATTTGTGCCACTGTTGGTAAAATTGTGGAGATATCATTGCAACACTAGAAAAACGTATTGTAAAAGACAGAAACAGAAAACAAGGGGCTGCTGTTAGACAAGATGAAGATACTCTTTCTTCTCCCAGATTCCTGGAGGGTGGGACATTTTAATGTGAAAACGCTCTTGTTGTGCCAAACTATTGGTGTGCTCTTTTGTGGTTTGTGGGCTATGCATGGTGGTTTAGTTTGGGTGGAGTCATCAGGGACAAGACTGAAAGCTGGCATCAAAATGTTATTTTTAAAGCAATGTTTAATTGTGTTTTGTTCTTCTTTGGAATGGGAGGCACGCTTATATAATGGTAGCGAAAATTCACCGACTTGCTTGGGTTTTAGTGAAGGCAACAGGCCAAGCAAAATGTCTTCAGAGTATTATTTTTTCTTGCACCCTATATATGTAAATCACATTCAACAATCTATATAAATAAAAATGTATTGTTACTTTGCGGGATTAACATAACTCAAAAACCACTGGACGAATTGACACCAAATTTGGATACAATACACCTATCAGGCCAACGAGTGACCATCACTCAGAAAAACACTGAAAAAAGCACAGCAGAAGATACTTTAAAAGCCAAAAAACAAACATTACATTACAATGCATGTGTAAAACCATATATATATATATACACACACACACACACACACACACACACACACACAGAAACATACATATACACAAATATATACACACATATATGCACATATACACACACAAAACACACATACACAGACTGGGCCATAGTAACGCATGGCGGGGACGGCTAGTTAAATATAAGTGGTATGGTAAGCTGAAAACTGGAAATATCCCCAGCATTGATATGGCACTCCTTCCAAATGGTCAGTCCACAGGTTTCCTCTATATCATCATATGTAGAAACTTTATCTACATTCTGCTTTTCTTCTAATTTGAACAAATATCATCTCATCTCTTTCCATACTGGTTCAATGAGCAGAAACAATCCAAGGAATCATGGTTTCAAGAGGATATTGGGAATTCTTTGTTTTGTTAAGAGTCACAGGGCCATAATGAGGATTATCCCTTCTCACTTCTTTAAGGAGATAGGATAATGAACCCTTAATCTATCCTACTTGGGCCAATCTAGTGTAGGGGTTTGAATGTTGGACTATGACTCTGGAGACCAGGGTTCAAATCCATACTTAGCCATGAAACCCAGTGGGTGACCTTGGGCACATCAGAGGAAGGCAATGGCAAACCTCTTCTGAAGAAAACTCTTTGACAACTTCAACCTAACATTGCCATAAGTTGGAAACAACTTCAATGCAACTTGTTTCTAGCCAGAAAATGGATGCAGAGCTAGCAGAGGGTGAGCGCTAGTGCCACAATGATGGAAGAAAGGAAGAAGCTAAATAAATATATAGACAGCCTGATATACCATAGAATCTTTGCAAATTGCACCAATGAATTAATTAAGACTGCAAATTATAGCAAGTTGCTGCTCAACTAGTTGGGCCAAAGGTTTGTACACATCTCTTTCTTTTCGCCTGGAATAACTGGAGAATGTGCACCCTTGACTCCCAGCTGCAGATGAGCCATGCAAACTGGAGACTGAGAGACAGGCCCTGAGATCTGGCAACCCTGGGTATGATAGGGAGAAACACCTCTTCATAAATTGCAGAGATTCACACATCAATGTTTGAAAATGCCTAAAGTAAATACAAAGCACACAACAACTTAAGTCATAAATCATAGAAAAAAAATGTAATTCTTGTTCAAAATGTCTACAGGGAAACCTTTCTTCCACTGAATGTTAAACAACTGATTACTTATAATGTCATTTATGTTAATCCAAACTCAAGGTGGTCTTGAAACCCATACAATTTCTTCACCCTTAAGCCACACTGATACAAAAGGGTGTTTTCCATCATGTTTGCTGGATTGCATTAATTTAGTTTACATTTTTTTCTTTCCAGCACGTATATATGGAGGTATGTATGTTCCATATGCTATAAACTATTAGCCTATTTTGTTTTCCAGTTATACTTTCCACCCATCTGCATCTCCACTGGCTGGCTGGTATATGACTTCCACTTCTTCTGTCTGAATCAAGCTGAAATATTCCACCACAAAAACTTTCTCAAAAGAGACGGTACCACATAGAAGTGCTGTTTTTCCCCCCAAAAACTTTGAAATTAAGTTTGTGTCTGCTTCTTTTAAAAGCTTAAAACTAGACATAACACTTCAATAGTTTTTGCTGGGTTAGCCAATAATATAAGAGAATGGAACTGGGAAATGGGAAAGAGGTATGTTGCAACTCCCATGCATTTGGACTTATTAAATTGTGCTTGAAGTCTCTGCTTCCTGCAGAAATGCTGTGTCAGTCTGACCTATGGTTTGAAGAAGAAAACAGAACTAGAGGTCAGATTTCCTTTTGCTGGGCCTTTAAATGGTCCAAATGGGAGAAAAACCGCAGATGTGGAATACTCCTTTTTAAAAGAGGCATACACTTTAGAATACCACCCACCCACCCCAACCCCACCCGCAGAGCTTGCTGGTGATTAAATGTTTGGCTAAGAAACTTTTATTGCTATTCCATTTTGAGCTGCACATCTGAACCCGTTTTGTTTATATATCATTTCAATGCAGTCCAACACACTTGGCAGAGCAATGGACGTAAGTGCCAGAATTTAAAAGAGATCTGTCTTGAGGTCACTGTCGGAAGTAGAAGGAATCCAGTATCTAACCAGCATACAGCACAGCTTTACTGGCGGGATGTGTATGAAGTAAATACATCCATATGTAAGGGGGGACGGGCAAAGAAAGCAGAGAAAAAAATTATTTCCAAGATGGCCATCCAGAATGTTAATTTTAAAACAATGTTTTCCATAATTGCATTTGTTTGAAGTGTTTTATTTAAGAGTGGTTACCCTTAAAAAAAAAGCCAGGCCTTCATATGACACTGATTACCTCAACTTAATTTAAAAATGAATAGTACAAATAATTGTGAGGCTTGCAAATTCTTGGAACTGAGTTTATTTTCCAACATAATCTCTGTCAGGGAAACAGGTTTGTTGCTCAATAAAATGGAAATTAATTGGTCTTTGCGGGGGGAAATGTCCTCTTACTTCATAATTCTGGAGACTAGCAAGAACAACAAAAGCTGCTCCAAGGCCATTGCTGTTCAGTGTGTGGATTCATTAGGCCTTTCATCTGGAAAGATTAAAAACCTATTAAAACAGATTTGCCAACTAACTAGCCTTTTACTAGTCCAGGGAGTCAAATTATATTCTCTGTGCCTTTTGCTCTAAAGGCGGCTCTAATATATGAAACATCCCTAAAAGGAGCAAGCACAATTATTTTCCAATAAACACTTTGCCAGTGTGGTTTCTATTTGATCAGTGGAGCAGGTGAGCTTTTAGTAATGCATACTGCTTGGAAGGGCAATTTTCATGCACCTTGAATTCTTTCTTCAGCCCATCTGATACAATCAACTCAATCAAGAAGTACAACTTTCTCTTGGCTGTATCACTTTGGTTCTGTGGCTGGAAAGATGTTTGAATGCTCTTTATTCTGAAAGTAACATTTTAAGGATTAAATTGACCATTTCTGCTACCTTGGCAGGCACCTTTCCACAAAAGTCAACATTGATACTGAAATACAACACCTTCTGAGCTCTGCGAGTGCAGCATTTTTCTGAATGAAGCAGAAAGTGTTTGAGGATTGGGACATCCGCAGGGAGACCAAGGTGCTTGTTTATAAAGCTAATGCCTTCCCAACCCTGTTATATGCTTGCAAAATGTGGACTATCTACAGACGTCACATGCAACTCCTGTAACAATTCCATCAGTGTTGCCTCTGAAAAATCCTGCAAATCTCTTGGGAAGACAGGCGGACAAATGTCAGCATGCTGGAAGAAGCAAAGACCGCCAGCATTGAAGCGATGCTCATATGCCATCAGCTCCGCTGGACTGGCCACGTTGTCTGAATGCCTGATCACCATCTCCCAAAGTAGTTACTATACTCCCAGCTCAAGAATGGAAAATCAAATGTTGGTGGACAGGAAAGGAGATTTAAAGATGCGCTCAAAGCCAACCTTAAAAACAGTGGCATATATACCAAGAACTGGAAAGCCCTGGCCCTTGAGTGCTCTAACTTGAGATCAGCTATGACCAGCAGTTTTGCGGAATTATTCATTTATTACTGCATTTATACTCCGCCCTTCTCACCCTGAAGGGGACTCGAAGTGGCCTTGCAATCTTCAACAATTTGATGTCACATAAAATAGACATTTTATAAAATACACATACATTAAAAACATAAAATTAAAAAGCATATAAACATTAAAACCAATTATTAAAAACTACACAATGCAAAAAGATAGTCATGGAGCCATTCCAGTCATGAGAGCACATATTCCATGTATTGTCGAAGGCTTTCATGGCTGGAATCACTAGGTTCTTGTAGGTTTTTTCGGGCTATAGGGCCATGTTCTAGAGGCATTTCTCCTGACGTTTCGCCTGCATCTATGGCAAGCATCCTCAGAGGTAGTGCCTCTAGCCCTAATTCTCACAGACCTCACTACCTCTGAGGATGCTTGCCATAGATGCAGGCGAAACGTCAGGAGAAATGCCTCTAGAACATGGCCCTATAGCCCGAAAAAAACCTACAAGAACCACATATTCCATCTTCACTTATTGCACTGCATCACTGCCCAAAGGCTTGGTCTCACAGCCATTTTTTTACTTTCTTTCTGAAGGTCAGGAGGGAGGGTGCTGACTTGATTTCATTGGAGAGAGTTCCATAGCTGAGGGGCCACCACTGAGAAGGTCCTGTCCCTCATCCCCACCAACTACACTTGCGAAGGAGGTGGGACCAAGAGCAGGGCCTCCACAGAAAATCTTAACCTCCGCGATCGTTCATAGAGGGAGATACGTTCTGACGGATAAGCTGGGCTTTATAGGGTAAAGCCAGCACTTTTACAGGCTAAAGCCAGCACAATTCGAAGAGGCATGAATGGAGGGCAAAAGGGAGAAACGTACCAAGAGGACGGTGTATCAAACCAACCCTGACTAGCATCACCTTCCATCTGGAAACTGATGTCCTCACTGGGGAAGAACATATGGGTCAAGAATAGGGCTACACAGTCACTTGCATATCCACCGTCAAGACACTACACTTGGAAGACCATCATACTTGGACAATGAGGTAAGTAAGTGACCTAAGTAAGTAAGTTGGCCAAAGAGAAAATAATAATTCACCTCATTGGTTTTCTACTTTCTATGCACAGGGAGGTTTTTTCATGGAAATGTAAAACAGGAATGCACAATATATGTAACCATTTGTTATACTTTGATATACAGACAGCCATTTTTTGTTGAAGTTGTGCATTTTTATCAGCCTGGACACACACTCTCTCTCTCTGTTATAGACCAATGGTAAGTGGTAGTCTCAATGAGAAAGAAAATGTCAATTTCATTTTCTTCCATATCCAGATATTTTAAAACCTCAAGTTCTTTCCATACCAAATATTCAGTTTGTGGTCTTTGCAAAATTCTTCCAAAATGAATAAAAAACACATTCTAAACCTTCTACGTTGAACAGTAACAATTCAACCCAGACAGAAAAGAATACCTCCCTGTTATGTAACTCTTAAGGATGCAATGCTTCTTCAGGAAAAGAGAAAGCAACCAAAATATAATTAAAACAGATATTTATGTGTATACTTTTAAGACTTCTGAGATCAAAGCTCTGTGCCTGAATAGATGAATCTATCAATTTCAGTTTCTCTCACATGTTGAAGATTGAGGTTCTATTATTATTATTATTATTATTATTATTATTATTATTATTATTATTATTTCCATCAATAAGATAAAGAAATTTGAAAAACACATAATTTTAATACATACAGCAAAAACATAACCCTCGCTTGTCCCTGAATATGGAGTGTGGTTTTCTGCCTCCATACAAGCAGAGGGATATAATTTACTAAAACCAGAATGCATTGCTGTTAGGGGAGAAACTGAGAACAAACTTTAAATCTTGTCTGAAAATATTTGCAATAATTGATTTCTTGGTTACTATTGTACAATCTGTTGTGAAACTGTCTGAGGTCCATCAGAAGCATTGCTAGGGGACTATTAATTGGCATTTTGAATGATTGACTCTTCTGGTCTGGCCCCATATTAGGTTTCTTCTCTAGAATAGAAATGGTGTGTAGAGAGACTCCCCTATTCTTTCTAGTCTATCAAACCAAGAGCAACAAGTCCCCCAATTTCTTGGGTATAGACAGGAAGGAAGAAAACCAAAGCTTGCATCCTGTTTGCAATATGAAAGTCTAACTTCAACTTGTACCTCAGTATGTTTTTTGGGGAGGATTGTGTGGACATGAATATTATCCCATTCTCCGAATTGATGCAACAGTCTCCTTCAATGGCCATTCCATAACTCATGAAAAGCATGAAGGACAGGAGAAGCCGTGTTCCATAATTAGTTGTATACAAAATGCATAATCTCTTGCAGATGTTGGTAAAAGATGCTATTCATCTAAATTTGGTTATGAGGTATAGTAAGATGCTTCTTCAATGGCCTCCTCCCATCACGAAATGGATATTCAAGTGAACTATCACAGGAAACTCAAGAGTTCTTGGGACAGCATACAGGAATCCATACAGCATCCGCACAACACTTACAGTACAACAGGAAATGTTGGATCCCGGCCATGGTGTGAAGTACAATATCCAGTTATTGCACTTATTAATACAGTGATAATCATTGTATTATATTTGCCTGATACTATGGATTAGTGGAGAAAATGACAGTAATTTAACTCTGTTTTCCTAATTGATTATTTCTTCTGTTTTCTTTTGGTGGTTTTGTGCCTGTTTTTCATACTGGCAAAACCAAATAGGTTTTTTTTTTTTGGGGGGGGGGGGCTTGCACTTCACAGATTTGTCACTTGATTTGCATCAAAAAATAATTTTTAAAGCTTAATTTCTAATTATATTCTGAATACACTGTACTGYACTTGTAATATTGTTGTATCACACATCATGGTTTTAAGACAAATAAAGTTATGTATAATGTATTTTATGTTCTCAAAGTATCAAAATTATATACTGTTYGATTACGTGGGTGGAGGCCACCAGYTGGCACTAGAGAGAGAAGGACTGTCCAATTTGTGGKGGTGGGGGGTGGCTTGAAGGCGTAAAACTGTTACCCCATTTTCCTGTTATTTCCTCCACTCATGTCCCCATTGTGGAAACAATCCTTGTTTATGATATTCAGAGAGGGAATGACCAGTGAAAATGGGGGAAATGGTTTTCCTCCTTTAAACCCTCACCTCCCATAAATTGGACAATCCTTCTCCCTCTAGTCCCCCCTGGTAGCCTCCACCCAGATAATGAAACAGTACCCAAAATTGATTTGAACCAATAACAGGGGGAGATGAACATTACATTTACATAATATAATAAGTAATAGGACTTTATTTATATTCTGCCCTATCTCCCTGGGGAGACTCATTTTACATTCAAATACTGGAGGGGGGGCATGTTTTAAAAAATCTGAAATGTTACACTTCTAGATGCAAGAGATCAGCTACTTAAAGACTCTTGTAATGTCCCCTCTTGCTATGAAGATATCTCATAAAATATGGCAAAAAACAAGTTCCATTATTTTTAAAAAATGAAAAATGCACTTATAATGAAATGTAAGTGTGGGGATATGGGAGAATGTATCCCACACACACACATTACAACATGGATCACAATCACACACATGTGCATCCTTCAAGCTATGGCATGCCCGACATAGCAAAGTTACAGGAACCTGAAAAATGCAAGGGAAGTGAGAATACAATTTAAAGGGTTAAACGCATGTATGACTCAATTAACATTGCTCCAGACTGACTCCCAGTCCCCAATGGCTGCCTTTAGAGAGAAGAAGAAAAAGATGATGAGGAAGAGGAATAATATTAGGGAGATCAGTCAGGCATCTCTACAGGAAAACACAGTTTAGCCTTGACTTTTCCAAAGTCAAAGCTGGAAGTAGAGAACTAACCACTGACTCTATCCAGGTATGTTGTAAATTTCAGTTAGACCAATGTTTCTTAGGACATCGGATGTGTGAGACCAGTACTTTTGCACTAATGTGCCTGGAATTGGTACGAGATTTTCCCCCACTGTCCACAATACTTTCTTTCGTTCCTGGAAACTGGCTACAGAATGGCAGCTGATGGCTTGAGGACTGGCAGAAATCCATGGGGCACTGAGGCAGACAATAACACAATCTGTTTGGTGCATACCATCTCACTCTAGAACCCCATCCTCCAAACCCAGACAAGGAAGAAGGAACAAAAATTTCTCAATAACATAAAGTACACTGAATTTCTACACAGTGGGAGGACCCTTCAGCAGGGCCAACCCAAGACATTTTATTGCCTCTCCCCCGGTTCCACGGACAGAAGAACTAGCAGTTGAACTTCAACTCAGCACTGGTGAGAGTCCAAAATTCTTCATTAGATTTGTGGGTATTAGGACAATTTATAGTAGGAGGGTAATGTGTAATTATGCATATATCTGGCAGATTGAAGCTTCCATCATCCCTAGTAGCTAGCATAGTGCATAGTCAACAATGATGGGAACTGCAGGCCAACATCCTCTGTGGGGAACACATACAAGTTGCTCATTCCTGATTTAGATGATACAGAGACTGTTTGAGACTGATAGTGCCATCCTCCACAGCAAGTAATGATTGAGAAGCTCAGGAAGAAGACACAGAGTGTTGTCACTGCAACAAACAGATGATTAACTTTGTCTAATAGTAAAACTGGCCCTGATCGTTGATTAAATGTAAAAGCTAATTTACGTGACAGAAGACTAAAGTTCTTGGGTTTCATTGTAATGTGGTGATTCAACCTTTCCCTCTCAATATAAAGGGTGTTTTAAAAACATTGCATGTATTCTAAATGCCTGACTGAAGTAACACAGTACAATTGTTACAGAGACTGGGCAAGCATAGGTCAGTTGGGTTTGATTTTTCAACATTAGTTATTTTCACCACTGAAAGGATCTATTGCAATTCATTGTGTATGCTCATTTTTACCACTGTAGCATGGCCAAGGAATATTTGTACAACATTGAGATTATTGGCTATTCTATATTGGCACATAACACATTTTCAAAAAACTAAAACATCTGAATAATTTAAAATTCTTTACTTACATAGTAAAGATGAAATAATTGAAGCTTGACAGACAAGGAGAACATTTACAAGGGATGTGATGAAAAGCAGACAGCAGGGATTTATGCCAGAAGTAGTCACACATGGCATAGTATTGCCAAACTTATGTTTTATGATTTACCTTTACTCTGAAAGCACAGTATGAATCTCATGTTGCTGCCAAGTCCTTAATTTTTAAAATCAGGACTAGTGAGATGACCATTATTATGACAAAAAATAATGAAGGCTCATAAACTACCAAATGCTTGAGAAACACAATGTCTAAGGTTCATAACAGTGTCTTCAGCTACCCAAAAGACAGATTACAAACCGTGGTTGGCAAGGAAGCTTCTTGCTTCCCTGCCAAGCATGTTCAGCCATCAATGCCGTGGAGCCATGGTCTGCGTCATGTGATGGCATTCAAAGGATCTGTTGCCCAAGAGGAGTAAGGGGTCAACCACCCCTATGTGATGATGTGTCCAGAAAGGCTTTGTATACTCTTCAACATGATAACATATGAATTATCAATGACAACCCATTGAACAAAACGAGAAAGCAGTTAAAAGGAAAGAGAAAGAACAGAAGAGGACTGGACGAGTGACTTGCTGAGGACAGTAGCACTCATGTTGATTTTTCATGTGTCTGTCAGTATCAGCTAGATTGAGAATTGCTTGCAGTTTTCTTTTGCAATCTCAACACTTCCCCTATTCCTTCTGTATTTCTGTGCTGCCTTCCCAGATGCAGCTGGTAATGATCCATGGCCCCATTGTCCACTTCAGAAGAACACGGAGCAACTCATCAGTGGTCCAAGTATCTCAACATGCAGTCCTTTCACATTACAATATTATAGCACTATGCTGAGTGCCAAGCCAACATCCTATAGAATCAGCAGTTTAAGAAAAGATGTTTAGAATTATCAACTAAAGAACTCTTTTAGTGCCTCTTTAAACAACAGGCCTGAAAATTGCATAGGATGCAGCCAAAGCAGTTAAAATGGGATCATAGAGCTGCAAGTAGTGAGTGTGAAAGGGCTACAAATGAAGCAAGAGTAAGCAGGTAGCTGTATCAGTCTTGATTTACAAAAGCAAGTAAGCTTTTGCAGACTGCAGCACATTCTCTATCCTATGTACCCTCTCACCGAGCAATGAAAAAGAGTAAGTGAAGACCAGTCTTGGCACAATCTCTGGTACATAAAATGTCCCCCTTTCTCTGCTTCCTAATGCTTCCAAATATATAGCCATTATCTATAACAGGGTGATAAAAATACAGTCCGCAGGCCCCGTAAGGGCCTAAAGTCCTTTATTATTTCTTCTGTTCTTTATTACAAAAGCAACAGATTTCACTGAAAAACTTCTCACGTATCAACTTGAGGAAAAGCATGGGTAAAAAAAAGTCTCAATAACATTGCCATATTGGTCACTGAAAAGAAACAATCAAAATCCCCTTAGCTGAAAATTGTTGTCACTAATTTTGCAAAAGCACCTAAGAAGGGATGCAACTGCTTTGAATCTGTATACTATATATTCTTTCATTGACTGACAATCTTAAGCAGCAAAAGCTAGCTATGTGAGTACAAAATAGCATGCACTAGGTTTACTATAAGAATAAGATCCTTATATCTCAAACCTAAATGAAAATGCTAATCTCAACTGAAGGCCTTGCATAAATCTTAACAAATTCTCTCTGATTCGGTTTGGAGAAGGAATTGCGCTGGGGACTTGGTTTTCTGTTTTACTTTCCTTTCATTAAAAGTATACATTCCTGGTTTGGCCCAAGCTAGTTCAAAAGTATCTGTTTTCTAAAAAAACATTCTCTCTCTCTTTTTTTTTTACATCGGTGTTTTATGTAGTGACCTTGTCTGCATTAAAGACATTTTTCTGAGTGCAATTTGAATTTGGATAGTTTGTGTGTTATAATTTATTAAATTAATCAATGTGACTTGTTTTAAAAAAAACATGCTTATGAAAGCACTTAGTGGGCAGAATCCTAGTGAAGCTGGATCAACTGGACCATATGTCAACCCTAACAAGTGCCTTTTCCACCAGCTCTACTGATCACTAGGCTTGTGCAATTTAGCAGGAGGGCGATCCGTTTTTGGTATCTGAATTTTGTTGGGTACCCATATCCATTTTCAGGAGCCTCCCGAATATCAGCTAATGGAAAAATCTGTTTTTGGCTAGGCAGCCAAAAGATCCAGGAAGATCTGGCCCATTGGCAGCATTTTAGGAGGTTCCCCTTTCTGTTCCTGTGATCCTTTCTTTCCTTTCAAGGAATCCTGGGTTTGAAGAATGGGTTGGGCCTCTGCAGGCATGTAGCCGGGGGGGGGGGGGGGGCTTGAGGGGCTTCAGTCCCCCCCCCGAAATTCTCATGGTGGTTCGCGAAAAGGCCTTACTGGTGCATTATTTAAACTGTTATGTTTATTCATATCATGATCTGATCACCATACTCAATATATCCCATATGCATGGGTATTGGGGTAATGATACAAAAGGTTTGCTAGGGTAGACGCTCTTTCACTCAGACTCAGCCCCCCCCGCGAAAAAAGTTCACCCCCCCCCCCCCCCGAAACGAAATCCTGGCTACGGGCCTGCTTCCTGGGAACCTTTCCTTTCTTCCTTTCAAGGAAGTCTGGGTTTGAGGAATGGTGTTAAGGAAGCATGCTCCTAAAAAGAAGGGAAGAAGCTGTGCCTGGCAGTTACGTGGACTGTTTTGGGTGAGGAAAAAAAACATGCTGGCTGAGCCCTTGCCGTTACGGCCATCCAAGGAAACCGAACAAGCCAAAGGAAAATGGCTAAAACAGATACGTGCACAAGTCTACTGGTCACTAGCTCAAGTCTTATCTAACTGATTTGATTTGCAAATATTAAATCCATTATGAGACCTCATGCTTTAAACCAACAGCATAATTCATTTCAAAATCCAAGTCAATACATTTTCATGTTTGGGGACCTATTATAAATTGTATGTATCAGGCGTTGACTAGGAGTCATATTTTTAGGGGAAAGATACAGTGTAAATTAAGTTATTGATTTCCATGAAAGAATGGTAGTGGTGACAATGATAACTGATCTGAAATTAGAGGATAGCTTTTGTTTAATCCATCTTTATGGCACAAAACATTCACTAATGTTCACATTGCTATTTAACATTATTTTGCTGCCTTCCAATGGCACAATAGACTATTATGCCTCAAACATTAGAGTGTATTTAGAAGAAAGCTATTGTGGTGGGAAACGTCAGAAGCACAAAAAATATGGGTTAAACACAAGAGCATTTTGTGATAATGGTGCTTTTTATTTTCCCAGTACAATCCCTTTGGTCAGCATGCCGGTCACATCCACAGGCACTGCCATGCAGTTGTCTAAACCCTCTTTCATTGCAATTCTTCAGAGTTTGTCTGTTTCCAAACCCTCAGCTTCTGTGCAGAGAAGGGCTACTTTGCCATTTCTTTCAACCATATAGCAACAAATTCCCAGCTTTGTACTTTTGCTTCCCTTGACCCAATGCTATTTTTTGCTTCTTGTTCAGTCACTTTCCAAATATTACACCTCACTATGTGTCAGTCATCACTGCTCAATCTTAGGCTGTGTCAAGACAGAACAAAATGGGATAGCTGAAAGGAATTGCCAGGAGCACAACTTGGAAAATGTACAGCATGGATCAAGAAAGCCAAAGTAACATTATACAATCCTGTCTTTCTTCCAATCCCAGGGTTTCCTCACATTCTGTCTGAGAAGGCGGGAAAGGGAATCACACACATGAAGAGATTCATATGCATGCATACTGACACATCCAAATTGTGTTCAGAAACGAATTGGTAGGCCATAACGCTCTTTCAACAAGAGAGCTATGTGGTCCCTATAAAAAGACAGTACAAATGTAGTTCATGTATTCAGACAGGCCACTTGTGATGATGCCTCGGACTCATAGGGTACATCTAGAATGAATGCAGTATGATACCACTTGAACTGCTAAGACTTAATGCAGTGGAATCCTGGGAGTTGTAGTGTTACAGTGTCTTTAGCCTTCTCTGCCAACAAATGCTGGTGCCTCCCCAAACCACAAATTCCACAATCCCATAACATTGAGAGATGGCAATTAAAGTGGTGTCAAACTGCATTTATTCTATTGTGTAGATTCATACATAGACAGTGCTTCACAGCTCTCTCAACCTTTTAAATAATATACTTTTCAATTCCATTCCAGGTTGTGAACCAAGAAAAAGTAGAAGAGTCAAAGGTGGATGAATGATTTCAGAGTAAGAAGAAAAGGAGGCAGTACAATCAGTCTGAACTTAACATTGTCAGCCAGACAATGGGTTAAACCCTTGTGCTGGCAGGACTGCTGACCAAAAGGTCGGCAGTCCAAACCCGGGGAGTGGGGTGAGCTCCTATCTGTCAGCTTGAGCTTCTCATGCGGGGATATGAGAGAAGCCTCCCAGGGGATAGTAAAACATCTGGGCATCCCCTGGGAAATGTCCTTACAAACAGCCTATTCTCTTACACTAGAAGCAACTTGACATGAAAAAACCCCAGAAAATATGTTAAAGCTGCATTCTTCCCCATTCCACATAAAATGACACAAACCCAGAGTTCCTCTGAAGATACCAGCCACAGATGCGGCTGAAACATTGGGAGAAAATGCTACTAGAATACGGCCATACAGCCTGGAAACCACACAACATCCCAAACCCAGAGTTTTTATCCAAAACCAGTTTTTCCATTAGTCCCAAATAAGCATGAAATTATTTCAGATATCAATCTAAATGCCAAGTTGTGTCAAAATGTATTCATAATATATTCATAAATATAAACTCAAGACCTAAATAAAAAACTAAATTCTGAAATATTTATTGAGGAGGTACCCAAAGAAATAGACATGTCAAGTCCAAAACCTGATTATGGCCTTATTTTTATTTCAACAGGAAAACACAGAAAGTTGAGTGACTCTCCACTCAAACAAGAGGATTTGATACAGTAACAGACAGGCACATTAGTATAGATATAACTAACTCTTCATAGCTGAACTGAATATTTTTATAAGAAAGGTTGAGGTTTACAAAAAAATTATCTGAGATATAGTACAATCCCTGGGCATTTACCATTATGAACACTCTCTCCTTGTCTAGAACCTCTACTTCTGCGGAAAACATCTAAAACTACAGATGTGTGGACATCATTTGTTTACATCAGTGATACTCTGCGGGTATCAAATGGGGTAAGCAGCATTTCATTGCTATCAATGGGAGTTGGTAAAATATGACCTTACATAATTCTTGCTGGTGTCAATGGAATGAGGAAGTCCATAAATGTAATTACACCATACTTTGAAGAAGTCCCCTACTCTTTCATCACATTTTATTGTATTCCTCATCTCAAATAACCCATTCCCCATTCAATAAAAAGTCACTAAACACTAATACAAAGATGTTCAAAGGATCTTACAATCAAGAAACCCTTTTTCATTTCAACTTGTATATAAAGGAACTCTTGATATTGTGACTTACCATATTTCATCAATTCTAAGACACCATCAATTGTAAGACACACATTAATTTCAAGCTTTGCTTCTAAGAAAAAATAAATTTCTTAGAATATCCTTTAGAATTTCCTCTACATACAGTTATTCTTACCTGTCCCCTGTTACCGTGGCAGCTGGCTGAGAGCTCCAAAGAGTTTCTAGCTGTTACTGAGTACTATTGTTGACATCAGCCATGCATCCACACAGACGAGGGGAGGGGATCGTTGTGGTGACAGGGACAACATGGCCCCTATTTCTCTGCTTCTTCCTGCACCATGGACCCTGTAAGTTTTTCAGTTGTAGCTGATTTATTTTAGTAAATATGTTGTGGTTATGCAGTTTTTTGTAATTGACATTGATCCATAGACACATAAAACTAACATGAAGCTGAAGCTGAACTTTCATGTGTTTCCCCCAGAAATAACTGTTGAATTTTTCAGAAAACTTTAGTTTTAGAATGAATGTGCATTTTAAGGCAGGGTCACTCTTAACTCTGGAGCTGCGGTAACACAATGGATTAAACCCTTTTGCCAGCTGAACTGCTGACCTGAAGGTGGGGAGTTCAAATTCATGAGATAGGGTGAGCTCCTATCTGTCAGTCCCAGCTTCCCATGCAGGGATATGAGAGAAGCCTCCCACAGGATGGTACCACATCTGGGCAATGTGCTTGCAGACGGCAAATTCTCTCACACCAGAAGCGGCTTGCAGTGTATCCGTGAGTGTAAATGGGTCCCAAAGCAAGGAACACCAGGTTTAAGAATGAACTTGTTTGTCTTGAAAATTAGAGATTGGGAAATAAATCTGTTGATATGAGCACTGATGACTGAGAAAAATTAATTCATTAAGTTAATGTTAATTAATTTGTTCCATTACCTGATAATTTTGAGTACAGACCCTGGGATTTACAAAAAATAATCACAGAAGCGATCATCAGTAACTTCCTAGGGGAACACTAATTCCTTCCAAAGTATTATTTTGTCATTTTAAATCTGCCTTCCTCATTGGATTATTTTCCCAGACAGCTTAGATGTTTGTGGACTAAAGACCCACAACACTTGGAAAACTAAGCTTCGAAACCACCCCTTCTAAAACACACAGAAATCTGGCCAGAACTGCAGGATCTCCTAACTGTCTCAGAAAATTATTCTGTGACTGCAATATAAGGTTAAGTAAAGGTTTCCCCTATAATTAAGTCTAGTCATGTCCGACCCTGGGGGATGGTGCTCATCTCCATTTCTAAGCCAAAGAGCCAGCGTTGTTCACAGACACCTCCAAGGTCACGTGGCCAGCATGACTGAATGGAGCAACTGCAATATAGGAGATTTGTAATTATAGACAAGCTGTCCAATAGGCATAGTTAGGTCCAGTCGGAATCTTCCTAATTCGGAATAAATTCAGAAAAATTACCTTTTTGAAGCGATTTTGAACTTTTTTAGGAAACCGGAAGTCCCTTTGCCCTTCCGAACCTAGTCTTGCTATTTTTCTTCCAACTCAGGAAATGAGTCAGAAATTATTCTGGTCCCTGGCCTTGGCTCAAGCCAGAGAAGCCAGTTTTAAACCGGGGGAGGCTGAATTTCCTCCCTTTGCTTTCCCCGCTACTGCCTCAAGCCAGAAAAGCCAGTTTTAAACCAGAGAAGGAAGGAATTTCCTTTGCTTGCATTTCCCCGCTCCTGGAGTAAAACAACTACTTTCAAAGTAAAGACCACCCAATGAAACAGGAAATAACACTTTCAAATGAAAGGATTCTGAAATCTCGAAAGTTTCAAAAAATTTTAAACATTTTTTTCTGTGAAAATCGGAATTGACTTTAGAATCGAACCACCAGCGCCCCCTACATCCGAAATGAATTTTGAACCCTTTTTTTTTATCAAACAAGCCTACTGTCCAACAAGAAATGTGATCTTTTGACTATGGTGTTTATTACACAGGGCGGCCAAATCACAATTACAGCAGCATGGTGCAGGACTTATCACATGGGGTCCTCTTCTGTGGTCCTCCATGTGTGGGGGAAGGTCATTAGTTGATCATTTGTGTTTGTAATCAAACCACTTTCCAGGGGGTCTCCTATTAGAAGAGTGGCAAAGAAAAGAGCAACGTCACGTGCTAAGCCCTAGCCAAAGACACAACTGTCTTGCTCCAATTGCAATTTGCCTACCTCGTGTGATGAATTCTAAAATGTCTCAATGAAAAAAATCTCCCAAACTCCTTGAGGGATCACCATAGACATAACGCTTGAAAATGGCTACATTACAATATCGCTCAAGCTTTTAGAAGCTACTGTATGAAAGTATGCCAAGGAAATACTCTTAACATAGTAGTGCTCACTTTCACAAGTGATATTATGAAAGAGCCTAGCTAGCTATTCTAAATATGTCGCCCTGGTCAGGGAATATCTTTAGCTGATGGCTCTATCCATTTTGGGAGACAGTTCCAACTGAAAGAATCAGCATGACGACATCCCCCAACAAGCCTTCCTTATTCTGTCTGGTATCACCACCACATTCCACACACAGGCAGAAGAGCACTAAAAATGGATGGGGTGAATGGTTGAAGACCACCTTCGGCCAGAAACACCTGTTTTGGGTAGGAGAAGGACTGCCAGCTGAAAAAGTGATTGGCTCATACTATATATGAACCAGTTTTGTATGGAGGTTTTGCTTTCTCTGCTTGTGTGCTTTTAGGTTTCATGCAAT
Organism: Anolis sagrei ordinatus; assembly: GCF_025583915.1. NCBI lineage: Eukaryota > Metazoa > Chordata > Lepidosauria > Squamata > Anolidae > Anolis > Anolis sagrei. The sequence continues at coordinate 124,319,259 of NW_026846588.1, read as the reverse complement.
TATAGGAAATGTATAGCCTAGACCAGTAGTATCTCTTTTAAAAGACTAAACAAACCCAATTACTATTAGAAATGGGAAGGTTCTGGGGGGAAAATCTGAAAAAAAAAACAATCAGCAGGGTTCCCTACCACCACCACCACCCCTCCGGATATTTGTTTTCCAGAAAAAAATGGGAGAATGGTTTTTTCTTTTCTTTTTAAAAGGAAAATACATTATGGAACGGGTTGCTATGAGTTTTCTGGGGTGTATGGACACGTTCCAGAAGTACTCTCTCCTGACATTTCGTCCACATCTAGGGAAAGGCATCCTCAGAGATTGTGAGGTCTGTTGGGAACTAGGCAAGTGGGGTTTACCTATCTGTGGAATGTCCAGAGTGAGAGAAAGAACTCTTGCCTGTTTGAGGCAAGTGTGGATGTTGCTATTGGCCACCTTGATTAGCATTCAATTGCCTTTCAGCTTCAAAGCCTGGCTGCTTCCAACCTGGGGGAATCCTTTGCTGAGTGGTATTAGCTGGCCCTGATTGTTTCCTGTCTGGAATTCCTGTTTTCTGAGTGTTGTTCTTTATTTACTGTCCTGATTTTAGAGGTTTTTTAACACTGGCAGCCAGATTTTGTCCATGTTCATGGTCTTCTCCTTTATGTTGACCTCACAACCTCTGAGGGTGCCTGCCATAGATGTGAGCAAAATGCTTCTGGAACATGGCCATACAGCCTGGAAGACTCACTGCAACCCTGTGATTCCACCCATAAAAGCCTTCGACAATACATTACGGAATATTTTTTTTCGGAATGAGGAATACAATTAACCCAAGATGTTTACTCTCCCAAACTATTTCTGTATAGCATGTAACAGAGATACTCTTAGATAAATAGTTAACTGTTCATTGCAGTTTCTGGCCTTTGTTTTCTGTTCTACTTTGTATCGGAATGGCTACTTTATGTTCGTTTGGCAGAATGGATAGCTAGAGCAGACAAAACCATTTTCTCTTTCTACAAACATATCTTCTGCTTTGGCTGTTTTTTTTATAACAGTTAAATAAACTAGAAAAACCAAAGTGGTTCATTGCCGTAGAAAAGCTTGTAATTCCAATTATAAAACACACACACACTTTGAAATGGTAAAAGTAAGTGAAGATATTGCACAAGAAAGCAATCATGTGAGAAAAAGGTTTGAAACAATTAGTCAACCACCAAAAGATTGTGCTTCTGGTCTCCATATTTGTTGCATCTAGCAACTTAATAATGAACTTAGAAATCAAAAACATTTTGCTTTGTGTAGATCTGACTCCACAGCTTTTATTTAGCAAAGGTTTAAATAAGTCTGCTAATGCCAGTTTTGTAAATCCATTAATGGATCTTTTAAGGATATTATGTGCTTGAACCTAGTGATAGCTGGATTTTAGAGAAAGGTTATCAGTCAAATCTATTTTTTAGAGCGATCTTGTAATTTTGTGGACTTTGGATGTGTGTGCTCTTGAACTATTTGTCTATGTCTTGGAAATTAATGTTTGGTCAATGAAAAATTGACTCTTTAAATCCTTTCAGTAGTTGAAACATTTGCACTATAGCACTAGAAAGGCAAATGGCCAGCTTCTATTATTTCATAGATTGAAGATCTCAGCTTCATATGGATACTTATTTGACTATTTTGGTACTGTCTCCTGGAGGTTTATGCATAAATGGTTTCTCATTGCATGTTTTCATTTTATTATTTGTTGGGTTCTTTAAAAAAAATGTAACTTTTAAAATGATCATTTAAAAAACATTGCCTACAATAATGCCACTGAATTATATTTCGCCAAGAAGCTCAAGATTGCAATCCTGTATGGCTCAGTTTAGTACAGTAGGGACCTAAGCTTGGCTGAGCAAGGAACCTCTTCTCCCCAACTTTTTCCTGGGGAGCAGGAATTATTATTATTATTATTATTAGAAACACAACAAGATGAATCCACAGCAGACACTCTGCTGGCTGTTGAATTGGATCACACATTGGACACTTCCCAAGTGTCTAGGACTGTGTGATGTATCGGTGAATAATGTGTGCAGATCCCAATAGGGTGGCCTTTTGCAGCTGGCAGATGGCAATCTTGTCAGCGCTGATTGTGTTTAAGTGCAAGCCAAGGTCTTTAGGCATTGCACCAAGTGTGCCAATCACTACTGAGACCACCTTTACTGGTTTGTGCCAGAGTATTATTTTTATTACTATTATTACCCATCTCCCCTTCTAGCTCAAGGTGGGATCTTAGAAGCACTAGCATATTCCTGTAGCCCAGTGTTTCTCAACCTGGGGGTCGGGACCCCTGAGGGGGTCACAAAGGGGTGTCAGAGGGGTCACCAAAGACCTTCAGAAAACAGTATTTTCTGATGGTCATGGGGATTCCATGTGGGAAGTTTGAGCCAATTCTATTGTTGGTGGAGTTCAGAATGTTCTTTGATTGTAGTGAACTATAAATCCCAGCAACTACAACTCCCAAAAGTCAAGTTCTATTTCTCCACCAGTGTTCACATTTGGGCATATTGATTATTTGTGCCAAGTTTGGTCCAGATCCATCATTGTAGTCCACAGTGCTCTCTGGATGTAGGTGAACTACAACTCCCAAACTCAAGGTCAATGCCCACCAAACCCTTCCAGTTTTCTGTTGGTCATGGGAGTTCTGTGTGCCAAGTTTGGTTCAATTCCATCGCTGATGGAGTTCAGAATGCTCTTTGAACTATAAATCCCAGCAACTACAACTCCCAAATGTCAAGTCTATTTTCCCCAGACTCCACCAGTGTTCACATTTGGGCATATTGAGTATTAATGCCAAGTTTGGTCCAGATCCACCATGGCATGAGTCCACAATGCTCTCTGGATATAGGTGAACTACAACTCCCAAACTCAAGGTCAATGCCCATCAAACCTTCCAGTGTTTTCCATTGGTCATGGGAGCCAACTTTGGTTCAGTTCAGAATGCTCTTTGAATATAAGTGAACTATAAATCCCAGCAACTACAACTCCCAAATTACAAAATCAATCCTCCCCCAACCCCACTAGCATTCACATTTGGGTGTATTGGGTATTTGTGCCCAGTTTGGTCCAGTGAATGAAAATGCATCCTGCATATCAGATATTTACATTATGATTTATAACAGTAGTAAAATGACTGTTATGAAGTAGCAACGAAAACAATATTATGGTTGGGGGTCACCACAACATGAGGGACTGTATTAAGGGGTCACGGCATTAGGAAGGTTGAGAACCATTGCTGTAGCCAGATGCAAAATGGTTACAGCGATGCTGTGACCTATGGAGGACCCTGGCAGATTACAATGCTTATGTTATCACATCTGACTATGACGAGAAACTTCTGTGATCCTACCAGCTCCATGGGAACAGGATATGGGCATACAAAAGGATTGAAACTGTTCAATATGAGGGAATATGGCATAAGTGCTGCAAAGAGTAGAAGATAATACCATTTCCCCAACCATAAGGATCCAAGAATATATTGTCTATGGGAGACCTATGGGCCCGTATATCCCTAACATCATGAAAGGGGGACCTTCCACACTGCCATATAACCCAGAACATCAAGGCGGAAAATGTTACAGTAAGTTGTAACAGGATCTATTGTGTGTGTGTGTGTGTGTGTGTGTGTTAAAGAAAACCGTATGCTGTTAATTATTATGTGCAGCTGCTAATGTAGGTAAATTAGTAAGTTTGGACCACACCTGGTGGAGTATAACTGAATGGGTTTTAGAATACAGTTCAGCTTTTGCTCTGATGAGCCTTTGCTCACGCATTTTGCTCAACCAGTTCTAAAGCTCTCTCATTTTGATTAAGATGAAGAAGCCTTATTCTGTATTGCTTACAAAGACTATGTAAGTTTGTTGCACTGTTTGTGACATTGCAAGTTTATGTTTTCACTCTGCTGATAAGAGTAAAGTTTTTCTGTTCTTTTTTCCTCTTGCCTGGGTGCAATGTTTATTGTGTCTTCTGCATTGGACTTGACTGAAATATGCTTAGCACAACAGAAAATCCCACAATACCTATTTTGAATTGAGTCCACACTGCCATATATTCCAGTTCAAAGCAGATCATGTGGGCTTTTATTCAGCTGTGTGGAAGGGGCCAGGAATAGTTTTCACTGCTACACACACATACACATCCTGTGCTTTATCCTAATGACCCCCTGTCCAGATTCATACCACACAATTACAACACTAATGATGGCTACATCCTATGGAATTTTTGGATTTAGAGTTTGGTGAGGCATTAATGTTCTCTGGCAAAAAGTTTGAAAGACCCTTCCCAGAGCTTCAAATTGCAGGGCCACTTTCCCTCTCCACACTCTTGGCTACATTTTGTGGAATTCTGGGGTCTACTGACTATGAATCTCTAGATATGTCTCCCCCAACTTCAAATCCCATGATTTCACAGAAGGTTGCCAAGGCAGTTAAAATGGACTAATACAGCTGTGTAGTGGAGAGAAAAAATTATAACAGGTTAGTCGGTTTCAGAAGGCCTGGAGGCCAATTTCCACACTTCTGAAACCTTATTTTCTTCATTTAAACAAAATTCAGGGTGAGAATCACACTCCCAAAAGCTTCTTTAAGGGAGAACGGAGTCAAAAACATGACCCTTGAGTCACATGCTGCTCTTGGGTCTCATTATTCTCAGTCCTGGTTTATAACAAATCAGTTTGTTGAGGCAAGGTCATTGGCAGTAGAGGTGTTTATAAGGAATGACTATGTAATCTGGAATAAGAGAAGTATAAATTAACTTTCTACCAAATCTCTAGAGGCCATCCCTTGCCACAGCCATTGGGGTCAAAGCTAGATCAACCGTCCAAACATTTCAGCTACAGCGGCACAAAGCACACCATCACAATTTCCAATATGCATAACAGAGCAAATATCCCAGGTGCTTTGTCCCTTTTGAACCAATTTGCAAATTGCTCTGTTAGGATGTGGGCATCATTTCCTTTGGAAACTAACTCCTCTTACTGTCCAATGTTCACAGTAACCATGCCAAAAAAAGAAAAGAAAAGTGAAACAGTTCTCCAACTGTCTGAAGTACTTATTATGTCAATTAAATTTGTAATTCCTAATCCTTCTTCGAAGGTAACTAATATCATTTAGAGATATATAAGAATATTAACTTTTAAATATTTAAAACATACTAAACATATTTTGCAGAACACACAAAATTACAAGGTGAAGCTGATTTCTTTGACTTGACTAACAGATATACCTCCTATACTTAGTAACTAATACTATTTTAGGATAATCCTTTTTTCTTTCATTTATCCCAGTGCTTCTTAAAGTGGTGGTCCCTTGACAAATGTCAGGCTATGCAATGCCTCTCTAGGAATCTCTAGGCCCTTCAATGACATCTTAGGATCAGAAGTGAGGCAATTCAATGGTGTTCAGTCATATTCATAGTTCATGTAAGTTAGGAGTATATCCCTTGTGGATATGGGTGCCTTACTCTTTACAGTGGATGCATGGTACCTGCTGGGGTTGGTTCCAGAATCCCCATAGATACCAAAATCCATGCTCAAGTCCCACTGTAAAAATCAGTATAGTATAGTATGGTGCAGTAAAGTAGTGTCTGGATATAAAATGATACAATCAAGGCTTTCCTTTTGGAATTTTGACAGGTGAACATTTTCAAGCCATGAATGGTTGAACCCATATATGGTTGAATCAACAGATATGAAGGGCTGACTATATAGGCACAAATACCTGATAGTGGCATGATCTTGGATTAAGCACTGGCAGTTTTATTAGTAAACAAATACCTGTTATTGCCTCCTTTATTCAAGAAAATCAATTTCAAATATTATGTCACTCAACTATCTTTTGCAGTTCACATCAATTTTAAAAAAAATTAGACTAAAATACATAGCAGATGAAGAAACAAAAGGAATTACAACTGTGTTTCTATCCTCTTGCAATTATGGGGTTGGCTGAAGAGAGAATGCTTGTCCACTGGCTCCTCCACTATGCTAAAGCAGTAAACATTTAGGAATCTCTCTCTTTTTACATGTTGATTTCTCCTTCTGGATCACTGTTTCCAAAGTCCTTTTCCAACATGGACCTCATCAGAAGTCACAAACTTCCATTTCTATTACTCTCAACCAGCTCAGTCAACAATTTAGGGATCATGTCAAGTCTGATTTATGGAAAAGAGGGGCAAAAGAAAAGATGTGGACTCCTAATACTGAACAAAAACCTTTTAGGTCCCATCTACACTGCCATATAATCTAGTTTCAGAATGCAGATTAATTACATTGAACTGGATTACACAGCAGTGTAGACTCATATAATTGTTTGATCTGCATTTTCTGAGTCCATAGCAGTGGTTCCCAACTTGTGGATCCCCGGATGTTTTGGCCTTCACCTCCCAGAAATCCTAACAGCTGGTAAACTGGTTGGGATTGTGGGAGTTGTAGGGCCAAAACGCCTGGGGAACCACCGGTCTATACCACGTTTCCTATACACCTGCGAGACGTGGACTACAGACATCACATGCAACTCCTACAATAATTCCATCAGTGTTGCCTCTGAAAAATCCTGCAAATCTCTTGGGAACACAAGCGGACAAATGACAGCATTTGGAAGAAGCAAAGACCACCAGCATTTAAGTGATGGTCCTCCGCCACCAACTCCACTGGACCAGCCACATTGTCCAAATGCCCAACCATCGTCTTCCAAAGCAGTTGCTCTACTCCGAACTCAAGAATGGAAAAGATTCAAAATTGGGCTCAAAGCCCACCTTAAAACTCTGGCATAGACAGTGAGAACTGGGAAGCCCTGGCCCTTGAGCACTCCAGCTGGAGGTCAGCTGTGACCAGCAGTGATGTAGAATTTGAAGAGGCACGAATGGAGGGCAAAAGAGTGAAACGTGCCAAGACGAAGCCGTGTCAAGCCAACCCCGACCAGGACTGCCTTCCAACTGGAAAACAATGCCCTCACTGAGGGAGAGCATACAGATCAAGAATAGTGCTCCACAGTCACCTATGGACCCACCACCAGTACACCGATCTTGGAAGACAATCCTACTCGGACAACGAGGGATTGCCTAAGTATGTAAGTATATCAATGGTATACTAATACCACATGAGCTCTAGATTATTAAATATGGTTTTCTGTTAGCAGATGGCAACTACTGAATAACATATGTTCTGTATCAGAAACTGGAGGTGATGTGGTCTATTCAATGTAATTGTCTGAGTCAGAACCCCAAATAACCAAACCAAATCTAAAATTGACCAAAAACGGATTTGATACTAATGTTGGAAAGTGGTCAAAAAAAGGTTGGGAGCCACTGGTCTATACTGACCATTATAATGGTTTAAATTGCATAATATGGCAGCATAGATGAAGCTTTAGTCTTCGATGACAGCAGCCAACTGAGGAGATGAAATAAAAAGACCACACATTCAGCAAAAAAGAAAGAAATATTAGCAGCAGCCATCAAACACCTGGTGCTCTGAATCATGTCCATATAGTTTGAAAACTATTCAGTGAACCAGTTTCCTTTTCTTCCCACCTCTACACTTGTTGGCGAGTCCACAAACATTTCAGAGTCCATTCCATTACTTTCTCTGGAATATACAACAATTAGTAAAAAAAGAAAGAAATCTACAAGGCACTCTAAAAGTAAAGAAGAAAAATCACTTTACTCTTGTTATGTGCCTTCATTTTGCCTTAAGCTGAACCTATCATGAGGTAGGATAGGCTTTTCACAGCAAGATTTGTTCAGGGGAGATTTGCTTTTGTTTTCCTCTGAAGCTGAGATAGAGCAACTTGGCCGAGATCACCCAGTGAACTTCCATGGCTGAGCAGGAACACAAACTCCAGAGTCATAGTCCAACACTCAAACACCATAGTGGTCTTCTGCTTGCCTCACATAATAGAGAGATATGATGTTACACACCGCATTGCCTTCCAGTTCAATCCTAGGTCAAGCCCACTACCAACCACACTAAGCAAATGGAAGTATGCCTTCCTTCTGCCTGCAGTAATGATGTCTAGGAAAAAGAAGATGCATGGATGGGGTGGAGTAATGGAGAGAGATTCCCAAGTGGTAGAAACAGAGTGAGTAGAAAAAGAAAATCATATAACATTAAAAAAAAACCTTTTAGCAGAACATTAAAAACTCTACAGAATTTCTAAAACAAAACTAAAAAGTTTTTCATCATATCTAACCACAACATGATAATATTGTTGACGATCCTACCAACTGAATTTTGATTGGTCTCAGAACTAATGCACAAAATTAAGTTGCTGATTAGAAACCATGGGACGTTCGCCCAGTTCTCTTCCCCTGCTTCCTTAGTTTGTTACGTGTCAGTCTTTACCTCATTGAATGTTAAGATAGGGATAAGCAAAGGCAATGAAAGAGGTTTCCCCCAGTTGGTCCCCCTGTAATCATTCACCACAATGTCAACAGGAAATGACCCCCCCCCCACACACACACACACACCAAAAAGAAAACATGGGCAGGAAAGGGAAATCTGGCTTCCCACAACAGAAATCGGAGTGAGCTCCAGTCCCCACGAGGCTTCCCAACTGGCCATCTCAATCACAGAAAAACTGAACACAATATTAGAAGTCACACTTTTGTAGTATAAAAAGGAGGAGAGGGAGAGAAATGGGGCAGCACCTTTTTGAATCCAAGGGTGCATCTACATTGTAAAATAAGTGTAGTTTAATTATCACAGCCAATTTTTTTTATTGCTGTCTTGGTTTTCAGGCCTGTTCCAGGGGTTATTTGTAGTGTTGGTTCAGAAAATTGCATTGGACAGACCTCGTCAGCACTAGTTTTCATGGTTTTCTATGGACAAGAATTTGGTGAGTGATATATGGTATGTCCTCTGTATCTGAAAAAACTAGAACTGATAGTAAAAAACTACTGCCATTTTTTTTTAAAAAATCAGCATCTCAAACATACCCAGAAACTATGCTAATATTTGAGATAGCTTTCATTACTGTCTGTTATGTGTTTTGTATTGTTCTTTAACCTCTGATGTAAGCCGCTCTCGGTTCCTTCAAGGAGATGGGGCAGGGTACAAATAAAATGTATTATTAAATTCCAGCAGGTGATTTAGCTCTACCATCAGGTCTTTCTACAGCCTTGGGGTGGCCAATGCAAAGATCCTCTAGGTGGTGGTTGCCAGTTGGGTTCTGGCTGGTTGGAGCAGACGTCCCCCAGAAGACCAACATGTATGGGGCGGATTGTATGGAAGAAGGCAATCCTTTAGGTAACCTAGACCCAAACCATGTCATTAATTCTGTATATTGGTTGTGATGACTTTGTCGGCCTTGTTGACAACCTACAACAACCCACTTGGTTTTATCTCTCCAACCCCCACTAAAACAATCTGAGCATGTGCTATTAATTTGTCAATCACCATAATGGAAGCCCTGCCAAAGAAACAATGGAACAGGAGCAAAGAAAAGAACCTGTGTCATTGGACTTTAGATGAACAAGACTGTGTCTGATGACCAAGTGAAAGCTCAGTTAGTGAAAATCCACAGACTCCATTGCCAGGATATGTATTTCCTGTGGATAAGAAGAGGCATCTAAGATTTCAACCCAAATAGTTGAGCGGATTTCCCTGGTTAGCCTACACATTTCATGTACAGGGTGCAGTCTAAGTATGGTGTGGTGTTTGGAGGAGGGTGGGAGAAAGAACTTTTGTCTGCCTGAGGCAAGTGTGAATGTTGCAATTGGCCACCTTGGCATTGAATTGTTGCCAACACTGTGAACCGCCCTGAGTCCCCTTTGGGGTTGAGAAGGGCAGTATACAAATACCGCAAATAATAAATAAATACCTTGTTTAACATTGAATGGCCTTGCAGCTTCAAAACCTGGCTGCTTCCTGCCTGGGGGAATCTTGTGTGTGTGTGTGGGGGGGGGGGTGTTAGTTAGCACTGAATGTTTATTGTCTGGAATTCCCCTGTTTTCTGAGAGTCATTCTTTATTTACTGTCCTGATTTAGAGGATTTTTTAAAATACTGGTAGCCAGATTATGTTCATTTTCATGGTTTCCAGTTTTCTGTTGAAATTGTCCACATGCTTCTGGATTTCAATGGCTTCTCTATGTAGTCTGACATGGTGGTTGCTAAAGTGGTCCAGCATTTCTGTGTTCTCAAATAATATGATGTGTCCAGATTGGTTCATCAGGTGCTCTGCTATGGCTGACTTCTCTGGTTGAATTAGTCTGCAGTGACTTTCATGTTCCTTGATTCGTGTGTGGGCAATGCTGCGTTTGGTGGTCCCTATGTAGGCTTGTCCACAGATGCATGGTATACAGTAGACTACATATTGCTTTTTAGACCTCTTTCTCCTAGTTGTTGCTATTGTGTCCTTGGTATGGTTCCTTTTCCTTTCTGTCTTGGCAGAAACATAAACTTGAATGTATAAACTTTCCAGTCGTTGAATGCTTGCAACTCACAGGTTCTCATTCCACAGGAATTCCCTTAATTCCCAGCTATTGAATATCATGCATCCTTTAATCTGGAAGCAGAGTACAGGTTCCATATGAGAACATAAACAATCCATGGCTGTGCTGCAAAAGCAGTTCCAGATAAGATGTTTTGGGGAGGCATGGCAAGACTGAAACGGGAGCTAGAATAAGGTGAGTAAAGCTTGTGTGGGATATGTGAAATCTCCAGTTCCAGATTTTGTAGTCTTCAGAACTCAGTGTACCTGTCCGAACATATCTCCTTCTATGTCCCACCTCGGAGTTTAAGATCTTCGGGGGAGGCCCTGCTCTCGGCCCCGCCTCTATCACAAGTGAGGCTGGTGGGGACGAGGGACAGGGCCTTCTCGGTGGTGGCCCCTCGCCTGTGGAATTCACTCCCCGGGGAAATTAGGTCATCAACATCCCTCCTCTCCTTCAGAAGGAAGCTGAAAACATGGATATGGGACCAGGCCTTTGGGTAATCTGGCAGACTGACAAGATAATGATGGCCAGAAATTGGAAAGGACTATGGTAATGCTGAATGGACTTACGGATATTAGAACTCAGTGAACGTTGGCCACTAGATTGGCTTTTAATTGTTTAATTGTTATTGTTTTAATTGATTGTTTTAAGTACTGTTATGTAATTCATTTGTTGAATTGTTGGCATCGAATTGTGCCGGTGTAAGCCGCCCTGAGTCCCCCCTCGGGGGTTGAGAAGGGCGGGGTAGAAGTGACCGAAATAAATAAATAAATAAACTCTTATCAAAGTTTCCCAAGCCTCATGGGTCTTTCACCTCACAACCTCTGAGGATGCCTGTCACAGATGCAGGCAAAACATCAGGAGAGAATGCTTCTAGAATAGGGCCAAACAGCCCGAAAAACCTACAACAATCCAGTGATTCCGGCCATGAAAGCCTTCGACAATACATTAAAATCAAGTGGACTCTGAGAAATTGGTATAATAATATAGTAAACATCTTAAATGTGGAAATAACAAATTGTAAATTGAACAATATAGACAACACAGAAAATGCTATAATAATAATTAAGAGCATGTCGGATCCAGTTAGGAATTATTTCAAGAATGTATTAAGATGTGGAGTGGAAAAATTGAGACTGATATTTGAAATAAAATATCTGTAGTTTAGTCTATAAATTGTATGTCAAGGGAGGTAGACAATAAAATAAAAATAAATATTTTTTTTTAAAAGACAAGATCTGGTTTAAAGAGGGAGTAATGGTTCAGGACCTGTGAAGAACCTTTGCACAGTGATGGTAATCTCAGGGCCTTGTTGAGATCTCCTGCTGGATCAGGAGACACTGACCTGAAAAGTCATCTCGGGATCTCATCACATATTTATTTATTTATTTATTTATTTATTTACTACATTTGTATATCACCTTTCTCAGCCTATGGGCGACTCAGCCTATGGGCGTTCGGACAGGTACACTGAGTTCTGAAGACTACAAAATCTGGAACTGGGGATTTCACATATCCCACACAAGCTTTACTCACCCTTTCTCAGCCTATGGGCGACAGAAGCAAAATTCAATGCCCAGCAACATCATAAAACAATTAAAACATTTAAAACATTAACGTATAATATATAATCATAGCAAGGTCAATAAAATCATTTCCGTCTCCTTTTTTTGTCATGTCAAGAGCGACTTGAGAAATTGCAAGTCGCTTCTGGTGTGAGAGAATTGGCCATCCGCAAGGACGTTGCCCAAGGCACGCCTGGATGAATTGATGTTTTTATCATCCTTGTGGGAGGCTTCTCTCATGTCCCCGCATGAGGAGCTGGAGCTGATAGAGGGAGCTCATCCGCCTCTCCCCGGATTCAAACCTGTGACCTGTCTGTCTTCAGTCCTGCCGGCACAGGAGTTTAACCCACTGCACCACCGGGGGCTCCATCTTCTAGTTAAAAACAAAGGTCCAATCTCATCGTCCAATCGTTTCATATTCCTATGTCTGTTACACTGCCTTAAAGATTTCCAAATGCTTGCTCAAACAGCCAGGTCTTGATTTTCCTCCGAAATGTTAAAAGAGAGGGGGCCAATCTAATGTCCTTGGGAAGGGCGTTCCACAGCCAAGGGGCCACCACTGAGAAGGCCCTGTCTCTCGGCCCTGCCAAACGTATTTGTGATGCAGGCGGGATCAAGAGCAGGGTCTCCCCAGACAATCTTAACATCCTAGTTGATTCATAGAAGGAGATGCATTCGGACAGCTAAGTTGGCTTCAGAATTCAGGGGTTTGTAGTTTAGGGAGGAGCCTTTAACAGACTCACTAAACTACAAACCCCAGAAACCTGCAGGAGGCAGAAACCAGATTTTAAGTGGATTCATTCTTTAGTGTGATGAGGTAGTCGATGGGGGGAAAAGTTCCAATCCCTCCCGAGTTTTTTTTTCCTGCCTAGGGGCCTGGCTGTGTTGATATATTTCTGTACTAGCCGTCCCTTGCCACATGTTGCTGTGGCCCAGTCTGGTGATCTGGAAAATGAAGTAATTAGAAAGTGTTGGTTTCTAATATATGTAATGTCTTTCTGCTTGTGGGTAAACAGTATTTCTTTGTCAGTGTTGATGTGGAGGTTGTCCGGTTTGCCTACTCTGGAACGTGCCACATATTATTGCCCTTCTTTAGGGGTCCCTTTCAAATTTTTGATACTGCATCTGTCATATACAGATATGTGTGTACGTGAATGGCTGGATGGCCTTTGTCAGGAGGGCTTTGATTATCTTTTCTTGTCCTGGTGAAGGGAGTTGGACTGGATGGCCTTAAGGCAGCATTTCTCAAGCTGGGAAGTCAAGACCCCTGGGGGAGGGGTCACCAGGGGGGTGTCAGAAGGGTCACCAAAGACCACCAGAAAACACAGTATTTTCTTTGGTCATGGGGGTTCTGTGTGGGAAGTTTGGCCCAATTCCATCATTGGTGGGGTTCGGAATGCCCTTTGATTGTAGTTGAACTATACATCCTAGTAACTACAGCTCCCAAATGCCAAGGTCTATTTCCCCCAAACTCCATCTGTATTTATATTTGGACATATTGAGTATTCATGCCAAGTTTGGTCCAGATCTATCATTGTTGAGTCTACAGTGTTCTCTGGATGGAGGTGAACTACAATTCCAAAGCTCAAGATCAATGCCCACCAAACCCTTTTAGTGTTTTCTGTTGGTCGTGGAAGTCCTGTGTGCCAAGTTTGGTTCAATTCCATCATTGATAGAGTTCAGAATGCTCTTTGATTGTAGGTGAACTATAAATCCCAGCAACTACAACTCCCAAATGACAAAATCATAGTTGAGAGATGGTCACTCCTTGTGTTGTGAGGCGTTTTGTTGCCAAATTTGGTGTGATTTCGTTCATTGGTTCTTTTGTTTTTAAGGTACTCATTATGCACAGAGCATTTATATATAGATAGATATAAATAAAAATGTAATATTCGTTTGTGATATTCACGGAACTCAAAAACCACTGGGGGAATTGACACCAAATTTGGACACGATACACCTAACAACCCAATGTATGTTCTTCACTTAAAAAAACAATGATTTTGTCATTTGGGAGTTGTAGTTGCTAGGATTTATAGTTCACCTACAATCACAGAGCATTCTGAACCTCACCAATGATGGAATTGAACCAAACTAAGCACACAGTTCTCCCATGACCAACTGAAAATACTGGAAGGGTTTGGTGGGCAGTATCCTTTAGTTTTGGAGTTGTAGTTCGCCTACATCCAGCGATCATGGTGGACTCAAACAACGATGGATCTGGACCAAACTCTACACGAATACTCCATATGCCCAAATGTGAACACTGGTGGAGTTTGGGGAAAATAGAATCTTGACATTTGGGAGTTGTAGTTGCTGGGATTTATAGTTCACCTACAATCACAGAGCATTCTGAACCTCACCAACGATAGAATTGGGCGAAATCTCCCACACAGATATGGACCACAGCAACGCGTGGCAGGGGACGGCTAGTATAATATAAGAAGATAGAAAGAAGATGAAGGCAGCGACGCCTTTCCCTCCGAGCAGCTGAACGTTTAGTTACACACGACTATGGCCAACTCTCTCCCCCTCCCCCCCCCCCAAAAAAATCTGTTTACCTCATTCCTTTGGAGCTGGAGGAAGCTGTTGAGATAGCTGGAGTTGAGGGACGAGCCCAGCTCGGCGTTGCCCTTGCTGGGATAGCCCAGTTCAGGCTGCTGCTGCTGTTGCTGCTGGTGGTGGTGGGGCTGCGAAGCGGTGGCGGCGGACGGGGGCTCAGGGCGGAAGGCCTCGAAGGCGCTGGCCTGGTGGGTGTCTTGCAGGGACAGGTAGACCCAGTTGAGGAGCTGGGCCGGCTGGTAGACGGAGGCGGCGCTGGTGTCGATGGCCGAGAGCAGGCTCATCCTGGCCCCGCTCCCTGCCTGCCTGCCTGCCTGCCTGAAAGAGCCTCTCCGGGCCGCCCTCCTGCCCCCACGGCTCTCCTCCTGGGCCTCCGGGACCCTTGCCTCCCTGCCCTCAAGGCCCAGCCAGCCCTCCTCGCTCCAGCTCAGGCATAGCGCCCCACCGGCCGCTCCTCCTGCTCCTCCACTGCAGCCGCGGCGAAGTTGGTCGCAAACTTTCTTCGGCTGTTCCGCCCCTTCTCTCCTCAGCGCGCGCGCGCGCGCCTTGCCTCGCGCTCGCTCTCTCTTTCTCGCGCTCGCCTTATTTCAAGTTGGTGGCAAACTTTTTTCGGCTGTTCTCGCGCTCTCTCTCTTTCTCGCGCGCCTTATTTCATACTTTCTCTCCCTCTCGCGCGCGCGCCTTGCTTCTCTTTATCTCTCTGTTGCGCGCGCGCCTTGCCTCTCTTCCTCTCACGCGCGCGCGCCTTGCCTCCCTCTCCTCTGTCTCTCTTTTTCTCTCCCTCTCTCTCTCCTCTTGCGGCCGATCCGCTATCTGTCTTTATTCTCAACTCGCCCCCCTCCTCTCCCCACCCTGGGAAGGCGGGGCCGCTGAAGTTCTTCTTGCGTTCCTCCTGTTGCAGAGGCATCACTCCCGAGGGGGGCGGGGTCCAGGAGAGAAGGAAGCCCATTGGTGCGTCAAAGTTCCGAGCGCGGACAACAATTTGCATAGGGGAAGCTGTGAGCCAATCCCGAGCGAGACCACGCCTCTCTCCCTGGACAACCCTGGAGTTGGGAGATGTTGGTCAGAAGTCCGTTGCTGTCCTTGTGTCGCGGGTTGATTTAATTTATCCTGTCAGAAGCGAATTCAGTGGTTCTCAACCTGGGGTCCCCATATGTTTTTGGCCTTCAACTCCCAGAAATCCTAACAGCTGGTAAACTGGCTGGGATTTCTGGGAATTGTAGGCCAAAAACATCTGGGGACCCCAGGCTGAGAACCAATACTAGTTGGTTCTAACCCAGTCTTAACATCAAAAGTTGCTCTTTATCTACATAAAGGAGATTAGAGTATATAGATCAAATAATTAGTATACAGTGTTTGAGGCACAAACCTTAGGCAGAGGCAGCCCTGTGGGGGGGGGGGGGTAGGGGTTTAACCCCCCCCCCCCGAAATTTTTCAAGTTAAAAAAAAACTGGTTTACTCATGAATTTTAACTGGTTAACCAAATCCCCATGCTAAGTCTATGAGATTGCACCTGCAAAAAAACCATCAAATGCACTGGAAGCATATCTTATCTTGTTTGTGATGGACAGTTTTTTCCGAATGTGAAGAAACTTCTTCAGATTTCTGCAACATTGCCAGTGTCAACAGCTACAAAGCCTGTAGCGAGGGGGTGGTTTTAGGGGTTCAACCCCCCCCCCCGAAATGTTTCAGATTTTTTTTAAAAACCTGGTTTACTCATGAATTTTAACTGGTTAACCAAATCCCCATGCTAAGTCTATGAGATGCAAAAAATTAAGTCCCTCCAGAACTGCAAGCACTATCTCAAGCAAATATTGACAATTTATTCACACTGTCATTACTTGCAGCAATAGCCGATGTAGCGAAGCAACCAAGTTGGGGGGGGGGTGTTGAATGCTCTCATTAAGGAGGCCAGACTTGGTGGAGGTGGTTGACAGGGGCGGAGCTGCAGGCTATTGAAGGCTGCTCTGCCCCTGCTGTGCTCTTTGCTTCAGCGTGAGCTAGGAGGCAGGTTTCAACCCCCCCCGAAATTTTCAACCCCCCCCCCCGAAAATTTCAACCCCTCCCGAAATTTTTTTCTGGCTACGGCCCTGTCAACAACTACAAATGAAAGGTTGTTTTCGACCCTTAAACGTTTGAAAACATACACAAGAAGCACAATGAGGCAAGAAAGACTGACCGGACTTGCACTCTTGAGTGTCCACCGAAGTTTATCAATGGAGCCTGATTTCTGTCAAAGTGTATTGACACAGTTTTCAAGTGTTTCTAACAAACGTTGTGGTATTCTTTTGTAACTATAAATTATCAATTAGCAATCATTTTCAGTTATTTTAAGACTTGAAACTTTAACTAAAATAGAAATTTGATTTAATGAAGTCTATATAATATATATAAAACATATAAAATATAAAATGTATAAAATATTGGAGCCCCCGGTGGCGCAGTGGGTTAAAGCACTGAGCTGCTGAGCTTGTTGATCGAAAGGTCGCAGGTTCGATTCCGGGGAGCGGCGTGAGCTTCCGCTGTCAGCCCTAACTTCTGCCAACCTAGCAGTTCGAAAACATGCAAATGTGAGTAGATCAATAGGTACCGCTCCTGCGGGAAGGTAACAGCGCTCCATGCAGTCATGCTGGCCACGTGACCTTGGAGGTGTCTATGGACAATGCCAGCTCTTCGGCTTAGAAATGGAGGTGAGCACCAACCCCCAGAGTTGGACATGACTGGACTTAATGTCAGGGGACTACCTTTACCTTTTATATAAAATATACTTGAAACCACATAATTTAAAGTATTTTATGTTATGGCACGATGAAAATGCCTGTTACCCTTTGTAGTTTTTTACCTAGGCCATTGCTATCTTAAATGCTAGTTATAAGTTTTAATCCTTGTTTTATCAGTTTTATCTGCTGTTAATTCCACCCACATCATGTGTTTTAATCAGTTTTAGCTATTTTTGGCCTTACTTACCTTATATCTTGTATCTTATACCTTTTACGGAGCAATAAGGGTCTTTGGACTGCATTAAAAATGTTGTTGTGTTATCGAACTACTCTTCATGATTTGCTAAAAAAATTTCAACCCTCCCAAAAAAAAAATTCTGGCTACGGCCCTGGGCAGAGGTATAGATGGTTTCCATTTTTTACTTTTATATTATATTGCAAGAAACTTTCTTTGTTTGTATATTTATATTTTTATTCAGACCATTTGTATATTGTATGTTGTTTTTATAATGTGTGTTTTGATCAGGCCAAGTGGAAAAGTTACAGAGATAGGTCCAAGGGCTCTGGAAGTAGCTGTCACTGTAGGCCCCTTCTACATTGCTATATAATCCAGGTTATCAAAGCATGTAATCCATGCAGACTTTGCATATTGCAAAACGGCACCAAATTATTGATTATTTTGTAATAGTTTAGAATGCCAAGAAGGAGAAAGATGTTGGATTGTTTGTTTGTTTTGGGGGGGGGGGTTTGCTTGTTTGTGGTGTCAAGATAAATTGATTCACCTAGGATACAATGTGTTTTGAACAGGAAGAGCGTCATAAGTGGGCTCTCACCTGGTACAGCTAGGGATGTATTCATCTTGAGGCCTGGAGTTTGTGGCTGCCACAGGCATTAAAGGAACAAAATGTTATTTGTTTCAACTATATAGATCAGGGGTCCTCATACTTTTTAAACAGAGGGCCGGGTCAGTCCCTCAAACTGTTGGAGGGCCGGATTATAATTTGAAAAAAATGTGAATGAATTCCTATGCACACTGCACATATCTTATTTGTAGTGCAAAAACCATTTAAAAACAATACAATAATTAAAATGAAGAACAATTTTAACAAACATCTGGGAATTTCTGACACTTAATAAATACAGTGGTATTCCCTGTAGTAACCTATGGATGTGGGAGTGAACTATAAGGAAGGCTGAGCAAAGGAAGATAGTCGCTTTTGAACTGTGGTGTTGGAGGAAAATCCTGAGAGTGCCTGGACTGCAAAAAGATCAAACCAGTCCATACACCAGGAAATAATGCCCAGCTGCACACTGGAGGGAAGGATATTAGAGACAAAGATGAAGTACTTTGGCTACACAATGAGAAAACAGGAAAGCTTAGAGAAGACAAATATGCTGGGGAAAGTGGAAGGTAAAAGGAAGAGGGGCCAACCAAGGGCAAGATGGATGGATGGCATCCTTGAAGTGACTGGACTGACCTTGAAGGAGCTGGGGGTGGTGACGGCCAACAGGGAGCTCTGGCGTTCGACTGAACGAATGAACAACAAAACTTATTAGTATGTCAATGGGAAATGTGGGCCTGCTTTTGTCTGGATAGAATTGTTGTTGTTGTGTGCTTTCAAGCCGTTTCAGACTTAGGTTGACCCTGAGCAAGGGCTGGGTAAATGACCTTGGAGGGCCGCATCCGGCCCCCGGGCCTTAGTTTGAGGACCCCTGATATAAATCCTAACTACATTAACTTGAAAAACAGGGTTTTTGTACACAATAATAATGCATATTACATTTTAAAGTAGCAGTATTAATATTTGCAATCATTCAGTTGCTCAGTTGGCTGCCCTAACTTTTCAAATAAGGAGAAGGAGGTCTCCGTCAACTTGAAGACTGCATAGTAATGGATTTACTCCACTTCAAGTCTTTTATTACGCCACATATCTCACCGTCAGGTCTTACGTGTGTTCCTCTTGTTGTTTGCCTTCAAGTCAACTTTGAGCTATCATGACTCTATGAATAAGAGACTTTCAAAACATCCTGTTGTGCGCCTGTTCAATGTAGTGTAATGACATCCTTATTTGAATCAATCAATGTGTAAAGAAGTGGTCTCCCTATTTTCCTACTGCCTTCCAATATAGTTGTGTGCCTTCAAGTCATTTCCGACTTATGGCAACTCTTACTCGACCTTATCATAATGTTTTCTATATTGAGCTTTATCTCAGACGTTGATTGTACGTTTCTCAGTTTGTTCTGTACTGTTCTGATAAGTTATTATCTTATCTGAATTGCAATGCTGAAAACATTAATTCTAATGTCAAAATCCAGTGATATAAGAAGAATGGATGTTGCAATGCACACATCAGCCATAAAAGGCCTGCGTACACTTATGCTGGCTTAGCTACTATTAGTGGGCCAGTTTGCAGTTGCCTCATCTCTTGCTGCCTTCTGGGTGGTAATGTGAGATGGGGGGGGGCTTTGAGCCCATGGACTTCAGCCCTAGTATCCAGTTTGGAAATACAGCTATTTATTTTTCAAGCAGTTAAAATTACAAGCTTTGTAAAAACTCACATTGAAGTATTGTGTGCATGTGCACAATACTTGTTGCCTCTGGTTACCTCTTGATTTCTAGTAACCTCATCAATTTCATCAATCAATACCACCACCTGGTATTAATTGGTGATCCTTCATTCAAGTACTTATAAGTCTGACCTTTCTCAGGGCCCTTCCAGACAGGCCCTATATCCTAGGATCTGATCCTAGGTTTTCTGTTTTAAACTGGATTATATGAGTCCGCATTGCCAGATAATCTGGAATAAACAGAAACCTGGGAACGGATCCGGGGATATAGCGCCTATCTGGAAGGGCCCTCAGCTTCCAAGATCAGTCAGGATTGAGTATCTTTAAAGTGTTTGGGACTCCAGCTCCCAGAAATTCCAACCAGTTTACCAGCTGTTAGGAGTTGTGGGAGCTGCAGTCCAAAACATCTGGAGGACCACAGTTTGAGAAACTCTACTTTAGAGTATTTAGGCCCCATGCAAGTATTTGATCAGAAAAAGGAAACTCAAGAAACATCATAGTATGAAGGTATGAAGATCATGTCCACTGTTCCTCTGGAGGGGCGGAAGCCATGCTGGGATTCTAGGAGAGTGTCTTCTGAGAGGGGTAGAAGGCGATTTACAAGGCTTCTTGCAAGGATTTTTTCAGCTGAGGTTAGAAAGGAGTTACCTCAATAGTGTCCGCAGTCTGTTCTTCCCCCTTTTTTGAAGAGGGTGATGATGGTGGCATCCTTGAAATCTGCTGGGATTTTCTCGGTCACTGACACTTTTTCAATGAGCTGGTATTGTTGTGTCAGCTCAGGTCCTCCTTCTTTAAAGATTTCAGCAGGGATCCCATCAGGTCCACTGGCTTTGTTATTTTTTGTTGGCTGATGGCATTGCTGACTTCTTCCAAACTAGGCAGTGCTGCAAGCTCATCCCTGGTTTGTTGTTGCGGGATTTGTGAGAGAACCTCTTCGGCCACATTGGAGCTGCGGTTCAGGAGGCTTTGGTAGTGTTCTTTCCAAAGTAGTGCAATTGAGTTTTGGTCCTTCAGGAGTTTGGTTCCATCTGATGAGCGTAGAGGCTGTATGCCATGGTTTCTTGGTCCATAGATGACCTTTGTGGCTTTGAAAAATCCCTGAGCATCATGGGTATCTGCCAGGTGTTGGATTTCTTCAGCCTTCTTTGTCCACCAGATGTTCTTGAGTTCTCTTGTCCTTCTTTGGATCTCAACTTTTGCACTGGCGTAGATCTTTTTCTTAGCAGCACAGTTGATGTCTCTCTGCCATGTTTGGAAGGCTTTCCTTTTCTTGTCATTGAGCTGTTGGATCTCGTTGTCATTTTCGTCAAACCAATCTTGATGTTTCTTGGTTTGATATCCAATAGTTTCTTTGCAAGCTTGGATGATGGAGGTCTTCAGTTTGTTCCAATGTTCCTCAAAATTTTCATGGTGTTCTGTGGGTAGATGGTTCTTGAGTGCTGTTTGGAGAAAGGCTCGTCTGGAGGGCTTGGGTGTTCATTTTGCGCCTTGTCTTTCTTCCTTGGAGTCTGTGCTTGGGGGTGATCTTGATAGCCATCGTGGATGTCCAGCAGTCGTCAGCACCTGTCATGGCTCTTGTGAGGAGCATGTCATGGCGGTCTCTGGCACATGTAATTTCATAATCTAAGAGGTGCCTGTCACTGAACATAGAGAAAACCAAAGTGCTGTTCCAGCAGTCACCAGCCAACCCCTCTCCAATGCCAAAGATACAGGTTAATGGTGTAACATTAGAAAATGTTGACCATTTCCTCTGCCTTGGCAGCCACCTCTCCCACCAAAGTCAACATCGACACTGAAATACAACACCACCTGTGCTCTGTGACTGCAGCATTTTTACGAATGAAGCAGAGAGTGTTTGAGGAATGGGACATCCCAAAGGCCATCCATCCAAGTCCCTTTGGCCTTAAAGGTGTGTGTGTGTGTGTGTGTCTGTCTGTCTGTCTGTTTGACCATCTATCCATCCATCTAACATTCCATCTATCTATCTATCTATCTATCTATCTATCTATCTATCTATCTGTGTTCTATCCATCTCCCTTCAGTTCCATCTATCAACGTCCCTTCCATCTGTCTTCTCTGTCTATTGTTTCATGCCTGGAATTCCTCTGTTTTCTGAGGCCCACAGCAACGTGTGGCAGGGGATGGCCAGTAGTAATATAGAAAGAGAGAATGAGAGCTTGTCCAGATAGCGCCTTTATCCCAGGAACTCCCACTGCAAAATGGAGGGTGGCCAAATGGCACTCCCTGAAAATGCGGAAGGAATTGCTACAAAGCTCAAAAAAACTGTGAGATTTTCAAGTGTGGGAATATCCCAGTTCTGGACTGAAAATGTATGTCCCTAAACTCTGAAAATACTGGATTTTTATGTTGGTTTGTTCCTGGGCTATACATGTCTGTTTCTGACGTTGTATCCTAAAAACATGGCAACAGTTAACCGGGGGCAAAAGCTTTATCCTGGCAAGAGAAACTTACACATATTTAATGAAGTTTGTGACACACAAACAAAGGTTTTGCCATGTTTTTATGATAAAAGCAATGAGGAACCGACATGAATAACCTAGGAACATCACCTGACCAAACCTGTCTGGACAGATGGTCCCAGGCACAAGTACCTGACCAAACCTGTCTGGACAGATGGTCATGCAGCCTCTAAATGATAATAATAATGATGACAAAGTCCTGCTTCTAGCTTGAAAGTGTCAATTCCTGTTTAATAATGTAGTCTTGATTTTGAAAGTAGTTGTCCTACTCCACAAACTTTGTTTCTGTCCCACAAACTTCATTAAAGGTGTGGATGACAAAGTTTCTCTTGCCAGGACAAAGTTGTCATACTCTAGTCAACATTGTACATCCTTTCACAATAACAGCAATGAGGAACAGATATGTATAACCCAGGAACATCACCCCATAGTTCCCAGGCACAAATACACAGCCAAACTTGTCTGTACAGATGGTCACACAGCCTCTATAACCCAGGAATGGAACTTCGCATCTTAAAAAAAAATGTATTTTGGCAGTTCCACAAAACTTCTACAAAACTTTTATCCTATTTCCTCATCTCCCTTTTCTACCTTGAGAATGCTAGCAATTATACTTTAGTCTTCTTTTGTTTTCCCATTTTGCCTGCCGTTGGAATATCTTAGCAGCAGTGTTTCAACAATTTAGCATTACCTTTCTCTTTAACTAACACTCCAAAAGAGTCCATGGGGACCCCTTGTTTTCCCATCCTTTGAGGCTTTTGACACCATTGGTTTTTTTTTTTACTTCCTGTAACCTCCTCCCAAATTTTGACTTGAGTTTCAGCCATTCAACTTGGACAGCTGTGGAAAACATTGTCAAGTATTAAAGCATCTGGTGTGATTAATTATAGCTGCTCCAGATACTTTAATGAGACTATGGAGACAACTAAAGAGAGTCTCCACCCAAGAATCCCATGGTGTGCATCAAACATATTTTAAAATATGTTAGTGAGGAAGTAAGAAAGTAACAGAAAACAACAAGGACTGGGATTGTGAGTTGCTAACTATGGTCAGCCTAAATTTGAGTTTGAGGAGAATTCTTTCTTTGTTTAATATGTCTTGTGAGCTTCGAAATAAAACAATAAATATATTTCATTGTCAACTATGCATCATTCTGGTTAGAGATGGGAATTATAGTCCAAACAGTTGACGGATCCAAACTAGGGAAGATAGTACAAGAGGAATTAGAAATCTGAGGGCTCATCTGTATAGTTACCTAAATCTGGGGCTGAAGCATTGCTGCTTCAGACCTGATCTGAATTCCTTGGAGCTGTTTATATGCTCCTGTCTCAAACAGCAGAAGCAGAATCCAGACCATCCAGTCAGGCTGAACCCAACTCCACGGAATGGTTCCTCTTGCCTGGTGCATCATTGGTTACTTGGCACTTTTGCTGACATCAACAAAGGACAGTGCATGTAAAAGTGGATAACAAGACGACCTCATGTGGACAGTGGACCAGTTTGAATTAGAACTAGTCCAGCCATCTATACCAATCATTAAGTCCAGAACTGTTCAAGAGTTTGAGGAAACTGGAGTATTCCTCACTTCTGCTAGTGTTAAATAAAATTAGGTTACCTGGTTTTACCTCACATTGTTATTGAAAATTAGACCCCAAAATTATGAATTTTGAGAGGTGACTCCATTGGGATATGCAGCATGCCCACATTACATTTCCATTTTGTCTAGTAATACATTTTCATGAATTTCCTTAGAATGTTGCCTCACCACACCTTGGACTTCAGGAAATGATCCCCCAATTATCATAATCTCTTCACAATACACCAGGAGACTCTGGAGGACACACTATGTAAGAACCTCTGGATCCTTTTTCCTATTTTACCTGATATGTTTTGGGTTATCTCAGGGAAAACTTCCTCTTCTATACCTCCAAACCAGACCCACCCCTGCAACATCACTGAAATGGCCAACACTTTAAGCAGCCTTTTGTTCTCCTGGTCTGGTACCCATTATATTAATGAGCTGAGATAGTAAGACTCATTTCAACTCACTATCACTTGCCCCACCATATTCCTTTCTGATTGTGGCCTTCTCAGGGATGGATCAAAAATTAGACACACTTTTCAAAATACTCCAATGAGAGTTTATTAACTGGTCTTCATCACAATGAAGACCAGCCAGCAATGACATCAGATGGAGCCCTGGCCCAACCAGGGAGAATATTCTATCTTCACACTTTTTGAACCAATTAGGAGCTTGCATGCAACTCTTTAATAGCTGTCAAAATAAAATACAATAAATATGTTCTATATTTGCCGTTGTGGTATGTCAGTTTTTTGGAGTGTTGTCTCTGCTGACATTCTCTCTGACCTCTGATTTTGCCTTCAGTCTGCCTATGTCTCACCTGGACGCTTGGTACTCCAGGCCCTGAATCTGAAGCTGAAATCACATAACATTATTGGCCGCTTTTATCACGCAGTACAGGCTGTGTGGTCATCCAGGAGCAATGTCTGGCCTGATTTGGGCTTTCTTGCCACTATAAACAGGCCCTATGTCCAGCTTATTTACAACCTATTAAGATTTGCCAATACATCTTTTGCTTTTAAATTTCAAATAATGGTAAATATGTGGAAAGTTTTTTCATTTTAATTTTAGGGTTTTTTTTTTTACAACAGCTTATGTGTAAAAGAACAATTCTTGAAGTAGTTGGAAGTAAGTTTTTTCTTAGAAACAATACAAAAACACATGGAGACATCTTTGTAAATGTGCTATATTCTCCGTGATTTGACATGGCACAGAAACAAAGAGATAAATATTTGTCTTCTATTTCTTGCCAGAATCAACTTAGCGCTTGTTAAATCTTTGCCCACAGCATAAATTAGGCAACTTTGTGCCAAGGCCTTCAATCATGAAGACTCCAAAAGGCATGAAAGAAGTGTATATGATAAAATTTGATATCCCTTTAAAAAACTCTTCTCGGTGGGCTGGAACAAGATTTCTCAGAGCCAAATTGCAGGAGAAAAAGTTAACATGTTTGGAATAAAATTGATACCAGAGCTTGAAATGATTACTCTTAGGGAGTGAGTACAGTTCCCATAGCTCTTCAGTCAGCATGGTCACTTACAAGTCATTGGCACAACTGATGCCCTTCCCTGAAATTTGCCCCTGACATCAGAAGCCCCAGGAAGTGATAACTGCGTGGCTTACTGCATAGTCAACTTTGCAGGTTGGGGTGGCCTATGGACATCTTCCTCTTATAGATCCAAGCTGATTGGCATTGCCCTGGATGAAGGAGGAGTGAAAACTGCCAACCAATGGGTTTAAATAACAGTTTGAATCCATTGGTTGACAAGGCAGGCCCAGCTGGAGTAATCCAGATTCAAATTTAATTCTTGTTTCTGACTCAAAATGGTTTTAAAAAAACCTAATTACATATTAAACAATTGGTTACTTTTGGTGAAATTGTTACATGTTGCCATTATGAGATACACTGCTTTGAAATTGGATCTATTATTTTGAAATGCCCTAATTAAAACAACACATTGTTTATAAACAGGGCTAGAAAACATACGCCCAACCAGATACTAGAAGACTTCAACTTCTGTCAGATCTAGCCAGTGTAGTCAATGGTGAGAGTTGATGGGGGTTAGGGTCCTACACTGAAAGGGCCACACATTTCCAACCCCTCATTAAAAGGCATTAAAAACCCAACTGGTTTTCATTTTTGTTTGGCGTAGTGAATAATTTGGAAACCCTGCCCTTGTTATGTGAAATGCAGTTAAAGTCATGCATGGGAAAAGAATGAAGAAAAATACAGCTCTAAGGAAGCAATGATATATATATATACTTATTTTTATTATCAGATAGCCCTGAGAATATACTCTAGGAAACACTATAAAGCCATCAACTATAAAACTGGAAGATGGATGGATGTGTTTCCCATATGTGAACACTTTGCTAAGTGCCTGCCTATCTGGTTACAGGGTTTGGGGAGATTGTGGACAGGGTTACAGCAAAACAACAGTCTTGTATACCAAGTAAAACGCTGACCAATGTAATGACAATCTTGTAATATTTTGAGGTCACACAAATATGTGAGCTCTAAACTAAAAAGGGTTCTATTAACAATTTGAAGTAATCTGTATTCCCACAGTCATATATTTTTGCAGTGGACTGGCTCCTTGAATAGCGTAATCCCCAGCTACCATTCTTCCTGCCATGGGAATCCTCGTCTGTAGGTTGTAATATCAAAGCAACGCCCAGCAAATCCTGGTGTGGATCCTAGCTGGCCTCCTTTCAAGCCAATCAGGGAGGGAGCTGGAAGTCTGAATAGCTATATACTGTATAAGATGTCTTGCATTTCTCTGTAAGTTTATGCTTCTATCTTGGAAGCAAATTGCTTGCATTTGCATCTGTTTTAGCTGAATTGTATTAAACCTCTGTGGCTTGTCTTCAACCTGGTGAATCTGTTTCTCTGGCTAATCTGGTTTAGTGTGCACTCACTAGGCATGGTCCTAGCTGAAATTACTACATGACCACATAAAGTATGTGCAGCATATGCCATAATCCAGTGATGCTTTCACCCCAGCAATGGATTCTGAAGTTGGTGAGACCTAGTGGCGATATTGCAGCAGGACCACCACTGGAGGCCCACTAATGGAGTTGAGGATGGACCCAAAGTAGAGGCCAATGCCAATGTGGAGAGCAGGCATGAAGTTTTGGGCAGGCAGTAAATGACAGTTGTGGCATGGAAGTTCTTGCCACCAGTGAAAACATACATCAGCACATTAAGATCTCCAACAACTCTAATGACGCATAGCAGCTCATTGCTGCCTGACACCTCCACATCTGTGCTCAGCCTAAGGCAAGGTGCCATACCATCTTGCTATAAAATACAGAAATTGAATATTGCTGTTATCCTCCAGCACAATTGGCTTGGGTGATGCTGGTACTTGAGTTCAGAAGTGTAACTTTGTTTCAAGGCCTAGAGCATTTCCTGATTTTTCATTTCTCTTCAAATTTGAAGACCATCAAGGAGCAACAACTTTAAATATTTGATGTTCTTTACGGTTTAACATTTTGAGTTACATCTTGGTGGTCCACATCAACAAAAGTCATTCAAAAGGTATCCCTAGTAAAGAAAAGAAAAATAGACCTGCTGACCTAGGAGTGTTGTTTTAAATCCAAATTTGTTTGGATAGTATTCCAAAAAGACTACGTAAAGTAATAAAGTAAAATTTCTCCAAGTTAGACATGTCAAAGTAAAATACTTCCTATGTCCACAGGTGAAGTGCTTTCCCAAGTGAAAGAGAACATTAAATTGTTCTTCCCTCCACCCTGAATTATTCCAGTTAACAAATAACTAATTCAGAATTAGATTTACTTCCATTAGAATTCCTATTACCATATACAAATGCCACATATATAAATTATTGCTGTAATGTTATTTGTCAGTAATATGGGAATGATTAAATCTGTCCAATTCGTAGTTAAATGAGATAATAACTCACAGGAATATGCTATCCTGTGAGCATTTGCAAACTATATTTGAAGAAAAAGAAAACAAATATTAGGAATGTATTGCTTACAGGCAAAATCAGGCTACCAGTAAGGGTCACATGTTTGATTTATAGTAGCCCCATGACATTTTATATTTAATTATTTTGGTGCATTTTGTTCATGAAATGCATATGTATTATTTTCTTAAAATTAGCAACATATAGATAATACTGATGTACAATTATTATAAATGAATTCCTGTTAATCTGCAGGATTGCAATCATACACTCCCTGAAATATTGTTCAATGTCAGGCTGCAAGGAAGGGTTTGCTAGTTCATTTAGAAAACTCTGCACAGATCCTGCCACAACTTGCATTCCAGGCAGTCTCACAAAATTGCTTGGACATCTGACATCAAACTGTACAGAAACTATAGAGTATCAAGTTCCAGGTCTGCCCTACATGCTTGTCATAAATATGTCTGTGTATTCACTTTACAACTGCAGCGAGAGACTGCAACAAGGGATATAAATAGCACTTTATGAGCCTCCTTCTGCTTTGGGACTCATGTGGATTTTGTAGGCCCTTGACCCTCCTTCAGCTGACCCTCCAGTTATAGCAATTTGCCTGGAGTAACATAATCACACTGCCTTGTTTTGTTCACAACATTGTGCCTATTTATCAGCTTTATTCATCTCTTTCCCAAGATACGTATTTACATGTTAATATAAAGCAAAAAACCAAGAGCTTTGAAATCAACAAGTTGCAATTAATTAGTTACTTTCTATTTGTCCCTTCCTCCAACAAGGAATGTAAAACTATTTTACATATAGGTTGCAACTTAATACTAAGTAGCTTCACATCTTTCACAATGTAGCTAACTTTTATTTTTATAATTATGAAGATATGACCTCAATAAACTTTGGAAGACAAATGGCACATGGTTCAAGGGCTGGCAGCTGCCTCATGCTCCCATCTTGTGTTTCATGGGTATTGAGGAGATGAATAGGAAAAGAGTGTTTCTTACACCAAAGGCCAACAATTTCTCAAATCCAGACATTCTGGTAAAAATAGCTCAAATATCTATGGAGAGTTGCTTCTTCAAATCAAAACTATATAAGACGACTGGGCATATAAGACGACCCCCAACTTTTCCAGTTAAAATATAGAGTTCGGGATATACTCGCCATATAAGACTACCCCTCTTCCAATGCACACCAAATAAAAAAATTTAAAGCATCAGATTTGATTTTAATATGGTAATTTCCTTATTAATGTACCTCCTCCTCTGCCTCTCAGATCTCGCACATGCGCACCTGCACCGCTTCACTGCACTCTTCAGGAGCGAGATCTGAGAGGCAGAGGAGGAGGTACAGTAATAGGATACAAGGGTGGGCCAAACAGGTAAAAGAGTTGTGTTTTTCTGGGCCCAAAGCCACTCTATCTCTTTTTTCCATACCCCAATGCCCTGGACGCCTGTAGCTTGCTCCACCCTTCACTTACACCTTCCTGGTGAGGCTCTCCTTCACCTCACCATTGGGACCGCATTAAATCCACGAATCCTGATGAATGAATTTTCTTCTACCATACTTGTACAGTGTTGCCCTTAATGCTTTCATATAGTCGCTGCATATGGCAGGGACGCAGCCACTGCCATTTTTGAGCTCCCCCCACAATATGCAGCAACCACAGATTCTTCAATCTGGATTGGAAGTTTCAGCACCCGCTCTATAAGATGACTCCCGGCGTATAAGACTACTCCCGCATATAAGACGACTCCAGTGTATAAAACAACCCCAGACTTTTGAGAAGATTTTCTTGGGTTAAAAAGTAGTCTTTTACGCCAGAATATAGAGTACTTTTGGTGAGCTTGTAATAACTGTAATTACTTTTAAGATAACTATTTCCAACTGTGGTCAACAGATGATTCCTGAAAGCCCATAAACATGTAATAAAGTCATTTGTTGATGAGCACTTGCTATTCGGAGTTTTTTACATTTAAAAATGGAGAAGCAATATTGTCTCTAGGTGATAATGTTTCCCTGGGACATGGTAGACCCAGATTTCATCCTCTAATGAGACACAAAACTTTGGGTTTCTTTGCATTCTTCTACACATGCATCTTGAAGTCAGTTCAAGGTCAAAGCATCTACAAAAGCATCTACAAAATGTATACTCCCAATGCAGAAGCAGCATATGAAAAATACTCACTGGAAATTCCAGAACAAGCCACAAAATCCACTGTCCTGCCGTGGTTTAGTGCTGATCCTGAACAGTCATAGTGATGAACATCAGCACATCTCATCAGACTAGGTAAGGAGAAAAAACAATTGTGGCCACCATCCCAGCCTGGAAACAATTCCAGGGGTGATTGTATAGGTGCTCCACAGTGTAACTTATCTCTCAGGTTTGATGAAAAATGTGGACCATGTATGCTTACTTAAGCCCATGAAATTTATATTTTCCCCATTTACTCAGGTATAAATTTGGAAAATCAGCCCCAAAAACCTAGGCTGACATATCCATGGGTCAATGTGAGTACTGTGTCCTAACTTTTATCCAAAAAAAGAAAAGAAAAAAGGAACCATTCTTTTATCTAAATAAAGTGGCAAAGGGCAAAAACTTGGTCAATCCTAAGAGAACCTAAAAGAAACATTGGGCCCCTCTACTCTCATTCCTTTGGCACCGTTTCTGGCCTTTGGAACACCTAAGTGGGTGATGGTAGTGTTGGCCAGGAGTGACTTGCTCCGAAGCGGCATTGGTGTGTTCCCCTTATTGTGGAATGACTCCTGACTTATCGCAGGCCATATCAAAATCTATAATTTGGGCCCCCAAAACCTGTCCTCACCTTGTACATAAAATTGACTTATACATGAGGATATATGGTAACTATGGCAAATAGGGCTGCTGTACCCATGCTTCATGAATTCATCAATCATTTCTATTTTTCTCATCTAAAATGAACCACGTCCCTATCATCAGACCATACGACAATGCATTCCATAAGTTAATTATACAGTGCCCAAAGCTGCAATATTATCAATCAGTTTGTAGTCTACCCTTACATTAAATAGTATAACAGTGAAAAACAACACTCTGCCAACCCTCACAATTCTAGCTGAGGGGAATTAGAATAAATAATAGTATTAGATTATAAGGGTGCTTTGAATGCAATTTTCCTGCTTCTTGGCAGGGGGTTGGACTGGATGGCCCATGAGGTCTCTTCCAACTCTATGATTCCATGAGTGTATTAATAATGCCCCAATGTATAAAAAAATGCCCCATTGTATTCTATATATTGACTATCACAGCCTTGTCTGAATAGGATTCTTGTTCATATATATTTTTGAAACATTGCAAATTGGCATATGTTTGAACTGTTCATTTTCAATCACAGATAGACTTTAGTCTAAATACACTACTCTTGATCCAGGAAGCAAGATCCAATCATGGTGCTAATTGCAATGCAACTATGCTCATCTGGTCTTCATTTAACTGTATTATTTATGTATTTATTTATTCAGTATTCTGCCATTACTGCTTTGAGGTCAAAGTGCTGAAGTTGGCTTTCCTCATCCTTTCAACAACTGAGAGAGTAAACTTGAAAGATATAGCTGATCTGCTTCCTAGCTTTGTGCTACGAAGGTCAACTACAGTTGGATTGAGACCTGTTATAACCTGTTTTCCAAATGTTTCCAGCATAGCCATCCCAAGTAATCCCCATAGATTTCATTGTTACAATTTATGTATATGTAGATATCACTTATAAATAGTTTAATCTTCTAATAAAACTGAATTACTGTGTTGTGGAACTATGCATGTCTAAAAAGTGTGTCACCAACATGGAGAGATCTGGTCTAGATAGTCCTTCAGTCTGATCTGATGAAGGCTCCAAGTTTATTTTCTAAAGTTTAAGAACAAAAGCAATACATTTGCCTTTTCTCTTACAAACAGGGTGAAGTGTAGTGGTTAAAATCAAAATCACATTGTAGTGCCAAGATGTTTGGAAAGAAGCTTGTTAAGCTTTAGGTAATGAAAACCAAAGCTTTAAAACCCTGGCCAGGGAATGTTAATATCATTTGGGATTTGCTTGGCCATGTATGTGCTGGTGGGTTTTGAATGTCTTTCCAAGACTTGATGCTCCAAGTCTGTACTAATTTACCACTAGCTTTAACTTTAAAACCTATTTTCAGTGAAAACCACACCAGGCTTTTCTGTTTTCTATCATGTTTATGCAGAATGGATTTCAAATTAGGACTCTTAGCTGTGTGAAATATTAATAAAACTGCTCTGCAGACCTTTTACTGTCTGTGTTGTTCTGGACTTCAGCCCATAGATATTTTTACTATCTGTATTATGACATGGATGCAAAAACTGCACTCATGTAAATTAGCACTGAGTGTCAGATTACACCTATGGAGACCAGAGTTTGAATCCTTACTCAGCCATGGAAATCCACTGGGTAAACATGCATCACTTACACTCTCTTGGAAAGATAAGTCTCCTCTGATCAAATCTTGGCACAAAATTCCCGTGATAGCCTTAGGATCATTATAAGTTGGAAATGACTTGGAGGCTCATATCAACAATTCAAAACGTTTGAGAAGTATTAAACAACCTAACTGAAACACCTGTTCAAAACAATTACAAAAACATTAAGCACATATTAAATACTTTGAAACCCCTATCACCTCTATTGAACAATCCCTCTGCCCAATAAAAACTGAAGGTCTATTTGAATAGGAAGGCCTTACTTATCAGGGAAAAGAGAACAAAAGGGGGCCAATCAGGCTTTCCTTGGGAGGGTGTTTCAAAATCTAAGAGTAGCTACTAGAAGGTGCTCTTCTACACCCTCACTAGAGAAACTTGTGAGGATTATGGGATGGGGAGAAAGCCACATTTTCCATGCCTAACCAATGGCAATGGAGCCTATACAGCTCAGTCAGACCAAAATGGTTCAGTTCTGCTGGACTATCACCTTTTCTTCCCTTTTGTTGTCGTCCCTGCAGGACAGTTGTAGGAAACCTCCTGGCAATTGCAAGAGCCCTGTGGTGGATCTATTGAGAGAGCCCTATGGGCATGTAGCCGGGGGGGGGGGGGGGGGGCTGGGGGGGTTAGCCCCCCCCCCCCCCCAAATTCTCAGGGTGGTCCATGAGAAGGCCTTACTGGTACATTATTTAAAATGTTATGTTTATTCATATCATGATCTGATCACCATGCTAGGGTAGACCCTCTTCTAACCACACTCAGCCCCCCCCCCGAACCAAACTCAGCCCCCCCCCCCCCGAAACAAAATCCTGGCTACGGGTCTGCCTATGGTGGAAAGCTGGATCAACCCTGCCATATAATGCAATTTGAATTCCATCGAACTGTGTTATATGGGTCTATACTCACCATATAACGCAGTTCAAATTGCATTATATGGCAGTGTAGATCTAGCCCTCCTTAGCTTCAGTAATGCAATATCGTCTGGGGAAACTACCAAGAGCGTGCTGGAAAAACTGAAATTGTAAGGACATTAATTTGTCCTTGGTGGTAAGTACCATGTGGGGAAACTACCAAGAGCGTGCTGGAAAAACTGAAATTGTAAGGACATTAATTTGTCCTTGGTGGTAAGTACCATGGTTATCAGGGTGGCTTATATAGCTGAACAGACAGGAGTGGGAATTGGGTAGTAGGTATGTTTTCTGTCTTAACAGATGTGCAAAGAGGAGGGCATGTGTATTGCAGTCTTCCAATCAGAGTAGAAAGAGACAAAGAAAAAGACAGGAAAGAATATGTAATTTGCAATATAGGAAAAAGTTAATTCATAATACATATATCAAGGCAAAATACTGTTTTCATTTGGTCTATTTTTTTTATAAAACACCACAGCATAACTAGTATTTTACTACATACAAAAAAAATACCAAAAACACGTACAGTGGACCCTTGGTATCCATCAGGATTTGGCTCCAGATTGCCCTGTGGATACTAAAATCTATGGACACTCAAGCCCCATTGTATACAATTGCATAGTAAAATGCTGTCGCTTAAGAAAATGCAAAACCAAGGTTTATTTATTTATTTATTTATTTACATCGCTTATATCCCGCCCATATCAGCCCGCAGGCGACTCAGGGCGGTCTACATATCGGCACAATTCGATGCCATCAATACAATACAAAAGCAAAAACAATTAAGTGCATTTAGACAAAAAAGACGATGCAATAACAATTTAAAAAGAGCTATATCCTCTCATTCCAATCCTCGTCCATTTCATCGTCTTGGCCGTTCCTCGGTCATTCTCCATCTCAAGCTTGACTATCTATCTTGGTTTCCTTTTTAGAATCTAGGCAACTAGACATACTTTTGAGCCATGGATGGTGGAATCCATGATTGCAGAATCTGTGGATATTGAAGTTCCCCTGGAAATTGTTTTCAAAAGTCATGCATCCTATTGCATCTTCCTTTCAAAATAAGCAATCCTGACCAAGCGGTTCCTCCCCAAATGTTTAACTTCTGCTCCGGGGCCTACCACACTTTTTCTCTTTGAGAGCCCATGGTACACGCACACCAAGCAATTTGAAATATCCCACTAATTGAAGTGCCTTGATTGAATTGAAACCATGAAAAGTATGTTTCTATTGGGATGAAGAAGGACTGCCTTGTTTCCTGGAGAGATTCAATAAATCTTGTGCCAGGCCATCTCAGGGCACAGTGAATTACAAGGAAGGCAGCAAACAATGACCCATTGACAGCCACCACACTTCTGAACTTTGTACATCTTTTCAGCCTCTATTCACAGGCTGAAGAATCATGACAACATATATCATTCATAAGGCATGGCTTAGTATGATGAGGAAAAGAAATGAGTTGAAGAAAAGCTGATGCCACTCCTCAGCTCACTTTTCTGGGTGACTTTGGTCATATCACTTTGCTTCCTTTAGCTTCTGTCTTAATGCAATAACCATGCAGTTTACAGTATACCCTAAAGGCGAGCCAGGGCAGTATAGTACTTTGAGCATAGGACGAGATCTAGAGACCAGGGTTCAACTCCTTGCTTGTTCATGAAACCCACTGGATTACTTTGGGCAAGCCACTTTCTCTCAGCCTAGAAAAAGGCAATGGCAAACTCTTCTGAACAAATCTTGCAAAGAAAATCTTATGTCTTAGGTTCACCATTAACCGGAAACGGCTTGAAGGCACACACGAACAACAAACCCCCCAAAAGATCTTAAGCAAGTGTGATTGACCTTTTTACTTTTATTTTAGTGAAAAATAACTGCAAGATTCAGCTCCAGATAAGAAGCATGTTTGACTCAGAGGTCTACAGCTACTTTTCTCCAAAATAAAAGCAGTGTGGTTACATGTGCTTGCTCAAGCATATATCGTCACCTGTATTTTGAGGCAAAGATATTATGTAGAACAGTACCACGTTTCTGCCCCCCGTATCCTTTGGGGGACACACAGACTGCCAAAAATACATCATAAGAAAACCAGAGTCCATTAGGAGGGTCTAGAAAAGGTTATTCAGTAAAGCTGGGAGGCTGGAAAAATATTATGATGCCCATGTTTTGCCCACTTTTGCCTTGTAGAAGAATGCTTAGAGATTTATTTACAAATCAACTTAAATCTAATTTGTGTTGTTATTATTATTTCAAACACAACAAGATCAGTACACAGCAAACAAGATCACTATGCTGGTTGTTGTATTGGATCACATTTCAGACACTTCCCAAGTGTCTAGGACTATGTGATCTATCAGCGAATAATGCGTGCAGATCCCAGTAGGGTGGCCTTTTGCAGCTGACAGATGGTAATTTTGTCAGCGCCAATTGTGTTATACAATTCTTTATTGATTAGTCAATTTTGACCATATCAAAACATACAAAACATACACATACAGTAAAACCATATATGAATACGAGGCATCATGGCCTACTGGCCTGTCAACCCACTCCTAAATAATTGAGCAACTACGAGATAAAAAGGTTAAAAGATTAAAATTGTTTAATTCCTTAAAATAGGGTTAGAGTGGGGGGCATGGGTAGGTAAAACTAGTGGCGTGTCCATATTAAGTTTTTAAGTTTGAGTTTTGTTGATGGCAGCAAGGTCGCCTCTCTCTGCTTCCATCTTCTCACGGATGGCCAGCGCTTTTTGGATAAAAAGGGTCAATTTTAAAATAGAGTTTTTATCTGAACCCTGAAGGAGGATGTGCAATTTCTCCTTATTCTCTGAATAAGTATGATTCTCCAGCAGAGGCTCTAGGTAGTAAGACCGGATCCTGTTGTAGTAGGGACATTTTAAGAAAAAATGTTCTGAGTCCTCCACTTCTGCATCTACCTCACGGCAGCCACAGGTTCTCCTCGTGTAGGGAATATTCTGATGTCGTCCCAACTTGGACTTAATGTCGAGCTGCTCAAATCTAGCCCGGGTAAAAAAATTTCTAATATAAAGTGGAAGTATAAAAGAGAGGTAATGTTCCATGCCCACATTACATTTAAATTTGGCCAGGTATGGAGTGGCTCTAGCTTGCGCTATGTTCATTAGATCATTTTGTGCAGCAATGTCGAGAGCTCTTTGGTATACAATGGAGCATACCTTTGCCCCAAAATTTGTTAACTCGTGAGGGGCAAAACCTAACCTACTAACTGTGTGGCCAAATCTGCTAAGCCAAGATGACCACTCTTTGTGGTTTTCTTGTGCTAGAAGGCATAGGGCTGGGAGTCTATGTGGTTGCATTTGTCTTATTTTGTACCACCAATTGATCTGCCTCTTCAGAATTGTGGTGGAGATTGGGGGTACTCCCGTCTCTGCTCTCACTGCAGCTGACAGGGATGATCTCTCCACACCTAAGCCAATTTTCAGGTGGCGCAGTTGGAATCTCTCTACCAATAAAGGGTCTTGCTCACCCCATATTTCAGCTCCATACAAAGCGATGGGGAACACCTTTGCCTTAAGAACCTTCAGAAAGGGGCGCAGAGAGCCCGGGTAATTGTGGTTGCATAATTTATGAATTGCCTGTGCAGCATTATCAGCTTTTGCAATACTTAGTTTTAGATGTTGGGTCCATGCCCCTGATGCCGCAAAATGAAGACCTAAGTATTTAAATGTCCTCACTTGCTCCACTTTGTGCCCATCAAGGTGCCAGTTGGAAGCCTTAGCTTTCTTACCAAAAACCATTATTTTGGATTTTTCTTTACTTATAGTGAGGGCATTTTCAGTACAATATTGGCTAAGTTTTTGCAGCGACCTCCTTAACCCGACTGGGGTGGTGGATAACAATACTATGTCATCTGCATATATCAAGATATTTGTCTCCCTATCCATAATCTTTGGACTGTGACATTCTTTCATATTCAAATATTCCACAATATCATTAATATAAAAATTAAAACAGAACGGAGCCAACAAACATCCCTGTCTCACACCCCTAGTTGTAGGTATTCCATTGGAGACTGCCCCACTGTTATCTAATCTCACTTTAACTGAGGAGTCATCATATAGAGCAATCATAAGAGCTAAGAGTCTTTTATCTATGTTGGACTTCAAAAATTTCCTCCAGAGTAACTCTCGGCTTATAGAGTCAAAAGCAGCGGACAGGTCTATAAAAGCAACATATAAACTTCTGTTCAAGTGGAGGCCAAGGTCTTTAGGCATTGCACTCAGTGTGCTGATCACCACTGGGACCACCTTGACTGGCTTGTGCCAGAGTCTTTGCAGTTCGATCTTTAAATCCTCATATCGTGTCAGCTTTTCTAGTTGTTTCTCTTCTCTTTCTGCTGTCGCCTGGGACTGCAACATCGATGTGTTGTTGTTATTATTATTATTATTATTATTATTATTTCAGAAATATTATTATTATTATTTTACTGACACAAAAACACAGAATGTGCAAATGAGATCTATATGCTGGATTTCCTACCACAAAATTACAAGTCCAACACTTCCCAAGCATCTAAGACTGTGTAATTTATTATTATTATTATTATTATTATTATTATTATTATTATTATTTCAGACATTTTTACTCTACCTTTCTCCAGCTGTACTAAGCTGGAAAGCTCTTTCATTGGGAATATCTATGCCAACCAAGTTAAGCCAAACATTTGATCCTATGGGACTTTTTAATAATGTGTGGCTTATCTATATCATGGATTTTGTTATAATGATCACAATAAGAGGTATATGTTTTAAAGAACAACACAAAAAAGAGAGCATTACAAGTTAATAATGTCAGGTTGCATCCTTATACACATTGGCAATAAACATATGCAGGATTGCACTCTGATATGAAAGACAAGAGACATGTCTTGCTGTCTTTTATGGTTTTGTTCCTAAATACAGAGTACTTCTGTGTAACTGTAAGCTATAACACAACATCAAATGACAAAAGTATAGAAAAATATAGCCTGAGCAAATGTACCACATACTATCTATTTATATATTTACTATATTTATAACCTGCTCTCCTCAGCCTGAGGGGGACTCAGAGAGGCTTACAGGTTGTGGCAAAATTCAATGCTGTATTATAAATATAAATACACAAATACATTGAGCAATAAAAACAGATAAACATATAAATACAATTAAAACAGATTAAAACATAGTGCCTAGCCACACAGCTGTTGTTTGTGCTGCTACATTTAAGTCAAATTCCATATTGCACCCCCCCCCCCAGCCTGTTATTTTGTGTATTTGTATAGAACGTTACAATCCCAACAGCCACACAACAAAACAAGTTTCTCTTAAACTGGTTCCAAATCGGCCTAAGTGGTCAGTGTAGATATTGTCACGGAGGTGCTCTGGTGTCTTTGACACACCAGACCAGAATCCATGCCATGAGTTCAACCCAGGTGGAAGAATATAAACTATTTGGAGGCCCAGCTTTGGAAAGAACTGATAATTTGAATCTAACCTGAGAATAAACTGATAACGGCCACCAGCTTTAACTGGAACTGGGGTTGCCAAAAGGGTTCTTGTGAACGGAGGGAGTAGGGTTTCAAGGTGGTATTGGACTGAACATTTGCCCACATTTTCTTCAGTCATAATAATAATAATAATAATAATAATAATAATAATAATAATATAATACAACTTTATTTGTACCCCGCTACCATCTCCCCAAGGGACTCGGTGCAGCTTACATGAGGCCGAGCGCACAATACATCAGCAAAAACAACAGCAGCAATACAAAACAATAAAAAAACTAATAAACAAAAACAAGCAGTAAACATTAACAATAGCACAACAACGCTTAAAAACCTATGGCTGGGCCAAATGTAATAATTATTTTTTTTTAAAAAAAATAATGCTGAGCATGACCAGGTGAAATATATAACTAGGATAGAATTTCGGAGAGGAAAGGGGTGTGCAGACAATCCTAGATCATTGATAAAGTGCATTTAGGGACATATTGCTGGGAGTTTCCTTATTCTGGGAAGGCACACTGGAACAACCATGTTTTCAGGCTCCTCCTAAAGACTGCCAGAGTTGGGGCATGCTTGCTGTCCTTGGGAAGTGAGTTCCAGAGTCGAGGGGCCACCACCAAGAAGGCCCTCTCCCTCGTCTCCACCAATCGCGCTTGCGATGGAGGTGGGAGTGCGAGCAGGGCCTTTCCAGATGATTGAAGAGATCGTGTGGGTTCGTATACAGAAATGCAGTCATAACTTTACTATAGTGTAGTAACCTAGCATTAAGGATATTTCCAAGATCCTCTTGTGAGTGTTTTGATTACTATCAAGGTTCTGCCATCATCACATAAACTTATGACTCCCTTTTGCTTTTGCTGACCTTGGTTGGTGAGAGTCAACAGAATAATGGAATGTCAGAGAAAGAAGCTCAAAATAAAGGAGTGGGTGAGCCACATACCTCTCAAGGAGCCAAGGGCGGTACAGAGATTTACAAATCTGTAGAATCCCCCATAGACTCTTCTACACTGCCGTATAAAATCCAGATTATCTGCTTTGAACTGGATTATATGGCAATGTAGACTCTCATAATCTAATTCAAAACAGATAATGTTTTATCTACTTTCATAATCTGGATTAGATGGCAGTGTAGGAGGGGCCAAAGGTTCACCAACTGAAAGAACAAATAATCTGTATGTCTACTACACAGCCAACCTGTTTTAAAACCTGGCCTACTTTTAATGATTTATTTCAGAAGAAAATGGAGGAAACACGATGCCTCTTTAAAACCCAAAGCACAAAATATTATTTCCCCCATTTATTCTGAAATGTTCAAAAGACAGATTGTAGTAGGTGAATTAACTGTAGAAATCTGTAATATAACAGGGGAGGGGAGTTTAATCCTGGGCAGTAAACTTGATATCCCCTTAGCTTTTTCCATTGTGTTTTTATTTCTATATCTCTCTTACTTTCCCCTTCATAGCAGTGATAAGTCTTGGAAAAGAAGTGATTAAATTATGTCTGCTCAGAGCCAAACATTAGCTAACCAGAGATGGGGAATATATGCGAGATTGAAATAAAATATAATGGTTGAGTTTAGAAACAGTCATATGTAGAATTAAGAAATGTCTACCACCTGAAATCAATCAACATTTGTTGACTTGGGGAGTAAAGCATACTCCACTTCTGGTCTGAAGCCAGTTGTTGAAAAGCAATAAAACTGAGTGGAACAGGATTGTGTGTGACACTTTCTCTGATGATGGTGTCAGTGGAGAGTCTACCAGTCACTCATCCCTTCCATTGTGTCCTTTCTCTGCACTGCTGATCTTTCACAGTGAACAATTATAAGCACCACAATTCTAATTTAACTAATGGCTGCATCCTATGGAATCCTGGGATTTACAGTTCAGTCAGGAACTATTGCTACCTGGCAGAGAGAATGAAATGCCTCTATGAATTATAACATAATGCATCCATCGGTGCCCATTCTCCATGACATCAGAAGGGATCATCCTGAGGGGCTCTTCCAAACAGGGTAGAAACCCAGGAAGAAGAGGATTGTTTTAGCCCACTTTCTCTTGGGTTTCTGTCCTCACCCCCAACCCAAACTTTCCCTTGAGAAATGGCATCCAGCCCCCCCCCCCCAGCTCCCCATTTCCCCTGTAAAGATGCCGTCACCAATAAAAGTGTGATGATAAATGCAGCATAGAGGAGAATAGTTGTGGCTGAGCACTTTTTAAAATAATATATATTATATTTGAGAGAGGCCTGACTTTTAAAATGTTGGTTTGTGTCTCTTTAATATGTGTAACCCAATATCCATAAACTGTATCCTGCTCCAATATGACCGTCATCCGTCTTCCTGTAGAATATCTTCACTTCAGTAACTTGACACATATCTTTATTGTAAGAATTGAACAAAGAAATGTTTATTTATGGATTCTCAGGCACTTAAGCGCAATGGTTACACAGTATTTTTCTTCACAGTACTTCCTGGATATTGTTACAATTGGCTTTATTATTATGAACACATGAAACTGTTACTATATCACATTCAGAATGGCATATCTTATGCCAACTTGGTTTAGTAACTTCCTCCACTTTGAAATGTAATTCTTTCTCAAAGAACACGTTTCTCCTTAGTCCCACTGACTGATACTTATGCAATTCTTTCCCCTAGCTCTCAGGCTAGATCCTATTTCAAAATTGGTTCGTTTAACACTATAAATATCAAGGCTGGAGACTTTAACTTATAATAGGAACCTCCTTACTCCAGCTCCCACATAGCCAGAGACATCTTCCTCACAACCTATGAGGATGCTTGCCATAGATGCAGGCAAAACGTCAGGAGAGAATGCTTCTAGAACATGGCCATATAGCCCGAAAAACCTACAACAACCCAGTGATTCCAGCCATGAAAGCCTTCAATAATGCATAGAGACATCTTCCCTTTAGCTCACCTGGCTAAAGACTGGTTCTTATTTTTAAAATGTCCACTTCTCCTGTCAGTTAGCTACGCCCCTTTTTCCTCCTAGCTCTTCTGAAATGGATACATTTCTACTACAGGAACTTTGTTACTATGGCAACGCACTAACCAAACAGCTGTATCTAACTCAGGCCTGCGCTTGCCATACACCAACATTAATAAACGCATTCAAAATTTACATTATAATTAGATATTCCGTTACATCCCCCAAAAAGACTTACCAAAGGGGCCTGCTGGCAGCACAGGTCCCTCTGATAAGTTTTTTTTGGGGGGTGAAATGGGGGGCTGGAGGGGAGGGAGTAGATACCTTCCTACTTTTTCGGGTTCCAGGAGCCTGAAGAACTGGGGTGGCTATGGGGATTGATGCCTAGGACTGCAGAAGCAGTCCCAGGAGTCAATCCCCATAGGCCTGGAATCTGGAAAGATTTGGACCAGGGGTCCTCAAACTAAGGCCCGGGGGCCGGATGCGGCCCTCCAAGGTCATTTACCTGGCCCTTGCTCAAGGTCAACCTAAGTATGAAACTACTTGAAAGCATAAACAACAACAATCCTATCTCATCACCCACACTTCCCACTGAAATACCAATAAATTTATATTTGTTAAAATTGTTCTTCACTTTAATTATTGTATTGTTTTTAAGTGTTTTTTGCACTACAAATAAGATATGTGCAATATGCATAGGAATTCATTCATTTTTTTTTCAAATTATAATCCGTCCCTCCAACAATTTTGGGGACTATCATCTGGCTCTCTGTTTAAAAAGTTTGAGGACCCCTGATTTAGACCTTTGCTTAAGGACTGGATCTTTCCAGCTGTCAAATTAAGGCAGAGGAAATTGAGAAAATCCAGTTTTCTCTACATTAATTCACTTTTACCTGTTGTGTTATTTGAATACTTCAGGCAAACACCTTACCTATCATGGGTTATCGGGCCTGTGTAGAAGTCTCATGTTATACCCTCGAAAGTTCAGGGTATGGGATAGTTTTGACTTGGCAGCCTTAATTGATAGTCCTGATAATGATGAGTCTGTTAGCTAGATCACATTCTGTGTATGATAGTGTGAAAATTACCATGCATTCTGGTGGATTTGGGGAATTGGTCTTTAGAAGTTATTTTCCCAGGCTCTGCAACAGTGGAAGGGATTCTTCGAAGAGGACTGTTAATACTTTCCCAACCCTTACCATTTTTACTTGTAGTTCCTCATAAAACACTTTAGGACGTGGAAATAGATGTTCATATTTGCACACTTTGACAGCATTAGTGTGGAGCAGGGATAGGCAAAAAGCAGCCCTCCATTACCTTCCATTAGCCCTAACCAACTTAACCAGTACTGAGGAATGCTGAGAACTGCAGTTCAAAAACATATGGAAGGCAACACTTTGCCTTCCCAGTTTGCCTGTATAAATTTATATCTCAATGTTTTCTTGATAGATCCTAGGACAGCATGTGAGCATTTAAATTGGCGAACAATATAAAAAATACTATTTTTAACAATAAAAATATTTATCCAAATAAAGCAATGGTTCCCAAGCTTTGGTCCTCCAGATGTTCAGCACTCCCAGTAGCCTCAGACACCTTGGCCGACTGTCAGGAATTCTGGGAACAGAAGTCCAAAGCACCTAGAGGACCAAAAGTTGAGAACCACTGTGATAAAGCGTTTCACATTAGTAGTCACCGCAGGAGTTGCATAAAGATATCTCTCTTCTGTCTTCATATCCTTCCCCAACTCTGACTGTTTTGGTTTGTTTGTTTGTTTTTGCTAAAATAGACTAATAGTCTCTACTCTGATTTTAGTTCATTTCCAACATTAAATGAATGGAATGGAATCATAGAAGTGTCGCTGTTTTTTAACATGCTAACATTGCTCTGAACTTTTAACAGGGCATTCCCTGGTATTTAATTTCCCTGAATGCTTATCATGTTTCCGAACAGGATCTTTTGTGGAAGGGTTATCTTTAGCAGAGATCTGCTCTTTGAGAAGGCCTGAATGTAGAGCTATAAGCTGTAAAAAGGATATTTATTTTTTTTTTAAAAAAAGAACCCTTACAGAGATTGTAACTGGGAATTTACTTCCATGGGAGGAAGTCCCACTTAGTTTGGTGAGATTTATTTCTGAGTAAACTTTCATATGTTTGGGTTTAATTTCTTCCTCAATTTTGAAAGCT
Source organism: Anolis sagrei ordinatus (assembly GCF_025583915.1). Taxonomy (NCBI): domain Eukaryota; kingdom Metazoa; phylum Chordata; class Lepidosauria; order Squamata; family Anolidae; genus Anolis; species Anolis sagrei. The sequence goes on along the minus strand of NW_026846588.1, from coordinate 124,275,385 downwards.
AGCTGCTGAAATCTGAATTTGCCTTTTGTCTAATTCATTCATTTCCCCAAAATGCAATGACTATCAGTTGTACAAATGGTACTACTGGAATATCCTTTTCTAGTGGCTGCAGTATAATAGTTTCCCATTGTGTCTTTTTTGTTAGCATGATCCAAAACACCATTTTCTTTTTTCTGTTTTCCAAGAATGCAGATTTTAAAATAGAGCTCAATTTTCACACTGCATTTAATTACTTGCAACTGGATGCAGATGGAAAGGGAAGCCCCCCCTTCATACCACCATTACTTGGACAACATTATCTTAGTCATAAGCTTCAAAGACGAAATCAAAACACAGCCTTTCCCATAATAAACAGAAGCTGCAAGGAAAATTGAGAGATAACAAAAGGAAAAAAAAAATAAAGCATCAATATTGTATAGTGATCCATTTGGTCAGGAAGTAAAAGAGAGTGGAGTATGTTTCATTCTGCTAGGAAACAACACAGGTTTGTATTATTTCTTTTAACATACCAATACAATATCATTCAAAACTGAAAATTCCAAGCTGGGTTTGGAATTTTGCTTCTGTGTGTATGTGGATGATGGGTGGGTTGGAGAAAAATGTCTTTGATTTATTGTTGTTGTTGTTATTATTTCCAGTATTTCTACCCGTCCTTCTTAACCCCCGAAGGGGGACTCAGGACGGCTTACACTTGGCAACAATTCGATGCCGCTACATATAGCAATGCAATAATACAACAACAATTGAAAACAATAAATAGAACATTAATTAAAAACAATAAAAACAGTATAGTTGTCAAGACCCAGAAGCCTTAATGACGCCAAACACAATGTAAAAGGTCCAAACACAGGTTTATTTGTTACAAAAAAGGCTTGGAGACACTTACTTCAGTGTCTCAAGTAAGAACTAAGAGTTTGTAGCAAAAGCAAAGCGAAAAAAGCAATTTAAATATAATCCGGATTATTCTGGTATATAATCCGGTATAACAGAAACATGTAGCAATCCGCTTGAAATTCACAGTGTCCAAAGAACATACAAAAACAAGTTGGTAATGAGCAAAAACAGTGTCCAAAGGCAGTCTGTAGTCCAAACACGTTCCAAGCAAGTTGAGTTAGTCCAAAACACATAGCCGCTGCCAAACACAATCCGGAGTCAAAAACGGGAGAGTAGAAGTTGTCACTTATGGAGTTTCAAGAAGTAAACACAGGAACACGGAGATCTGTAGTCCAAGGACCCAAACTCAAGAATTGTGGCAGTAACAAAGAATCACACATGAAAAGACACTGCCTTCTGCAAAGACCCATTGAAACAAAACCCACTTTTATCCCAAAGTTCCTCATCAGAAGATGAGGTGCTCCCCACCCTTTCATCATCGCTCTCAGCTGCCCCATTCCCTGCAGCTGAACCCAGACCCTTATCCCTCCACCTTTGCCAGCGTCTGTCGAGACTTAGATCTTGCCAAGTGCTCCCCGGTTGCCACTCTTCTGTAAACTCCTCAAAGTCATCGCTGGAGGTAGGCTGGGTACTGATATCCCTAATCTCCTGTACACGGGTCCAATCAAGCTCATCCTCCTCCCCCATGTCACTCCCAGACCCATTACTCCCTTCAAAGCCCATGAAGTCTTCATCCTCTGTAGGAGCGCTAAGTATATCACGGATCCGCTTCCTTTGAATCTCCTCGTCAGATGCTTGTTCGTGAGTAGACCGCTTGACCCCCCTGCTTTCCTCCCCAGTCGGAGAAACCCTCGAAGGTTTCAGAATCAGTCGGGGCCATGATTATCTCTCTAATCCGCTTTTGCTGCTGCTCCTCTTCCAACACCTGCGCAGCCCTCTTCTCCCTCCTACCAGTAGTAGCAACGTTACCATCACGCTGTACTATAACAATAGTCAGCTGTATCACCATTCTAGTCGGATTCCACATCTAAAGTGCTAATTATGCCTGGTCCCAGAACCAAGATTTCAATTTCTTCCTAAAAGACAGGAGATAAGAAGCTGATCTTATCTCATTGGGAAGAGTGTTCCACAAGCCCTATAAGTGCCCTGTAAAATTTCAGAATGATAGATTCAGGAAGATTGTGGGCCCATCTACACATGCTGTAAAACCCAGAAGTAACTGGGTTAAAAGGGGTGGGTGGCTAAACGATGTTTAGCCAAAGTGTGGGAGGGATTGGGTTAAGAGCTAAAAAATTATGTGTTTAAAAGGTGCACTTAAAATTTGATTCAGCCTGAAAAATGTGCCCCTTTGCATGAATGTATATCCCTGCAGTCATGCAAAGCACATGCTTTCCTTCGCTTCCCCCATGTGGATTGCTCCAGTGAACATGTGCTTTTAAAATGCCCAAAACAGCTGATCAGCTGATCGGATTGTCAAAAAGATACACAGGTGGTTCAAGGGGACCACAAATAGAGATCAATTAGAACTCTATGGAATTCTTTATTTTACATTTTATAATCTTACAGAGGTTAACAATTAGGCAAAAGACAGATCGGATTGAAGGTTGTTGTTTTTTTTAATCCCTCCATAATGCATTGGACCTCATATGCGCACATGCGAATTTGCTTAATATTAAGATATTTGCATGTACACATATAGTGGCCAGCTCATAATAGAAAGGTTTTAAAAAATGCTTCCTCCAGATGACCCCCATCCACCCTCCATCTTGATTGCTTCAAATGAAGGCTGTGAAGATGGTGGAGGACCCTATCTGTATGTGGACCTGCTGTCAGGTCCCAGGATTTTTTTGTCTTAGATTTAAAACACAGATTTTGGCGCTGTCTGGAAGAGCCCTGTGTGAGCTGCTTTTAAAGCTGCATTTCTTGGGGACTCAAAATGGGATAGCTTTCTCTTGTCTTGTGGTTCTGTGGGCAGTTGTCATGTATATACCCAGCTCCTAGAATCAGAGTTGGAAGAGACCTCGTGGGCCATCCAGTCCAACCCCCTGCCAAGAAGCAGAAAATTGCATTCAAAGCACCCCCGACAGATGGCCATCCAGTCTCTGTTTAAAAGCCTCCAAAGAAGGACCCTTTACCACACTTTGGGGCAGAGAGTTCCACTGCTGAACAGCTCTTGCGGTCAGGAAGTTCTTCCTAATGTTCAGATGGAATCTCCTTTCTTGTAGTTTGAAGCCATTGTTCCATGTCCTAGTCTCCAGGGAAGCAGAAAACAAGCTTGTTCCCTCCTCCCTATGGCTTTCTCTCACATACTTATACATGACTATCATGTCTCCTCTCAGCCTTCTTCAGGCTAAAAATGCCCAGCTCTTTAAGACACTCCTCATAGGGCTTGTTCTCCAGACACTTGATCATTTTAGTTGCTCTCCTCTGGACACATTCCAGCTTGTCAACATCTCCCTTCAATATACTTCCTCACAGAAGTATATTTATTAGTAGAGACATGAAAAACATGCAGGAAGATGAGACACAAACAATGACACATGGAAAAGAAGACACCTTTCTACATTGCCATATAATCCAGTGCTGCGGTGACACAATCGGTTAAGCCCTTGTGCCAGCTGATCTGAAGGTTGATGGTTTGAATTCACAAGATGAGCTCCTGTCTGTTAGCTCCAGCTTCCCATGTGGGGACATGAAATTAGCCTCCCCACAAAATGGTAAAACATCTGGGCATCCCCTGGGCAACGTCCTTGCAGACAGCCAAGTCTATCACACAATTTGCAGTTTCTGAAGTTGCTTCTGACACAGAAAAAATCCAAATTATCAAAGCAGATAGTCCACATTATCTGGTTTGAACTGGATTATATGAGTCTACACTGCCATATAATCCAGTCAAAGCAGAGAATCTGAATTTTATATGGTAATATAGAAGGAGTCAAAGTATACTGTGAGAGACTTACAGAATATCTTTAGGATCTCCTGAAACATGCACTGAAAATAGCAACTTTTTTTTCAAATCAACAGTGCAGGAAAGATCCTCACATGTGAACAATGGGTACCCTTTGCCCTACTTGAGTGGTTTATGTGAGAAACCACTGCCTGCCAAAATGCTCATTTCCTCCAGATATCTCTAGTCTACATCAAATGTACCTTTACTCCCTCTGCTGCTCTTTCCTTAAAACTGCAGCATAATTCCTGTAATAAAGAGCCTGCTTCAAATGTATTCAATTACTGATAATCAACCCAGTATTTATTGTGGGGATGTACATGGCAAGTTTGTGATGAACAGCACTCATGCTGCTCTGGATTACAGCATTGTGTCTTTGGATCTGCAATGCACTGGGAACATCAACATACACTTCTAATTCTCATAGATGAAATAAGGACATATTATGCTCATAATGTATTTTTGATTTTGTGTGTGGGTGTGTCAGGAGCAACTTGAGAAACTGCAAGTCGCTTCTAGTGTGAGAGAATTGGCTATCTGCAAGGGGACACCAGGATGTTTTGATGTTTTACCATTCTTGTGGGAGGCTTCTTTCATGTTCCCGCATGGGGAGCTGGAGCTGACAGAGCTCATCTGCTCTCTCCCCGGTTTTGAACCTGCAACCTTCAGTCCTACCGGCACAAGAGTTTAAGGGTGGGACAGAAACTGCAACCACAACCAAGATATATCTATTGTCACAATATGTGTGGTATAATCTGGACTATGACTGTGCTTACATGAGCCAAATAAAATGTATTTACCTTGGAAATGTTGTGAGTTGTCCACATGATGTATGGCTGGCTTCTCAACCCAAGCGCTGATTCCAACCATTAATCTGGCACAAGGGTAACTGCCATTTACTTTGGAGCTTCCAAGAAGCTCTGGAGTGACCCTGGTGTTTTTGAGGTGTGGACAGCTGGACTGATCTGGATCCAGCCCGATCCAGTGTCCACACATCATAAAAGCACAGTGCTATGCTGCAGGCTAAAAGCATAGTTTCAGCACAGCCTTGCTTAGTGATGTTGTTTCTGCTGATCACATGACTGGGGGCCCTATTGTGACCTCATCAGAAGTGACATTTTTAGCCACTTTATTAGCTGTTAGGATTTCTGGGAGTTGAAGGCCAAAACATCTGGGGACCCACAGGTTGAGAACCACTGGTCTAGCTAATCATGTGGACTCAAAAAGACTTTGGGGCACTCCTGTGTTGTATCCAGAGCCTCTCTGGAGCGGTTTACTCCAAAGTATTTTGGTAGGTGTAGATACAAGCTATAACATTGATGCAAATTATTTATTATTATTTATTAACCATATTTATATACTGCTTTTCTCAGCCCGAAGGCAACTCAGGGTGATTTATAAACGGCACAATTCGATACCTACAATAACAATTAAAATATTTAGCATAAATAACATTTGATAAAATAAAATAAAACCGATCAAAGTATAAATCCACAGCATCTCATTACTAAAATCATTACCCACTTGCATTGTCCAGACGTTCCGAAGATCAGAATTTGTCTGCTACACTGTATCTGATATCCCTAGGGAGGGCATTCCATAGCCGAGGGGCCACTGCTGAGAAGGCCCTATCCCTTGTTCCCACCAACCGAGTCTGTGGAGAAGGCGGGACCAAGAGCAGGGCCTCCCCAGAAGATCTTAGGGTCCCTAGATGGTTCATAAGGGGAGATACGTTCGGACAGGTAAGCTGGCCCAGAACCGTTTAGGGCTTTATAGGCTAAAGCCACCACTTTGAATTTTGCTGGCTTTAGCCTATAAAGCCCTAAATGGTAATTTATAGGCTAAATTATGGATATGGATAACTTTCACAATGTGAATTAATTTCTTTCCATCTATAATGTGCACTGTGAAAGGTTCTTTCCCACCTGCTATAGTCTAGATTAGGCTGCCTTGCAATGACTTACAGCAGGGGTCCTCAAACTTTTTAAACAGAGGGCCAGGTCATAGTCCCTCAAACTGTTGGAGGGCCGGATTATAATTTTTTAAAAAAAAAAACCAAAACCATGAATGAATTCCTATGCACATTGTACATATCTTATCTGTAGTGCAAAAAACACTTAAGAACAATGAAGAACCATTTTAACAAATATAAACTTATTAGTATTTCAATGAGAAGTATGGGCCTGCTTTTGGCTGATGAGATAAGATTGTTGTTGTCGTTGTCGTTGTTGTTGTTGTTGTTGTTGTTGTTGTGTGTTTTCAAGTCATTTCAGACCATTTACCCTGAGCAAGGGCCGGGTAAATGACCTTGAAGGGCCATATCCTGCCCTTGGGCCTCAGTTTGAGGACCCCTGACTTACTGTATGTTTTCCATGAACCCCTATGTGGAGGATGGCATGGTACTTTGGCGTATATGGGCACCCCCTTTCCATGGAGAGATATAATGGTCTGACTTATTGTGCAAACTTGTTCGATGGTGTTCTTCCTTATTAATAATGCTCATCATCTTGGCCACACTCTAATTCTGCTTATCCACATGTGTCGCAACTCTGATTTGTGAAATGTTGAAAAGTATGCCATAAGATATAGATGAGCTCATTAAACACAGTTTCGGTTATACACAAAGTTATTTCAACACCATGGAATCACTCAGGAAGTCCTCGCAATGCTTAGAGCAGTGGTTCTCAACCTTTTTTTTTTTATCAGGGGCCACTTTGACCAGGGACCACTCTCCAACATTAGTACCAAAAGTGTTACGAATCAGTTTTTGGTCAACTTTAGATTTGGTTTAGTTATTAGGGGTGCTAATTTAGAAAACTGCATTGGATAGACCACATCAGCTCTAGTTTTTGATACAGAATATATGCCATCCAGGAGTCGCCATCTGCTCGCCCACAGAAAACCATATTTAATCATCTAGAGCTGATGTGGTAGTAGTAATTTTTGTGGGTAGTCAGCCTCTCTCCTCCTGACATCCCTGACACTATAAGAGGGTTTCACGAGACCAGTCGTTTTCATTGCTGCATGGTTTTGAGGTAATAGTATAGTAATGGCGAGGCTGCGGACCACATTTTTGTTCTTTCAGACCACTGGTGGTCCATGGACCACAGGTTGGCAACCACTGAATTAGAGAAATGCTCTCTCAAGGCCTGGAAAATGTGTTAAATGTTTGTGAATCAGATCTGTTTAGATTAAATTGGCAGTTGTGTTCACAATCTCATGTCAGTTTCTAAAATGAATAAACACACCCAACCAACTATGGAAATGAAGGAATAGATTCTCTGAAATACTCTTGATGCCAATATCATCATCATCATCAAAATAGTTTATTGTACTAGGCCAAGACCATGACAAAAAGCACCACACGTGCACAATAGTACCCTCGGAGTATAGGTACCAAGGATGCTAAACAGAAACCATAATTTGCTCCCACAAAAAAAACAATGGAAGTTAATAATAGTTAAAATACATTTTAGGAGAGAATCCAGTTAACCCTTGGAGTCTCCTTGCCAATAGCCTAGTACAATGACTGACTATAATAATAATAACAAAAACTTTATTTGTATCCCACCCTTTCTCCCCGAGGGGACTCGGAGCGGCTTACAAGAATATAACAGTATAAACAAAATAAATTGCATATAAACAATTTAAAAATTAAGTAAACAAACAATAACAAAGCTAAATACATGGAAAATTAAAACAAAACATGTTAAGTATAACACAAGAGACATAATCATAAATAAAATAAACAATACTTGGATATGGGTATAAAGGAAATAGGTTATCTTTTGGAACAAATTTCAAATGAAAAAGGACTGTGTGCATTTTCTGTTCCTTTTGGTTCAGAAAACATCCAGCCTTATCTTCCCTCGACGGATGTGATATGGATTGTATCCAATATTCCTTTTAGTTTCAACTCCCGTTGCCAAAAGAACCCCTTGGGAATTTCACTGCCAACGCATTACTCGCCATTTTTTAAATTGTGTAAATTGAGAGGTCAACAGATCAGAAAACTTAACGGCAGGTTGTAGGGTCTTGCTTAACAGTGTTTTCCATCTATAGTCCACATGTCAGTTCTAGGTAACCTGATTTATGAGACTGCACAGACTCTGTTTCTGAAGGTAGGCACAAAGTATCCTCCATTATTGGAAATGGATGAAAAGGGGTTAATGATGGATTCAGTGTAGGATTATGTTTATCTAGAAAGCTGAAAAGGACAACAAAATCCCAACCTTGTATTTTACAATGAGCCCAAGCATACACAAAATCTAGACTATCATTTAAAGTATTTGTTAGGAACAGATAAAATAAAGGCAGACATTCGTTTTCCATTTGAAATTTGTTCCAAAAGATAACTTACTTCCTTTATATATCCATAGTCAGGCATTCTGAGCCATTGGCATCAACAGGGCATAGGGTTGCAACCTGTGCTGGAGGGGGTTACACTCCCCCTGAAGACACAGGTTCGCAGCTTGGGAGCGATCCTAGACTCATCGCTGAGCCTGGAATCCCAGGTCTCAGCGGTGGCTAGGGGAGCTTTTGCTCAACTAAAACTTGTGCACCAGTTGTGCCCGTGCCTTGGGAAGTCTGCCTTGGCCACGGTGGTCCACTCTCTTGTTACCAGGAGCGGCTCAACCCATTATGCAAAGTAAGCATTTGCAGTATAGTTGATTTTGCCCAGGAGCGCTCTTGAAGCGCTCTTGGGGGGAAATAGACCTTGACATATGCGAGTTGTAGTTACTGGGATGTATAGTTCACCTACAATCAAAGAGCATTCTGAACTCCACCAATGATGGAATTGAACCAAATATGGCACACAGAACTCCCACGACGAACAGAAAATATATATCAGTGATTGGTTGGGGGGGGGGGGCCCAAAATACTGTTTGCTTATTGTTGAAAATTACCTAGGGCTGCCTCTGCTTGTTACATCCTGAATAGACTACTGCAACACACTCTATGTGGGGTTGCCTTTGAAGACTGCCCGGAAGCTCCAACTAGTCCAACAGTCAGCAGCCAGGTTACTCACCGGAGTGGCATACAGAGAGCATACAACCCCTCTGTTATGCCAGCTCCACTGGCTGCCAATCTGCTACCGAGCACATTTCAAAGTGCTGGTCTTAACCTTTAAAGCCCTGAACAGTTCTGGCCCAGATTACTTGTCTGAATGTGCCTTCTGTTACGAACCATCACAGAGTTTAAGATCAGCTGGAGAGGCCCTGCTCTTGATCCCAGCACCATCACAAATGTGACTGCTGGGGACGATAAACTTCTCGGTGGCCTTCGCCTGTGGAACTCTCTCCCCAGTGACATCAGATTGGCTACCTCTCTCCCGTCCTTTAGAAAAAAACTCAAAACCTTGTTATAGGACCAAGCATTTGAACAGTAGCAGCAGCAATCGGGAATAAGACTCAATGTGATATGTATGACAATGATCTGTCCTAGGCACTGATATTAAACTGGTGTGATTTTAATCAAATATTCCTTAATATTTTAACTGAACTGTTTTTAAATATGTTTTATAATTGTGGTTAATACTCGAATGAGTGCTTGTTATGAAGCTGCTCTGAGTCGTCGTCCCCCCCTCCCCCCGGGGTGTGTGTGTGAGAAGGACAGGGTACAAATGTATGAAATAAATAAATAATAGTACAGTGGTTCTCAACCTGTGGGCCACAAACCACCAGTGGGCCATGAGGATGAAAATCTGGTTCGTGAGCATCCTTCCTCTTTATTTTATTTTATTTTATTTATACTCATTTTGTGCCACCTGCCACTCCTTCCCTGTCACTGACCATGGCATATGTCCTGTATCAGAAACTAGAGCTGATGTGGTCTATCCTATGCAATTTTCTGAATCAGCACCCTAAACTGAATCTAAAGTTGACCAAAAACTGATTTGTAACTCTTTTGGTAGTAATGTTGGAGAGTGGTCCCTGGTTAAAGTGCTCCCTGATCAAGTGGTTCCTGGTCAAAGTGGTCCCTGGTCAAAAAAAAAAAAGTTGGGCACCACTGCTATAGTAGATGTTGTCAAGTTGTTTGGTAGGCTACAATAGCTCCTGTCTGTCACAAGAGGGCACTATATATCAATCTCCAGAGCAGAATTTTTTTAAAGTACCTGGTTTTTTTTTAGCAGTCTTTTCCAGAGTGTTGGTCTTCCATGCAATTCCTTTATTGCAGAAGATTCTAGGTTTTTTTCTGGGCTACACTGTTAGATTATATTAATTGCTCTTTAGGATCTGTGTGTGTTACCTTTTCTCCAAATAAACTGCACTTACATTCTTCTGGGGCTGATGCTTTGCTTTCATATTCAAGAATTGCTCAATACAATGGGCTCTTGGTATCTGCTGAGATTTGGTTACAGGACTCCTGTGGTTACTAAAATCCAGAGATGCTCAAACTCATTAATAGAACAACACAGAAAAATGATGCCCCTTAGATATAATGATAAAAGGGCTGTTTTTTTGGATTTCAAAAAATATGTCCAGGTTGTGGATTATTGGATAATGGTTGCAGAATCTGTGGATACAGAGAGCCAACTTTACTTTGCAGCCAATAAACATCTATATAACATTTTCCAGGAACTGTTAGATAGATACATTTTATTGATTGGCCTATTGGCCGTATCAAAACATAGGAACTGTTAGAGAAAGTCCAGAATGCATGTAAATAATTTCCCTAGTTCTCTTTCTGACCACAGAAGACGAGATGGAAGGAAAAGTTGAACAAGACTTTGAGACATGTCATAAAGATCACTTTCTGGGAACCCAAATTCAAAAAGAGTCAGAGCCATCATAATAACACCATCCATCCAAAACTGAAATATGGTACTATGCATCTGAGATAGATTTTGGATTTTTATTTTATTTTTACTAAAGCTTTTAGAATTCTCCTATTATGGCCAGTGTTTAAGCTGGCTGGGAATCTTTTGGGAACTCTAGTCTAAAAAACAAAACATTTCCAAGTTCTGATCCAACCCTCACTCCCAATGAGACAATGTGAAAGAACTCTATGGGCTGTGATATCACAAAACAGGGCAAGGTCCATATTGCTATCGACACCCTCTATGTCAGGGGTCTTCAGACTTTTTAAGCAGACTTTTTAAGCAAACTGTTGGAGGGCCAGATTACAATTTGAAAAAAAAAGAAGAAGAATGAATTCCTATGCACACTGCACATATCTTATTTGTAGTGCAAAAAACACTTAAAAACAATACAACAATTAAAATGGACAACTTTAACAAATATAAATTTATTAGTATTTCAATGGGAAGTGTGGGCCTGCTTTTGGCTGATGAGATAGGATTGTTGTTGTTGCTGTTGTGTGCTTTCAAGTCATTTCAGACTTAGGTTGACCCTGAGCGAGGGCCAGGTAAATGACCTAGGAGGGCTCCCTGGGCCGTAGTTTGAGGACCCCTGCTCTATGTCATCCACAAGAGTGGCCAGCCATTACAGTCCAAAATATTATTGGAAACTAGAATGGAGAGGATTTAAACATTCTGGATAATCCAGATTCTCTTGGAGTGAAAAAAATGCTATAATGAATATTTGCATAATATTGCAGTGCCTGCCACTGGGCAAATAGTCCAGGAGCCTTCTTTCTTAAAATATTGTATCATCCTTTGATGAATGGCAACAGCCCAAGGTAAGAAAACTTCTCTCCTGTTTTGAGTGTCAGCTACTTGGAATTCACAGAATACACAGAGCTTTTCAAGAAGCTACATCTTGAAAAAACTGGTTTGAGGGCTGAAAAATGTTTGCAGTTGCTAAATGTGTAGCTTGAGGGAGCAGTTTGATTTAACTCTAAACTGGTTTGTCTAAGGAGTGGTCTAAAGGTATGTTGGAAGTAATGTAGCTTGTATGCTGTTTGTACACACCCATAACACCTGGCCAAGATATTTAGTTGTAAAGAGAAAGACCACATTTATAGCTGCAAGAGTACTCCTGGCACTCTCTCCAAAGGAAGCTGGCCTTGGTTTTCCAGTGGCCATAAATATCACCGTAGGAGTGCATGAATTCATACAGATGATGCCAGATTCAACCCCTGCTATGTCCTAGAATAGTAAAAAAAAAAGTGTTTGTAAAGTCATGCACTTGAACCACTAGAACATCACTGTTCAGAGCACATAGATTAGAACTTATAAAATTACTTTTTGAACTGCAATTTCTAGTGGATTCTGAAAATGTACTTCAAAAATGTCAACCTTCAATGTCAGAGTGCCAGTGCTTTGAATGTTGGACTCAGGACCCTTCCACACAGCTATATAATCCAAAATATCAATGCAGAAAATCCTACAATATCCGCTTTGAATTGGGTTATCTGAGTCCACACTGCCATATATTCCAGTTCAAAGCGGAAAATGTGGGATTTTATTCAGCTGTATGAGGCTGAAGCCCCTTCCACACAGATGTATAAAATTCACATTGAACTGGATTATATCGCAGTGTGGACTCAGGGCCCTTCCACACTGCCTTTTATCTTTGGATCTGATCCCAGATTATCTGATTTAAATTGGAATATATGAGTCCCCACTGCCATATAACCTGGGATAAACAGATAATCTGGGATCAGATCCTGGGATAAAACAACAGTGTGGAAGGGCCCTTAACCCAGATCAAAGCAGATATAATGGATTATCTGTGTTATATGGCTGTGTGGAAGAGCCCTGAGACCAAGGTTTAAACTCCCACTTGGCCATGACAGTTTACCAGATGACCTTGAGCAAATAACATAGTATTCACCCCAGAAAATCTTGTGATGTCAGCAACGACTTGAAGACACACAACTACTGAGCTAGATGAGCAAATGATTGGAGTTGTTCCAAGGAAGATTTTAGTGCTTCTTTAAAAAGGAGTAAAAACAAAACAAGAATATCAAAATGCATATAAGCCAATACTTTTTCCCCACTTTCTTTCTTGAACCTGACCAACTTCTGACCAGGATTGCTAATGCAGACTAAGAGCTCATTTACAGAGTCACCTTAATGGCATTGCTCCTTCTGTCCAGCCCCGGATTCAGTTGAGGTGTTTGTACGTTCTGCTCCTTAACCATTGGAGAAAAGGAAGTCCACACTGTCAAGTTAAACAAAACTCAGTTTGGCCATGCTTACCTTTGCTGTCCTTTGTCACCATGGCAGCTGGCCATGGAGTCTTGAGAGATCATAACCATTGCCGTGGGTTTGAGGTGACATCAGTGAAGGCAGTCCAATGATCTGGGGAAAGGAGGTGGAATAATCCCTCCCTTTCCCCAGGCTGTGTGGACACAGTTGCTGACATCAACAAAAGCAATTCAAATGGCTAGGAGTTTTCCAGAGTTCCATGACCAACTGCCATGGCAACTAAGGACAACCCATGTGAGTCCTATCCCCTGTGGCATGAAGTTTACAGAAAATGGGCAGAGGTCTTAGGCCAGTCCAGTGATCAACACTAACCCTGAAGTGTGAAATGTCTGCCAACTTGGAATAAATGGAGTATTATAGACTGGAAGTCCCTGGACATCATATGGATGTCCAAGAGAGACTTCTGGTCTGACCAGCATTTCTGGCCAGTATAGACTGATATATAAATTTAACAAAAGCTTGGTCAGCTCATCTTGAAATATCTCAACCTAGTGGTTACTAAATTCGGAGTTGCAGCCATCTTTTAATAATATCTAACAGGGCCACCCAATACCTTTCAGCTTTTGATTTTCTAGGCTCTTCTGGTATCTATAATATCATGGATGTTTCCAGAATATAAGATAGTTGACTCTTAGAAAACAGCTAAAAACAGAAATGCTTTGATTTTAAACTGGAGAATTGCTGTTTTGGTTCATGACAGTTGATTCTGGATTATCACAGTGTATGTGAGCGTTTCTGTATTCTGTTGTGTTTTTAAAACACATGGACCAATTTAAAAACATAGTTACTGAATAATATTCCAGTGTAAAATATTTTTTTAAAAAAACCATTTAAAAGTCTCTGTTTCTTTTTTATTATGTAAATTAGTTTGCTTCAATGAGGAAGTGATCCCTTTGAAAGGGGATGTGTCATACTAGTTTCTCTGAAAGTAAATTTCCCTATGGCTTTGGAAATATACATACCATGGCTTCTGTATGACACACAACCCTTCACATAATGTCATTACTCCATGCTAATTGCAAACGTCACACTTTTGGAAAAATGTATGTATAAATAGAAGCAGGGTGTGGTTATATGTATAAATAGAAACAGGAAGGAAGTACAGCCTCGGGGTCAGACTAACATATTTGTGAATAGAGTCAAATAGCAAAACATTTTCTTTCTCCATCCAGTTATCAACGCTGGCTAGACAAGTCTTATTTCAACATTGGTGACTGGATAGCACCCCTAGCTCCACAAAACCTGAGCCACCAGAGTAGGGAGGCAATCTAATCCACACAGTGTTTGTTTTCCAAATAAGGATTTGGAAAATGAGTCATCATAGTTCTTTTCATCCCTCATGGCAAAACAAGAGTATTGTACTTTCTGTTTCCACTAAATAATGCATTAGGCTTATTTTCCTTATTTGTTTATTTGCTATTGTTTTCCAAAGCTAATCAAAACCCTTTTTAAAAAAACGGTATCTTGTATTTGTAGGTTTGATTTTTGTGCTTCTAGGACCCTCTAGGTCAGTGGTTCCCAACCTTTTTTTGACCAGGGACCACTTTGACCAGGGACCACTCTCCAACATTACTACCAAAAGGGTTACAAAGCAGTTTTTGATCAAATTTAGATTCAGTTTGTTTATTTGGGGGTGCTGATTCATAAAATTGCACTGGATAGACCACATCAGCTCTAGGTTCTGATACAGAACATATGCCATCCAGTAGTCACCATCTGCTTGCACACAGAAAAAACATATTTAATGGTCTAGATCAGGGGTCCTCAAACTTTTTAAACAGAGGGCCAGGTCACAGTCCCTCAAACTGTTGGAGGGCCGGATTTTAATTTGGAAAAAACCATGAATGAATTCCTATGCACACTGCACATATCTTATTTGTAGTACAAAAACACTTAAAAACAATACAATAATGAAAATGAATTATTTTTAGAAATATAAACATTAGTATTTCAATGGGAAGAGTGGGTCTGCTTTTGGCTAATGAGATAAGATTGTTGTTGTTGTTGTTGTTGTTGTTGTGCGCTTTCAAGTCATTTCAGACTTAGGTTGACCCTGAGCGAGGGCTGGGTAAATGACCTTGGAGGGCCGTATCTGGTCCTTGGGCCTTAGTTTGAGGACCCCTGGTCTAGAGCCATGGACCTTATTTTAGGTCTCGCAGCGCACCAGTAGGCAATGACCCACTGCTCTATGTTCTCCAGTGCAATCCTATGTTCAATATCTGCTATTGTGGGGAGGACCCTATCATGCTTGTTCAACTGTCTCTCTGAAATCTTCTGAACTGTCCCTGTTCAGAAGATTTCCCCTCACTTTCTGTCCCTGTGATAATTGGATTTTGAAAAAAAAGCTTGTTGTGGAAATAAGGGTTGGTGATAAAGCTCCAGATAAAACACCTTTTCCCATAATAACTCTTCCAGGAGTGAATTTCCCTTCTGAGGGGTAAGTTCTCTCATTTCCTGTTGTCTCACCCCCGTTCTTAACTATGTGTTATTTGTAAGTCAGATGTTTGTAACTCGGGGACTGAAGTTACAAACATATAGGGAAGAAAAAGAAATGTTTCAAAAACATCTCTACTCTTACAGCAAAACATTAGAAAGATCTATTGAAAGTAGGAACTGTTTCACAGTCAAATAACTTATTTCACATCCTGGGATATGGGGCCCGTTTGGAAAGGCACAGAGCAGGCATGTAGCCGGGGGGGGGGGGGGGGGGGGGGCTTGGGGGGCTTCAGCCCCCCCCCCGAAATTCTCATGGTGGTCCATGAGAAGGCCTTACTGGTGCATTATTTAAACTGTTATGTTTATTCATATCATGATCTGATCACCATGCTCAATATATCCCATATGCATGGGGGTATTGGGGTAACGATACAAAAGGTTTGCTAGGGTAGACCCTCTTTCACTCAGACTCAGCCCCCCCCCCCCGAATCAAACTCAGCCCCCCCCCCCCCCCGAATCAAAATCCTGGCTATGGGCCTGGCACAGAGTGACCTTGGGCAGATCACATTCTCTCAGGTTCTTCTTTGGAAGTTTTGAACATAAGTTTTGCATCTCAATTGCTGTTTAAGACAATCTGTGTTCCTTGGGTCGCGACAGGTTAAGTGGTCACCTTTTGGTAGTGCTTTACTTATGTACATGACCCTGGTGGTCCCTTCCAATTCTCCTTCAAGGTCAATCCAGTCACTTCAAGGATCCCATCCATCCATCTTACCCTTGGTCAGCCTCTCTTCTTTTTTCCTTCCATTTTCCCCAACATCATTGTCTTCGCTAAGCTTTCCTTTCTTCTCATGATGTGGCCAAAGTACTTCATCTTGGCCTCTACTATCTTTCCCTCCAATGAGCAGTTGGGCTTTATTTTCTGAAGTATGGACTTGTTGGATCTTCTTGCAAGCAGCTAGAAAGAGGGGAAGAAACCTGATTTTAGGGCACACAGCATCACTGTCCACCTACAGCCTTGTATGGCTGCGAAAGCACAGAGAGAGAGAGAGAGAGAGAGAGAGAGAGAGAGAGGCATATCTATGGGGAACCTAGCTGTTTGAAAACAGGCAAATGTGTAGATCAATACGTACCACTTCGGTGTTATGGTTTTATGATGTTTTTATTGATATTATTATGTAGTGAATTTTTATCTCTGTTTAAATGTTTTAGCTATTTTTATATTGTTATGGGCATTGAACTGTGCCATTCTGTAAACCGCCATGAGTCGCCCCCGGGCTGAAAATGTCGGTATAGAAATATAGCAAATAAATAAATAAATAAATAAATAAATAAATAAAGGTAACGGCATTCCATGCAGTCATGCTGGCTGCTTGACCTTGGAGGTGTCTATGGACAATGGTGGCTCTTTGTCTTAGAAATGGAGGTGAGCACCACCTCCCAGAGTCAGGCACAACTAGACTTAATGTCAGGGGAAATCTTTACTTTTAACCAGGTCCCTTCTACACTGCGATATAATCCAGATTATCAAAGCAGATAGTCCACATTATCTGCTTTGAACTGGATTACGAGTCTACACTACCATATAATCTAATTCAAAGCAGATTTTGTATGGCAGTGTAGAAGGGGGCACATACAGTGCTGTTTGGACGGTACTGAACTGTATACACCAGGGGTTCTCAAACTAAGACCCGAGGGCCAGATACAGGCCTCCAAAGTCATTTACCTGGCCCTCGCTCAGGGTCAACTTAAGGCTGGAATGACTTGAAAGCACACAACAACAACAATCCTATCTCATCAGCCAAAAGCAGGCCCACACTTCCCATTGAAATACTAATAAGTTTATATTTGTTAAAATTGTTCTTCATTTTAATTATTATATTGTTTTTAAGTGTTATTTGCACTACAAATAAGATATGTGCAGTGTGCATAGGAATTCATTCATGTTTTTTTCAAATTATAATCTGGCTCTCCAACAGTTTGAGGGACTGTAACTTGGCCCTCTGTTTAAAAAGTTTGAGGACCCCTGGTTTAAATAATGTACCAGTAAGGCCTTCTCGCAGACTACCATGAGAATTTCCGGGGGGGGGGGGGGGGCTGAAGCCCCTCAAGCCTCCCCCCTGGCTACATACCAGCCCCTAGGGGGTTGAGAAGGGCAGGGTAGAAATGCTCTAAATAAATAAATAAATAAATAAAAATAAAATTACACTTTTTAATTGTCTTATCCTTTACATGCGGCCCACCCATTGTTATCATTACTGTGACTGTGCTTATTAGAATGTTATTTTATGACTTTTAAAAAATTCTGATGATGTTGTTGTTGTTTGCTGTTTATGTTTTGATTTTATTGCTGCAATATGTTGTCCGGGCTTGGCCCCATGTAAGCCGCTCCGAGTCCCCATCGGGGAGATGGTGGCGGGGTATAAATAAATATTATTATTATTATTATTATTATTATTATTATTATTACTAGCCGTCCCCTGCCACGTGTTGCTGTGGCCCAGTCTGGTGATCTGGAAAATAAAGTAATGAGAAAGTGTTGGTTTCTAATATATGTAATTTCGTGATGCTTGTGGGTAAACAGTATTTCTTGCTGTTTCTTTGGCAGTGTTGATGTGGAGATTGTCTGGTTTGCCTACTCTGGAACATGCAACATATAATTGTCCTTCTTTAAGAGTCCCTTTCAAATCTCTGATACTATCTCTGTCATATACATACATGTGTGTGTGACTCATATCTATCTATCTATCTATCTATCTATCTATCTATACCTATGGCTGGATGGCTCTTTATCAGGAGGGCTTTGGTTGTGTTTTCTTGCCCTGGTGAAGGCAGTTGGACTGGATGGCCTTAAGGCACAATTTCTCAACCTGGGGGCCGGGACCCCTGCGGAGGTCATAAAGGGGTGTTAGAGGGGTCGCCAAAGACCATCAGAAAACACAGTATTTTTTGTTGGTCATGGGGCTTCTGTGTGGAAAGCTTGGCCCAATTCTAACGTTGGTGGGGTTTAGAATGCTCTTTGATTGTAAGTGAACTATAAATCTCAGCAACTACAACTCCCAAATGTCAAGGTATATTCCCCCCAAACTCCATCTGTGTTCGTATTTGGGCATATGGAGGATTCATGGCAAGTTTGGTCCAGATCCATCATTGTTTGATCTCTGGATGTAGGTGGACTACAATTCCAAAACCAAAGGACACTGCCCACCTGTGCAGAAGTCATTGTTATTATGTTTATGTTTAACTGTTAGAGTATATATTTGTGTTTGTAACAGTAGCTAAAACTGGAGTCATCTGGTTTGAATCCACAGTGAGCGTTGCCGAGGAGACGAGGCTGGCTAGCTCATGGAGGGAGAAGGGGCGGAGCCAAGCAGGAAAAAGTTACGTGCATTTAAAAAAAGCAGCAGTTGAGGCTTGAAAAGGCCTGAGAAAGAGGCTTGGGTGTGAGCGGCTGGTGTTTTTCAGTCTAGGAGGGCTGAAGAAGGAAACCTGGCCAGATTCTTTAGTCAAAGAAGACTAAAGGAAGCCTAGTTAAGATCCCTAGTTAAGGAAGGACTAGAGATCAGAGATTTGATCAAGGGAAGATCAAATTGTAAGGCTATTTATAGCAGTGAAACATTGTTCACCAGAGAGCTTCACCTCAGTGAAAGTTAGCCACAAGCAGTGTTATTTGGAAGAGTGGTCTGTATTATAAACCACGTTATTCAAAGTTCCATAAGTTATTTAACAGCCTGCAACCATAAGCTTTGTACACAATAAACTTGTTAACTTTTGTTGAAAACCGTCTCATCTCAACTAATCTGCATCTGTAGAGCCGGATCTCATCGGTGGTACCTCAAATACCTCACGTTGGTGGCAGTTACCTTAATTTACAAACAATAATTGGCCTTCTCCATAATATACTCTTTTACACAATTGAGGCATGAGATAAATTCCCTCCTTAACATTCACATTTGTACAATTGGTGATAGCGGTGGGGATCTTCAAAGATAAAATCCCCATACCCTGTCCATCGTTGTGTCAGAACCATCCCACCACCAAACCCCTCCAGTATTTTCTGTTGGTCATGGGAGAACTGTGTGCCAAATTTGGTTCAATTCCATCGTTGGTGGGGTTCAGAGTGCACTTTGATTGTATGTGAACTATAAATCCCAGCAACTAAAACTCCCAAATGGCATTTTTTTGAGTGAAGGACATACATTGGGTTGTTAGGTGTATCGTGTCCAAATTTGGTGCCAATTCATCCAGGGGTTTTTGAGTTCTGTGAATACCACAAACAAACATTACATTTTTATTTATATAGATTATTCTGTACAGCAGTGAAGGGGGCCACATGTAGTGCTGTTTGGACTGTACTGAACTGTATACACATAGAGGGAGGTTGTAACATGGCAAAGTCTGTCCAAGAAAACCCCCCACCAGAGGTTGCCATAAGCAGGGGAAGAAACCTGACTTCAGGGCACACAACATCACTGTCCAACTACAGCCTTGTAGGGCTGCGAAAGGAAAGAGAAAGAGAGAAAGAGAGAGAGAGAGAGAGAGAGAGAGAGAGAGGCATATCTATGGGGAAATCCTTTTAGAGGCGGTGTCGCAGCGAACGCCTGTCATTTTTTCCGAAGCCTTCTGGTGTAACTCGAGCTCTTCTCCGCCTCCAGCCCCCGGGGAGGGGGGGAAGGAGGGAGGGAAGGGCCGACCCGGAGAAAGAGGGAGGAGGAAGGCCAAGAAGCTCCTCCTCCGCCTCCCTTTCCTCTTGGCTGGGCTGTTATTTCCTCCTTCCTAAACCCGTAAGGGACGCTGCGCCAGAAGAGATCAGAAGTAAGGACCTTCCTGGACCCTTCTCCACCAGGTAAGGAGCCTCTTCTCTGCTTCCCGTCCTTTTAAATCAGGGTGGGCTTCCTGATCGCTCAGGGACCCTTTTCCTGGACTGGGTGGGAAGAGATTGCAAGAAGTACGAAGCTAGAGCAAGCTGCTTGCGGTCTTGGGCGCTGTCCACCTAGGGCGTAGTTCCTCCGCCAGGCTGTAGGGAGGGAGGGAGGGAGGGAGAGGCCCCCAAGGCTTAGGCTGATTGGCAGGCCCGGCCCTCGTCCCACAAGTCTTGAGACTTTCCTGAAAGACTCCTTTCAGGACCCAAGGATTGCAGGGCTTTCACCTCCTTGAGTCATCAGCAACTCAGGACCTCTTATGGGACTTCCTTTCCCTATGAGCTCTACAGCTCTTGTGTGCCTTCCCAGTCTTTCTGACTTAATAGAGATCTCAGGGCAAACCTATTGCATTGCCAAACTACAGTGGAGCCTCGACTTAAGAACATCCCAACTTAAGAGCATTTTAAGTTAAGAGTGTCACTTACTTACTTACTTAGGCGATCCCTCGTTGGGCGAGTAGGATAGTCTTCCAAGATCAGTGTACTGGTGGGTCCGTAGGTGGCTGTGGAGCACTATTCTTGATCTGCATCTTCTCCTGCAGTGAGGGCATTGGTTTCCAGGTGGAAGGCGGTCCCGGTCGGGGTTGGCTTGATGCACCTTCCTCTTGGCACGGTTCTCTCTTTCACCCTCCATTTGTGCCTCTTCAAATTCTGCAGCACTGCTGGTAACAGCTGACCTCCAGCTGGAGCTCTCAAGGGCCAGGGCTTCCCAGTTCTCAGTGCCTATACCAGAATTTTTAAGGTTGGCTTTGAGCTTATCTTTAAATCTCTTTTCCTGCCCACCAACATTCTGTTTTCCGTTCTTGAGTTCGGAGCAGAGCAATTGCTTTGGGAGATGGTGGTCGGGCATCTGGACAACGTGGCCGGTAATAATAATAATAATAATAACAACAACACTTTATTTGTACCCCGCTACCATCTCCCCAAGGGACTCGGTGCTGCTTACATGAGGCCGAGCCCAAACACAACAATACAAGCAATAATCACAATACAAGCAATTAAAATAAAAACATAGACAATAAACATATAACATTATCAATAAGACAACATACAATTAAAACTGTGGGAAGGCCAAATATAAATTAAAATTTGAAATAGTGCTGAAGCATGGACGAAAAGGTGATTGTGGCGTTTGTGGAAAGAAATACGAGCAGACCTAAAATGTAAAGTGCTTTGGAGGGACAAAGTGCTATGGAATCATTATTCTGGGAAGGCACACTGGAACAACCACGTCCACGTTGATAGTGGAGGACCATCGCTTCAATCCTGGTGGTCTTTGCTTCTTCCAATACGCGGATGTTTGTCCGCCTGTCTTCCCAAGAGATTTGCAGGATTTTCCGGAGGCAGCGCTGATGGAATCGTTCCAGGAGTTGCATGTGACATCTGTAGACAGTCCACGTTTTGCAGGCATATAGCAGGGTTGGGAGGACAATAGCTTTATGAACAAGCACCTTGGTATCCCTACAGATATTCTGGTCCTCAAACACTCTCTGCTTCATTTGGGAAAATGCTGTGCTTGCAGAGCTCAGGAGGTGTTGTATTTCGGTGTCCATGTTGACTTAGTAAGAGTGTCACTAAGCTTGCTGTCGCTTTGACATACGAGCATTGTTTTGTGTTGAGAACTAGTTCCAGAGGGAATGCTCTCTATTATTATTATTATTATTATTATTATTATTATTATTATTATTTTCCTGACACAAAAACACAGTATGTCACAGCAAACGAGATCTGTATGCTGGATTTCAATGAGTACAATGAGCCTCTTAGAATGGATATTGTGTTAACCTGCTTGAAAGATTTATATAACGCTACCCTCACCGCCCTGTTGATAGTAGCTGTGTCATGAGTTCATGACAGACATAAACAGGAACTTTCACCTTGTATTGTTGAAGGCTTTCATGGCTGGAATCACTGGGTTGTTGTAGGTTTTTTTCGGGCCATAGGGCCATGTTCTAGAGGCATTCTCTCCTGACCTTTCGCCTGCATCTATGGCAAGCAACCTCAGAGGTAGTGAGGTTTGACAACCTCAGAGGATGCTTGCTGTAGATGCAGTCGAAACGTCAGGAGGGAATGCCTCTAGAACATGGCCATATAGCTCGAAAAAACCTACAACAACCCAACTTTCACCTTATTTTCCTAACCATTCCTTGCACTATCCATATTCATTAGAAATATGTTGCTGGTTTGTTATTCTGTGGAGGCTTTTCACCACTTCCTATTGAAAAATTAACTGAAAAGGGTGGTCTTTTTGGGAAGGAATGTAGAGGTATTTTTTCCCCCTTTTATTGCATATCTTATCTTTTATTGTATTTATATCTAATCTTATACTTTTTTATCGATGGCATTGAATTGTTGCCAACACAGTGAACCACCCTGAGTCCCCTTCAAGGTTGAGAAGGGTGGTATACAAATACTACAATTAAAATAAATAAATAAATTTCCTCCAAGGCATTTCAGAGAAGACGCATGGTTTTCTCTTCCTTCCTCCTCATTTTATTCTTATTGTGTGTGTGTGTGTCAGAAGTTACTTCAGAAACTGCAAGTGGCTTCTGGTGTCAGAGAATTGGCTGTCTGCAAGGACATTGCCCAGATGTTTTACCAACCTGTGGGAGGCTTCTCTCATGTCCTTGCATGAGAAACTGGAGCTGACAGAGGAGAGCTCAACCTGCTCCCTGGATTTGAACCACTGACCTTTCGGTCAGCAGTCCTGCCGTCACAAGGCTCTAACTCATTGCGCTGAAAGACAGTGACATAGTTTAGATGTCAAAATTATAAGCCAAAGTTCATGAGAACCTTTGTCATTCACTAGAAATGTCTTGCTGCACCCTGACCAAGTAAGAAGATGTTAAAGAAACCCAATGATCTTTCATCTGTGATTTCCTTACTGTGACATCCAAATTTGGCAAGACCTGGTACTTCCTGAAAAGCCAGAGAAATAAACCCAAAATAAAATTATTTCCCTGACTTTTAGGGTTAGAATACTAACCCTGAAATGCTTGAGTATAATGAGACGCTGATGATGTTGCTTTTATTGTTTTTGTGGTGAATGTGATGCTACAATGTATGTTCGCATGCTCTAAAGCAAGGGTCCTCAAACTTTTTAAACAGAGGGCCAGGTTACAGTCCCTCAAACTGTTGGAGGGCCGGATTATAATTCTGGGAAAAAAAATGAATGAATTTTCTATGCACACTGCAAATATCTTATTTGTAGTGCAAAAACACTGAAAAACAATACAGTAATTAAAATGAAGAATGATTTTAACAAATATAAACTTATTAGTATTTAAATGGGAAGTGTGGGCCTGCTTTTGGCTGATGAGATAGGATTGTTGTTGTTGTTGTTGTTGTTGTGTGCTTTCAAGTTGTTTCAGACTTAGGTTGACCCTGAGTGAGGGTTGGGTAAATGATCTTGGAGGGCCATATTCGGCCCCCGGGCCTTAGTTTGAGGACCCCTGTCTTATACTGTTGTTTTTTTTATCTATTATGTTTTATGTATACTGATTTGTTGGAAACCGCCTTGAGTCGCCAATTGGCTGAGAAGGCGGTATACAAATACAGTAAATAAATAAATAAATAAATAAGTCCCAAAGAGTCTTAATATCACAAGCCAGGAAGGAAGGATATGTTGTTCATTTAGCCGTGGCTGCTCACAGCATGAGTGGATAGTATGCATTATTATGAATTCTGTTGATTCTGTTTTCTTGTGTCATCGGAATAAGAATCAGATAGGGGCGTTTTGAAGGTGGCTGTCTTAGTCTAGTTCAGTGGTTCTCAACCTGTGGGTCCCCAGATGTTTTGGCCTTCAACTCCCAGAAATCCTAACAGCTGGTAAACTGTCTGGGATTTCTGGGAGTTGTAGGCCAAAACACCTGGGGACCCAGTTCAACACTCGCAGTGATTTAACCACATTGATTCTCACTCAAGTCGCAACTTTTTGTTTAGCCCTAGGGTCTAACTATGGCACATATGTGGCCACTGTTGTAGATAGTGTAGACTGATTTGGGTTGGCACATGATTCGACAAATAGCCTAAAGAAAAAAGTTTGACTTCCTCTGTGTTACCTCTATACGGAGCTGCCCCGTCTTGACATTAAAATGAAATTAATGAAAATTTGCCAAACATCTCTTTCATCATATTGAATTTAGTCTCAAGTTCTGTGACTTCAGAACATCTGGAGAATATTATATTAGTATGAGAATAAAGGGATTATCTGCTCTGTGTAAATTACAAGAGGCGGGAAATCACATTTTTAGACCTTAATAGTTGAATATAAACCTGCAGGCAATGCTTGGCCTCTCCCAGATGTGGGATGGAAAAGATTCAGAACAAAGATGGAAATATGTTTTACATAACATCTTGCCACTCCTGTGGGTAGCAGAGGCAGAGTTATTAAAGTCCGACAAGCAATTGTGTTAACTTCATGTAACATTAATTAAATAGCATTCTGGGTGACAAAGTTAAAATGCTATACTATAATGTTATTATAACCTAGATTAATTACTATAGTCTTTTAAAATGTATAAAGTACACTAGACACAGTACAATAATATTTTTCTGGAAATATGCAGTATCCGTATGTATACACAATCCAGTCTACTCCAATCTCAGGCCCCCTATTTATTTATTTACAGCTTTTATATTCCGCCCTTCTTACCCTGCAGGGGACTCAGGGCGGATTACAGTGTACACATATATGGCAAACATTCAATGCCAAGTTTTGACATACAGACATACACAGAGGCTATTTAACTTTTTTTCTGGCCGCCAGGGGAGCTGTCGCTTTCATCGTCCATCTGCGACGCTGATGAAGCACTTCCGCATTCCCCGCATGCTTCCCCACTGGAATGCTTTGTTGGAGTCTTCTTTATGGCCTCATAAATCAGTTAATTTAGCCTCCCCACACTTTAAGGTGGTACCTAATTTTCCTACTTGACAGATGCAACTGTCTTTCGGGTTGCAAAGGTCGACAACAGGCTACACACAATTGGTTGGAAACCCACTCCAACCCGGGCTGGCTTCGAACTCATGGCCTTTTGGTCAGAGTGATCTTAATGCAGCTGACACTCAGCCAGCTGCACCACAATCCCTTCCACACAGCTGTATAAAATCCACATTGAACTGGATTATATGGCAGTGTGGACTCAGATAATCCAGTTCAAAGCAGTTTTGTGGATTATATGCCTTGATATTCTGGGTTATATGGCTGTGTGGAAGAGCCCTTGATTCCTAAATGATGGAGTTTTCTTCCCTCTTTCTCTTTCTTTCTGTGTCTGAACCCACAACAAAGAAGGTCTCCTGACTGTTATCTCTTCAGGTTGTTCATAATAACATTGTTAGTTCTGTTATCCTGTTTCTGGCTGCTCTATGGCAGATCTGTCTGGTTTAGATACAGCTGTAACCCGCTAACTCTGCTTCCTGCACATCTAAAGGCAGCTGGTGCACCAAGAATTATTTTGGGATGCAGCCTTGTGGCAGAATGAGCTTAAAGAGAGCTAGTACAGCACTTTAAAGGCAGGACTAGGTGTCGCAATGGAAACACAAGATTTCCAGTAATACTATTTAGAAATTTAGAAACACACTAGTTTCCCATGGTTTATTTTTTTCCCTTGATGGAATTTCCAACTAGAAATGAGACCTGTTAGGTGGGGAACATCTTTGGGAAATAATTTGCAGAGGAACATAGAAATAATACAGGAAAAGATTCTCCCTTTTAACATGTTGCTCCTCCCTGCCAAGACTCCCCTCTCTAGTTTGGCAAGTATCCTGTTAGTAACATTCCTGTGCCAATATACTCTGCACTAAGAGTGGAAATTGGGAATTCCCTAGTTCAGATTTCACCTTGATTATGAAGTCATTAAGTGACTAACAGCCACTGTCTTTAAATCCAATTTTGCCTTCCATTTGCAATATAAGGTCCGATTTGGTAGGTCTTTGCAACTTATATTCCACTTGTCTGACACTCAGTAACTTGGTTCACCCCTTCAGTCACAAAATGAGTGGAAGGTATTATTTTGTAGTTTGTTTGGAGCAGCAGTTATTGGGGCGGTGGTGGTAGAGGTAAGGGTGTGAATCATGTTTACTTCGATGAGGCATATTTATATTTCACTAGCCATTCCCTGACACATGTTGCTGTGGTCCAGTCTGTGCGTTTTGTGTGTATATATATGTGTGTATTTATTTGTGTGTATGTGTGTGTTTTTGTGTGTAGGTAGGTGTGGTTTTGCGCATGCATTGTAATGTATTTTTTATTTTTATTTTTGGCTTTTTAAGGCACCCCTGCTGTGTTTTTCGGTGTTTTTATGAATGATGGTCACTTGTTGGCCTGATAGGTGTATTGTGTCCAAATTTGATGTCAATTCGTTCAGTGGTTTTTGAGTTATGTTAATCCCACAAATGAACATTACAGTTTTATTATTTATTTATTTATTTATTTTATTTCAGGTACTTTTACCCCGCCCTTTTCAACCCCCGAAGGAGGAGTCAGGGCAGCTTACAAAAAAGGATTTTATAGATTTATATGTATAGTTTTCAGTTGCCCTAAGAACAAAAGGATTGACAGATGTGTATTTGTTTGGTTGCTTTACTATCTATATTTAATGTGAATTTACCTGATTGGAAAAAAAGGAGGAAAAGTGCATTGAGTCAATGCAATTTGGTTTCATTAACTTTTCCCCCCATTAACTCATGAACAAGTTTGCTTGTGTGGTCAAACTTTAACCAAACAAGGACCATTTCCTCTTTCCGTCCCGTAATCTCATTTCTGGCTGTCATAGAAACCATACTAGTCCAGCTCTACAACTACCATAGAGTCAGAAGTGGTGTCTTGAAACAAGACAGATCCTGCAGGCATAGCCCAGGAAATTCCTTCTTCAGGTCCGAGTCAAGAACTGGTGGGACCACTTGTCAGGAATTATCCTTAATATATTGTCGAAGGCTTTCATGGCCGGAATCTCTGGGTTGTTGTAGGTTTTTTGGGCTGTATGGCCATGTTGTAGAACCATTCTCTCCTGATGTTTCGCCTGCATATTTGGCAAGCATCCTCAGAGGTTGTAACTTCACAACCTCTGAGGATGTTTGCCATAGATGCAGGTGAAATATCAGGAGAGCATGCTTGTAGAACATGGCCATATAGCCCAAAAAACCTACAACTATCCTTAGTATAATACAATTCCCATATCTATAGGACCCATGGTTTCATTTGCCTGGTTTGACAAAATATGAATTCTCTAGTCATTTCCTATAGGGCTCCTCCAGTGTGACTCTGTGGTATCCTTCTGTTAGAAGTTGATGATATAGATTAAGGGTTCTCAAACTTTTCAACTGCTGAGCCCTTTTTGAAGCAAAAGTTTCTCGTGGAGTCCCAAGGGCTCTGCGGAGCACACTTTGAGAACTGCTGATTTCCTCGTAGATGAACTGGAGAACTAGGGATGTCTGGTGATGCATCCTCTCTAGACATTTATTAGGTCCTATGGTATGATTCTGCCAGAAGACATTTGTTCAGCCACAGTTAGTCTGGGAACCAAAGTCACAATGTACTATTAATTCAGAAAGATGCAACCAAAGGAAAAGAGAAATACATCCTAGAAAAAGACTTGCCCAAAAATTATTTCAGAAGTTGTGAAAGGCCATTCCACCACAATTTATGTTCCCTGTCATTATAAAACTTAATTACAGGAGCTATTGCACTTCCGTGTCAAAAAGACATTCCTGTCTCATAGACTATTGTCTGGATGATAGATGAGAAGAAGGTTGTCCTCAGGTTATAATTTAAATGTGTGCTTTCCAAACTTCTTACCTTTGGGGAATCT
The DNA here is from genome assembly GCF_025583915.1 of Anolis sagrei ordinatus. Taxonomy (NCBI): domain Eukaryota; kingdom Metazoa; phylum Chordata; class Lepidosauria; order Squamata; family Anolidae; genus Anolis; species Anolis sagrei. The sequence goes on along the minus strand of NW_026846588.1, from coordinate 124,247,267 downwards.
ATGTCACATCAATTCACCTGTGAAGGAATCCTTCTCGAAAGTGTTCAAGAACACATTTGGGTTTGGTTCATAAATAATTACGAAATTATGGATTTGGACACCTGGCCTCCGGCTTCTGCTCATAAATTGTCTGATTTCAACAACATAACAAACCATGGTGTTTTCTGAACAGCATCTGAGGGCCCTTCCAGATAGGCCCTATATCCCAGGATCTGATCCCAGGTTTTCTGTTTATCCCAGGTTATCTGGCAGTGGAGACTCATATAATCCAGTGTACAGCAGAAAACCTGGGATCAGATCCTGGGATATAGCGCCAGTCTGGAAGGGCCCTATGAGGGAATTGAAGAGTTGTGTTCTGGGAGCATGATACATCGAATGCTTTGGAATTCTGAATTTTTCAACGCATGGTGAAAGAGAGCTGTTATTCTTTTAAGAGGCTTAAAATATTAACTCATTTGCTTTGCCTGTTTTTTTCTTTCTTTTTGTAGAATTTGCAAAAAACTGAAAAATTAGTAATAGTAGTACCAGGTTTAAGAAGAGCCCAGTTGGTTAAGATAGAAGCCCTGTGGGACTAGATGGCCCATGTAGTCTTTTCCAACTCTATGGTTCTAGGTTACTATTCTCTTTCTTGCAGTAATCAGCTAAGATAAGAAGGCCTGTCTAGATTATCATGCTGAACTAAATTAGACAGAAGGCCATTCTAGGTCAGAATTGCCTTTTATTGCGGTGGGAACCAGAAATATACACAGAGGATCTGGATCAGGACTTCTTAAACTTTTTTGACTTGGAACTCCTTTCCACCTGATAAATGTTTACATGACCCTGGGTATATAGGTATATAAAAGCAGTATAGTAAGTCTTGAAAAATGTTGGATTTTTAAACGGGCTGATTTTCTTTTTTGTGGAGCATAGCTGAAGCATTTCCTTCAGAGTCCACTCTGAACACTGAACATTGTTGCTCTCAGATTTGTGAAAATGAGTCATGTTCCTAATTTTTCATGACCCCAACATTGATCTAAGGGTTCATTTGGGATTTATTTATCGTGTCATCCGCAACCAGAACATTGTATTACATTTCTAACAGAACAAAACAAACAAACAGATAAAAAACAACAACAACAACAACACAAATTTTGCAAACTTGGTAGCTGATTAAATGTCCTTTGACCAGTATCTGGCCACTTGGAGTGCCTCTGGTGTTGCCGCAAGAAGGTCCTCCATTGTGCATGTGGCAGGGCTCAGGTTGCATTGCAGCAGGTGGTCAGTGGTTTGCTCTTCTCCGCACTCACATGTTGTGGATTCAACTTTGTAGCCCCATTTCTGAAGGTTGGCTCTGCATCTCATGGTGCCAGAGCGCCTTCCAAGTCGCCCAGTCTTCCGTGTGCCCAGGAGGGAGTCTCTCATCTGGTATCATCCATGGATTGAGGTGCTGGGTTTGAGCCTGCCACTTTTGAACTCTCGCTTGCTGAGGTGTTCCAGCGAGTGTCTCTGTAGATCTAAGAAAACTATTTCTTGATTTAAGTCGTTGACGTGCTGGCTGATACCCAAACAGGGGATGAGCTGGAGATGTCTCTGCCTTGGTCCTTTCACTATTGGCTGCAACTTCCTGGCGGATGTCAGGTGGTGCAATACCGGCTAAGCAGTGTAATTTCTCCAGTGGTGTGGGGCGCAGACACCCTGTGATAATGCGGCATGTCTCATTAAGAGCCACATCCACTGTTTTAGTGTGGTGAGATGTGTTCCACACTGGGCATGCGTACTCAGCAGCAGAGTAGCATAGCGCAAGGGCAGATGTCTTCACTGTATGGGATATGCACCCACGATTCAAGAAGCAGTGATCTAGATGACCATTCTCTTTCTTTTTGCGGGAACAAAATAAAGGCCTGTCTAAATCAGCTCACAATCAGGAAACGGATAGCACCTCTTATATGGCAACTAATACATGGAGAACAGGTTGCCTCTGATCCTGCAAACAGAAGCTGGCCATCATGAAGAGAGAGAAAAGTGAATAATATAATGCTAGTAATATAATATAATGTAATGTAATATAATATATTGTGTATACATATAATATTTATAATATTATAATGTAATGCAATATAATACTACTAATAATATATTATCATTACATATTTATATTACATGTAATATTACTAATAATCTCACAATATAATGGTATAATACAATATAGTAATATTTAATACTGATATTATACTATGCTAATAATATAATATATTGTATGTATATATATTTTGTAAGCCGCTCTGAGTCCCCTTCGGTGTGGGAAGGGTGACATATAAATGTCTTAAATAAATAAATAAATCTATATAAATAAAAATGTAATGTTCGTTTGTGGGATTAACATAACTCAAAAACCACTGGATGAATTGACATGAAATTTGGACACCATACACCTATCAGGCCAACAAGTGACCATCACTCATAGAAACACGAAAAACACAGCAGAAGAGACATAAAAAGCCAAAAAATAAAAAATTACATTACAACATATGTGCAAAACCACACATATATACACAAACACACACACACACACACATATATATACACAAACATATAAACAAATACGTACACACACAAAAACAACAACAAGGCAATGAAATAAAAACAAGAGCAAAAGAAAGGGGTTAGATTGTGGTTCTCAACCTGAGGTCCCCAGATGCTTTTGGCCTTCAACTCCCAGAAATCCTAACAGCTGCTAAACTGGCTGGGATTCCTGGGAGTTGTAGGCAAAAAACATCTGGGGACCCCAGGTTGAGAACCACTGGGTTAGAGGGAGAAGCATGTAAGCTACAATTTGGACATGATAAGCAGAAACCACAAAACAGGATATATATTGCTGTGAGTTTTCCGAGCAACCCAATTGATTTCAGCCTTCAACAACAGGATATGTATTATTAGGCACAAGCCTATGAAAAGAATTGGACAGAAATTTAGTTAATCCTACAGCAGACTTATGGAAACAATAGGGCTGAAGAGAGTCATGACTACTTCCATAAAACTGATAGTCAAGATATTTTATTCTTTGAAATGCCCAATGCATTCCACCTTACCATAAATAGGCCTTTTTCAAGTACTAGTCTAAAAAAAAAAAAAAAAACCAAACAGAAACACGTTTACTTTTTAAAACAATATTTGAAAAAATTGCAGATTCTTTAATAAAGAAAGTATTTTGACCATTAAATATCACATGGAGCCTGGTCTCCTTTTATTCTTTCACTGTTGTTATATGCTTTCCAGTTTTTTGTTGTGTTCCCTCCATTCAGCTGCCTGTGGTCTGATTGTTGTAAGTGAGTCTGAACACACTTGCCTGCAATTCATCTAGAAACTTTTCTGCCTGCACTTCATCAAAATGCGGATGTTTCTGGGAACCTGTCCACACCCACCCCAGAAAGTGCACGCATTCTGGGGTGGGTGTCCAGACATTATCTCGGGACTAGCCCCCCCAAGCCCCCAGACCCTTTAGAAAAGTCATAAAAACTTACCCGGCCTCCATTACAAGCCTCGGTCAGCTCTCCTGGTGCATAGAAATGATATGCCAGGAGAGCAAGGAGGGAGAACAATTTTCCCCCCTTCTCCACCCCCCCCCCCGGCTTCTCCTGGTGCATTATTTCTATGCATTGGGAGAGCCGGCCGAGGCTTCTAATGGAGGAAGGGTAAGTTTTTATTACTTTTCTAAGGGGGCTTGGGGAGAGGGGATGGGTATTCCCACAGTTTACCGGGCTTATTTAGCCTGGTAAACTGTGGGAATACTGTCTGGATTGTAGTCCAGACACCGGAAATAGTGGATTTATGGCGTGGAATAAATCCACTATCAAATTAATTCACTACCATGGTTTTCCTGGTTTGTAGTGAATTAATTTGAGACTGTCCAGAATGTTGTCTGGACAGCTCCTCCTTTATTTTGATAGATACTGCAATAAAGGTCCTGTCTGGACAGGCCCTAAGAATTAGACTTCTCTCCAAAATAAGAGAGCAAAGTCTTCTTTTGTGTTACTACCTACAGGATATTACCCTGTACTAAAATTGAAAGAGGTTGACTTTTAGACGAATGGCAGAAGAAACATTTGATGGTAGTATAAGTTCAGTGATGGTAGTATGAAAGTCAGCAATACTATAGTTGAGATAAATAAGCAAACATTTTTTTGGTTTTGTTTTTTTTTAAACCTCAATCTTCATGAAAATGGCTGTTATTATTTTCAGTAGATTCTTAATATAGCATCCTTTTCAAAAATATGATTCCAAAAAAAAATCTGAATTTAATATAACAAATATGTCCACTCTTGTAGTCTCTGTGAACAGAGTCATTGCGATTTATTAAAAGCTGCTTTTAATAAAAAAAGAGGAGGATATGGAAAAAAAATCTCTAACCACATGACTATCACTTGAGAGTTGCTGGACTACAAGCAATCTTTTTAAGGTTGTCAGAATTACTATTTTAAAGTTGTTGTTTTTTTTAAAAAAAATGGAAAATGCATTTTTAACATTTATCTTCCTCTTGTTTTTTGTTGTTGTATGCTTTCAAGTCATTTCCAATTTAGTTATCCCTAAAGTGATCCTGATATGCGATTTCATTGGCAAGATTTATTCAGAGGGGATTTGACTTTTTCTTCCTCTGAGGCTGAGAGAGTGTGACTTGCTCAAGGTCACCCAGTGGGTTTCCATGTCCAAGTGGGGATCCAAGCCCTGATCTCCAGAGCTGTAGCCTAGCACCCAAACCACAACACTGCCTCTACTCTCCCCAGTCCTGTCTGAACATGTTGGGCAGAACCTTTTGCCTCTGAGTCCCATTCAGGAGAAAAACAAGATATGAACCAATCAAACAAGTGTTGTATGCAAAGGATGTAGTCTACAGCCCTCCCCATAGCACCCCATTTTAGCTGCTTAAAATTTTGGTAGCAACCAGAGACTGTCTCTAAATTCTATTGCTAGAAAATGATGAGAAGTTTTAATCTTCACTCTGTCACTGTGGTATTAAGACATTTTCCTGAAGTTGGGGTAATATTAAAGCTTCTTTCTCCATTTTTAACATGGTGGCCAAGGCGGAGATGAGCAGTACTACACATGATACAGAGAAAGTAGGTAGAGAAAGGGTTTCTTCCTCTTTGATGATATTAGAATGGCATCCTCTGTTTCATGTTTCCCAGCAACTGATATGCAGAAGTCATCTGCTGAAGTTGGAGAGGTGGGAGTTGGGCTGAGAGAGCCAGGAAAGTTGAATGAGATATTTCTTCATGCAGCATGTGCCTAAATGTTGGGATTCATGGTCATAAGATGCAGCAATGGCTGCCCATTAGGATGGCATTAATAGAGGATTGTGGCTTGTGAGCGTGAGGCAGAGGGTGTAGCTGTAGCCACGTGGGCTCTTCCATAGACAACTGATTAGCCACTGTGTGGATGAAAGGTTATATTTGTAGGACTTTGCTCTGATCCATCATGGTGCATCTTCCATTTCTCACCCTTGTGGTGAGATATATGCTTTCACCCAGATGTTCTATGGCAGTGGTTCTCAACTTGTGGGTCTCCAGATGTTTTGGCCTTCAACTCCCAGAAATCCTAACAGCTGGTAAACTGGCTGGGATTTCTGGGAGTTGTAGGCCAAAACACCTGGGGACCCACCAGGTTGAGAACCACTGCTCTATGGCATGAGTTTGTGAGAGGAGATCAAGATTACATGTTTTTGTTGTTTTGTTTTTTTTTGCTAAGTTGGCTTGTTCTCTGTTATGTATTATAGTTATGAAGGAAAATGGAGAGGGTCAGGCCCATAGCCAGGATATTGGTTTTTTTTGGTGTGGGGGAGGGCTGAATGAGAGAGGATCTACCCTTGCAAACCTTTTGTATCGTTATCCCAATATCCCCATGCATATGGGATATATGGACATGGTGATCAGATCATGATATGAATAAACATAACAGTTTAAATAATAAATGTTATTTATTTACTTTTATTAACAAAATATTTATAATACTTTTTGACTTATTTTTTACTTTACAGCAACAGTCCTCTTTTCTTCTCCCTGGCCATTTTGTCAATTACGTTTTCTGGTTTGATAGTGATGTCCCGATGGATGGAAATCATTGCTAGTCCACTAAGTCTCTTGTCTGTCATTAAACTTCTTAAACTTAAACTGAACAGAAATCCCCAACCAACTGTCATTCCAATTGTCATTCCCAGAGTTCTAAAGTTAGGGATCCTTACCCCTCCCCTACTCTTAAAGATACAGGCTCTAAATTACATATTCTGCCTTTGGAGGCAGCATATTAGTAGCATAACGAATTTCATTTTAACATAGAAGAACTATTTAATAATAATAATAATAATAATAATAATAATAATAATAATAATAAAAAACAAAAACAAAAACAGGGCATTGAACCAAGCCAACGCTGTATCTGGACCAAACTTGTCACATAGAGCCAATGTGCCCAACAGTGCACTCAGGCAGGGATTGGGGAATTATTGCCCTTTTCAAATGATAGTTGTTGTTTACCTGTTTCCAGAAAGCACCAAAGGCAGCCAACATAATATCTGGACCAAATATTGCCAACCTTACATACAGGACAGGCGGAGATTGGGGGTGATTGACCTTGGTTCTGGGCGTTGCGGTGCGCCCTTATCCAGATGGCATTGAACCAAGCCAACGCTGGATCTGCATTAAACTTGGCACATAGAGCCAATGTGCCCAACTGTGCATAGAGGCAGGGATTGGGGAATGATTGCCCTTTTTCAAACGGGAGTTGTTATTTACCTGGATCCAGAGAGTCCCAGAAGGCAGCCAACGGGCTTGATGCACTCCACTCCCAGCCATGAGTGTGGCGAGACGTCAATGCACAGGTGCGAAGGCCTGCCGAGTGCACAGGCGCGAAGGCCTATTGCGGCTTCCAAATGGATTGTGGTGCAGCGGCATCCTCTTTGGCGCCTGGGCTGTCAGCACACTCCCCTTCCTCTCCCGGCACCGAAAAGGAAAAAGAGTGTGCCGAGGGCCCAGGCGTGGACAAGGACGCCACCATGCCATTTACCAGTAAGGCCTTCTCGCGGACCACCCTGAGAATTTTTTTTTTTGGGGGGGGGAGCCCCTCAAGCCCCTCCTCTGGCTACATGCCTGGAGAGGGTCGATAGAATCTACTGTGCTTAGAAATAGGGATAGACAATCATCGGTTGCTCCTTGTACTGTAAAGAGAGGGAAGATATTTGGGTTTCACTCCAAGATAGTTGGAGAAATCACCTATGGCCTCATGTTGTCCAGTCTGCATAAGGAGTGCAGAAATCATCCACCAGGACTTTAGGGCAGGTCCCCCTCATGAATTTCACACATGAAGCTTTAATGATTTAAAGCAGAGCTCCTCAAACTTTTTAAACAGAGGGCCAGGTCACAGTTCCTCAAACTGTTGGAGGGCCAGATTATAATTTGGGGAAAAAATGAATAAATTCCTATGCACACTGCACATATCTTATTTGTAGTGCAAAAAACACTTAAAAACAAAATAATTAAAATGAAGATCAATTTATTTATTAGTATTTCAATGGGAAGTGTTGGCCTGCATTTGGCTGATGAGATAAGATTGTTGTTGTTGTTGTTGCTGCTGTGTGCTTTCAAGTCATTACAGACTTATGTTGACCCTAAGCGAGGGCCGGGTAAATGACCTTGGAGGGCCGCATTCGGCCCCGGGGCCTTAGTTTGAGGACCCCTGATTTAAAGTTTCTTTTAACGGCAATTTTTAAATGAGTATTGAAATAGTGACATCTTTGGTGATCTCAATCTATTTTAGTTTAAGATCACCTCGCCCTAGTTTCAGTAAACATTTTTCAGTTTGCAGTAATGCTCTCAAAGAATTTATTGTAGATACAAGGCCACAAGCAAGATTTCTACAGTGAGTATTACTAGCTTCTTAATGTTTCCGTTCCCATCTTTCAGCTCAGAGAAAATGAAGTTATTAAACTCTCTGAATTTCATACGATATTTTACATCTTTAGAAATATTTGAACAGATGTTGGGTTGTCATCAATTGAATGAATCTCAGGGGCCTTCCACACAGCCATCTAACCCAGAAAATCAAGGCAGAATAACCCACAATACTTTGAACTGGAATATCTGAGTTCACACTGCCATATATCCCAGTTCAAAGCAGATAATGTGGGATTTTATTCAGCTGTGTGGAAGGGGCCGGAGTTGGTTGTTTTTAATAGCTGTCAACCTGTCTTAAGACAACCTTGTGAATGAGAGACATTCCAGATCTCCTGTTATCAACTGATTTGCTCAAGTCTTGCAAATTCAGAGCTATGGCTTCCTGGATTGGCTCAAGCCACCTCTTTTCCTGCTCCATACAATTTGCCAAGCATGATCATCCTGTCATCTCATGTTATTTCATAATAGGTCCAAAGTGCGGTTTAGGCATTTTAGCTTCTAAAGAGAACTTTACTTGCTGTCGGATCCATTTATTTGTCTTTTGGGAAGTCCATGGAACTTTCCTCTAACGACTTAATGTGAATTGATATTTTTCTTTTCAAGCAAAGCAACATCCCAAAAATCCTAGGTCATAATACACAAATAGCATTTTTCAATTTTACTTACAGTCTGCCAAATCTCAAGTGAAAATCATAAGATTGCAAGCAGGATGTGGAATGGCGCAGCCACAGTAGCTGTACAGGGGAAACTCCAAGACAGCTTTTGCTTCTAATCAATTTGTAATGCAAATAGTTCAAAACATACATTAACCAGACAGATTTTTTTTTTACAATTTGCCTGTCTTCCATACTCTGTTTCAACGGGCAGTTGAAAACTGGTTTAAAGTTGATTTAAAGTTTATTCTCAGTACCCGTTTAAACATGAGAGAATATCTGTGTTGTTGACTACCAGGAACTACACCGATTTTCTGGATCGCACACAGTCTGTCTTCAGGTCTGGACACAGTACCAAGACGGCTTTGGTTGCCTTGGTGAATGACCTCTGCAGGGAACTGGACGGGGGAGTGTGATCCTGCTGGTTCTCCTGGACATCTCAGCAGCTTTCGATACCATTGATCATGGTATCCTTCTGGGGAGACTTGCTGGGATGGGACTTGGGGGCACGGTTTTACTGTGGCTCCAGTGCTTCCTGGAGGGTTGTTCCCAGTTGGTGGAGCTGGGGGACACCTGCTCGGACCCCTGGCCATTGACCTGGACAGTCTCGCAAGGATCTATTTTGTCCCCCATGCTATTCAACATCTACATGAAACTGCTGGGAGAGGTCATCCCGAGTTTTGGAGTACGGTGCCACCTCTACACAGATGACACCCAACTCCACTACTCTTTTCCACCTGAATCCAAGGAAGCCCCTTGGATACTAGACCAGTGCCTGGCTGCTGTAGCAATCTGGATGAGGATGAACAAGTTGAAGATTAATTCTGACAAGACAGAGGTCCTCCAGGTCAGTCGCTCGCCTGACCGGGGTATTGGGTTGCAACCAGTACTGGATGGGGTACTGCAGTCACAGGTCTGCAGTTTGGGGGTCCTCCTGGACTCAGCATTGACACTTGATGCGCAGGTGTCGGCAGTGGCCGGGAGGGTCTTCGCGCATTTAAAACTTGTGCGCCAACTGCAGCCATACCTTGTGAAGTTGGACTTGATCACAATGGTCCATGCCTTAGTTACCTCTAGACTGGACTACTGCAATGCGCTCTATGTGAGGCTTCCCTTGAAGATGGCCCGGAAACTCCAATTGGTCCAATGTGTGGCAGCCAGATTAATAACTGGGGCGAATTACAGGGAGCGGTCAACCCCCTGTTTAAGGAGCTCCATTGGCTGCTGTTCATCTTCCGGTCCTAATTCAAGGTGCAGGTCATCACCTACAAAGCCCTAAATGGTTTGGGACCTGCCTACTTTCGTGACCGCATCTCTCTCCATGAATCTACCCGATCCCTTTGATCTTCAGGGGAGACTCTCCTTTCACCCCTGCCATTATCTCAGGCCCGCCTTGTGGGAACAAGGGAGAGAGATTATCTGACTAAACCTTCTAAACTCATATATGAATATATAGGGTACATTTCTGGCAGTATTTAGAGCAAGGGTGGGCATGTTGAAACCCATGGATTGCATGGGAGCTCTGAGTCCTGCTTTCCTAGCTCTTGAACCCAAGGCCCAGCACTCCCAGAAAGCCACCTCCACCCATTTAAAAATGGCAAAGTCTATTTTGGCCCCAAATAACCACGAAACACAAGAAAATCTATAAAAGTACATCTTACGAACACGCAGAATGTGGCACTGCCATCAAATATTTATGTTTTGCACAATTGTCCCTCTCAAACTTGTGACATAAAATGATTCAGTGTTGTTGAAAGAGAGTTTAGCCCCTGCCAGAGGTGTCTTTTGGTTGGGGAAGAAATTTACAGCGGTCCCCACATAGGTCCCCCTCCTGATTTAGAGCATTGATATTTTTAAAAGAGGGAACCATTATATGGGCAATGCCTGAGTGCAGCTGCCCAAGGAAGTGAAATATCACCACCATCTCTGATTTTTGCTAATGAGGGTGGCATTTTTCTTTCTTACCCTACCGCAACACCTGGTTGTAAAAGGGAGAGAAAACAATTACCCATTGTAGTCTAACTGTCTTCTGCCATCTGCGTTTATAAAGTAGTATTTGCTTGTATCAATAATCTAAAGGCAGATCCAGTGGAGTTTGCTCCTTTATCAGACTTCGTTATCACTGGAAGAAGTGTCATAAAGAAAAGTTAATGGCTGCAGATAAAACACTTCCTGTATAAGGGAGAACTGACGTTAATTTAATTCTGTGTTACAAAGGTCACATCTTTCTAGCAAATCATCTTTCTATGGCTAACTTTTATGACATGCAAGCAGGGTGGGTAGAGTCTAGTCAACTAGGGATGAGCAAATAGTTATCCAATAAATGTCAATGACTTCTTAGGGTCCTTCCACACAATCCTATATCCCAGAATATCAAGGCAGAAAATCCCACAATATCTGCTTTGAACTGGGTTAT
>NW_026846588.1:124205046-124234427 GCF_025583915.1 Anolis sagrei ordinatus | reverse complement strand
CAGATAATGTGGGATTTTCTGCCTTGACATTCTGGGATATAGGGCTGTGTGGAAGGGCCCTCAGTCCACTCTCAGATAATGTGGGAGTTTCTACCTTGATATTCTGGGATATAGGGCTGTGTGGAAGGGCCCCCACTTCCATCAGCCCTCGTCAGCATAACCATTGTTGAGGGATAAGAGTTGTAGTCTTGTAACATCTAGAGTTGCCCACCCTAACTAGAAATTCAATTGAACTCAGCAGGGACTTCCATCTGAGTTGAAATTTATGGTTTATCCTGTATGTGACCTTAGCTTATTAGGAAACCTGTGTGGTAAATTGACCTTAACAGCTTGGAGAACCCATATGTGCCATAGAAAACTTTTCAAATATGGTACTCAGTGTTTGCTAAGTAAAATTTGAGTTCCTGGAGATAGCCAATCACAGTACAGAGAATTCTCTGAGTGGTGGGAGGACTTCTATGAGTGACAGGAGGATTTTTTAAATGAAGAGAGTTCTTTGGTGACAGTTGGAGGAAGATAGTTGAAGGAGTGAGCTGTGGGAGCCAGAGGGAAGTGAATCTAAACTGAGGCTGGATCTACACTGCCCGATATCCCAGGATCTGATCCCATATTCTCTTCTTATTCCAGATTATGTGGCTGTGTAGGTAAAGGTAAAGGTTTTCCCCTGACATTAAGTCTATTTGCGTCCAACTCTGGGGGTTGGTGCTCACCTCCATTTCTAAGCCGAAGAGCTGGCATTGTCCATAGACACCTCCAAGGTCATGTGGTCAGCATGACTGTATAGAGCGCTGATACCTTCCCGCTGGAGCTGTACCTATTGATATACTCACATTTGCATGTTTTCAAACTGCTAGGTTGGCAGAAGCTGAGGCTGACAGCGGGAGGTCACGCCACTCTCACATCTGGCTGTGTAGACTCATATAATCCAAACAATCTGGGATCAGATCCTGGAATATAAGGCAGTGTAAATCCAGCCTGGATGCGGTAAAAGATCTAAAAGAGCTCAGGTGGATATTATTGTTGTTGCTGTTATTGTTGTTAGCCGTAATAATAGTAGCAGTTTGAAACTAAGCAACAAAACCTGATAAAGCAGCCACCATTCTCTGTGTGAAATATATGAAGCCAAACTACAGTATTTGTTACTTTGTTAAACCTAACTTCTTGAGCCTGGATCAGAGACAGCCGCACATATCAGTAAAGATCTAAGACATTATTTATCTGATCAACTATTAAATATAAAAACAAGCAAAAGAAATGACACAAAGCCCACAGAGCATGTATAAGGACATGGCAGTAAAGATAACATTTCCAACCAGTTTTTCCTGTATGTTCTTGGGTAATTAATCCTGCCACTCTGTGCATTTTTGTTTGCCTTTTCAACCCTTTGTCAATATTGTCTCATCATTTGAAAAGTCCTTTCTGAGCTCATGCTTTGGAAACATCAGACAAGAACACAACTTACACATTCTCCTTTTTCCTCATATACAGGGTTCTGTTTTGACAGGTAGGTAAGACTTGTTTTAGATGCACAGATATGTATCTGTCTAAAACATATTCTGCATTTTTCTTCCAAATTATTGTTTAGCTTGTTTCAATATTTAATAGTTGATCGGCAAAACTTTGCCTATAAGATGGGCATGCTGAAAAAAATCAGATTTGGACTCGAGATTCCAGAGTTGACTTCCGTATCCTCTTTAGAAAGCATGGATTTGTTTTAGATATCTGGATAATTTATTATGCAATACATCTCAGGTAACTCTTGGCTAATCAAGGTCAGTGAGAAAAAACTCAATGGCTTGTGCGATTTTCCATTGCTCGCTTCCTTGCCCGTATTAGTTTGTTGTAACACTTGCATCACATTCAAAATTTCAGGTTGAGCTTGCCTTTTGTGCGGTGGGATTTTGCATGAACCATTTCTCAATCTCGCAGTGACATACTGCCTGGATTGACAGCAAGCAGCTGGGTGCTCAGATCTCTCAGCAACTGCGGACCATGTTGCTTTTAAACTGTTGAAAGGAGCAACCAGTGTGTTGACTTGATGATGATGATGATGATGATGTGATTTCTCCTCTTCCAGCCGTTTTTTTTTTCTTTTTTGAGATCACATTACGGCTTATGAAAATGCTTGGAAGAAATGTAGATACAACTGAGACAGGGAGAATATTGCTGTTATCTTTCATATTGGGTGCTTCCACATTCCCCCAGTCTGGACTTAAAACAATGAATTAAAGGAAGAACTAATTAAAATAATTAATTTAATTTATTAAACAACTAGCAATTGGACAATAGATGAAAGATGCTGGATTTTGCTGAGTCAGTGTTTGTTCTTATTAAACTTACATTTTCCCTGCGTGGTCAGCTGTGAATCACACATTTGGTATATTCGTGCACTCGCGCAGGCAGCAATGGACATTCACGAGACTGTTTTTGACCATTATAATAGCCCCGCTCACTCTCCCCATCAGCATAAAGAGTATGGTGGGGATATGAAGATTAGAATAGTCTATAAAGTTATGATTCTATGATGCGACGGAGTGGAGTATTTAGTGTTATTTAGTGTAATTTAGATTATTGTGTATTACTGTGGTGTTGATTTCCTGTTTTGCTTTTTTGTAACTGTTTTTATATGTTGTACACTGCCGCGAGTCGCCCTAGGGCTGAGAGCGGCGGTCAATAAATGCAGCAAATAAATAAATAAAATAAATAAATAAATATAAAGTGCTGTGTGGACCTATCTTAATTCTGTTAAGAGTTATCTGTGGAGGATGGGAACTGGGGATTCTGAGATTTTTGGATGCTTTGGACATACTGATTGGTTGGAGTCCAAAACATTCTAGGAATTAAAATGCCTGTGTGGGAGCAATGACTGGAATAAAAGCTAGCATAACAACATTGGGTTGCTGTGAAATCTACATATGCAATGGATTTAAAAGAAAATTGGATAAAAATATTCCACAGATGGTATACCACACCTAAACAATTAGCCAAAATGTATAAAACAGCTTCAGATAAGTGTTGGAAATGTCATGAGCAACTTGGATCTTTTTTCCATACGTGGTGGACATGTAAAGTAGCATCCAAGTTTTGGATAGAAATACACGAAGAAGTACAGAAGATTTTAAAAATAAAAGTTCACAAGAAAACCGGAGTACTATTTACTTGGGTTTACAGATCTAGATCTACAACTAAATGAACAAGAAGATTGAATTTTTGCTGTTCTTGTTGTTAAACGCTGTGAGTCGCCTAAGGGCTGAGAACAGCGGTATACAAATAAAGTAAATAAAATAAATAAAATAAAGATAAGCTTTTTACATTTATGACAACTGCCGCCAGAATTGTCTTTGCAAGAGAATGGAAGCAAGAATTAAATCCATCTATAGAAGAGTGGATAGGGAAAATTAGGGAAATTATGGACATGGATGAATTGACTTTTTTGTTGAAAAATATATATGGGTAATACGTTAAAAAGAACAAGCTACCTGGAGAAATTGCGAAAATAGAAGACACGATAGACATTTACTTTTTTTTAGGGAATATTTTTTAATAATAAAAAGACATTAACCAAGAAGATGGAATGGAAGTCAATTTTCTTTTTTATCTTTTTCTTTTTGTATCTTTTTTTCTTTTTTCCATTTTTCACTTTCTTTTTCCTTATATACTTCTATCTTTTTCTCTCTTTCTAAATTGTTATTGTTCTCAACTCTTTCGTTGTATTATGGAAAATCTAATAAAATTCTCTTAAAAAAAACATTGGGTTGCTGTGAGCTTTCCAGGCTGTATGGCCATGTCCCAGAAGCATTCTTTCCTGACATTTCGCCCACAACTATGGTAGGCATTCTTAGAGGTTGTGAGGTATATTGGAAACTAGGCAAGTGGGGTTTATATATCTGTGGAAGCTGATGAAGAAACACAACATACAAAATATCTATGGATGCTAAGAAAATCCAACAAGTTCTACATTCAGCAAGGGACAAGAGGGACCCTCTCACCTCTGTATGAGTTTATTGTATACCATGCAGCTGTGGACAAGTCTACTTAGGGACCACCAAACGCACCGCCCAAACACGAATCTAGGAACATGAAAGGCACTGTAGACTAATTCAACCAGAGAAGTCAACCATAGCATAGCACTTGATGAACCAACCTGGACACAGCATATTATTTGAAAACACAGTAATGCTTGGGCCACTCTAACAACCATCATGTCAGACTACACAGAAAAGCTATTGAAATCCACAAGCATGTGGACAATTTCAACAGAAAGGAAGAAACCATGAAAATGAACAAAATCTGGCTGGAAGTATTAAAAAAAACTCTAAAATCAGGACTGTACAGAAGTTGATTGTAAATGATATGATTATAAACTGTATTGATTGTAAATGATATTATTATAACTGTATTTGTGTTTGCACTGGTTGCCCTAATGCTGGAGCGGCCTAGCTGTGAGGAGTGTGTTACCATGGAAACGATGCTAATGCTGGAGCGGCCTAGCTGTGAGGAGTGTGTTACCATGGAGACGATGCTGTCGAGAAGTGGGAGGAGCTTAGAGGGGAGAGTTTGAAAAACGACAGTTTATGTTCAGTTAGGGTTTAGGCTCAGAAGAGTACACAGTCATGAAGAGTTAGGGTTTAGGCTCAGAAGAGTGCACAGTCATGAAGAGTCAGGGTTGAGGCTCAGAGTCATGAAGAGTTAGGTTTAGGCTCAGGGAAGTGAAGAGTTGAGAGAGAGAGAGAGTGGGAAGTAGAGAAGCAGTGTTTGTGAATAGTCGGAGGTTTCTTCAGTTCGGGAAGGCTGAAGGGGAAACCTTATTAGTTTTATTAGTTAGAGAAGACTAATAGAAGCTCGTTTAGATCACTAGTTAAAAGTGAACTAGAGATCTGAGGTTTGATCACGGAAGGGTCAAACAGGAAGACTATTCACCTCAGGAACCATTGTTTAATAAAGTGCTTCACCACAGCAAAGGTTATTTATAAGTTGTAACATCAGAAGACTGAACTGTATCGCAACCAAGTTATATGTAACGTTCTCCAAGTATTTTCCAAGTTTATCACCAAACTGCAACCATACGCTTTGTTTCAAAATAAACTTGTTCTCTTTGATTGTAAAACTGCCTCATCTCCATTAATTCTGCGTTTAGTGTGCCCAATCTCCCAAAATTACCTCACATCACCAAATTGGTGGCACCATTAAGGATAATAAATAATAAATCGTAACTTCTCTCTCCTGAGACCTCCCTTACCGAATTTGGGGCCCGAGCTCCTTCGCAAGGACAATAAATAAAGAGCAATACTCAGAAAACAGGGGAATTCTAGACAGGAAACAATCAGGACCAGCTAACAGCTCCCAACAAAGGATTCCCCCAGGCAGGAAGCAGCCAGGCTTTGTAGCTGCTTGGCTATTCAGTTCTAATTAAGGTGGCCAATGGCAGCATTTATACTTGCCCCCAGCATACAAGAGTTCTTTCTCCCACCCTGGACATTCCACAGATCTACAAACCCCACTTGCCTAGTTTCCAACAGGCCTCACAACCTCTGAGGATGCCTGCCATAGATGTGGATGAAGCGTCAGGAGAGAATGCTTCTGGAACATGGCCATACAGCCTGGAATTCTCACAGCAACCCAGTGATTCTGGCCATGAAAGCCTTCAATGTAACAACATAGTTTTTAAAAAGAAATTCAGGGAGCTTGAGAAGGTGTTGAGATTTAGTTAGCAATTTGAATAATTTACAACAAGTTCTACTGAGAACAAAACCGACTAGTTAGCTGGCCTGCTTTATTCTTGATGTTAAAAGGCCAGGAGGTACCTTAATTCTGTAAAATTTAACCTCTGAAGCACAGGAAACCTGGAGAATATACTTAATTTAATAAACTATTGCCATATTTGCTCTTTCTTTTAAAAAACCCAACTTAACTTAAACAACAATTAAGATTTTTTTTAAAAAAAAGGTGTATTCCTATCCCAGCAAACAAATGTATACATTTGCCCAGAAATTTTGAGAAGGGCCATCAATCTGTATGAAACAGCGGTAAAGCAATGATCCAACCTTTAAAAAGAAGCAGATTTGAAGAATATAATAAAAATAGGGTTTTTAAATACCAGTTACTCTAGCACAGGGGTCCTCAAACATTTTAAACAGAGGGCCAGGTCATAGTCCCTCAAACTGTAGGAGGGCCGGATTATAGTTTGAAAAATAAAATAAAATAAAATAAATGAATTCTTATGCACACTGCACATGTCTTATTTGTAGTGCAAAAAACACTTAAAACAATACAATAATTGAAATGAAGAACAATTTTAACAAATATAAACTTATTAGTATTTCAATGGGAAGTGTGGGCCTACTTTTGGCTGAAGAGATAGGATTGCTGTTGTGGTGTGCTTTCAAGTCGTTTCAGACTTAGGTTGACCCTGAGCGAGGGCCGGGTAAATGACCTAGGAGGACCCCTGCTCTAGTATAATGTGCCATTGATTGCAATGCACACATCTGTTTTGAAAGTGCGCTTTGCAAAAAAAAAATATTATTAAATGTAATGCATGATTTCCCCTTGGCTTTTGGACTTCTGCTCCACCCATATACCATTTCCGTCTGTTTCCAATGGACTTTCCTGGAAATCACTTTTTTTTTGCTCTGGAAACTACATGAGGCTTAAAGTTCCACTATGGCATCCTGTTGATGAGAACTAACAGAGGCTTCCCCCTTCTCTTTTTTCCTGCCTCTCTTTATCAACTGGGGGCATACTATAAACTATTCTGATGTTTCGCATGTGCTGATCAGTCAGTGTCCTTGGGATCTTCCAAACCAAATGGAACCTGCTAGCTCTGAGTGACAGACCAGGAAGGGCTGCCATTTAGAGGACCATCACAAACCAAGAAAGTCACAAGCATGCTCCTGTGCATATTTGTCCTATTTGCTTTGGAAGAATAGAAGAAGGAAGGACTTAATTGATAGTAATGTGTGTAACAGCAGAAATCCATTCTGCTCCCTTATAGTTAGAACAGACCCAAACCTTGTGAGCAGTTTAAATATTGGAGACAAGAAGAAGTTAACTGTGGGCCATGGTGAGAAAGTGAGTTAGGTGGAAAAAAAGAATTAACACATGGGGGTGCAGAAATATGATAATGTATTGTTGAAGGCTTTCATGGCCAGAATCACTGGGTTGTTGTAGGTGTTTGGGTCTGTATGGCCATGTTCTAGAAGCATTCTCTCCTGATGTTTCGCCTGCATCTGTGGCAGGGCATCCTCAGAGGTTGTGACCTCTGCAGGTGAATGCAGGTGAAATGTCAGGAGAGAATGCTTCTAGAACAGTGTTTCTCAACCTTCCGAATGCCGCGACCCCTTAATACAGTGCCTCATGTTGTGGTGACCCCCAATCATAAAATTATTTTTGTTGCTACTTAATAACTGTAATTTTGCTACTGTTATACATCATAATGTAAATATCTGATATACAGGATGGGTTTTCATTCACTGGACCAAATATGGCACAAAGACCCAATATGCCCAAATTTGAATATTGGTAGTGTTGGGGGGATTGATTTTGTCATTTGGGAGTTGTAGTTGCTGGGATTTATTTTTCACCTACACTCAAAGAGCATTCTGAACTCCACCAACGATGAAATCGAACCAATCCTGCCACATAGAACTCTCACGACCTAGAGAAAATACTGGAAAGGTTTGGTAGGCATTGACCTTGAGTTCTGAAGTTGTAGTTCACCTATCTCCAGGGAGCACTATGTACTCAAACAATGAGGAATCAGGGCCAAAGTTGGCATGAATACTCAATATACCCAAGTGTGAACACTGGTGGGGTTTGGGGAAAATAGATCGTGACAGTTGGGAGTTGTAGTTCACCTACAATCAAAAAGCATTCTGAACCCCACCAACAATAGAATTGGGCCAAACTTCCCACACAAAACCCTCATGGCCAACAGAAATAGACTACTACAACACACTCTACGTGGGGCTGCCTTTGAAGACTGTTCGGAAATTACAACTAGTCCAACGGGCGGCAGCCAGATTGGTAACTGGAGTGACATAAAGGGAGCATATCACCCCCTTGTTGTGCCAGCTCCACTGGCTGCTGGTCCACTTCCGAGCTCAATTCAAAGTGCTGTTTTTGAACTATAAAGCCCTATATGCTTCTGGCCCAGCTTACTTGTCTGAAGGCATCTCCCTCTACATCCTGCCTCACAGTTTAAGGTCATCCAGGGAGTTTAAGGTCACAGTTTAAGGTCATCTCAACACCCTTCGGGGGTTGAGAAGGAATGGGATAGAAATACCAGAAATAAATAAATAAAATATGTGCACAACAGTAGCAGAACATTGTAGTATTAAGGAGGTATGTGGTTGTGATGTGAAACTACCAAGAATCATGGGCAATGAGAACCATCTGGGTACATTTGGGGGGAAATCAAGGCATGTGTGCCCACCACTGTTTGAAGCATTTCCTTGTTGTGTTCAGGGTATGTCTGGATCAAAGGCTTGTCATCTTGCCTCACCATGGTAGTGGGAATCACTCTGTGGCTTCCATCCTTGTGGATTCTGATTGCTGCCATCTTGCAGTTATAGTTGTCATCAGATGGATCATCTGGTGCTTAGATCAATGCACAGTGCCATTCTATAGCTCAGACATTTATAAGCAATGAGGTTATATTCCATTTGAGTCCCATTTTTTTTCTTTTCTGTGTCTGTTAATAGACATTCTTTTCTCCAACTGTTCTTCTCATCACTAGTCAGACTAAATGGGAGCCGCTTAGCTGTCCTGCTGGATCATTCCTCTTTGACATTATTCCTGTGTGACTTCTAATCAGAACTGTCAGAAATAACTGGCTCTCCCCTGCAGTATTAGTATAGTTTCAAGAAACCAGGAGAGGTTTGGAAGGTTGACATAGCAAACTGCTAGCAAAACAAATTCCAAGCTCAGGTAGGTAGCTAAATCAACAAACCTTTCTGCCCACTGGGTCCAAGCACAGTTCTCCTCTTGTGCTGCTCATTACCTCTTCCACTATTGACATTCATTGGCTGGTGTGAATGAATAACTCCATTGTGGTAGTTGAGTTGTAACCTTAAAGGCATTACAGTTTTAGTGGAACCTAAGTATAGCATGAAAAACTTGCTTTCTTGGATTTGCTCATGTTATTAATAGAACAGATGTGGTAGGTGCGTGCCACATCGGGGTGGGGATCCTCTTTTTGATAGTGGGATGATTCATAAGATGTATTTCTAGTAGGCTGCATCTACCCACCCTCCCAAAGGGTGACTTCTTGTTACTTGATTTTTGTAACTGTCTGTAATGACTTACTATTCCTGGGGAAATGAAATAAATTAAATTTTCTTACTAATTCTGGGCTGAAGGAATTACCCATCACATATTTACTTTTTGACATGTGAGTTAAAGCCATTTTAATACATACAAGTAAAACCAGAACACACAAAAGGCCACAAGCACATATAACTCTTCTTGTGTGCAAGTGGATGCAATTCTCTTTTGTGTAAATAGAATGATCTATATGCATTCCAAGCTGTGTATGTGTAAATCATCTTTGAAATATATGTTTTCAGAGTTTAAAAAGTTACTTTTTTGGACTATAGCTCTTAGAATCCTCCAGCCAGTATACCCACTCATGATTCTTGCTTGTGAGTTGTGGGATATGTTGTTTAGAAATGTAATATCTGTCCCTAAGTAGCCCGACCGTACACTTGTATTATAGCAGATTTGTACTTCAATCTTGATACCTTTGCCAGGGCAGTAAGGATGGTGTATAGTTTTGAAAGATGTAAATTGTACACAGAAAATATTCTATGTGTACATACGATATGTTGAAAGAGAAATATACCAATTTTACAGTCTGGAAAGAAAAAAAATCAAGTGGGTGTTTCATTTTATTTTAGAGCATGTTGTTAAGAAGGTGGAGTATATTAATAAATATCTATTTGTTTGTTTGTTTCAGATCTACAGAATGAGTTACCCAGGGTATCCCCCTGCAGGTGGATATCCACCAGCCAGTGGGTATCCCCCTGCTGCTCCAGGTAAATTTATTATATTCATTTAGGTTGTTGGGTCTGATTATGTAAAATGGGAGCTCCGTTGATGCCACTGCCTCTAGGTGGGGATTCCCTTGGTAAGGAGAATGGCAGCCGGGATTGGCTAGAGTGAGGGACCAATCAGTTGCAAAGATGCTCCCTGGGAGGGCACAGTCTGGGGAAAACGAATGGTACAAATATGTAGATGAACTAATAGGAGAGTCCAAATCTGCTGAATATAGGAACAGAAGACTAAATATTCATTTTTTCCTCGTTCAAGTAAAAGGATCTTGTGTAACAACACAAGGAGGGAGATGGCTGTCAGACACGTTAACAGAATTATGTTAGACAAATTAATGGATTGACAGAGCAGAAAGAAAATGCACTTCAACTTCTAATATATTCCACCATTTTCTTTGTTTTGATTCTAGCTTTGGCAACTTGTTAGCATAGGTCACTTTTGTAGTTTTTTAAGTGGTCAGTGTAGACCAGATCAGCCTCATTGTTGCCAAATGCCTGCAAGGGGATGAGCTGGGTTAATGTGGGACAAGACCATGTCTTGCCCATGTTATCCAAATATGGGGAAACCAGTAATTCTGGCCCAGAACTGGCCACAACTGTCCCCAAGGCCATTCCGTGTTTCTCAGGCTTAAATTGCCCAGAGACACTGGATGACAATCCTTGTCCCGCTCTCAGCCCTCCATGTCACAGTGGTCTCTGGAAGTGACAGGTCCTAACTAAGTGGTCAGTCTAGATCAGTGGTTCTCAACCTGAGGTCCCCAGATGTTTTTGGCCTACAACTCCCAGAAATCCCAACCAGTTTACCAGCTGTTAGGATTTCTGGGAATTGAAGGCCAAAAACATCTGGGGACCCCAGATTGAGAACCACTGGTCTAGATCAATGGTTCACAACCTTTGGTCCTCTAGGTATTTTGGACTTTAGCTTCCAGAAGTCTCAACCAGTTTACCAGCTGTTAGTAATTGTGGGAGCTGAAGTCCAAAAAACCTGGAGGACCAATGGTTGGGAACCACAGGTCTACATGCTGTTTTATGTTTTTTTTGTTTATTTATTTATTGAACATACACCCTTGCCATTCTCCTAGGATAACTTAAAAAAATTATGCAGTGAGTACTGCTGTTATTTGTGTGCATTGTGAATGGGGTTGCCTGGCATGGGGAGGTTATACTTTGTAGGGTTGTTTTACCTTGGGATTTGTGGCATGTGAGCTCAGGAGCTGTTGGTTTGTGTGTTTAGATATATGACTGTGCTGTTTTTTCTTTTAACAACATCATTTTCTTGGGATTTCTGGTTCAGATTTATTGGAATGTTAATTTATTACTGTGTTTATACTTTTTCTTCTTCTATGTAATTTTGATTATGTTGCTTGTTGTTTATGTTTTGGTTTTATTTTGCTATAACATGTTGTCCTGGGCTTGGCCCCATGTAAGCTGCTCCGAGTTCCCATTAGGGAGATTTTTTTTTGTCGTGTCAGGAGCGACTTGAGAAACTGCAAGTCGCTTCTGGTGTGAGAGAATTGGCCGTCTGCAAGGACGTTGCCCAGGGGATGCCTGGATGATTTGATGCAGTTTTTTTGTCATCCTTGTGGGAGGCTTCTCTCATGTCCCCGCATGAGGAGCTGGAGCTGATAGAGGAAGCTCATCCACCTCTCCCCGGATTTGAACCTGCGACGTGTCGGTCTTCAGTCCTGCCGGCACAGGGGTTTAACCCACTGCACCACCGTGGGTTGGTGGCGGGGTATAAATAAAGATGATGATGATGATGATTATTATTATTATTATTATTATTATTATTTACCTGAAGAAGTAACTTTCCCTTTAGGATAAGGGTAGACCCTACAGAAGTGATTTTGTCATGTGCCCGTGATCATCTTAAGTTTTGAAATCCCAAATGTGGGATCCCTTTGTCCAAATCAATCCTGATTTTGTTGACTTTGACTTTGGAATTGTAATCTCTGTTATGGTTTCCCGCCTTAGCAATTGTACTGAAATAAAACCTACAAGTATTAAAATTAATTGTGTGTGTTATCCAAAGAACCATGAGGATTTCTTTTTGGTTTTCTTTTCCTGTTATTAATCTCCACTGCCTTTCATTGTGTAAAGCAAACGAAAGAAATAGACAGTTTCTTTTCTTGTGTGCCTTGTGCCCACTTGGTCAGGCAGATGGAATTCTGTTTGATGCCTTTTCATTGGCTACCAATGAATGTTTTGCTTAGATGCCTTACTCCAGGAGGGTCTTTTGGAGTCTCTCCTGAGGATGGAAGTGGAGCAGTTGAGGATGGAGAACTGAACAAGACTAAAGACCAAAAGCTCTTGGAATAACAGGATTTTAGCCTTTAAAATTAAAACCAGAGCTTGGGATATATAAAGGTAAAGGTAGTCCCCTGACATTAAGTCCAGTCATGTCTGACTCTGGGGTGTGGTGCTCATCTCCATTTCTAAGCCGAAGAGCCAGCGTTGTCCGTAGACACCTCCAAGGTCATGTGGCCGGCATGACTGCATGGAGCGCCGTTACCTTCCCGCCGGAGCGGTACCTATTGATCTACTCACATTTGCATGTTTTCGAACTGCTAGGTTGGCAGAATATATATATATCTGTAGCTCCTAGAATCTCCCATCCATCACAATGCATCAGCAGAAACTCACGCATGTAACAAATAAGCACCTAACAATTTGGTTTATAATTACTGTATTGCTTTTGTTGTAATTCCAGGTAGCAATCCCTGGGGCTCTCCGAGCTATCCTCCAGCAAATCCCGCACCAATTGGACTAGAAAATGTTGCAAACTATGCTAATCAGTTTAATCCTGACTATATGGCACAAATGGTAAGTAATTGCTGTTTTAACTGAATACATCTTACCATTTCCACTGAAGTTCATTAGAGCATTCTTCTCTCTGTATTTTTCCTTGGTTAATGTGTTATGAATGTATTTAGATTGGGGTGTGGTGAAATGCATCTTGTAGGCAATATGTGGCCTCAAGGCTGTTTTTGCACCTCCCAAGTGATCCCATAAAATTTGCCCCCAAACTGTGAGTTTTAACTACAGATGGTCTGCGATTTAAACTGTGTATGTATGTTATTTTACTTTATGTGTTGATAGTGGTTGTTTTTATAACTTTTATGTGATATTGTTTTTATACTCATGTACCGCCTATGTTATATACAGCACTTGTAGTGCCTTGTAAGCCACCCCAAGTTCCTTTTGGGAGATGGTGGCTGGATATAAATAATGATGATGATGATGATGATGATGATGATGATGATGATGATGATGATTTGCTATAATTCTGTCATCCGGGGTGCTTTAGTCTTGGCCTGCAGCTGGAGAAAGAGTTTCTAAAAACCCTAAATGGAAGAAAGTTTAGTGGCTGCATCAATCTCAGGCCTGTGGAAGCAGATAGCATCTGCCATTCGGCTCTAGATTCTGCTTTTCAGAGGATAGCCCCAAAGAGGCTTACATAATTACCAGGACTGCGGCTCAGCTGGCTGGGAGTCAGCTGCATTAAGATCACTACTGACCGAAAGGTCATGAGTTCTAAGCCAGCCCGGGTCAGAGTGAGGTTCCGATCAATTTTGTGTAGCTTGCTGTCAACCTTTGCAGCCTGAAAGACAGTTGCATCTGTCAAGTAGGAAATTTAGGTACCACTTATTTGGGGAGGGAATTTAACTAATTTACAAGACCATAAAAATCTCCAGCAAGCATTCAAAGAATGAGGAAGTACTTCATTGGTGTCACAAATGCACAGTGAAGCGACAGCTCCCCTGGTGGCCAGAATACCCTCATGAAAAGCTGGAATGTTAAATAGCTTCTGAGTGTCTATATATGTTGTATGTCTATGGCATTGAATGTTGGCCATGTATAGTACATTGTAATCCGCCCTGAGTCCCCTGCAGGGTGAGAAGGGCAGAATATAAATACTGTAAACAAACAAACAAACAAATGATCATATGTATAAAAAACCCTTCCTCCAATTTGTTGTTTATTCATTTATTCACTTCTGACTCTTCATGACCTCGTGGATCAGTCCACAACAGAGCTCCCTGTCGGCCATCGCCATTCCTTCATGTTAGTCTTAAAGATTTATTTGGGCATGCTGGACTATTGTAATATTACTGCTTCTTTGGAAATGAATCAGGAAAGGGTCTCTGTTGGAGGACCAGGAGTAGTGATAAGATCTCTTCATTGTCAAGTTCAAGGATCTGTCTTGTCTGTTTATTGTTGCAGGCTTCCAACATATCAGGAACATTTGGGGGTGCCAACATGCCACAACCAGGTCTCTACCCTCCAGCGCCTGGGGGCTACCCCCCTGTACCCCCTGGAGGATTTGGGCAGCCGCCACAAGGACAGCAATCCTCTTATGGAATGTACCCACAAGTTCCAGGAGGAAATCCACCATCAGGAATGCCAGCTTATCCATCATATCCGAACACCCCCATGCCGCCAGCAGGACAGCAGCCCCAGCCTATGTCGTATCCTGGTCAGCAGCCCATGCCAAATTATCCTCCTGGCCCAGCTGTTAATCCTTCTATGCCATCGTATCCAGGACCTACAATGCCCACAGTGACTCCTGCAGCCGTAAGAAAATGCTTGCTAACATTTTGTACCTCTGACAGTTAAAAGATAAACATTGAGGCAAAATCTAAATGTAGATAAAGAATTCTGCTTTCAGAGGGCAATCAGTGAGTTTAAGAGGGTATATAACATTTGCCAGACAATACTCCCTGAGCTGCACTCATACAACTCTTTTCTTCAGATAGAGATCCTAGACACATATTTGCCAAATTGCATGGGAGGAAAAAGATTAATGTAGGTGAGTTGCAAAGAAAAATGGAGAGACAGAAGGTTTAAGAAGATTTCCTCCCTTATTTGATACTTGTTATAGGTTGATTATCCCTTATACTAAATGCCTAGGACCAGAAGTAGTTGGGATTTTATGGATTTTTTTTCAGATTTTGGAATTTGCATATGGTACATGATGATGTGTCTTTGAGAGAGACCAGAGTCTAATCATGAAATTTATTTATGTATCATATGCACATTATACAGAAGTTACTTGTATACAATACCCGCCACGCGTTGCTGTGGCCAACCTTCTCTCCCGCTTTCTCTCCTTCTTTCTTTCTCCCCTCCCTCTTTCCTTTGTTCCTTCCCTGTTTTCCTATCCTTCTCTCCTTTCCTTCTCTACCTCTTTCCTTCTTCCTCCCCTTTTTTCTTTCCCTTCTCTTTCTCTCCTTTCTTCCTTCTCTACCTCTTTCTTTCCTTTCTTCCTTCACTCTTTGCTTCCATCCTTCCTTCTCTCTTTCCTTCTTTCTTTCTTTCCCTGCCTCTTTCCTTCCTTCCCTTTTTTTCTTTCCTTCTCTACCTCTTGCCTGGCGGGAAGGGAGCCTTGCAGCTCTTGGCCTTGCTGGGCACCAGGCAAACAGGAGGCACTTTTCAAGGTGGACCTCGCTCACCCAGCGCTGGCCCCTTATTTCTGCCATGGCTGTGGGGTGCCTTCCTGCTTGTTTGACAGGTGGGCACACAAGCGGGGTCGCATGAAATGTGCCCTGTGGCCACAGCAGAAAGAAGGGGCCGGTACTGGGCAAGCAAGGACCACCTCAAAAAGCATACCCTGCCTGCACCGGTTAAGGGGTCCCTGTTTGGTGAGGCCGACAAAGAGAGGACAGAGACTGGGAGAGGGGTAAGGAGGGCCCATGCGAGACCCTGGTGTGACGGAGGAAGGTATGCCCAAATAGAAAGGAAGGAAGGGGCTCCATGGGGGTGGTGGGTGGGAGAGAGGGGGGTAGACCCCAAATTGGGGGCCTGAGGAAGCCAAGGGTCTGCCTGCCCAGCCCACTGGAGCCTTCAACGCTCCCTGCAGCTGTTTGTTTTTCCCCCTCACACAGGAGGAAGAGGGCAGGGCCAGGGGAGGTATTTTTGTGCATATGCTGTACCTTGTTTTACCATTTTTTGGTTTTAAAGTCCCTTTCGCTGGTTTTTTTGTGTGTTATTTTTGAGTGATGGTCTCTCATTGGGTTGTTAAGTATATTCTGTCCAAATTTGGTGTCAATTTGTCCAGTGATTTTTGAGTTATGTTAATCTCACAAACAAACATTACATTTTCAAGAAACAAAGTTTGTGTACATTGAATTATCAGGAAGATCTAATTTATGGATAATGTGTTAAGTCAATTGTTATATGTTGTATGGAACCACTGCTGTTTCTACTGTTTTTACTGTTTGTGAACCGCTGTGAGTCGCCTTCGGGCTTGAGATACAGCGGTATATAAGCAAAGTAAATAAATAAATAATAATAAATAAGATCTCAGCCACTTATGTGGACATCTTTGGATTTTGGATTGCTTTGGATTTTGAAATTTCCAATAAAGGATCCTCAATCTGAAATAGCAAGCAGAGTCAGTCTTCAGATGTTTTGCATGTTTTTTTGTTGGTGGATGAGGTTGTCAGTCCCTTCTATTGTTGATCATTTAGTTCTGTGAAATATTCATTGCCTTGAAGAGAACTCAATTGAAGACTCATTCTCTTAATATAATCCTAAACACAGCAGAACTCTCTTCTCCCTCAGTGACCAAACCCCTTTTATGCTAAGTTTATCAGACCTAAGTGAGGAAATGTGATATGCAAGAGCAAGGTTCTTGAAATCTGGAACTTGACTTCTTTTGGTTCTCATACATTTTGCAAATGTGACTGTGAAGAAAAGCTTAGTTATATCAAATTTGTCAAGTTTAGTTGATATCTCTTGTTTTCTTTGGGACAATGTAGACTGGATATAGAGGCACCATCCGTGATGCTTCATCGTTTGATCCCCTGAGGGATGCCGAGGTATTGAGGAAGGCCATGAAAGGATTTGGTGAGTACCGCGGTTCTTACATTCAGTCTAAGATGCTTACCTCACAGAATTGCTTCATTGGAGCATTACAAAATGCTGCATGTTGCACCTCTATCTGCAGATATCATGAAAGAAAATCTAAGAACAGAAATATATGCAGTTTCTATCCTTGGATCACAGTCTTAAGTTCTGCCTGAAGAATATTAAATGACTTGGTCAGAACGAATTACATAAGGTTGTCTTTCTTTATTACAATGTTTAGCTGCCCCATCCTTCATATTTCCAGGGCTTGAATCAGGAGTGGCAATTTTGTTTTGTCAAGGTAGTAAAAATGCAAACCTTGTCTGCATTTTTATTTTTAATATTTATTTGTAAACACGTTTTATCATTCTTTTATATTTCCCCTCTCTCTTTAACTAGTCTACCTGTCCGAACGGATTCTCCCCTATGAACCATCAAGATTATTAAGATCTTCCGGAGGGGCCCTGCTCTCGGTCCCACCTCCTTCGCAATTGCATCTGGTGGGAACGAGAGACAGGGCCTTCTCGGTGGTGGCTCCATGGCTTTGGAACTCCCTCCCACTAGAGATTAGATCTGCTCCCTCCCTCCTGACTTTCAGGAAACTAATAAAGACCTGGCTGTGGCATGTGGCTTTTAAGGACTGATCTCATAACCTCCGTCCACATGGAAGGAGGAGGATGAACTGTGACTATGACTGTGACTGTATGACAATTTGGCTTGGGTAATGAGATGATGTTTTTACTGTACGTTTTTAATCTGTAATGTTGATGTACTTTGTTTTTGTATATTATTGTAATTTGCATATATGCTGTAAACCGGCCTGAGTCCCTCGTAGAGGTGAGAAGACCGGTATAGAAAACTTCTAAATAAATAAATAATAAATAAAAATAAACTACATAGTTTTGAAGTATAGCTTCCATAGGAAGCTGATCACAGAATCGCACCAGAGAATGTATTGATTACTAGAAAGGAATCTCTTGGTCCTCCAGGGTGACTCTATGGCCGGCTCCTGGAAGACGTTTTAATCAAACCTGCTAATAGTCAAATCCATAAAAGTCAGCCCAGCAAATGTGGAGGGCCAACTGTATAATAAAGATTGGCTTTTGATAATTGATTATGATGATATGTAATGAATGTATAGCTAGTGGTTACTGCACTGAAAGTCATGCAGTACAATAGTGATTCAAAGTAGCAGAAGTGGTATGATGAATGTTGGCCATATCATGTTATACTTCATAGTGGTATTTTTTTCCATGTCAGGAGCGACTTGAGAAACTGCAAGTTGCTTCTGGTGTGAGAGAATTGGCTGTCTGCAAGAATGTTGCCCAGGGGACGCCCAGATGTTTTTTGATCTTTTACCATCCTTGTGGGAGGCTTCTCTCATGCCCCCTTGACAGAGGGAGCTCATCCACACTCTCCTTGGATTCGAACCTGCGAACTGTCAGTCTTCAGTCCTGCTGGCACAAGGGTTTAACCCATTGTGCCATTGGGGGTAATAATAATAATAATAATAATAATAATAATAATAATAATAATAGAATTAATAGTGGTATTAAACAAATGTAACTGCCATGATGGGATGTCCAGGTTCTTGTTTAATTTTTAGTATTAATACTCCGCTCTTCATCCACAAGGCTCTTAGAGAGGCTTACAAAACATTAATTTGCCCCCAGGACAGTGGGAAGGGCTCTCAATGGCTTCTGGGCTGAGTCACAATGGCTGGAAGGGACATTTAGAATCCTCTCCCAGAGAGCTCTTAGGCCACACTGAACTCCAAAACCCAGCATTCCGCGTGATGTAGCCGTATCAGTTAAAGTCTAAAAATTGTGCCAATGTGATAGGGCCTGACTTTACTCCTTGTTTGTTTCAGTAAGAAACTTTGGGTTAGATTCTGCCAGTTAAAACAGGAAATGCTTTGACAGTAGAAGTGCAGGGTTTGAGCAGTGTGTCCTCAGTAAGCACTGTAAAAAACAAAGGTTTTGCTGGGAATTAGTGGGATTCTACTCTAAGATGATGCCACTGTGGCTGCGTATTTCTGCCTACAACAAGCAAAGTAAACAGCAGCTGCCTCCAGAAATTTTCACTGAAGATGTGTGTGCTGGAAAACAGGGATGAAAGGGGGTAGCAGATTAGTAGTAATGATAATAATAATAATAATAATAATATAATAATAATAATACATTTTTATCCCACTTTTCTCCCATGGGTGAGATTCAAAGTGACGTATAATGATTAAAAGTGGAAAAAAATTACATGACATTTAAAAATTCAACAAAAAATCATATAGCCAATTAAACAGATCACACATTACATAAAACATATATAACAAATCAATAAATAAAGACACTACATTGTTAATTGCAGCAATAATATGTTCCATGCTTATGTCTATGTTTGATGTTTTTATAGTTTTAATGGTTTTTATCTGCAGTTATATGTTAATTGATTTAGATATGTGATATTTTTATATATATGTGAGGCATTGAATTTGCCATTTATTATGTTGTAAACCACTTTGAGTCCCCCCAGGGGTGAGAAAAGTGGTATAGAAATGCAGTTAATAAATAAATAATAATACATTATACAATTAAAAATTCCCTGACCCTCAGGCCATTTAGGTTATCCATTAAAACAGTTATGCTAGAATCCTAAAAACTCAATTTCCTTTAAGCCATGTTAAAGCATTGCCAGGTCCAAAATAGCATTCAAAAATGCCCCTAACCTGCCATACTGTCACACCTTGTTTGGCCACCAAAATGAAAATCACAAGTACTGCCTGATAAAAGAAAATGACATTGCCAGAATCCTTTACATGGTCTGTAGAACATTCATCATGTTTTCTTTACCTGATCCACAAATTTCATTTTGTGCGTTTATGTTTGTTGTGAAAGAAATCATTGCTGAAATATGTTGAATTACTTTGGTTTGATTTGTGGTGAAGGGGCTTATCCCTATTTGTTTCATGTGACATTTACCTCTGATACCAATTTTCCTGTTAAAGAAATAAATACCTAATTAACTGAGATATACCTAATTAACTGGGGAGGCCCTGCTCTCGGTCCCACCGGCGTCACAAACGCGTCTGGTGGGGACGAGGGACAGGGCCTTCTCAGTGGTGGCTCTCCGCTTGTGGAATTCGCTCCCCAGTGAGATATAGATCGGCATCCTCCTCACTTTTAGAGAAAAACTAAAGTTGTGGTTTTGGAGCCAGGCTTTTGGCTAGTGGACATAGCAGCATTTAGAACTGAACCGGACCACAGGATTATGACAATTGGAAACGGATATGTGATTCTGATTAGGCAACTATGTTAGTATATGAGTATGAAATTTTATTTAATGTTATTGTTAATTTTCTATGTATTTGATTTTATGTTGTTGTATTGATATTATGACATTGAATTGTTACCCGTGTAAGCCGCCCTGAGTCCCCCCTCAGGGGTGAGAAGGGTGGGGTAGAAGCGATGTAAATAATAAATAATAATAATG
This sequence comes from Anolis sagrei ordinatus, assembly GCF_025583915.1. Taxonomy (NCBI): domain Eukaryota; kingdom Metazoa; phylum Chordata; class Lepidosauria; order Squamata; family Anolidae; genus Anolis; species Anolis sagrei. Next base: position 124,214,046 of record NW_026846588.1, on the reverse strand, counting down.
TAATCACCCTAGAACTTTTGGGGAATTTTGTGGAGTGCAAGACAACATTTTCTACCTGTTATATTCCCCTCCTACTACTTCCCTCTTTTTTCTGTTAAAGGTTGAGAGGCAAAGTACATTGCACAATGCGTTTTGATAGATAGTGCAAAGAGACATCCAACTGGAAGCAATCTGCCTTATTTGCGTAATTGTGTTCTCTGTTTACAGGAACTGATGAGCAGGCAATCATCGAGTGTCTTGGAAGTCGTTCAAATAAGCAGCGGCAGCAAATAATGCTTTCATTCAAAACAGCTTATGGAAAGGCAAGTCTCTTTCCCTATCCTGATAAAATATGATGCAATGCTGTAAATTGTCTGTTTTGAAATACAGTAAAAGAGTAATGCTGTAAATTATCCGGCATGAAATACAGCAGTGATTTAGCTTCAGCAGGGCACACAGTGATGACGAGGCCTTGCACCAGGAAATTTGCAATCTGAAAGTCCTTTCAGGAAGAACCATAGAGGAATGGGGAGGAAGTAGGGAGTTGGTATAATCCAGGAAAGACTGCCAAGGCTCTAGTAACAAGCAGAGGTATAGCAAGGGGTGGGAAAAGGGGACTCAGTCAAGGAACAGGTGACATTGAAGGAAGGGAACTGGACTCGATTGGCAGAAGTGTTGGAGTTCAGCCTGTGATTGTGTTTCAGGATCAGGGTGGTTTGGATGTGGGGAATGATGTTAATGAGGTTCAAGATGAGTTTCAAGATGGCAATGGTTTGCTCAATGATATTGATGCAGAGAATGACCAGGAGATCCCTTTAGTTTCCCATGAGAATGTCCCTGAGTGGTGTGAGAATGATGGAGTGCTTTCTGAATTGTTACCAGAGAGTTCTCATGAAAGAGAACATGAAAATAGCTCGATGGCTGGCCCAGCTACAAAAGTTAACGAGCAAGTAGATAACGAAGCCAGGGATAGGCGAGATTAGTCAAAACAGGAGAACCGAGCAATGGCTTCGGTTCTCTGCCAGGCTTTGACAGAAAACAATAACAAAGCCTAAATTAAAGAGAAACCAATTTCTGACCGCTAATGACCTAGCTAATGAGGGGATAAAAGTCTCAACTTTGGGATGTGTAGTCAGATGAAGCATCGTTTATCATGCCAAATTCTTGTCCTTGTTCATGGAAGCCTGGCTGTAAAGATTCATGCTAAAGTATTTCTTGTTTCATGGTTTTGATTCTTGGATATCATGTTTGCTTACCCAAGCCTTGGATCAATGTATTCCTGATTCTTTGGATTGTATTAGAGTTGTGCGGACTTTGCTTTTATGGACTTTGCTGAACTCTTACCTAATTGGATTTACCCATTTCTTTAAAGTGCTTTTTGCTTTACTGTTTTGTTGGTTTTTTTTTTACTTATCTTCAATAATAGATTGTTTTTTTTTCCTATTCAACTTGTGCTGTTTAAAGTTAGAAGATTATTTCTGTCCTGGAGTGCAACAAGAAGGAAGGGAACTGGAATCTTATAGGAATTGGGGAGCCAGTGTAGCGACTTGGGCATTGGACTATGGACCTTATCAATTGATGAGGGGTAGCAGGCAGATTAGCCAGGTGGATTAGCCACATGAATCCACAGGCAGTGGGGCAATCTTGCACACAGCATTGCCAATAGCTATGATTTGCTATCACACGTGGGGAAGCATCACCTCATGGCTTCCCCCCACTGGCCCCATTTCTTCCTTTGGAAAATGGGAAGCCTCCCGTGTTCTGGGTGGAATGTCCTAATATGCTTGCATCTACGGAGCTTGATCTACGGAGCTTCAGAAGTGAGTGTGCATAATGTGATGGGCAGCGTGGGGTTCCGTAGATGAACTGTACTGCAAGCATCCTAGGACACTTGTGAAGACTCATGTGTTGAAGTGGTAAGACTCTGGAATCCAGGGTTTGAAACTCCACTTGGCCATGGAAATGGACTGAGTGACCAAGATAAGTCAAACTCTCTCAGACGCAGAGGAAGGCAAGGCAAAGGCAAAGATTCTCTGAACAAATCTTGACAAGAAAACTATGATAGATTCACCTTAGGATCGCCATAATTTGAGAGTATCTTGAAAGCACGCACCAATAAGTTATGGAAAAGAGAGAAAGGGCAGTTTTAGTTCTTTCATTTGTTTTTTTTTTAATGGAAAGGAGCTTGTTACCAAAGTAATTGATTAAATTCAGTCGGTCGGATTTACTTGAAGATACGTCTGTATAGAACTACAATCTCAGACCATTCATACCTCTTTAACAGGAAAATTTGTCATAAAGCTGTGTGAATTCTTGGCTCATTTTTCAGAACAATGCACCTATTGAAACTAATTTTGCAACTTCAATATATTTCTACTTATATCTAAAATAGGACTTGATCAAGGACCTGAAGTCTGAGCTGTCAGGCAACTTTGAGAGGGCCATCTTGGCAATGATGAAAACACCTGTCCAGTTTGACGTTTATGAAATTAAAGACGCTATCAAGGTTTGTATGATTTCAAATTAGACTGCGACTGTGGCAAAGTTTTGCATACCCAAATTCTTACTCCCTCATTTTCCTCTCTTCAAATCTGCCCTATAAATTCATCTTTTGCAGGAAGCTCTTGCCTTTTGTATCGGATCCTCATCCTCTGAAGGGCATGCTATCAAATGTGTTTGCCCACTTTTCATATCTTTGCATCTTGCCTAACATGGTACTATCCAGGAGTGGTGGACTACTGTTTCCTTTTACTCCCAGGCAACATGGAGCTGGGGTTTTCTAATGGCCATTTCCCCAGAAAAAAAAACTATATTAGGCATAAAGTAGTGGGGCTGAAAACAGTTCCCTGGGTTACGTTCAGCCTGGAGGCCACACTTTTCCTACCCCTCTTCTAGGTTCAGAAAGTGGGAGCTCATTTCCTGTTTTTCTTGTGATCTGTCCTTGCCTCATTGTTCCATTCCTGTTGTTCTCTGGAGACCAACTTGGCTTATGCAATCTACCTAATTTGTTTACTGTGAATTAGAAATCATACATAGGTCACTTGTTTACATAAGCAGGATGGTTAACAGAGGAAGAAACCTGCCAGTGCAGCTCAACTAATATTTATTTAATATTTATTTCGAATATATGTACCCCACTCTCCTCAACCCCCTGGTAGATACAGCAGTTCACAAGCTTGCAAAAATTTTGGAAGCTTGCTGGACTTCCAAATGCAGTTCTTCTGGGGTGTTCCTTTCATGGTGATAAGAACTCTGGCTTTTACCTAGTGAAAGGTATAATAATGTAACAGTCTATGTTCTAGATGCCTGATAAATTACTCAATCAATGAAATATGTGTCTTAGAAAATCCAGTAGTTCTAGTGAAGCAATTGCACTTTGTGTACCCCTGTGCTGTAACGGGTTTTATTTCAGAAAAAGAGGCAGGTTCTTTTTTCTCTTGCAGAAAGAGATAGGGCAATGGGTGGCACAGTGGTTTAAACCCTTGTGCTGGCAGGACTCCTGACCAAAAGGTTGGCGGTTTGAGTCCAGGAGTGGGGTGAGCTCCTGTCTGTCAGCTTCAGCTTCTCATGCAGTACACAAGATAAGCCTCCCACAGGATGGTAACATATCTGGGCATCCCCTGGGCAGTGTCCTTGGAGACGCCGAATTCTCTCACACCAGAAATAAGGTGCAGTTTCTCAAGTCGCTCCTGACACACACACAAAATCTAGGGCAGTGTCTGCAATTTGCAGTTTTCGAAGTACTTGCTTTGCAAATACAGGGTGAGGCAGCATAACTTCCTTTTTTCAAAACTTAATAAAACCCATTGTATGAATCAGAAAAAAATATATATAATGTGGGCACATACCTAAAGTTTTGTTTTATGTAGTTTTGAAGATCAAATTAGGTAGGTGACGTCCCCCATTCTCCATACACAGAGTAAACCGATTTCTGGCATTTGTCATGACTCTTGCCAGCATAGTAGGCGTTATGTTGACAATTTCTTCCTGGATGTTGGTCTTCAGATCTTGTAGGGTCCTTGGATGGTTCACATAAACACGGGATTTCAAAAAACCCCATAGAAAAAAAATCACAAGGGGCCAAATCTGGAAAGCGGGCCGGCCACTCCAAATCCGCTCGAAAAGTAGGCCTCAACGGCAAAAGCACGCTCCTCACTGTTCCAACGTATGATGGCAACTGAACTGTGCCAGGACAAAACTTTATACTCCCACCTCTCGAAGAAGACCATTAGCACTCCGCTATGTCTTCAACCGACTGAATGGCGCACATTTTAAAAAAGGAAGTTATGCTGCTTCACCCTGTACTATCTAAAATCTACCGAGCAGTTAATGAGGAGCAGTCTTTTAATGATTTTTTTAAAAAAGAAATATTGACTCAATTAAATATTGCATCCCTATAAATACTGCTTTGAGCCAAGATGACAGGCAGGATTGCTCCTCAGATTTGCCTGGAGAAATTAGCCAGATCAAAGTCTTTTTTCAGGTCCAGTGAACAGTGATTGTGGATTTCCATATCAGCTAGATGATGCTATTGTCGATTTTAGTGCAAACTTCAAAGGAGCTGTCCAGTGTCCTGAACCATTCCCAAAACAACTTTCGTCTCTTGGAAAACTCATTTAAAGATTAGTTTAAATCACAAAAGGGCCCACAGGTGAGTCTGGCCCTGCTTTCACTCCATGTCAAGTCTTACAATGACAATAAAGTCAGTTCAAGTGCTCTCTTAGCCTTAAAAAAGGTGAAATGATTTTATGCCGTGAAATAATTTTATACAGTTGTAAAGTGAGAGGATTTTTCCCTCCTTAGGGTGCTGGCACAGATGAAGCTTGCCTGATAGAGATCCTGGCATCTCGCAGCAACGAGCACATTCATGAAATCAGTAGGCTGTACAAATCAGGTAAGTTTGCCTATATTGTTTAAATTCTTAATGAAGCAACCATTGTTCAGAAACTGAACCATAGTAAGCAAGCACATTGGGATCAAATTGGTTTTTGCTTGCCAGTGTTGCATGTTTGATTGACTGATCAGATGTTTTGCTTCAGAATAATGTTTGGTAGTGTGTTGGTTGGAGATGTTGGCTGTCTCTTGCAGTTTTTCTGGATTATAGCCAGAGGCAGTGTTCATGTAAGTTTGCATTTTGAAAGTAGACTGAAGAAAGAAAAAGATTTTGGCAATAATACTGTTGTTAATTGGTTTTGTATCACATTGCCCAAAGCTGTAATTTAGTTCAATAGTTCCCTTAGTTTAAGCTCTATCCTTTTGATCATGCTTGTATGAAAACAAAAGTACTCTGGCTTCGTTACCCCGCTCCCAAAAAGGCCTTATACTGAGTTTCCCAGGTAAATCCCACTTAACTCATTGATACTTCAGAATTTGCATGGTAGGGCTGTTCAGGCGGGGTGCTTTCTGGGCATTATAAATAACTTTTCCAATCTTGAATTTATTGCAGATATTTCTCTTTTTCAAAATATTGTATCATTGTTAGTTTTTGCACGCCATGAATAAATGCTTCTTTTCGGAAGATTGGATGGTGAATCACACACACACAATGCACACACATACATATACACACATAACATGCATGCAAGCACACATACAGTCCACTCATAAAAGCAGGCATGGTTGTATCCATGATGCATAAAAATATGTGTTGTCTTCATTTGTTCATGGTCATCATGTGCAAAGTGAGTCTCCTCTGCCTGACTTTTACAGAACATAAGAAAACTCTAGAAGAAGCCATTAGAAGTGACACATCTGGGCATTTCCAGAGGCTTTTAATTTCACTGGCTCAGGTATGTATAGGATTGTTAAAATTGGTTATTGTTACCTTGTTTTTGTTTTTATCACAAGCTTATATACATCTGGCATTGCTCGGATTTGCTTTTTTGTGTGGCTGTTTATTCACTCCCTTTACTGCATACATATAGAGCAGTGGTTCCCAACCTGTGATCCATGGACCACCAGTGGTCCCCAGGAACAAACATATGGTCCACAGACTAACCATTACTACACCGTTGCCTCGAAACCATGCAGCAACTAGAGCGACTGGTCTTGTGAAACCCTCTTATAGTGCCAAGGCAACAGGAATGTTGGGAGGGGAGAGGCGGACTATCCACAAAAGATTACTATTACCACATCAGCTCTAGATTTTTAAATATGGTTTTCTGTGGATGAACAGATGGCAGCTACTGAGTAGCAAATGTTCTTTTATCAGAAACTAGAGCTGATATGGTCTGTCCAATGCAATTTTCTGAATCAGCATCTCAAATAACCAAACCAAATCTGAAGTTGACCAAAAACTGATTTGTAACCCTTTGGGTACTAGTGTTGGAGAGTGGTTCCTGGTCAAAGTGGTTCCTGGTCAAAAACAGGTTGGGAACCACTGATATAGAGACACCAATATACTAGAATTCCCCCCCCCCCCCTTCCCCAATTTTTCATTTGGGGGAATATTTCATGTTTTAATATACGATGAAAAATATTCCACATCACTGAAGAGAGTATTCCTTATCATTTCCAGTATCTCACATTGCATATCCTAGCAGTAGTAACCATGCAGGATACTTAGTATTATGCAAATGATTGTCGAAAGAGCCACATTGTACTTATTTCTAGGAAAATTAAAATGTTCCACTTCTCTCATAACATCAGAGTTCAAAAGATACTTTTTATATAATCAGCAAAATGCTCTTTTCCTGGAAGCTGCCAAAATCTATTACCTCCATCATCCAAGATGTTTTACAGCCAGAATCTCATTTATTGCATTGGTGAGAATGTGGATGCTTCTTCTGGGGATTGAGAAGAGGAGAGAGAAGAGGTCTTACCTGGGCCTGATTCTGATGTTTTCTGTTTTTAGCATACATATATCATTTGTTTTCATTCTTGGAGAGTAGAAGAATTGGTTTAACCCCCCACATTCAGCTGGAATGACAGGACCCAAGATTCTTTTCCAGTTGAACTGTTAAGCATCTTCTCCCTTCCCCAACAGTTTTTTTTCTTTCCTGCCTGACTGGTCATGTTTGTTCTTCAGTGACAAACTTATAAGGCAAGGATGTTAGTAAGGACAAATTACAAGGGGAAAATAAGGACAGAAAGGCAATGGTTCAAAAGAAGAGAAGAACATTACATAAGCAGTTATATCTCTCTTGGTAATCTGCAAGTGCCATAGTTAAAACAGCAGCCCTACAACAATGGCTCCAAAGTGGAGAAGAATATTGCAGAAGCAGAAATGTGTATCTTTTCTGGAAGCTTCAAGTACCAGTTTGAAAACAGCAGCTCTAAGGCAATGGCTCTAAAGTGGAGACAATCATAGAAGGAGGAGGAGGAGGAGGAGGAGTGTTTATTTATTATTTATTTAGAAGTTTTATATACCGGCCTTCTCACCTCGAACGAGGGACTCAGGTCGGTTTACAGCATATATGCAAATACAATAATATACAAAAACAACAGAGTGCAACATCATTACAGATTAAAATAGTACAGTAAAAACAACATCATCACAGTCATAGTCACAGTTCATCATCCTCCTTCCTTGTGGACGGAGGTTATAGATTCAGTCCTCAAAAGCCATGTTCCAGAGCCAGGTCTTTATTAGTTTCCTGAAAGTCAGGAGGGAGGGAGCAGATCTAATCTCTAGTGGGAGGGAGTTCCAAAGCCGTGGAGCCACCACTGAGAAGGCCCTGTCCCTCATCCCCACCAAACGTGATTGTGAGGGTGGTGGGACCGAGAGCAGCCCCCCCCCCCGGAAGATCTTAATAACGTTGATGGTTCATAGGGGAGAATCCGTTCGGACAGGTAAACTGGGCCGTACTACTACTACTACTACTTTATTTTTCTACCCCTCCTCCATCTCCCATAGGGACTTTGGCCGGCTTACATGGGGCCAAACCCAGCAACATACAATTAAAAGCAGAATAACAAATTAAAATAGCATAAAACAGCATTAACAATAATAAGCAAGCAACAAAAGCAGCAACAGACTCATTTGGGGGGGGAGGGCACTATGCAAAACCGATTAAAGGATAGGATAGTCAGAAGGTGGATAGAAACGTATAATACTATAGGAAATAGCATGGAACCAGAACAATAAACAGGATCAATTCGATTAAACTTAAATGTAATAATGAAATACAGGAATTCAGGTCATGATTCAGGTCAGCTGTCACAGGAGTGGTCAATCAAATGCACAACGAAACATCCATGTCTTTAATTCCTTACGGAATGTGGATAGGGAGGGAGAAAGAATGTTCTCTTATGCTAAACTGAGATCTCCATTTTGAAACCACTCAGGAGTGAGGAGAAATCCTACTTGGGCGTGATTCCAATGTGTCCTGTTTTCAGCATGCATCTCTCATTACTCTATAGTTTTGATTTTCCTTCCTGGTTTTGAAAATGGATGTGGACATTGAGAGAGAATTCAGAGCTGAAATACAGAATACAATAGTATGTTCATTTTCACACAATAATTCATTCCATCATCTCCGCATTCAAGTTAATGGTATTGGGAAGCTTCGCTCCAGAACGTCCCCTCTCAAGTAGCCGAGCTAAACCAGCCCCTTGGTTTACCGAGGAACTGGCAGCGTTGAAGCGAAAGAAGAGGGAACTAGAGAGCGTGTGGCGTTCGGATCCGAGCGAGCCAAATCGAACACGGTTTGTGTCCTTTCTAAGGGCATATGCCGCGGCAATAAAAGCCGCAAAGAAGACTTTCTTTGCGGCCACTATTGCGTCTGCAAAGAACCGTCCGGCTGAACTGTTCCGAGTTGTCAGAGGCCTATTAAAACCCACCACTCAGGATGGGTGCCCTGATGACTCGGCAGCTCGCTGTGAAGCCTTTGCTCAGTTCTTTGCAGACAAAGTCGCTTTGATCCGCTCTGGACTGGACACCATATTAACGGCAGTCTCTGAGGATGTAACACGAGCATCTGCTTGTCCAATTTTGATGGATTCATTTCAATTGGTTCAATCCGAGGATGTGGACAAGGTGCTTGGAGGAATGAGAGCTAACACATGCATCCTAGACCCCTG
>NW_026846588.1:124158986-124203826 GCF_025583915.1 Anolis sagrei ordinatus | reverse complement strand
ATATGCACCACAAATAGGATGGCACACAGAAAATCTAAACTCCCTGGCCTTCTTTTCTTTGGTCTGCCACCTCTCTATGTTATTATTTTTGTATGTGATGTTGACATTGTTTACAATGGCCGAGATTCGGCTTCAGAATGACAACGATAACTTTATCACGATGGGAGTATAGTATATTGATAAAAATGGGGAGTAATACAACATGTCCCATAGTGCAATAGGGAGTCCCATTGTACATCGAGATGCATTGTGCTGTTGCCATCCTGTGGACTCCTCTAGCACAGCAGACCTGGTGGCATATCTACCTCTCTCTTCCCTTTTAGAGAATACAAATGGTGCGATTGAATTTCACACCATCATAAATCAGTTTGTGGTGATATAGTTTTCCAATAGGATACCAGTTGTTGTTTTAAAAATTCCAGTTTATGTGTTAACGTGATTGTTGCTGTATATCCTCCCGCAGGGAAACAGAGATGAAAGCACCAATGTGAACATGTCACTTGTCCAAAGTGATGCTCAGGTTAGTTTTAAGAATTTCTATTGTATGATGTCTCTTACTAATTCTGTAATAGTTTGCACAACTAGATTGTTCATGCTGCATTGAGATAGTCTTCACTGAATAGAAATACAAAAGGAGTTCTTCAGATATTTCTTCTTTTAATGAAGTCTAAAACTGCTATTCATAGTTATCCCACTCCACAATTCACCTTCTAATCTATACTTTTATAAAGTAGAAACATTTTATTCAACTCAGACAATGTTCTTTGAATATATTTCCCCATCCACCCATTGTTATGTTTGGGTGGGAAAAGGGGAAACTGCCAAGGGTTTCTCAGTTTCCGATCCTGACTATACGTACAGTAAACAACCAGGGTAGGCAGCATTCATTGTTTCCTGTTGTTGTTTTCCAATTGATAGATACATTATCTTGAATCAGAAGCATTTATTATACGCTAGGCTCTAGGTTCATTTTTGAAAAAAATTGTAAAATATATTTTGAGTCTACAATAAATGGTTACCATGTTAAAAGTGTTCTGAAATATGTGTCAGTCTCCTTTGAATTCAGACTATTCAGGTTGATTCTTTAAATTGTATGATAGGAGGAAGCATGAACATACATTGCTTTGCTTTAATCATAGAATCATAGAGTTGGAAGAGACCTCATGGGCCATCCTGTCTAACCCCCTGCCAAGAAGCAGGAAAATCACGTTCAAAGCATCCCTAACAGCTGGCCATCCAGTCTCTGCTTAAAAGCTTCCAAAGAAGGAGCCTCCACCACACTCAGGGCAGAGAGTTCCACTGCTGAACAGCTCTCACAGTCAGGAAGTTCTTCCTCATGTTCAGATGGAATCTCCTTTCTTGTAGTTTGAAGCCATTCTTCCACGTCCTAGTCTCCAGGGCAGCAGAAAACAAGCTTGCTCCCTCCTCCCTGTGGCTTCCGCTCACATATTTATACATGGCTATCATGTCTCCTCTCAGCCTTCTCTTCTGCAGGCTAAACATACCCAGCTCTTTAAGCTGCTCCTCATAGGGCTTGTTCTCCAGACCCTTGGATCATTTTAGTCACCCTCCTCTGGACACATTCCAACTTGTCAATACCTCTCTTCAATTGTGGTGCCCAGAAATGGACACAATATTCCAGGTGTGGTCTAACCAAGGCAGAATAGAGGGGTAGCATGACTTCCCTGGATCTAGACTCTATATTCCTATTGATGCAGGCCAAAATCCCATTAGGTTTTTTTTGTCGCTGCATCACATTGTTGGCTCATGTTTAACTTGTTGTCCACAACGACCCCAAGATCGTTTTCACGCGTACTGCTCTCGAGCCATGTGTCCTCATTCTGTATCTTTGCATTTCATTTTTCCTGCCTAAGTGGAGTATCTTACATTTGTCACTGTTGAACTTCATTCTGTTAGTTTTGGCCTATCCCTCTAATCTGTTAAGATAATATTGAATTCTGCTTGGTAGTGAAATTGGAAAAAATTATGGAACCTTTCAGTCGTCTCCCCAAAAGTTGTACTTCACACTGAAAATATTAGCAGTTACCTCACTTCAACATTAGTTGTAAAAAACATGGGAATGCTTTTCAGTGGTATTACATGTCCTGGCATGGTTATAAAAACATTTTTTCACTAGCATCAGAACATGGTAAGAAAAGAAATATTGCTCGATAACAAACACAGTAATAGAAAGCAAAGGTGTGTTGGGAAGGAGGAAATATTGCCTGCAACGGCTGGTTTTAGGGAGCAGTTGTAGGTCTGCTTTTTATCCTATTTAATAGACAGAGAGGTAGAGGCTATCAGACTAGGAAAGTGGTTGCATTCATTTTCACTTTTAAGGGAAAGGGCGTTATAAATAAAATCAACATCAACAAATCTTAAGGCAAAAGAACATCAGGACAGGCGAAAAATACATACTGAAAGAGGGAGAGATGTTTGTCTAAAGGGGAAAAGATAATTACAAAATCAGTTGTGAAGAGTAATTGAATAAGGAATACCTATGGGTTTTTGTTTTCTTTTTAGGCCCTGTATGCAGCAGGAGAGAATCGACTTGGTACCGATGAGTCCAAGTTCAATGCAATCCTTTGCGCCAGAAGTAAAGCTCATCTAAGAGCAGGTATTTTTTTTGTCTATAACTATGTGTGGGGAAAACATCCAATTGTTTTCTGTGTAGAGCTGTAACGGAAATTTGTAGCCCACTCTGACAAGATATAAAGGATGGCTTAATGCTTTTAGCCTTCTTATACACAGTTACAAAATGCAGAACTGGGGGGTGGAGGGTATATTATTGCTCCTTGTGTCCTTAGTTAGTAGTCCAAAGGGGAACTTTACACCAGTGGTTCTCAATCTGTGGGTCTCCAGATGTTTTGGCCTTCAACTCCCAGAAATCCCAACAGCTGGTATACTGGGCTTTCTGGGAGTTGTAGGCCAAAACACCTGAAGACCCACAGGTTGAGAACCACTGCTTTACATGGAATGTATATGACAGCAGCAGAACAAATACTTTGTACTGTACTTTAAGTGTCTTAACCAAATTAGTAATTAGTAACTATAATGCTTTTTCTCTTTCCAGTTTTCAATGAATACCAGCGCATGTGTAACCGTGACATTGAGAAGAGCATAGCCAGAGAGATGTCTGGAGACCTTGAATCCGGGATGCTGGCAGTAGGTGGGTGACTCTTTTAAGGGCGTCAGATTTTAACTGTGGCTTGGTTGACCATTTATTGCTTTGAAAACACACACAGACATTTCTGAACTGAAGTTTCTTTAAAACGTATGTTTCTTAAAATATATTGTAAGTTAAGATTCCTGTCCTGATGAAAAGGGGAGGGGCAAACTAAGACCAGAGGAACGGAGGTGTGTCATTGGGCCCTTCAAGGAGAACCAATCCACAACCTGCCTTAGATTGGATGATATCTAGGGGACCTTTTACACAGGCCCTAAAATGCAAAAGAAACTGGGATAAAAGATGGGGATGGTGGCTAAATGCGCACTGTATTGCATCAACAGCCGAAAAACACGTGTTAGAAAGGTGTGCTTAAAAATCAGTTTCAGCCTAAAAATGTGCATATTCACTGTATATCCCCACTCTTAAAGAAAACATATAACTTTGTTCCTATATGCTAGTGTGGACTGCTCCAGCGAATGAGTACATTTTATAATATCAAAACAGCTAATGAGGGTTGTAAACAAATGGAGCTACAGACACGCAGGTGGCTAAATGAAAGCACAATTGGAAATCAATTCCAATGAGAACTCTCTGCAAGCATTCATTTGTTCTCATGTGGGCACCAGGATGGCAGGGAAGTGACCCCAAAAGGAAACAGGGTTCAAGAGGGGAAAAGGTAAAAGCGGTAGGAGAGTGAGAGAGATAATGACAAGAAATCTGATTGTGTGCACATTCATATATCCACATCAGTGCTTATAAGGTCCAGTGCATCTTGGAGAGTTAATAAGAAAGATAACTTCTGGTGGACATCCTTCGTCCATTTTGCAGATTTCTAAAATCTGCTACAACCAAACCTGTCAGGACACTGGGGAAGCATTTACCTGAGCTGACAGCTTCGTGTTTGGACTTCCTGTCAGGTTCCATGATTTTTTGCCCTACTTATTTGTCCCAGATTATGAGGCCCTTGTGGGCCAGATCTAGAATTGCCACAGAAATTATACTCATTGGATACAGCAAGCATGAGATGTTTTGGACTTCAACTACCAGAAATCTCAGACAGCTTACTGGATGTTGGGAATTGTGGAAGGTGAAGTCCAAAACACCTCAAGAGCCGAAGTTTGCTCATACCTGTGCTAGAGGTTCCTGAGCAAATGAACATTCATTTCTTCACAATGTCCAAAAGACAACCATAAAGTTCTTCACATGTAATTTGGCATTGGAATCATTATTATTCATTATTGGTTCTGATCATTTTAATACAGGACTACTGTCCATCTCCTCCTGTTCTACAGTAGGCTAAACCATTTTAGATATGGCTGTGAGGATGATCCAAAACTGTGAGCTGGGAAAAGCCAACTCAAGTTCATATTTATCATGGACTCACTGGGCTGACCTGAGCAAATTACTCTTTCTATACCTCAACCTTTCATCTGTAATACTGGGATAATAATCAGAGTAACCTAAAGATAAAGCTTTCTCCTTAACATTAAATCTAGTTGTGTCCGACTCTGGGGTGTGGTGCTCATCTCCATTTCTAAGCCGAAGAGCCGGTGTCGTCCGTAGACTCCTGTAGATCATGTGGCTCGCAAGAGTAACCTAGCCTGCACAATCATTGTAATGAAAGATGAAGAATCTGAAACACTGTTTGATCATTGCATATATGCAAAATATAAACACTCTATAGATCTTTGTCATATAAAATGGCTTTTACAATTTTGCGCCTTGCCTACAGATCTAACTGGAAATATGTGCTTTTTTTGTTTTCTGCTTTTTTTGCACCATCAAAGCTTTCAGGATTGTATGTATGGTAACCTTCTGCAATGCTCTTGCAGTGCATGTGGCTAGATTAATTCCCTTGCATTATTTTGTCTTGGTGTGAATTGTGAGTCTTGTTTACCTACATGACTATTCTAAAAATTACTGTTCAAAAAAGGAGTATACTTGAACCTAACAAACATCTGTGATGTCCTCAGTCTGGATTGCATGACTGTGTGCTTACCATGTGAAAGATACCTTCATTGTCTTCATTTTGGAGTGTGTTTCTGTATGGGGAGGGGCACCTTAGAATACATATATTCAGTGTCATTCATTTGCCCACTTCAGATTCAGGTATGTTAGAGAGGCAAATATAAACACATTTTAAAATGATTTTGACTTATATTGTTTATTGTCTGAAAAAAATACTTCAATTGTTTTTTGTTGAAAGACCCACTATTGCCTATCTTGTACAACCTTTCCTCATTTAGTGCTCGCCAGAAGAGCTGGAAAAGATGTGAGTTGTAGTCCAACAGATCTGAAAGTAACAAGGTTGAGAAGGTCGCACTAGCTTCTCTAGTCAAGCCAGTTTTGCTGGTTGTCAAAGCCTGAGAAACATTTTATAAATTTATTTTTACTGGAGAGGGCAATTGGACAGAAAATCGGAGTAGGACTATGTGATGAGGTGTCATATCACCCTCTAGAAAACTCTTTAAAATTCTCTAAATTATTTATTTTATTATTTATTATTTGGTTTATTTATGCCCCACCTTTCTCACCCCACAGGGAACTCAATGCCGCTTATAAACTCCAGCAAACATTCAATGCTGCAACATAAACAAGACAAGCCTTATCAAACAGTTAAGACAAGTCATAATCAACAGTTAAAACATATCAAACATTAAAAAACATAAAGCAATAAAACAGATTAAAAAATAACAAAGTGCAGTGTTGGTTTTAACCTTGTCATTGGCCTCAACCTTGTCATTTTTGTCATGTGGGTTATGATTAGGAATTGTACACTTGTATTTTGAACACCCCCACCCCCATTCTGTCCTTAGGCCAAATTATTTCAGTGTAGCCATGTGGAAAAAAATATTCATTTTAGTTTTTTGAATTTATACGCCACTTTTCTCCTCAATTGGTTCTTTATAGTACATCCCAGGTCTCATTAAATGAACGAACAAGGCACCAAAAACTTTCCTCCCAGCTATGCCTCTCTAGGCAAGTCACTTTTGGCTTTGTCCCCTCGTAGGCTGTATGGAGATAAGATATTGTCCCAGTTTTTGTATTTTTAATAGAGTTACATCATGACAGTATATATGATAGGCAGGGGACACTAAAAAGTGTTTCCTAAATGAGAAGCATTATCACTTAGTGTGCCATTTTCTTAGAAATGATTACACAATCGTAGAACAAAGTTCAAAGATGTGTAGCTACCAATAATAACCCATATCAACTTCTTTTTACAGTTAAGTGTGTCAAGAACACACCAGCTTTCTTTGCAGAGAGACTGCACAAGGCCATGAAGGTAAGTACCGTGTAATCCCACAGACTTCTTTACATTAACATGCTTAGGTGTTTTAACGAAATATTGACTCCAGTAGGATGCAAAACTGAGAGTAAGGCCCATCTGTGTGTAATAGTTGTCTCATGCCCCATTTTAGCTTTAAAAAGTAATGAGTAGAAGTTATGTTTACATACAGAAACATAGCTGGGTTGAATAATCCCTTTTTTACTGTTTCTCCGGGCCAACTATCTTCTTCCCTTAAAGGATTTGGAAACATTTTTGTATCTTGCATGCCATAAAGTACTTGCATTTTTTGGAGGTGTGGCATTTTGAAAGCACAGAGAGAGCAGACTGGGAAAATACTGTTTTGTTAATTTTCTTACTTCATTTGCATCTCTGCTTTAAACTGTCCCTCCAGAGTTTTTCAGACTTATATCAACTTCCCACTTTTCCTCAACTTGCCACTGTCTTAATGTTATTGACTACAACTTACATTATCCCCAAGCAGATGAGTTTGCTGGTTTGGGACAATGGGAGTTGTAACATCCAGAACATGTAGGTTGGGGGAAAACTGAATAATTATAAGGGTTGTTGTAGGTTTTTTCAGGCTATATGGCCATGTTCAAGAGTTCTTTCTCCCTGGTCATTCCACAGATATATAAACCCATTTTCCTAATTCCAACACACCTCACTACTTCTGAGGATGCTTGCCATAGATGCAGGCGAAATGTCAGGAGAGAATGCCTCTAGAACATGGCCATATAGCCCGAAAAAAACCCTACAACAACCCAGTGATTCTGGCCATGAAAGCCTTCGATGATACATTGAATAATTATAGTTGCATATGTCAGCTTCTTAACATCTTTAAGTGGCATTTATTAGTGTGAAGGCTTGAGGCTGGAGTCTTGGAATAAGAATGAAAACTATAAATGAAGGTTGGGGAGTAAATTTGATACCGATTCACCTTCTATCCCATAAATGGATGTATTTGTTTTGTGCAGGGAGCTGGGACCAAGGACAGGACTCTTATTCGGATCATGGTGTCACGCAGTGAGGTTGACCTGCTGGACATACGACAAGAATACAAACGGATGTATGGCAAATCCCTCTACACAGATATCACGGTAAGACTGCATAGGCCTTGTGTCATCCTGCACTCTGAAGTAGCGTGTCACCTTAGAATGGCAACTTGTCAGTTGTTTAATTAGAACTAGAGAGAGAAAGTATTTTATGTTATTTCTCCCATGAACAAAATGCTCAGTGGCTCTAGAAGACCTGTTCTGGACAACCTAGTGCAAGGAAGTGAGGTGGGCACAGTTACATTTCGAATTTATGTTCGAAGCAACTCTTAAGCCCAGCTCCCTTGGCATTGTGAGTGAAATCTTGTTGGTGCACTATATCAGCAATGTCAGTAGGAGGGAAAGCTACGAATGCAGCTATGAAGAAAGGAAAGCCTTGGAGAAACAATTACATGGAGCTGGTGGAATTTATCAGCTTTCCTTCACTACTGCTGCATTACTCTGGAAAAAAGTGCAGTCAATAGGATTTCAGCTTCTGGGTTCCCATCTTCCTCATTAACAAAAGGACAAGGAAGTACATAACCAGGAAATGATAGCTTTTGGTAGCTGCTGTGTGTTGTGCGTATTTAGCCCTCTGCCTCAGTGCAATGCTCCAGAAAAGTAGTTCAGCACAGGATCATATATTGGGATTTCAGTGGTCTTGTTTCAATCCCTCAATATGAGGTACCATGTTTGAAGGTAGAACAAAAGAAAAGAAAATGATGTTTGGAATCCTGCATTAGGAGAAATGCATGTAGCACATGTTCTTCATAGCTACATCTCCTGGTACTTCCTGCCAACCCAACTTTTAAGAAATGCATCAACTTCCCTGTTTATTTATTTATGGTATCAGGAGCAAACCAAGGTTACAGTTGTAATGTATTTAAAAAACACAAAGTTTTTTTTTTAAAAAAACTTGGCATTATAATAAATGTCCTTTGACTAGTAGCTGGCTACTTGGATTGCCTCAGGTGCTGCTATAAGAAGGTCCTCCATTGTGCATGGCAGGGGCTTAGACTGCATTGTAGTAAGTGGTCTGTGGTTTGCTCTTCCCACTTGCATGTTGTGGACTCCACTTTGTGGCCCCATTTCTTAAGGTTGGCTCTTCATCTCGTGGTGCCAACTCTCCCATCCCTTCCACTTAATTATTTGCACTTTAATTTAGCTCTATCTAGGAATTTTGCACAAACTCAGAGCCCTCTGAACTCA
The DNA here is from genome assembly GCF_025583915.1 of Anolis sagrei ordinatus. Lineage (NCBI taxonomy): Eukaryota > Metazoa > Chordata > Lepidosauria > Squamata > Anolidae > Anolis > Anolis sagrei. The sequence continues at coordinate 124,195,125 of NW_026846588.1, read as the reverse complement.
GCACTTTTAATGCTCCCATGGTAATGTTTTTATGATGTTACATTTTATTGTGATATATTTCTATTTGGTTTTGTTTTATTTTATTTTATTGCATTTTGTTTTAACTCCATGCTCTCCGGGCTTGTCCCTTTGTAAGCTGCCTTGAGTCCCTTTGGGGAGATGGAGTCAGGTATAAAAATAAAGATACAGTATTATTATTATTATTATTATTATTATTATTATTATTATTATTATTATTATCATTATCATTATTATTATTAGCTTCCATGTTGTTGAAAAGTAATGGGATCATTATATATGTGCATTGCAACAGACATATTGGGATGATCCTGCAGCTAATGATCTTGCAGGATGTTCACTTACATGAAAGTAGGAATAATAATAATAATAATAATAATAATAATAATAATAATAATAATAATAATACAGCCAGAAGAGTGATCTTGTTTGCTATGGACTCATCTTGTTGTGTTTCAAAGAATAATAATAATGATGATAATAATAATAATAATAATAATAATAATAATAATAATAATAATTTCATTGTTTTACTGTGTCTGTTTTATTTGTAATCCTTGGGCTTGTCCCTTTGTAAGACGCCTCCAAGTGCCTTCAGGGAGATGGAGGCAGGGTATAAAAATAAATAACAACAAATAATAAAAACATTAAAATCAATTAATATCATAAAAAATACCCTGTCTGACCAATTTGAAACTGGATTCGGGCTCATAGTAAGTGCAATGATTCCTAAGGGGAGAGGGTCTTCACTCTTCCCTTAGTCTCTAACAATACAGAAATCACCATATGGGAGAGGAGGACTGCATTGCCTTTAACAGGGACCCAGCAAGTTTTTAAGCAGAAGGCCAGTTCATGGTTCTTCAGACTGTTGGGAGACAGACTATAGTTTGGGAGAAAAAAGGAACAAATTATTTTGCACACATCACATATCTTATTTATAGTGCAAAAAAAATAATACAGTATTTTAAACGAAGAATAGTTTTAACTAGCGTCAACTTACTAGTATTTCAGTGGGAAGCGTGGACCCACTTTTGGCTGATGATATAATCAAGTTAATTAGGATTGTTGTTGTGTGCCTTCAAGCTATTTCAGACTTAGGGCAACCTTAAGTCTAAAGTTTAGGGCGAGGGCTGGGTAAGTGACTTTGGAGGGTTGCGTCTGGGCCCCAGGCCTTAATTTGGGGACACCTCACCTAAAAGGCAGACTTGGGGGCATTTCGTTGCAAGGTCAGTAAAGAATTCCAGAATTTGCAATGTTCAAAAAGAGAGATATAGTAGTGCAACATGGATTTACATTATCCAAACTCATTACGATATCAGCCAATGTTTTGAATGTTTTGAAAATCCTAAAAATAAGATTCTCAAGAATCCAAAGAGATGGTCAGAACTTGAAAATGTTATTTCTGCAAGGGTGACAACTTATAGAATATTCCCATACTCCACTGGTAATTTCTGGAATGTGCAGTCCTAAAAAGTGTGCTTTAAGTGCTCTCAACTCTTATGCAAAGTAGATATGAATACAGAGTAGTTCTGCAAATTGATTCCTATAATAGCTAGAGGATACGCCTGTGTGTCCCAGGGCCCCATATGATGGCCCCCAGTCACATTCTCCTAAGCTTACTATATAGTAGCATAGTGTGTTTCTTGAGCTCTTTGTCTGCTATCACCTGCTAGATAATTCTTTTGCTGGCTTCTCTCATCTTTGGCATGTATTGTTTTGTTTCTTCTCACTTTGGCTTTTGTTTTTTTGTTGCCAGGGTGACACTTCAGGGGACTATCGGAAAATCCTTCTCAAACTGTGCGGTGGAAATGACTAAGTGGAGCTCGGCAGGGATTTATAGATTTCTTGTTTGTGTGTTTTAAAAAAATACCATCTAGTAACATGTTATCATTTCACATATTGCCAGATCTCTTCCTCTACAGTGTCATGTTTGCTAACATTTATATTCCTTCCTTTAATGGTGCATAAAACAGAAATTCTGCTGCAATAGTGGCTGCTGCACTGGATAGTTGTAGATCAGAAATATGTTTTTGCCTTCTGTGGGTGGGGGGGAGATGACTTCTATATGAGAGACATGCGTGGAAGAAACATTTATTTAGTGCAACATGATTCCATGTAGCTTTATGTATAAAGGCTTTTTTCCCTGTAATGCATGGTAGGTTTTATATTTACATACACACTGCTTGTAGCTTGATGTAATACTTATTGTTCTGAACAGTGATTGACTTCAGCCCCTTGCTTGTTTATAGAGTTGTGCTGGAGGACCTAAGATCCGTCGCAAACTCTGTTCCTGCGGGAGCAAACCTTGCTAGCACGTCCCTGACGTCATGAGACTCCGCCTCTTGCCCCACCCCTTTCTCCGCCTCTTTCTCCTTGCGAGAGTGGTTTTTCCTTTGCTAGGGCAGCATTGCCAGCATACTCTCTCAGTTGGCAGAATTCAACTGAGAGAAAATGCGGGCAATGCTGCCCTAGCAAAGGAAAAACCACGCTGGCAAAGAGAAAGGGGCGGAGAAAGGGGCGGGGAGAGAGGCGCAGGCTCATGACGTCAGGGACATGCTAGCAAGGTTTTCTCCCGCAGGAACAGAGTTTGCGACGGCTCTAACTCTGACTTTTATGGGGAAAATAAAATAACATGTCAACTGGCCTCTACCATGTGAATTTGAATGTGAGAGCCACCTGACTTTCAGATCTATCCTTACATTTGAAAATGAAGAGACTATGACACATTGCAATTGCACATGAAATTCAGTACATAGTTGAGAAGCATATTACTCTTTCATGAGTTGTAACTTTTTCTTAAGCTCCTTGCAGTGTGGGAGTGGAGATTTTCATTAAGAATCTGGAAGAGGAGAGAGGGGATGTACTTCATTTCTCTGCATACAGTGTTCTTATGAAACTAACATTATTTTGTATTGTCGAAGGCTTTCATGGCCGGAATCACTGGGTTGTTGTTGGTTTTTTCGGGCTATATGGCCATGTTCTAGAGGCATTCTCTCCTGACGTTTCGCCTGTATCTATGCCAAACATCCTCAGAGATAGTGAGATCTGACTACCCCTGAGGATGCTTGCCATAGATGCAGGCAAAACGTCATGAGAGAATGCCTCTCAACCTGTGGGTCCCCAGGTGTTTTGGCCTACAACTCCCAGAAATCCCAGCCAGTTTACCAGCTGTTAGGATTTCTGGGAGTTGAAGGCCAAAACATCTGGGGACCCACAGGTTGGGAACCATTGCTCTAGAATATGGCCATATAGCCAGAAAAAACCTACAACAACCCTAACATTATCTTCCCACCTGCTGCTTTTAATAATAGCAAAGTTTCTGCACTAGGCTCTCTCTTGGTAGCAGGACGTACTTGCAACAAGTTCTATCATTGTAGATTATACCTCCTCCTACCTTTGAATATAAGAATCCACCAATAAATATTTCTGAGATGCAAGAGAGAAGAATGTTGACTAATGATGTATTCAGCTTTCCTAGTAATGAGGCTTAATGCAACAAACAGCAACAAAAGGACACCACAGGGATTTCTGCCACTGCTAGTCACATTTTGCTACCAAGAGCTGGAGGCAATATTGGTCAAAATCTCATTCTCCAGTTCACTTAGGGCAGTGGTTCCCAACCTTTGGTCCTCAAGGTGTTTAGGACTTCAGCTCCCACAATTCCTAACAGCTGCTAAGTTGGCTGGAATTTCTGGGACTGGAAGTCCAAAACAACTGGAGGACCAAAAGTTGGGAACCACTGATTTAGGAGAAACCTTTGATTGTTACGATAGTATGATGACATTAAATACGAATTGCAATAATTGCAATTTCATACGTCCATCTTGCAGTATGCTGAATAGAGTTTTAGAACCACAGAATTGGAAGAGCCCATAAGGACCATCTAAACCTGCCATGCAAGAATACATAAACCATTTGTGACAGATGACCACCCAATTTCTGTTTGAAAACCTTAAAAAAACATAGATTCTACCACATCTCCTAGCAGAGTATCCCACTCTAGAACAATTCTTACTATCAGGATATTCTTCCATGTTTAGGTGGAATTTATTTCTCTGTATTTCGAATCTGTTTGTCCAAGTTCTAGCCTCTGCAACAATAGAAAACAAGCTTGCTCTGTCTTCAATATGACATTCTTTTGAATATTTAAACATGGCTATTATGCTGACATGCTGAACAGGGTGCCAGCCAATACATTTAAAACTTTGAGTGCCTCCATAGTGTCATCTTTACTATCATATGTGATTTGGTTTTGAAGAAATACTACAGTTAAGTTTTGTTCAGGTCCTTCTTGCACAAGGAGAGGCTTCTTCTTGGGCAAGTAAAGCATGAAGCCCTCGCTTTGCATTGTTAAGACAGGAAACAGCACAAGGCTGTTATAAAGTGGTTCTCAACCTGGGGTCCCCAGATGTTTTTGGCCTACAACTCCCAGAAATCCCAGCCAGTTTACCAGCTGTTAGGATTTCTGGGAGTTGAAGGCCAAAACCATCTGGGGACCCCAGGTTGAGAACAACTGCTGTATAAGCTTCATTCACTTAATAAGGACTTTCTCAGAATTGGATGAAGATTCCACTTTGGCAGTTGGCTGGACCATGTTCCCTTTATCCACAAAGAAATCCCCACTCGATGGCTATCTTATGCTGGATTTTCCTCACTCAAATACCTTGTTTCTTTAGTTTTGTTTTGCCCAGGTTGTGCCAGAAGTCTTTGAAATTCAAAATGCCTTATTCTTGAGTGCACGCCAAAGCTTGCCTTTTCAGTGGTTTTTGAATTGTGCCTTTATAAATCAAATACATTTATCTTTTTAAGCAGATTTATATGAATAAAGACATCTATCTTCTAAGCCTCCTGAACTGGTTTACTTGTTCATGCCATATGTACATTGATGTAGGTTCTCTTCCAACAGACCCATTTAAAGATTTCCATTGAATTACTCTGTTTGAGGTAATTGCATGAAGACATTTATAATTTCTTTAGAAAAAGGGTTTTGTCTCAAGCCAAATAGTATTGCTGAGTGACCCAGTGTTTGTGGATGAGTCTTATTATTTGGCAACTTCAACAACAAACACTGCAGTGGATTCTAACTTGCCCAGCAACAGTAATAAGACAGATACATGAATAGTCAATTTGAGTTCAGTTATTACACAGTTTTGGCTCTTCTCTTTCTCCCCTGATTTTCACTCCTGAAGAAAAACATAGGTTTTATATAGTTCAGTGTAGTGTAAGAGTTCTACATGTGCTTCTGTCCTACAGCCCTGGTCACCATCCCTGGAACTTTCCCTTTGGCTGTGATAGCTCCCCCATCCCTGACCACCATCCTGTCACTGGTGGAGAGACAGGGACAGAATCAGAGAAGTATTTGGCTATATTCCTGGATGTCTGAGATGATGATGATATCCTCACCACCATCTGTGCAACATAGCCAGATGCTTCAGACCCCCTCCCCTTTTCTCAGGAGTGCTAAGAACAATTTTTGAAATGAGCACGACTGGTTCACCATTGGTGACCATTGTTTCCAACACTTCAGATTTGGCTGGTTTTTGAATGTTTCAAATCAATAGTGGCTAATCTTTTGGGGGTGGGGGATACGTAAGCCAAATAAAGTTTATTAGAGTGTTTGAGTGTGATGCTACAATGTATATTCCCATACTCTAAAGCAGTGGTTCCCAAACTTATTTGGCCTACCCCCTGGAAATCAATTTTTCTAAATCTTCTCTTCTTTCTTTTATGTTTTCACCGCCCCCTTACAGTTATTCATTGCCCCCAAATGCACCTGTGGCCATTATGCCCCCCCGATCACTGCAGCGCCCACCAGGGGGGGGTAACGCCCACTTTGGGAATCACTGCTCTAAAGTTTTAGTTTCCGCTTGGGAGCACTGCCACATAAGAAGTGTCTTGCTAGAATAAAGAGAAAATTTGCATAGACCACCTCCCTGCTTCTTAATGGACCGGTTTGATGTCTCCGAGAAGCCTAGAGACAGGTTTCCAAAACAACAAACAAGCTTCGTAGGTAGGTCTTATCTTATGGTATAGCCAGGCTCTCTAGCACATACCTTTTAGAAATGCACTATTGTGTTTCTTATGGCATTAGATCTTTGTGGTTTAAACAATGGCAGACTGTAAATACATGAATCTCATAATTCCTCATATCCAAAGATTGTCCCAATCTAACAAGGCCAGTATTTCATCCTGTAGAATGAACAATTCCACATTCCAACTGCATCTGCATTACACTATATATTCAGATACAAGGAATGCATCATGGACGAGATCAAGTATTGACTGTCTTGGTCTTTATATAAACATTGGATATGTGTATGAACTATTGGCAGTGACTGAAGAAGGACTTCCATGTTTAAGAATAGAAGAACAAACATTTCCAGGCAGTTGTATAGGAAATAAAGTAAGAGGCTTCTGCCAAGTGGCAAAAAGAGGGAGAATCCGATTATCTTCATTAAGTATAAACTCTGCTATTGAGTTTATTGATGTCTTTGTACTTCAAATTTCCATAATTTAACTTTTCCTTCTGAGCAGCTTTTCATGCAAGGGTTGAGCCTCCTGATTGGCTAGGAATTGTCTGCCTGTTATTTGATTTTGGCAAATACTATTAAATGTTCCGTAATGTCAGAAATGCCCATGTGCAACCAGTGAGCTCCCTTTTTATTGTCTCATGGATCAATAGTTTGAGACATAAACCTTGACTCATTCCCTAGCTTTGAATGAATGGGGTTTACACATACGTCATTAAAAGGAGGCCACCCCTGTTTTTCCTTCCTTCTTAAGTATCTGTGCTGGATCAGACCAAGGCCCTATCAAGTCACATATTCTGCTTATATTATGGCAGATACTTATGGATAGCTTTCAAGTCCAACATGTACATGCTACCCCCTAGCCATATTTTCCAACAGCTGGTATTTGCACATGTCCCAACAACTAGGTAGGCTGAAGATAAAAATACCCAGAATCTCCTATGACTCTAGCATATGTCACAATGGCTTAGTAGACAAGGCTGCAACCAGCTTCACTGGTTGCAGCTTTGTCTACTAAGCCATTGTGACATATGCCAGTTTCATAGGGGACACTAGCTTGGGGTGAGGGGCCTCCACAAGATCAGCAGGAAAATGCTACTAGGAAGTATTCGATTTCTTTTTAAATAACAATCTGGTAGTAAAATCAAAGCAATCCATATCTAGGAAATAATCTTTTGAATCATAACAGAGTTATACATTTGCCCTCCGTTTTAACTCCTATTAATGATAGATATGTCAAAATCAACATACTACTGACTTGGTAAGTCAAACATCAACCCAGTTAAATTTTACATTTGCCATACAGAAGATTTTCCAGTAACAATGAAAAAACTCTATAGTACTTTCCTTAACTTTTCCCTTTTCCTGTTCCAACCTAAGTTTACTAGCACTTTGGTTATTTTGGTTTTCTGCAGTGACACAAACACATATCAAAATCTTCATGAGAAACCAACATTAATTATTACCATCAGATTTTATATTTTGTATTGATCATGAAGGAAATGTCATGAAACACTGTCCATCCCAAGAGTAAATACACCAGTTTGGTTTTTAAAATATGATGTGCAGCCGGGGTTAATGATTTTGGTGGATGATATATAGGTGTACAATGGGCTTTTCTTCCATCTTCTTGAGCTCAACTGGGATCTAAAAAGAAAGACAGCAGAAACAGTGATGGCAAGTCACCAAAACATCTCTCCCAGAGAAGATATTACTGATTACTGAACAAAGTTGAATGGTAATTTTGCTCTTGGTGTTGTTGATCTATGAATAGAAAGTGGGGAACTGATTTTCAACACCTTCCATACTATTTTCTCTAATACTCCAGAGCACTTCACCAGAGGACAAGGTTTGGGAAAAGAAAAATAGTTGGAATCCTGTTGGGGATTTACATATCTATAAACACCATAGTTAAAATGCTACCCAATGCATTTGATCAATCCTACAGTCATCACTTGCATCAGTTGCAGCAATTGAGTCTGTTCCCCTGTTGATCAGGAAGCAGATGACTGATGTTCCCACTCCATGCCAGAAACACACACCTTAGTTGCTTCATCATACTAGATCATGAATTCACTTTAAATGTGATTTCTGCCTCCTGTAGAAATCTAGGATTTGTAGTTTAGGGAGGCTGTTAAAGGCTCCTCCCTAAACTACAAACCCCAGAATTCTGCAAGAGGCAGAAGCCGGATTGAAAGTAGATTCATTCTATAGTGTGATGAGCTCTCTAGTATGTGCAATTGAAAGTGGAGGAGGAATGTATCAAACTCTTTCTGTGGAATGTTAAACTTGTAGATCTACTGTATATACTCATGCATAAATTTTAATAATAATAATAATAATAATAATAATCTTTATTTATACCCCGCCACCATCTCCCCAACGGCTTACATGAGGCCAAGCCCAACAGCGCATTACAATAAAATAAAACCAAGCACAAAACAAAAATATAATAAAATACCTAAAACATGAGAATACAGTAAAAAATATAAAAATACAATGAAAAGAAAAAAATCATTACAATCACAGTGAAAGTGGGCGGGCTACTTGTACAAGATAAAATACTAAAAACTCAAGGTGAGATAGGAATGGAGCAGATTATTTGTGAGGGAGAAGCTCATAAAAACGGGGTCATAAAAACAGGCATTCATACAGGTGGGGGGAAGTGTACTATAGGGACAAATGTTGAGGCGGATCAGCAATGCATAGTTGTATGGTTACTCTCCAAAAGCGCAGCGGAAAAGTTAGGTTTTGAGATCCTTCTTGAAAGATTCTAAGGTGGGGGCTTGCCTAATCTCACCGGGCAATGAGTTTCAGAGTCGGGGGGCCACAGAGGAGAAGGCTCCCTCCCTTGTTCCCACAAGGCGGGCCTTGGGTCACCTTATCCATGAGCCAATGTAAGTACTCTAACTTAGCTCTTATAAAAAGGAATAATTCCCTTCTCTGAGTAGAGTGACAAAAGGCAAGAAAACCTCATATTGTGCTGGAAAAACCTAAAAGAAGCATCTACTTCTTCTACTTTCTCTTCTGTCATGTTGCTTCTAGTCTTTCTGAATGTGGGGAAGAGCTGAGGGAATGGTGGCTGTGGGTAGGGGTGAGGTACCACTGGGGCTTTCCCTTCTCCACAGAATGACTCGCAACTTATCCATGGGTCATATCAAAATTGATAATCTTGGCCCCCAACTTATATGAGGTTGTCTTATCCTTGAGTATATCTGTGAGAATTTTGGGCTTGCCAGACGTTTTGGCCTATAACTCCCATCAGTCCCACACAGCATGGGATTATGGGAATTGCAGTATAAAATCTGGCATGACAAAAAGTTTCCATCTCTGTTTCATGCAACCTCTCTGTTATTTCATACCTTCATAGAGATCCATCAGAGGAGTTCCAGGAGCAAGGGGAACACTCTGTGCTGTTTTGCTGATGGTATTGAGAATTGAATTGACTTCAGAGTCTAGTTGGTCAACAGCTTTTTCTACCTGCTAATGATAAGAAAGATTCTGATAGTAAAATGACAACAATTTATACCCAATCCAAGAGTGGGTCACTTGAATAATAACAAAAAGAATTAGACACAATCAACTCCCTGTGGTTGACGTGATCCATTATTCAACTGAACCTGAGCAGGTTAGGGTAAACTGAACACAAATCCAAATTATAATTTGTTTTGGATTTACACTGATTTATATATACTTTGATATTTTCCCTAGTAGATATTTCAGCTTCAGCATCCCTACGCCAGAATTTTAAAATCAACAATACTCCAAAATTGTCCACCTGGGTGGCTGAGATAGTGACATGTTTGCTTTTTGATGGCTGAATATAGACAAACATTGTTTCATGCATGCATGCATTTAAAATATTGTATGAAAATATCTTCAGGTTATTTGTATAAGTTGTATAATGAAACAAAAATGAATTTTGTATTTAGACTTGAGTCCCATCTTCATTATATTTGCGTGTGTATATATGTGTGTGTATATATGTTTGTATACAGAGAGAGAGAGGGAGAGGGGCATTCCAAAATTCACAACACATGTAATCCCAAGCATTTTGGATAAAGGATACTTGACCTGTGACATAAATGAGAGCAGTGTGGTGTAGTAATCGGCATGTTGCTGGGATACCAGAGTTCATTTACTCACTTGGCTATGGAAACCCAACTAATAACCTTAGATAAAATGTACCTCCTTAGTCTTGGAGGAAGGTAAAGGGAACCCTCCCCGGAATAAATCTTGCCAAGAAATCCACTCCAGGGTTGCCAGAAGTCAGGAACAAGTGAAACAACAACAATATAAATAGGATGCTGTTTTCATTTGTTGTTTTCCTGACTTGTTTTTTACTATCTTGAACTGATATAGTCTAGATCAGGGGTCCTCAAACTGTTTAAACAGAGGGCCAGGTCACAGTCCCTCAAACTGTTGGAGGGCCGGATTATAATTTGAAAAAAGCATGAATGCACATATCTTATTTGTAGTGCAAAAAACACTTAAAAGCAATACAATATTTAAAATGAAGAACAATCTTAACAAATATAAACTTATTAGTCTTTCAATGGGAAGTGTGGGCTAATGAAATAGGGTTGTTGTTGATGATGATGTTGTGTGCTTTCAAGTCGTTTCAGACTTAGATTGACCCTGAGCGAGGGCCAGGTAAATGACCTTGGAGGGTCGTACCTGGCCCTCGGGCCTTAGTTTGAGGACCCCTGGTCTAGATACTAACTTACTTCCTCTGGTCTGGCTAGTCTGGTTCACAGTGCTTTAAGACAGGTGCAGGTGAAAGAGAAACATTTTTGGCCTTTATTCACCCTTTTTAGACATGCTTAGTCTGATGGTCACCAGAAGAACTACTCTTCTTCTGTGCCATTTCTTTGGAATCATAACAATCATAGCATGAGACCCTGGTGGTGCAATGGGTTAAATCCTTGTGCCGGCAGGACTGCTGACCGAAAGGTTGGCGGTTCGAATTCAGGGAGCAGGGTGAGCTCCTGTCTGTCAGCTGCAACTTCCCATGCGAGGACATGAGAGAAGCCTCCCACAGGACGGTAAAACATCCAGACATTCCTAGGGCAACGTCCTTGCAGATGGCCAAATCTCTCACACCAGAAGCAACTTGCAGTTTTTCAAGTCACTCCTGACACACACAAAAAGATCTCATAGCATATGTAGAATGGGGAAGCTGTGTGCTCTCAGTAACTCTGCACCTAGGGTTGGATTTAATGTTCTTCCATGGTCCACAGGCATATAGTTCATTGTGTTTTCCTAACCCCCCACTCACACTTTCCAAATCTTCTGTAAAAGGTAAAGGTAGTCCCCTGACATTAAGTCCAGTCATGTCTGACTCTGGAGTGTGGTGCTCATCTCCATTTCTAAGCCGAAGAGCCAGCGTTGTCCGTAGACACCTCCAAGGTCATGTGGCCGGCATGACTGCATGGAGCGCCATTACCTTCCCGCCGGAGCGGTACCTATTGATCTACTCACATTTGAATGTTTTCGAACTGCTAGGTTGGCAGAAGCTAGGGCTGATAGCGGAAGCTCACGCCGCTCCCCGGAATCGAACCTGTGACCTTTGGATCAACAAGCTCAGCAGCTCAGTGCTTTAACCCACTGCGCCATCCTATACTTCACAAGTGTTACATTCCCAGTATGTTAAGGTAAAGACAAATAAAATAGCAACCCTAGATTTTCTAAAATAAAAAAAAACAGACTTTGTGCATGTGATGTTAACCTTTTGATTGAAAGTATAGGAATAAAATGGGAGCTTACTTATGCTAGGCTGATGCACAACATGAAAAAAGTATTAGTTTGAGTAAACATTGGTATTATTTCTGATCTTGTGCTGCCCTCTGGTGGATATGAGTACTGAACTTTTTTTCAGAAACACAATTGTGTTGAGACATTGATATTAACATGTAGTTTAACATTATGAGTCTATGATTGAGATAGTCTGTTGCTGAGTAAGCACCATCAGAAGAAGAATCCAAAGTTGAGGCCTGGCTTGCTTGCAGGAAGATGCAAAAGTATCAAGATACTGGGTTGTTGTAGGTTTTTCGGGCTATATGGCCATGTTCTAGAAGCATTCTCTCCTGACATTTCACCTGCATCTATGGCAAGCGTCCTCAGAGGTTCTCACAACCTCTGAGGATGCTTGCCATAGATGCAGGCAAAACGTCAGGAGAGAATGCTTCTAGAACATAGCCATATAGCCCAAAAAACGTACAACCCAGTGATTCAAGCCATGAAAGCCTTGGACAATATATCAAGATACTGTTTTTCTTTTGTCCTTAATTTTGCTATGCAATGATACTATCACATTCATAATTTTTAAATTAATAAGACTTGATTTTGCTGTCGGAACTGAAACATAATCATTTTTTCAATAAATAAATAAAAATTCTGGGGGAAGGTCACAAAGAAATGTAAGTGCTTGCAGGAATAAAGATGCCTCATTTTTTCTAATAGATCTTCTTACCTCTTGTACACTATCTAAGCGCCTATGAATTGTATTGTGATTATCACACCAGTCACTCTGTTCTGAGTTTGTTTGGTGATCAATGACAGGATCTGCAGCAGCTGTAGGAGGGGGAAAAAGCAATAATGTTTCACATAGAGTCTTGCTTTGTATAACAATGAACTGTAAGGTTCTTGTAGGGTTTTTCGGGCTATAGAGCCATGTTCTAGAGGCATTTCTCCTGACGTTTCGCCTGCATCTATGGCAAGCATCCTCAGAGGTGTGAGGTCTGTTGGAAGTAGGAAAAATGGGTTTATATATCTGTGGAATGGCTGGGGTGGGGCAAGGAACTCTTCCCTGCTGCAGTTAGGTGTGAATGTTTAGCTGATCACCTTCATTAGCATTTGAAGGCCTGCCTGAGCCTGGGAAAATTTGTTGCTGGGAGGTGTTAATCTGTGCCTGGTTTTTTCCTCTCTGTTGTTTAGCTGTTATAGTTTTTTAATACTGGTAGCCAGATTTTGTTCATTTTCATAATTTTTAAATTAATAAGACTTGATTTTGCTGTCGGAACTGAAACATAATCATTTTTTCAATAAATAAATAAAAATTCTGGGGGAAGGTCACAAAGAAATGTAAGTGCTTGCAGGAATAAAGATGCCTCATTTTTTCTAATAGATCTTCTTACCTCTTGTACACTATCTAAGCGCCTATGAATTGTATTGTGATTATCACACCAGTCACTCTGTTCTGAGTTTGTTTGGTGATCAATGACAGGATCTGCAGCAGCTGTAGGAGGGGGAAAAAGCAATAATGTTTCACATAGAGTCTTGCTTTGTATAACAATGAACTGTAATTTGTGAATAATACAAATTAATATAAAGTTAAAAAAAAGCTGTTTCTCTTTCAAATCTTCCTCTGAATATTTTGCATTGGAATATATTCATAAACTTCCAAGTATGAGCAGAGACAATTATTTCTTGGAGTGCCAAATATATATCTGTGTGTGCTTTCATTATCACTACATGTAGAGCAACTGAATTTTCTCCAGAAATTGAATTTTTAAATTGAATCCAATTAAATTGAATTTTCTCCAGAAAACTTTCTTACCAGAAGGGAACTGACTGTTGAGTAAGCATATCTTATTGCTTACGCATCTTGTGACTAACAGATTTGAGACTTTTATATCATCAAGCTGCTCAATAGTCCTGTAACTATTTATATATTGGCATTCCTGACTAATCAAGAACATTATTTGTGGTTGCAGCAGTCAATGGCACATGGTAGTTGCCAATAATGCACTGCTTGACTTGCTTGCTTTAGAAATAGTAAAGAGGTAAATTAAAATGTCTGCCCATCAAGCCCCTGTTAATGGAAAAGCTATACTGCTGACTAGGCAAACTTAGTTCAGTTACGCAATATAATAATAATAATCTTAATAATCTTAATAATAATAATAATAATCTTTATTTATAACCCGCCATCATCTCCCCAAAGGGGACTCAGAGTGGCTAACAATCAATAAAAGTGATTTACAAATATAAGACGGAAACACGGTAGATGGAGAGGCTAAACAGCTTTAGCTCAGGATATTGTGTCTCCTCTGAATTAATGCCTGAAGGAAGTAATGAGCTGGATGAAGAAAAACAAATTGAAACTGAATCCAGACAAAACAGGTGCTTGCCATCAAGAGTCCTAATTTGGGGATGGAGGTGTGTCAACCAGTCTTGGATGGGGTTACCCCCCCCCCCCCCCCGCCCTTAAAGACTCTGATCACAGCTTGGGAGTGTTCCTGGATTCATCTCTCCAAACGTCAGCCCAGGTAGATGAGATGCTCAGGAATTCTTACTACCGGCTTCGGCTGATACGCCAGCTATACCCCTTCCTAGATTTCAAGGACCTAAAGATGGTAGTATACACACTGGTAACTCAAGGTTGGACTTCTGCAATGCACTTTACATTGGGTACCTGTACCAAGTTAGGAAACTCCAGTTGGTTCACAAGACTATTACAGGAACATCCAGGAGTGAGCATATTACACACATGCACACATGCCAATTAGTTTTCGGGCAAAGTACAAATGTTGGTTTTAACCTTTAAGGCCCTATATGGTTTCGGTCTAGATCAGTGGTTCTCAACCTGTGGGTCTCCAGGCGTTTTGGCCTACAACTCCCAGAAATCCCAGCTAGTTTACCAGCTGTTAGGATTTCTGGGAGTTGAAGGCCAAAAACATCTAGGAACCCCAGGTTGAGAACCACTGGTCTAGACACTAGGCTCTCTTTCTCCTGCACAATCTCCCCCTTAGGACACTGAGATCCTCAGAGGGACACTTACTTCAACCAGCCAGAACCTGACTGGTGACCATCACTCAGAGGACCTTTTCATCAGCTGCCCCACAACTGTGGAATGACCTGCAGGAAGAGCTCTAACAGCTAAATCAGCTGTCAGAATTTTAGACATAATTTAAAGACTATCTTTTGGCAGTCCTACCCAGTCAATTTCAAATTGTTGTTTCAACCTGCATTTATCAATAAAATGTAAGCTGTATTTTACCTTTGTGTATTTGTTAAATGTATTTTAATAGTGTTTTGTTTCACCTCGCTGTTTTTAACTGTGCTGTATCCAGCCTCAAGCCACAAGAAGAGGTGGGTAAACAGTTGCTGTTATTATTATTGTTACTATTATTAAATAACTTGTTTTTTCATCCTGACAGGCTTTTAGAAGGCAAATGCAAAAGCCACTCTAAATAAATCTTGCCAATAAAACCCAGTGAAAGGAACACAACAAGCATATAATATTCAATGTTGGTTTGGTATATATGTAATTTCAACTTGTACACCTGGGGTGGAGTGGTGGGAATCCTTATTTATCCTGTATTTTCCCAATCAACATTGATCCCATGCTTGTCCTGTTAGTGTCACGATAGTGTATAATATGGGGCAAGTTCTGTGGGGTTGTCCATGTAGACCAGGGATCCTCAAACTAAGGCCTGGGGGCCAAATACGGCCCTCCAAGGTCATTTACCCGGCCCTCGCTCAGGATCAACCTAAGTCTGAAATGACTTGAAAGCACACAACAACAACAATCCTATCTCATCAGCCAAAAGCAGGCCCACACTTCCCATTGAAATACTAATAAGTTTATATTTGTTAAAATTGTTCTTCATTTTATTATTGTATTGTTTTTAAGTGGATTTTTTTGCACTACAGATATGTGCAGTGTGCATAGGAATTCATTCATGTTTTGTTTTTGTTTTTCAAATTATAATCCAGCCCTCCAACAGTTTGAGGGACTGTGACCTGGCCCTCTGTTAAAAAGTTTGAAGACCCCTGATGTAGACCATTATCAACTCACTACAAACATGATGTGTGGCTAGAGACCTTATTAGACAGACTTTTGACTCCATTTCCATGGGATTCAGAAATGGAGCCCCACAGGAGTTCCACAGTGACCAGCACATGATGTAAAAGAACTTCTGGTGGGACTCCATGGGACTCTGTTTCCACAGTCAGAAGTCCATTTTCAGAGAAAGCACGGGAAAGCAGATAAAAGATAGAGAAGAGACAGAGGGTGGCTGGCTATCCTAGAAGATGGGGACCAGGGGTCCTCAAACTAAGGCCTGGGGGCCAAATACGGCCCTCCAAGGTCATTTACCCGGCCCTCGCTCAGGGTCAACCTAAGTCTGAAATGACTTGAAAGCACACAACAACAACAATCCTATCACATTAGCCAAAAGCAGGACCACACTGGAGGGTTCCCTCCACTTTCCCTCCACTTTCTCCCAGTCCATCTGATGAAGTTGTTAGTCAGCCAGCAGTGTCTAAAAGTTGTCATTGTGTACAGCTAAGATTCCTTGCGTCTTCCCTTTACTTTCTCAGGGGTTCAGTAGCAAGGACAGGAGAGCTGATCAAATGGAAAGCAACATTTGCCTCTGGGATCATGACTTGAAAAAGCCATGCCTTGACTTCACTCAAGTCTGCTCCCTGCCTATTGAAATAAACAGTCTGGATGCCCAGTGTCAGATTGTGTTTGGATATTTTACTATCCCAGGTATAAGACATCTGTATTCTATGCATATTTGTGAGTGGCTTGACACCTGAACCTTACTTCACCCTGTGTGATGGGATAATATCCTCCACTGAGTCTGAAAGCAGTTAAATAGTTTATGGATGATAAATATGACATAGTGCAGCCCTCTCCTCCTCCAGAGGGAAAAGAGATCAGCCTCCAGGAAGAATACCTGGGGATCTGCTGCTGCCCCACAACTTTTGTTGTTTTGTAAACCTCACAACTGCCAAGTATAAAGAACTATAGTAGCAGCTCATTTGTGTGTGCCAACTGCCATTTTATGCTGTTTATAACTCTTCCTTTGAGCTGTCGGCTGATTGGTCAATAAACTGCTGAGTTCAGTTCTGTACTGCTTGTCCATGCTCAACGGATGTTTATGGATGTTCTAGAATCTGGTCAGCAGAGTTTATATAAGACTTACATCTTTCAACAATCTTGTCTTAGCCTCAGGTCGGTAACCTGAAGAGGTCTGATCCATTTGGCCACAAGTAAGTGTATCTTTCTTTCTCTGTGTTTTATTTTTGGATAGATTCAGAGTTAAATTTACAACTCCATGCCTTCCTCAGCTGAAGGTAGTTGGATTGAGTTTGTTGGCTTAGGACTTCATCCCACAGATTCTGGGTTCCATTTCCATACACTTTGGAAATGGAGTCTCACAGAGGCCATCACATGACATAAGGGTACTTAAGGTGGGACTTTGACTGTGTGGATCATAATAAATTGTGGCAAGTTCTTGGTGGGATGGGCATCCCAAGCCACCTTGTCTCTCTCCTGAGGAATCTGTACAAGGACCAAGTAGCAACAGTCAGAACTGACCACGGAACAACAGACTGGTTCAAGATTGGGCAAGGCGTACGGCAAGGCTGCATCCTCTCACCCAACCTTTTTAACTTGTATGCAGAACACATCATGCGATGTGCGGGGCTTGATGAATGCAAGGCTGGGGTGAAAATTGCTGGAAGAAACATTAACAACCTCAGATATGCAGATGACACCACTCTGATGGCCGAAAGTGAGGAGGAGCTGAGGAACCTTCTAATCAAGGTGAAAGAAGAAAGCGCAAAAGCTGGGTTGCAGCTAAACATTAAAAAAAACCAAGATTATGGCAACAAGAATGATTGACAACTGGAAAATAGAGGGAGAAAATGTGGAGGCCATGACAGACTTTGTATTTCTAGGTGCAAAGATTACTGCAGATGCAGACTGTGGCCAGGAAATCAGAAGACGCTTACTTCTTGGGAGGAGAACAATGTCCAATCTCGATAAAATAGTAAAGGGTCTGGCAACACTGTCACACTGTCTGGCAATATTGTCACACTGGCAACAAAGATCCGCCTAGTCAAAGCCATGGTATTCCCTGTAGTAACCTACGGATGTGAGAGCTGGACCTTAGGGAAGGCTGAGCGAAGGAAGATAGATGCTTTTGAGCTGTGGTGTTGGAGGAAAGTTCTGAGAGTGCCTTGGACTGTGAGAAGATCCAACCAGTCCATCCTCCAGGAAATAAAGCCCGACTGCTCACTGGAGGGAAGGATACTAGAGACAAAGTTGAAGTACTTTGGCCACATCATGAGGAGACAGGAAAGCCTAGAGAAGACTATTATGCTGGGGAAAGTGGAAGGCAAAAGGAAGAGGGGCCGACCAAGGGCAAGATGGATGGATGGCATCCTTGAAGTGACTGGACTGACCTTGAAGGAGCTGGGGGTGGTGAGCTCTGGCATGGGCTGGTCCATGAGGTCACGAAGAGTCGGAGACGACTGAACGAATGAACAACAACAAGGTGGGACTCCTTTTCCACAGCACATGGAAATGGAGCCCAAAATGCATTTATAGTCTAAGGCAGATGCCTCTCCAGTTTGCAGGGCTGGTTCTCCTCCAAAAGGAAATGCTTATCATGCTCTTTGTTTATTTCACTTTGTTTATTTTGCCCTTCACATTGTTTTTCTCTAAGCGAAACTGTCTCCTCATAAAAGCAACACAAGCTCTCTTTTAAAGGCTTTCCAGGAAGAAAAACAAGATGTGGTTACAGAGCAAGAAAAAAAAGGCTCTGAAATACTTGGCCAGGCTTACAACTCCTAAAAGGTTTGTTGTAGAACCCCCACCCGTTTCAGAATGAGGAAAGCAAACCAAAACTATGTGGAACTTGCTTGTCTCAAAGTCAGAGAATTTGGGTTGAAAGGAAACGTAAAACTACACCGCTGGTGGGGCTTTGGAAACTATTTTGGAGCCTGGAGGAGAGGAGGGGAAAAAAGAGCACAAATGTCAATAAGGTTTTCCCTGACAAAGAAAAAAGCCACTTTTTACATACCCATTTAAGATGTTAATACAAAAAACAAAATTACCAATGATGGTAATTTACAAATGTTTCTAGTTTTATAAAATGGAGACTATCCAGTTACAAAGAAGTTCATTACTTAATTTTGTAGTGCCTTTTTCCAGGTTCCCTCTTTCTAACCATGGAAAATAGAGGGGAACTTCTGGGTGGTTGCCTCAAAAGGGTTCTGAGTTTGAATTTGCAACCATCCACGACTGCTTGCCAGTTAATAGAAGTCAGAAAGAATGTTTGCCTTCCAGGTGGCTTTAATTTTTTTTCTTTTCTAATGTTGTCTGTCTAAAGATGCTGTATTTTTTATTATTTTGTGGCCTATTTATTATTTATTTATTTACAGCCCTTTATTTATTTACAGCCCTTGCGGTTTACAGTAGCAAAATTAAATGCTCAAAACATCATAGAACCGTTAAAAACAATTTAAACAATAGCATAATAGCCTTTGAAGACTGTTCGGAAGCTTCAAATGGTCCAACGTTCAGAAGTCAGGATACTGACAGGAGCGGCGCTCAGTGAGCATACGACTCCTCTGTTGCGCCAGCTCCACTGGCTGCCAGTTTGCTACCGGGCACAATTCAAAGTGCTGGCATTAGCCTATAAAGCCCTAAATGGTTCTGGCCCAACTTATCTGTCCGATCGCATCCCCTCCTATGAACCAGCTAGGACGTTAAGATCATCTGGGGAGGCCCTGCTCTTGGTCCCACCTGCATCACAAATACGTCTGGCGGGGACGAGAGACAGGGCCTTCTCAGTGGTGGCCCCTCGGCTGTGGAATGCCCTTCCTACAGAAATTAGATCAGCCTCCTCCCTATTAGCATTTTGGAGGAAAATGAAGACCTGGTTATTCGAGCAGGCATTTGAATAGGCAGTGTATTGAATATTGGAATATGGAACAATGGATTATGAGATTGGATCTTGATTCTACCTATGAAACGCTAATGAGATGTTATAGTTATGTTGGGCTGAGAAAAGTGGTATATAAATGAAGTAAATAAATAAAAAAATAATAAACAATCATTATAAAATCAATAAAACATCTCATTAGCTTCTCTTAGTTAAAATCAAGATCCAATCTTATCATCCAATTGTTCCATATTCCTATGTTCGTTACACTGCCATTTCAAACGCCTGCTCAAACAACCAGGTCTTCACTTTCCTCCGAAATACTAACAGGGAAGGGGCTGATATAATGTCTGTAGGAAGGGTGTTCCATAGCCGAGAGGCCACCACGGAGAAGGCCCTGTCTCTTGTCCCCGCCATTATAGACTTGACAGATATTGCTATGAGAGATTGGACAGGATTCAGGGTTATATGGAGCATGTAGGTTGCCATGTCCCAGTTCTCTAAATCCAGATAAATTATGTTGCATAATATGCAAATTATGCACTTTTAATTGTGGCATTTCTCATCTGCAAATGTTTTAGCTTTTGAACTACCTGTATACAGCTAGCACTGACCTGAAAGAAATATAATATAGTCATTCCTCTACATTCACTGGAATTAGGGACAGAGGGCATTCATGAAAGTGAAAAAAATGCAAATAAAGACATTGCTTTTTAATTTTCACATGAGAGGTAACACAACTCTATGGTCAACTTTTGGAAGCTGAACACAGAATTGCACTGGAAAACCTTAGAGAGTCCTAAAAGGTGTTTTCTCTAGAAATTTCAAGGTCCTTCAATACGATTGGAGGAAGATGGTCACAGAGTCACGGTGAAGAACATAGACATTCCTAGGGATACCATTTTATTGAATCTGTGAATAACGAAATCTGCAAAAGGCAAAATAACTGTGTTGTATAGAGTTCTGGACCTGGAAGACCCCAATTCAAATCCATCTGAGCAGGAAGCTTCCTTTGTGACTTTAGTAAGAGATAGAGGTGTAAACAAAAACATATGGAAATGTTTCTCAAACTCTGCTCCTCCAGGTGTTTTGGACTTCAACTTTCAGAAATCCCAGCCAGTTTACCAACTGCCAGAAATTGTGGGGGCTGATGTCCAAAACATCTGAAGGAACACAGTTTGAGAAACACTGACATAGTTTAATTTCATCTCTCTCTTTGCCATGAACTCATTGGTAATACAACTTATTCCTTAGGCAGAGTGAGGTAGAGCGCTAGAAGCGATGAACACTTCATCTTGGGGGAGTGATATCTCTTTCATTGCTGCCTTGCCTTCCTCCATTCATCTGTTTGCCTCACACTGCCTCACCACTTTATTCTTTACCTGATCTTCCTGCCCCACAACTTTGAAGGCACGTGAAACAATGTTATTGTACTTTATTAATATACTTCTTGCCTCCCCTCCCATGCTGCAACTGCTGCCCTATATCAAATTGGTGTGCAAATGTGATACACTACATAAATATGCTATGTGATTGCAACAGAAAGCACAATTTTTCTATATTTTGCTTCAACTTTTTATATGACAATTTTATATGCTCATTGTAATACTCTTTCTGATTTTATTATTGCATTCTCTATTGCCATGCTATGCATCACAGGGAACAAAATTACATGGTTGCCAAAAAGGACTCCTTAATAAATAAACTACAGGAAAGGAGACTCCACCTGAACATTCGGAAGAACTTCCTGACTGTGAGAGCTGTTCAGCAGTGGAACTCTCTGCTCCAGAGTGTGGTGGAGGCTCCTCCTTTGATGGCTTTTAACCAGAGGCTGGATGGCTATCTGTCAGGGGTGCTTTGAATGCAATTTTCCTGTTTCTTGCAGGGGGTTGGAATGGCTGACCTACGAGGTCTCTTCCAACTATGATTCTATAATTCTATGATTCTGTGTGTGCACGTGTGTGCAGCATTCATGGGGATTGGAGTCTTGGGGTCAACCTAGGTGAAAGGATCTGTCACATATCTCAACTACCCTCTAAAGAAGGTTGAGAGAGTGTGACTGACCCAGGGACTGTCAGTGAGCTTTCATAAGAAACTAACCTGAGTCTACCAGGGCTGATTCTAACCACTGTACCATGCCATCTGACTTCTTTCTTCAACAATATAAGAGGATGAGGTGAAAGGTAGATGACATATTTGACTGTGGAATTATTTCCATGCAGCATAATAATTAATGTGAGTTTATTATAATTAAGAACGAACCCTTTTAGCTCTATGTTATAAAACTACATACAGCCTGTGCAACCAGAATAACTGTTTCCACATGTGTTATCAACATCTGGTTGTTATTCCTTGTGCCATTGAGTACAGAAAGCATATGCTTTTGGCTTCAATTTTACTATTTTGATTAAAATGCTTCTGCTCTTCATTATGCTAGTAAAACATCACCAATTTCAGATCCTAGTTTTTCATGCATCATGTAAGATAAGTGAACCATAATTCTAGAAAACAAAGAATTGAGTGTTGCATGTAAAATGAAGGAATTGCATGACTATGACCAATAAAATTCTTAAACCTTTCCTTTTTTTTTTACAGTGAAAGCTAGTAGGTTAGTTCCAATACAACATTCCTAGCTTTGTGTTTTATGAAACTTGAGATAAATATCAGACACACCTCTTTGTTCATTCCTCCTCACCTCACAAACTTACAAGGGTAACTGCAACACAGTTGGTATGGTAGGAGGAGTGCATGAGCCCAATGCATATTACCCATGTCAGGCTTGTAGCCGGGGGGGGGGGCTTGAGGGGCTTCAGCCCCCCCCCCCCGAAATTCTCATGGTGGTTCGCAAAAAGGCCTTACTGGTGCATTATTTAAACTGTTATGTTTATTCATATCATGATCTGATCACCATACTCAATATATCCCATATGCATGGGGGTATTGGGGTAATGATACAAAAGGTTTGCTAGGGTAGACCCTCTTTCACTCAGCCTCAGCCCCCCCCCCCCCCGAAACAAACTTAGCCTCCCCCAATTGAAATCCTGGCTACGGGCCTGACCCATGTCATACAAATTATGTATGAAGTTGGGGATGTCACATACACTGTCTAGATTTTGGCCCAAGCTTCTGCCTGATCAATCCATACTCTATATTGGTATGTTGATATCTTACTGAAAGGAGATGAGTTGATTGTTCTTTAAATATAAATTGAATTTGCTCTGTATTTATTCTCACATATCTCAAGTTGAGAGATCAGGTAGCAACCTCCTTCTGGGATAAGGTGGGAAGGTGGCATCTCAGCCATTTCTCCAAACCTTTTAGGTTCTTTCATGGTACACATTTACAGCACTAAGATCCCACTTGAACTATCACAATACATTTTATGTAAGTTTATGATGCGTAGTTTGGTTAGGCATTTGAGTTCTACAGCTGAGAATTCACCCTACACTGCAAATCCTCAGAATAGAATCATAGCAGTTAAAGTGGAATCACAGTGCTGTAACTATATAGTGTGGAAGGGACCCTCTCTCCAAAATGCCCTTCATGTTCCTTGGAAGCCTTTAGAACAGGATGTAGGACCTCATCACATTGATGATGGGGTGATTTGATAGTCTCCATGGTGAATTGGCACAGCAGCTGGGCAATCCTGGCATCTTGCACCCAGTCTCATTGGCAGTGACATTTCCCTATCACATGTGGGGAAGCATTGTGGCTTCCTCCCATGCGGGCCATGTGGTTTCCAATGAAACACGGGAAGCCTCCTGTGTTTTGGGAACAAACTCATAGGATGCTTGCACCCCAGTGAATTAATGGAGCCCTGCCAGAAGTGAGCCTACATCATGTGATGGGAAACATGGGGCTTCATTGATCAGTTGTGCTGCAAGCATCCTAGGACGCTTGCAGACCATCATATTATGAAGTCCTAAGATGTCATGTGTTAACTGGCTTATAAACAAGTGATGGGTACTATGTAACTTTCCATATGTTGTTACATGGTAATTCTCCAAATTCCTTACCACTGACTAAGAGCATGCTGAGAGATGCAGTCCAACAACATATTGAAAGCCCCTGTTTTATAAGTGTTAGTACATACATTGAGCAAATGATGTTACAAGCACCCATTTAACTCCATGTTAGTAAAAGCTTCCTATGCTAATAATATTACAATATAAAGGTATAGTACAATATAGTAATATTTAATACTGATATTGTACTATGCTAATAATGTAATATATTGTGTGTGTGTGTGTGTGTGTGTGTGTGTGTGTGTGTGTGTGTGTGTATATATATATCTTGTAAGCCGCTCTGAGTCCCCTTTGGGGTGAGAAAGGCAGCATATAAATGTCGTAAATAAATAAATATGCTACTTTTCTGTCATGTCAGTCCACTTCTGAAGTAAAAGTACTAGAGCAGAACTGGTAAAAATTTTAGCACCCCTAGAAAATATGGGTTTTCTCCTAAGTCCAGAGAAGGCTGTTTCTTTGGCTAATCGTCTATGCGTGTGAGCTCGGCTTGTGAAGCTATAAAGTAGGAGTTTATCTGACAAATACAAAGATTCTTAACCGTGGATTGCAGCCAAGGGTGGGAACTGATGTCTAATAACAAATCTGTGAGTGTTAGTGAGGGAATTTAATTCTGCTGAGGTCATTCTCTCCAAGAGAGAATATTTCATGTACAGAGCTTATGCGGACTAATGAAAAAAATAACCAATTTACAAAAAAATAGATGTAACGCCCGGATTGTAAAACTATGTACCAGGTAACCTTGGAATTTAGACAATTTTTAAAGGCTGTTCCTGATTTTCAATGAGAAAATCAGGAATAATTGACACATTTCACTACAAAGCAGCAGGCAGCTCCTCTGCTTGCTTCCTCCCTGACAAGAGAAACATGCTTGTGCTCAGTTCAGATGGTTGATAGGGAGCTCAACAGATATGGCTCATTCCTAATGATGGCTGCTTCCAGATGATGCTTTAGAATTATTATTTTTTGTCGTGTCAGGAGTGACTTGAGAAACTGCAAGTCGCTTCTGGTGTGAGAAAATTGGCTGTCTGCAAGGATGTTGCCCAGGGGACGCCAGGATGTTTTTTGATGTTTTATCATCCTTGTGGGAGGCTTCTCTCATGTCCCCACATGAGGAGCTGGAGCTGACAGAGGGAGCTCATCCGCGCTCTCCCCGGATTTGAACCTGCGACCTGTCTTTACAATGAGCAACAGGGATTGCCAAAAAGCACTGGGTTGTCTGTGCTAAAGCTAGAAATGGTTTCCCCTGTTCTCCATCGAAGTGTTTAGAACTCAAACTGACTAAATTATTTTTGCGCATGAGCCAAAAATAAAACCTCACCTAAGTGCCCCTCTCTTCCTCAGTCTCAATTTTATTGGACATCTTCTCGGTCTAGAATATTTCACTTTGTTTAATTTCATGTCTCCTCTGATTCTACTTGTTTATGCTTAGAAAATAATAAATCTGTGTTCAGAAACATTAAACATAACTGTTTTTGAGAGGACTAAATGGCTTTCAATGCATCTTCACCATGTGATGGATCACACTAATGTGTCCTATAATAATACTTAGCAGTTTAAAGAGAGTGTTCAGAGCACTTCCCATACATTATTTTGTTGTAATCCTTCCAATGAGCCTGTAAGAACTGAACTCCCTGGAGAAGATATTAATAACATCACTTATTTATAGCTTGTACACTATAACTGTATTTTCCCAAACTGGCTGCACGTCCTCAAGAACAACATAAAAAAGACATTTAAAATAATGATTCGCCCATGGAAAAATATAACTGCAAGAGGTAAAATTCAGCAAATTCATAATAAAAGAGTGCCCAGTCCTTCACCATCGTTTTGCTTACCCAGTTTGTGACTTGTCTTCATAAAAACCTGACCCCTGTCTCATAAAAAAGCAGAATTTTATGTGTTCCTGTGAAGTTAGTTTGGGAGTAAAGAAAACGGAGAACACAGATACCCTGTAGAACATGGTTTTGTGGTTATACTGGGAATATAAACCTCTAATTTAGCTGAACAAAACTTCAGCAGGAAATGAGACATTCTTCAGGTGCACTTTTTCCCATTGCCAGACCATCCAGAACAAAGAGAGCTAACTGATAACGGCAACAACAGAAACACCTTTTTATTGGGATCACTGCATGAAACCTATATAATGTGTGCCTAATTTGCCTTTTTAGAATGTGCTTGGCATCTGTTTCTATATTATTCTATGGAAAGAACACTATTGCTCAGGCAGATCAATAACACAGCTAAAAGTGGTGTGCAAACTTCAGAAGGATATGGCATCCTTCAGAAATGATCCAACACATGTTGTTAAATATGCCTAAAATTTTGGGCCTGCATTCATTAAATTTTACTTTTGATCGCTTAGCCTTTGAGGAGAAATTGCCTATTCAAAAGAGGATGGCTGGTAGTATATTTCAGCAACTTCCATAGATTGCTAAATAAACTCCACTAAGCAATTTTTCCTGTCCTGATTTACTCAAATCTGATAGAAACATCATTCGCTTATGTTAAAGTCACCACCAAAATGGACCTCTTCCCCATGCAACTGATGCCTGTCAAGTAGGATTTTTTTAGAGGGGGAGGTTATGCTCATAGGAATAGCATCACAATTGTGAATAATTAGCAATCGTGAATAATTAGCAATCATGAATACATATCATCAGTAACTTCTGTATTTATATACATAAAATGTAATGTTTGTTTGTGTGATTAACATAACCCAAAAACCACTGGACGAATTGACACTGAATTTGGACACAATACACCTGTCAGGCCAACAAGTAACCATCACTCTTAAAAACACTGAAAAACATAACAGAAAAGACATAAAAAGCCAAAAAACAAAAAATAAATTACAACGCATGTGGAAAACTGCATATATACACAAACACACATATATACACAAATATATATACACACACACATATATATACATAGGGAAGGCTGAGTGAAGGAAGATAGATGCTTTTGAACTGTGTTGTTGGAGGAATGTTCTGAGAGTGCCTTGGGATGCCAGAAGATCCAACCAGTCTATACTTCAGGAAATAAAGCCCGACTGCTAATTGGAGGGAAGGATAGTAGAGGCCAAGATGAAGTACTTAGGCCACATCATGAGAAGAAAGGAAAGCTTAGAGAAGACAATTATGCTGAGGAAAATGGAAGGAAAAAGGAAGAGGGGCCGACCAAGGGCAAGATGGATGGATGGCATCCTTGAAGTGACTGGATTGACCTTGAAGGAGCTGGGGGTGGTGACGCCGACAGGGAGCTCTGGCGTGGGCTGGTCCACGAGGTCACAAAGAGTCGGAAACGACTGAACGTATGAACAATGATACACACACAGAAAACACATATACACAGACTGGGCCGCAGTAATGCATGACAGGGGATGGCTAGTATTATATATAACTCATGTACAGATCTAATAATCTTAGTCAAACATCAACTACAAAAAGCTAAGTCTTTCCAGACAGGCTAGGTCTTCTACTTTAAACTGGATTATATAAGTCCGCATTGCCAGATAATCTGGGATAAACAGAAAACCTCGGATCAGATCCTGGGATAGAGGGTCTGTCTGGAAGGGCCCTTAGTCAACTTATTCACAGGTCAATGTGAAAACTGTACCTTAACTCCTTGCAAAAAAAAAAAAAAAAAAAGGAACCATTCCCTTCTCTGCATAAAGTGACAAAAGCTGAGAGCTTAGTCAATTCAGGAAGACCTAAAAGAAGAACCAACCAACTCTCCCCACCATGCTGCTGCTTCTGACTTCTTTGAATGTCTGAATGGAAAAATGGCAGAAATGGCCAGCTGCCCCCCTGAGGTTGGTAGTTTCTCCTCTCTGTGGCATGACCCTCAACTTATCCATAGGTCATATGAAAATCCATAGTTTTGACCCCCAGGGCTGCTTCAACATATACAAGAGGTTGATTTAATCATGTAAATATGGTGGCTGAAATAAAATACTAGTTGACATTCTATTCTATCTGAATGAGCTATGACTTTAAAACCTTGGTGCTTATAAAAGGGAAATTATTGATGTTCATCTTAGTTGGGAGCTATTTGATTTTTAAAACTGCATTGAAATACTCATATGTGCAAATTTTCTAACCTTGGCTCAGACACTTCTCAAAATGGAAACTGTCATGAAAAACAACAGAAGACTAGAAAGTAGGAAGTGTAGCTATGAGGAATTAAATAAGAGAGACAATTGAATACCAGAGTCCAAAATATCCATACCATAGTATTTCTGATTTACATGTATGGTTGTCAAAAGTTAAAAAAAAAAAAAAAAAAAAAAACCCAGAAAGGAAAAAAATCAAATAATTTGAAAAATTGATTGTTGTAGGTTTTTGGGCTGTATGGCCATGTTCTAGCAGCATTCTCTCCTGACATTTTGCCTGCATCAATGGCAGGCATCCTCAGAGGTTGTGAGGTCCTCACAACCCCTGAGGATGCTTGCCATAGATGCAGGTGAAACGTCAATAGAGAATGCTTCTAGAACATGGCCATATAGCATGAAAAACCTACAACAGCCCAGTGATTCCAGCCATGGAAGCCTTCAACAATACATAATTTGAAACATGGTGCTAGAGAGAACTTGATGGCAAGTACAGGATTGAATCTTTCTCTCAGTGCTTCGGTTTGGCTTGATTCCACAGTAATAGCACTACCTAACACAAGGTCATCATGAAAACATTTCTGTGCACACACATACCTAAATTCCACCTTTTTATGAACAATTTTCCCCATCTAGTATGTTTATACACATCTGGTACTATAAAACATTCAGCTGAGAAAAACGAAGCATTATTAGCCAAGGGAGGAGAAACCTCCAAGAATTAAGTTCATAAGATTCTTCGTGATGATAAGCTCCTTGAGACACATATGCTTTCATATTTATTAAGAAGTTCTCCCCAGATGAGCTGTTCTTGAGGTGACATTCATATCCACAAAGGTGTATTGGGTATTGGGTAGCACAGCCAGTATGTCACTTTGTTGACAGTATTATCGACAAAAGCTTAAGAGTCTTACTTTATTTTGGAAAGCAGATCTATCTCTATAAAAGATATAATCTACACAGAGTTCATGCACACATACATACACTTCACATTAACTCTACATTTCCTGTAGAAAAAAAATCCTAATCTTTCCAAGATTTGAAACACTTACCCAGCCTTTCTGATGTATTCAACATGAAAATAAAAAGCAGAGGCCAAATGTAAAGCATGGTTTCAAAGTTTCACTCTGAAGGCGTCTCTCCTGGTTCAGCAGATGCAGAGAAATAAGCAGCCTCTCCTCCCCAGCACACTGGTCCTCTGCAGAGAGAGAAAA
This sequence comes from Anolis sagrei ordinatus, assembly GCF_025583915.1. Classification (NCBI taxonomy): domain Eukaryota; kingdom Metazoa; phylum Chordata; class Lepidosauria; order Squamata; family Anolidae; genus Anolis; species Anolis sagrei. The sequence continues at coordinate 124,166,043 of NW_026846588.1, read as the reverse complement.
AAACAGAAGGGCTGGACTGGCAGCTTGGAGAATTGGGAGGAAACGGTTTCTTCTGGCTCGGCCAGTTTTCTTAAGCAGCTTCTCATCTCCCCTCCCTTCCTCATAACAAACCAAACTAACCTTCAAATTCCACACAGAATCCGCTCACCCAGGCAAGCTTATTTTAGGTCAACTTTATTACAGCAAAGGGGGAAAGGTTTGCTATTTATTTATACTGTGCATGAATGGAATGTGCCCAAAAGAGCTATGCTGGATGTATCCAAGTGAGAGAAGTGTAACGCAACTGACATGCATCTTTCTCTGGGTTTTTTAATCATGCTGTAAAGGACAATCTAATGTGGTATTCCTGAAAGTCTTGACACTATTTGTTTATTTAGATGTAAAATCTACCCTATCCTGAACATGAATGTTGTACTATTTATGACATCTATATAAATAAAAATGTAATGTTCATTTGTGGGATTAACATAACTTAAAAACCACTGGACGAATTGACACCAAATTTGGACACAATACACCTATCAGGCCAACGAGTGACCGTCACTCATAAAAACACTGAAAAACACAGCGGAAGAGGCTTAAAAAGCCAAAAAACAAAAAACCATTACAACGCATGCGCAAAGCCACATATATACCCAAACACATATATACACATATACATAAATATATACACACATATATGACTATATATATACACACAACACATATACACAGAAAAAGGGGAAGGAAGGAAGGAAGGAAGGAAGGAAGGAAGGAAGGAAGGAAGGAAGGAAGGAAGGAAGGAAGGAGAAAAAAGGGAAAGAAGGAGGGAAGGTGACAATGAAGGAAAGAAAGAAAGGTAGAAAAGGAAGGAAGGAGAGAAGGAAATAAAGTGAAAGAAAGAAGGAAAGAGAGAGGGAAGGAAGGAAAGAAGGAGAGAAAGAGGGAGAGAAGGAAGGAAGGAAGGAAAGAAGGAAGGAAGGAAGGAAGGAAAGAGACAAGGAAGGATGGAACTGAAGAGCAAAGGAAAAGAAACAGGTAGAGAAGGAAAAAAGAAGAAGGGAAAGAAAAACAGGGAGGGAAGGAAGGGAGGAAGGAGAGAGAGAGAAAAAGAAAGAGAGAGAGAGAGAAAGAGAGAGGGAGGGAGGGAAGTTTGGCCACAGTAAAACATGGCATGTACAACTAGTTTTATATATAACTGACAGATCCCTGCTCCACATTCTGAATACTTGGGCTCCTGTCATTCGCCTTATTCCAGAATTTTGAAACTGCTCACTGTGTAATGTGACTTTAGTAGACAAGGAGATGTAGTTTGTATCAGGCTCGGTTTGTTAATTTGTGACTGATTCTTATTTTAACCTTTTAAATGAATGGCTTCTAGGCAGTACTGTAGAATAACAAACAAAATTTATTACTAGCAGATATCTTAAACATTTAGCCTGTTGCTACCTTCAGAAATATTTCACTGTAATGACTTTGAATTGGAGAGCCACTGCGATATTTTAGTTTCAATGTTGGACTATTATCTAAGAGATCAGATTACAAATTTGCATTTGGCTAGGGAATACTACTGGGTGATCCTGGGCAAGTCGTACTCTCTCTGTTGGGGTTCAAGAACAAGATGCTGGGAATTCCACTTTCTCAGAGGATGAGGGGGATGATGGGTTTCCCATTCACAAGTCTGTGTGTGATCAGGGTGATTTGCAGACCACAGATCAGACAGATCACAGAGAAGTGCCAGCAGCTGCAGAGGTGGAGACAGGATGTTTAGGATTCCAATGTCCATTCCTTAGCAACTGAGGAAAAGTCTATTTCTGTCTTCAGGACCTTCTTCAGGTGCAGATGGGAACTTTCCCTGTGATATCAGATTAGGGCTCTGCGGGGAAGGAGTCAAGGATAGACTATAGGGTTGGATAGGTTCATTCAGGTGTGGCGTAATTCAAGAAAAAAATGGATGTTTTTGCCTTCCAAAGGGACTTCCGCAAGGCTGTAGTCCCCTATAGTTTCGAATCACCTTGCGTGATTGGTTTCAGGGATGCGGAAGTGATTTGGAAATCCTGTTATTTAGAGATGAACTAGTATTTCCTGGCTGGGAATTCTTAATAAAATTCCAGAATACCATAGGTTAGAATCATAGGCTGCATTTACATTGTTGAATTAATGCACCAACCACACTATCTGTTTCAATCTCATTTGCAGTATGGATGGTCATGGATTAGTTAGTGTGCCCCTCTCTTTGACATTTTATTTTAACTGTCTTAAATAATGCCTTCAATTTACTCTGGAGGAACCATGTAAAATTATCAATAGCTGATTTAAAGGGTACAGTGTCTTTCACAACTGAACAGCACAGACATGGGCATTTGGTTCATAAGGTTTTATCACCAGAACATTATAATGTCAGTTTCAGTGTTTAATATCGCATCTTTGCAGAAGTATTTTTGATTACTATGTATTGACTTCTCCCTCTCAGTAACCAAGTGTTACTATTGCTGTATAAATAATAGTAAAACACGCCAGTGTCTTAAAAGAAAAGAACTCAGAAAATATTTCTAATTTAAAATAATACCAATGATTTTTGGCAGAATTGTTGTTCAGAAAACGGAGAGAATGCATTCCTTAGTGTCTTTAGACCAAATATGGTAATTGAAGGAATGAGCAAAATCATATAAATAAGAGGTCTGAACAAAATCCAGTGTTGTCATATTTCAGAAATGCCAGTACCCAAAAAAATACCTCATAAACGCTACTGCCAGTGTTCTTATGTAAGCGGTGAAATGTTAAGAGAGCACATATATGTGGCTATTAAGCAACTGCCACATATCAATTAAAATCCTGCAAGATGCTGATAGAGCACAACACCAATTTGGGTGGGGTAGTGCTGGTAGAAATGTCCTTTATTCCTAGATGTGCAATAACACTTTGCAGCCTATGATGCAGATCCATCTCCCAGTTACTGTTCTAAGGGCCCATCTACACTGTCCTGAAAACCTGGGCAAAGATAGGATAAAGTGGAGTGACTACAAAATGTACACGCATAATGCAGGCTTGTTACTGAAACTGTACAGAAAACACGTGATAAAAAGGTTGAACAAAATTCATTATTGGGCAAAAATGCACTACTACAGAGCACTATAGATCCCAGTTGCCCCCACCCCCCACCCCCACCCCAAATAAGAGTTCCTTGAGCACTTATCCTCATTTTAAAACCCTGAAAGAGCTGATGGAGGAATGTAAACAGATGGAGCCAAGGAAACACAGAATAGAATACAAAAATCAAAGAGACCAATCAGGCGGCTAAATGGAAGCACAAGAGGAAAGCAATTCTCATGAGAACTCTCTCCAAACATTTATTTGTTCTCATTTATGTTGCATCACTGAAATGAAACGGAGCTTGAGATTACTCAGCAGGCACCAGCATGTCACAGGAAAGTGTCCTCAAAGGGAAATGGGGTTCAAGAGAGCAAACTTGAGGCACCAGGAGTGTGAGTGAGACAATGATAGTAAATCTGCTTGTGCACATTTTGTTGTATCTGCATCAGTGCTGCAACACTTGTGAAATGTTTATAAGGTGCAACACATCTCAGAGCATCATTAGGGAGAAAAATTAAACTTCTGATGGATGGGACACTGTAGCTTTTGCAGCTCCATTTAATTAGCATTAACCAGACATTTGTGGACACGGTGAGACCATTTACCAGGATGAATAGGTCTGTGCATGGACTCTCCTTGAGGTACTGGGATTTTTAAACCCACTTTGCTAGTCCAGAGTAGTCAGCTGTGTGGAAGGGCCCTGAGGTTGGATGCACCCAAGTGCTTTCTGGATTCTCTTGACCCCCTGCGAATGAAGAAAGAGCCTCTGTTTGCAATGTAACTACACCAAGAGCACAGCTATGGAGGGCACAATGAATTTTCCATTTGACCTCAATTTTTTTGCATTGCACTGATTTAAAACTTCATTTGAACTTTTATAAATAGAGTTTAGACATCAAAACTAAAGAAACAGGAAAAGTTACCAACGGAATACAAACACGGTAAATATTAGAATTTAAGATGTAAATGATTTTTAATGTCTTACTCCCTGCAATGCCAAAAATGTGGGATTGAAGGAAAATTTCATGGGATGGGTGGCAAATTCTTATTTCGAGCAGCCATTTTATGTCACAATTTTTTTAAAACTCACCTCTGAGGAGCTCAAAGTAGCATATGTTTTTTCCCCTTTCATTTCACCCTCATAGCAATCCTGCAAGATAAATAGTGTGGTCTGACAGATTGATTCAAAGTGCCTTTGAGTAGATAAGGTGCTCAGATTTGGAGTAAAAGATACCAAATGGGCTACCTGGTATACATTAGGAGAGAGAGCAATAAGTTCCAATCCACTGCATCTGGTGGGGTGCATCAACTGCGGTGGGAATATTTAGAGGCTGGATTTTGGCACTGAACATGACCAGAGGCAAAAAAACCAAAATCCTTTCTCATTGCAAACGTCATAGAAAATAAATTCCATATCTCCTGCAATGACACACTGCACCACTTAATATGTCTGCTTTGTACAATTAAAGGAACCCTGTACACTTTTATATCTGCTCACGTTGTTGGTTGTGCCACTTACATGTGCTATAGTGGTTGCTCAATTCTTCTTTCAGTTTTAAAAATGGCTTCTGTGTCACAAGTTGGTGCTTTCAAGGAAAGATACAAGAGTAACCGGTCGCACAACAAATTGTAAGAAATGTAGTGAACTGCAGTCTAAATCAGCTGGAGGATAGAATAATTCCCACCTCTAGTCTGTATAGTTGTTGAGATGTGATTGAAATATGAGACCCTCCTAGGATCTTGAAACTCAGATATACAACTGAATAATATTTCCAAAGTTTGGGGTTGTAGCTTTGATATCCTGCACAGCTGCTTGTCCGTTTGTGTGAATAAAAAGAGCAAAATAAATATTCAAAATAAATTATGCTAAATTACACTTGTGTAATGCATACTGCAATAAAAGGACAAAGGCCCAGGGAGGCCAAGAGGGACAAGACACACACACACAAACACTAGACAATGAGACCCTAACCCTAACCCTAACCCTGTTATTAAGGTTTCTTCTGCTGCCACCATTTATTGATCCATAGGCCACCTCCTTGGCTAGAATGTTCAAGAAGACACACAAACTCTTCAGGTGAATTGAAACAAGGATATTATGTTTATTTTGTTCTTGAACAATAAAGATGCATAGTAGTTTCAATAACCTGTCAGGCTTTACTTTTACAGAGAATGGTCTTATAACTTGAGTTGAGCCCCCGGTGGCGCAGTGGGTTAAACCCCTGTGCCGGCAGGACTGAAGACCGACAGGTCGCAGGTTCGAATCCGGGGAGAGGCGGATGAGCTCCCTCTATCAGCTCCAGCTCCTCATGCGGGGAGATGAGAGAAGCCTCCCACAAGGATGATAAAAACATCAAATCATCCAGGCGTCCCCTGGGCAAAGCCCTTGCAGACGACCAATTCTCTCACACCAGGAGTCACTCCTGACACGACAAAAAAAAAACCCAAAAAAAACCCTTGAGTTTCTTAAAATCAATGTTCCACACACACAAGAATACAAACAGGATATTTTGAACCTCTTGAATCCTCTTTCCACACCAGCACTCTCAGTTTCTCAAGTCGCTCCTGACATGAAAAAGAACAGCACTCTAAAACTATAGAGGCCTACTACATCTCTTACTCGTTCTCCCTGAAGGCTTTAACTACTTCCTTCAAAGAGGTATCTTTCTAAATAATAGTTCCCAAAATTCTTCCTTCCTTCCTTCCCCTTCAAATCTCCTAACTAACTCTTCAAACACCAAACTCCCAACTGAACAAGACTGTCTGCATGTGTACCCATCTCTCGTTGCTAAACAACTCCCTCCAATTTCATCAGCCAAACAGACTGCACTTCCATCTATGAAGCTGCCTGATCACTCCTCCCCACTGCTCTCCTTAACTTTTCCAAGCCAGGCCTATTACTGCCTTTACACCAACCTTGTAAGGTAGGCTAATCTGTTATACATACAGATTATGATGTGGCTTTTCCTGGTACCCACTTTAGATAGAGAATTCTCATCCTTTCGGCACGGAGTTCGCACAGCCAGGGTTCTGTCCTTTTCTGTGTGAGCCTCATCAGTCCAACTGGCAGAACGGACTTGGATATTTCTTAAATACAAAACAACAGACTCCATAGTGATGTATCTTAGAATAAATAGACTGTATAATGGTGTAAATAACTACATAATGGGAACCATGTGTTGTGATGGAGAAAAGAGTGACACCAGTGTTATGTATTCTGGAGCTGGCCAAGCTGAAGAGTCAAGTCTGTTCAGACACAGTAAAGCTTGTACTATGCCAAGAGCTCCTGCCAGCAGTGAATCACACATTTAAAGCAGACTTTTTCAGAATGCCAGTAACAGAAGATGCTAAACATTGTTTCTTGAAACTGAAATCTTACTACCCACAGATTTGCCCTCCCCGAGATATAAGACACCATGGTGTTATAGCATTTTAGTGCCTAGAGGACACAGCAAGAGATGCAATCCTACTCTCCCACCCTAGGCATTATCCCCAGATCCCAGTTTTCATTTAATTCAAAACAAGCTGCTCTCAAGTTATTCTAGAATCTGCAAAAATGTGCAAGTGCTCTATATTTGAAACTAGCCTGTTCAAACCCTTCAGTGTTTTCAGCCAATGAATGAGTCCTTTGTCCACTGATTGGCACATTTACTACATTGGAGAAGGAAATTTCTGAATCCTTTTAAAGTCACATTGGGGGAAGGTGGTCTTATCTGGTTGTATGTGGTTCTTCATTCCCTCCCCCTTTCTTCCTTTGCCTCCTTTCTTTCCTCCATGTTTCCTTCCTTCTTTTTTATTTCCCTCTTCCTTCTGCATTCCTCCTCTCTAGGCTCTCTCTTCATTCCATTTTTCTCTTTTTATCTGGTTGTATGTGGTTCTTCATTCCCTGTCATTCCACTCCCTCTCCCCCCCCTCCCCCTCCTGTCTTCCTTCTTCTTTACAATTCCCTTATTTCATTCCCCCTCCTTTCCCTCCCCCCTTTTTT
>NW_026846588.1:123995264-124158690 GCF_025583915.1 Anolis sagrei ordinatus | reverse complement strand
CGCGGGGAGGGCACCATTGGGAAGCTCAGTTGTTTTGTCCTTTTGTGAATGTGTTGTTGTGTTGTTTAGTATTTTGAATCTATTTGTGCATACCTAGTGGGTTGAGGTATGTGCATGGGAATTTTGGTTAATTTTCGTTGGGGTTTTTTTGAGTTTTGCTGTCCCATTTAACGCCCCTTACAGATTTATATATAGATATCATTTCAACAAATAAATTAGTTATCCAAAGAGACATAGTTCTGGTTGAAAAAGATTTAAAGACATTAAAAGTGGAGTGCAAAGCAACATCGCAGGACATAACAGAACCCAACATTCAAATTAAAAAAATATTCCTCCTTCTTGATTCAGTGAAGTCTCAATCCAACAACACCAAGCTTACAATTAAACTACAAAAGGATAAAAGCTGTGCTTCATTAAGTAGTAATGATACTATGATGTAGTTTCCTAGTCTGCTACACACAGAAAACAGATATATTCAGAAAACAGCGACACCTTGAGTTAAGAGTTTGATTTGTTCAGTGACTAAACTCATAAGTCAAATCACTCTTATCTCAAAGTGAATTTTCTCACTGGAATGGTATTAATCCGTTCTGGCCTCCAAAACCCCTTGTCCCATTTTTTGTTATGTGTTTTTAAATAAGAAAATGTACTTTGTAAATAACAAATGATCTACAAATGTATTGTCGAAGGTTTTCATGGCTGGAATCACTGGGTTGTTGTCGGTTTTTTCGGGCTGTATGGCCATGTTCTAGAGGCATTCTCCTGACGTTTCGCTTGCATCTATGGCAAGCATCCTCAGAGGTTGTGCATGAAACAATGTTTGTTTACATGAACCACCAGAAAGCAAAGGCTTCTCTCATGTCCCCGCATGGTGAGCTGGAGCTGACAGAAGGAGCTCATCCACGCTCACTGTCTCAGCCACCCATGTGGATAATTTCAGATTTTGGAGTATTTTTGATTTTGGAATTGCAGGAAAGGGATGATCAAGCTTCATGGCACAATTGGTTGTTGTTCCCAAGAAAATATGCTTTGTATCAGGGCAACGATAGCAGCACATTCCATTTTATTCCTTCAGTAAAGATGATTTACTGAGTTTAAAGTATAAAATCGCATGGGAAAAACCTTTTTTCTAATCAGATTTGCAAATAGGCTTTTGTTTGTTCTAATGTATAAAGAATGTAAAAACCATTGTAAAATATGGTGTTGTCAGTAGGCAGGGAAAGAATGACAAGAATGAGTTATGCACACATGCATTCCCCGGCATGACACAGTTAAGTCTAGAATCTACAACCATTTAACTGCACCATTGTCAGTGAACTTTAGGCTTGTGCATTCCATCATACTGTATATTATCTCTGCTTTACAATTCACAATCTTCTTAGGTTTCAGGTTAGGAGCCCCTGGTGGTGCAATGGGTTAAATCCTTGTGCCAGCAGGACTAAAGACCAACAGGTCAGAGGTTCAAATTCGGGGAGAACATGGATGAGCTCCCTCTGTCAGCTCCAGCTCCCCATGCGGGGACATGAAAGAAGCCTTCCACAAGGATAGGAAAACATCACAACATCTGGGCATCCCCTGAGTAATGTCCTTGCAGACGGCCAACTCTCTGACACCAGAAGAGACTTGCAGTTTCTTAAGTCGCTCCTGACACACACACACGGCTAGGAGCTGTAGATTAGACTAGATCTGGACTGGGATCAGGGAAGAGAAACATTCAGCTACTTCAAGCAGGTTTGGAAGGATGACTGGGTTGGCTTAACGCAGCGTTCCTCAACCTGGGGGTCGGGACCCCGGGGGGGGGTCGCGAGGGGGTTCAGAGGGGTCACCAAAGACCATCAGAAAACATAGTAATTTCTGTTGGTCTTGGGGTTTTTGTGTGGGAAGTCTGGTCCAATTCTATCGTTGGTGGGGTTCAAAATGTTCTTTGATTGTAGGTGAACTATAAATCCCAGCCATCACAATGCCCAAATGTCAAGGTCTATTTTCCCCAAACTCCCACCAGTGTTCACATTTGGGCATATTGAGTATTTATGCCAAGATCCATCATTATTTGAGACCACAGTGCTTTCTGGATGTAGGTGAACTACAACTCCCAAATTCAAGGTCAATGCCCGACCAACCTTTCCAGTATTTTCTGTTGTTTATGGGAGTTTTGTGGGCTAAGTTTGGTTCAATTCCATTGCTGATGGAGTTCAGAATGTGCTTTGATTTTAGATGAACTATAAATCCCAGCAACTACAACTCCCAAGTGACAGAAATAATCCCTCTCCTAACCCCACCAGTATTCAAATTTGGGTATATTGGGAAGTTGTGCCAAATTTAGTCCAGTGAATAAAATACATCCTGTATATCAGATAGTTACACTACAATTCACAACAGTAGCAAAATTATGAAGTAGCAATGAAAATAATGTTATGGTTGGGGGTCGCCACAACATGAGGAACTGTATTAAGGGGTCATGGCATTAGGAAGGTTAAGAAACACTGGCTTAAAGTATTTTGGAGCCTAAGGCAATGCTACATCTCTTCCTGTTCCATACATCCAAACCAAAACTGTGGCACTAAAGTCAAACTTCACCATTGGTGAAAAGATGACATGTAGTACACCAGAGGGCAGCATAACAAGGTTCAGGAGGTTAGTTTTGCTTCAGCACCCAGGATCAGCCACTTGAGGCAGCTGCTTCACTATATCTATAGGGCCAGACCTGGGCGGAACCTGGCACAAGACTACAATTAAATAAAAAGTAGGCTGTTGATCATGGTCTTTTCTTGCTTTCTTGGTAAGTAGCCTTAACAAAAACAACAACAACAACAACAACAACAACAACAAAAACAACTCATAGCAACCACTTGTGATCTGGCTGGAAGGCAGGTAGTCCAGTCCCTCTAATACAGAAGTTTCAGTTTCCCTTTCACACTAAAATATCTGAAGCAAAAGTGAGTGAATTGAGTGAGTTCTGGAGTGGCACTGAAATGGCAATGCAAGTTGCTTTTAAACCCAGCATGAACTGTAATTCAAAGCTAAGTTGATCTAATTAGGCACCATGGGAAGCATGGGCAAAGGGATTTAGATCAATGGGAAATCTAGAACAGAGTAAGAGACTTTGAATGTTTAAGCACTTAACCTTGAGACTTATTATACTGGCAGAAAAGTAAGGGAGTTAGTTTAGTATCCTTTTTTGACTACTTTGGTGGATAACATAATATATTGAGTTCTCTTTCAAAGGGAGTTTCTTCATAGAAAATGGTTAAACGGAAACAGAACCATCAGATCCTCTGAAGATGCCAGCTACAGATGCAGGTGAAACATTAGTAAAAATAAACTACTATAAAGCAGCCATACAGCCCAAAAATCACACAACACCCCAGTGATTCCAGCCGTGAAAGTCTTCGACAATACAAACAAAATACTTTGAAGAAAGGAAGAATATAATTTTGTTAGTGGCATAAGATAAAATATTTACTTGCTCTGAGAAATTCTGCATTAAGACTTTTCAAGTAATTAGAAAAAGCAAACACTTTCTTCTTTTTGTAGAATAATAGGTGAGCAATTGTTGGAAACAGATTATACATTTAAAATAAAGTAACTTACTTACTTACTTTACTTACTTACGCAACCCCTCGTACTCTGAGGAAGATGGTCCTCCAAGTTCAGTATTCTTGTGGATCAGTAGGTGGCTGTGGAGCCCTATTTTTGACCTGCATCTTCTCCCACAGTGAGGACATTGGTTTCCAGGTGGAAGGCGGTCTCGGTCGGGGTTGGCTTGACACGCCTTCCTCTTGGCACATTTCTCTCTTTCGCCCTCCATTTGTGCCTCTTCAAATTCTACAGTACTGCTGGTCACAGCTGACCTCCAGCTGGAGTGCTCAAGGGCCAGGGCTTCCCAGTTCTCAGTGTCTATGCCAGAGTTTTTAAGGTTGGCTTTGAGCCCATCTTTAAATCTCTTTTCCTGTCCTCCAACATTCCGTTTTCCATTCTTGAGTTCGGAGTAGAGCAACTGCTTTGAGAGACGGTGGTCAGGCAACCGGACAACATGGCCAGTCCAGCGGAGTTGATGGCGGAGGACCATCGCTTCAATGCTGTTGGTCTTTGCTTCTTCCAGCACGCTGACATTTGTCCGCTTGTCTTCCCAAGAGATTTGCAGGATTTTCCAGAGGCAGCGCTGATGGAATCGTTCTAGGAGTTGCATGTGACGTCTGTAGACAGTCCACGTTTCACAGGCATATAGCAGGGTTGGGAGGACAATAGTTTATAAACAAGCACCTTGGTATCCCTACGGATGTCCCGGTCCTCAAACACTCTCTGCTTCATTCGGGAAAATGCTGCACTCGCAGAGCTCAGGCGGTGTTGTATTTTGGTGTCGATGTTGACTTTGGTGTAGAGGTGGCTGCCAAGGTAGCGGAAATGGTCAACATTTTCTAATGTTACGCCATTAAGCTGTATTTCTGCCATTAGAGAGGGATTGGTTGGTGCCTGCTGGAAGAGCACTTTGGTTTTCTCGATGTTCAATGACAGGCCGAGCTTCTCGTATGCTTCTGCAAAGGTGTTTAGAGTGGCTTGTAGGTCTTCTTCTGAATGCGCACAGACAACGTTGTTATCAGCATACTGGAGTTCTATAACAGATGTTGTTGTAACCTTGGTTTTGGCTTTCAGTCTGCTGAGTTTAAATAGCTTGCCATCTGTCCAATAGATGATTTCCACTTTGGTGGGAAGCTTCCCATCAACAAGGTGAAGTATCATAGCGATGAAGATGGAGAATAAAGTTGGGGCAATAACACATCCCTGTTTGACACCTGATTCCACCTTAAATGGGTCACTTTGGAAGCCATTGCTGTCCAAGACTGTTGCCATCATGTTAAAATAAAGTAAGACTCCCATAAGTGCGGAATCTATAAACAGAGTTTCACTTGCCTGTACATGGAAAATAGCCTCTAGAAATATGCTATGTCCTCCAAGCAATTCTATAGTATGCTTCACCATAAATTAGCATAGAGCTGTCTTGGAGGATATCTCTCTGGTAATTTGCTAGGTTTCCCATCACAATGTTTCCTATTCCTTCTTCTACTTCACCATGTAGGTAACTCTGATGTGGTCAGCAGGGGGTCCACAATGGCCAGGAGCTCCCTCAAATCTCTGCAGCCAACCAGCAGTAGTAACAAAACTAACACAAATCTGACCTGTCCCCATATCCCTATGTTGACAAGCAGAAGAAAGAGAGATGACAGTTGCCTAGGGGAAAGCTGACTAGTCCATATTGGAGCTGGTCATCCAGAGTTTCAGCCAAATCCAAGAACATTCCCCAGCTTTCTGTAGCATGAGGTTTAACTGGTTTACCCTGTGATAAGGACCGGAAGTCCCTGGATATCATGCAGACATCCAAGAGTGGCTTCTTGGGCTATTGCGTCTATGTAGATAATGCCTTAATTATTTACAGAAATACAAAATACTCTTGGGTCCCTGAGTTTTAGGGGACATTGTAAGGCCATCTCATTCAACTTCTGATAAGGACAGGAAATTAAAAGGTATAACATTCCAATATCTGGCTGCCCTGCCTTTGCTTGAATACAAAGATGTGTTTGTTTCCACTGACACATTTATTATCAAGAAGTTCCCCTTATTGTTATCGAACACCACTATCCCCCCCCCATAGAGGAGTTCTAGATAGGGATCTACAGTTTACCAAGGACATCAAGCTGAAATGGTATAAAAGAGGTTAAGTCTTGGCCACCTTACGACGGGACTAACAGCAGCAAGGATCTCCTCCCCATGTTAGATCTTTGTACATTTTTATCAGGGTTTTATATATATTTATAACAGAAATGGACATATAGCCAATATGCTGTAATCCCTGACCTCTGCTTAACCTGGGCTAACAGATAAACTGCCCAGCTATTGTGCCATACTAAGAACCAGGCTCAGGCAATGACACAGGGACAAAGGAATTCCAACACTTTTGTCCGGTTAAGCCTGGAAAAGTCATAATCTCATCATCTCCAGGCAGCCAGAGGAAAAAATGAAGTAAACAACTGCCATATTTTGTTTTTGCACACACACACACACACACACATATATATATATATATATATATATATATATATATATATATATATATTAGGCCTGGGTAACAACGGAAAAATTTGTTTCTAAAATCGATTCGTTTTTTGGGGTTTTTTGCGTTTCGTTATTTAAAATAATTACAAAATTTTCCTTAAAAAAAGTTCGATATTTACGAAATTTCGTAAATGGTAAAAAAATTACAAAACAATAACGAAACAATAACGAATCGATTCGTTAATGGCGGCCGCGATCGCGCAATACGCTAAAAAAACTTCTGAAGCTTCCCTCTCCCTCTGTTGTTGACTGTTGGTGTGATATTATAATTTTTTTTCACTAATTAAACAAAAACAACTATAAAACTTGCCCCAGACATGCGGAAATAATAACGAAACGACCTCAAACCAATAACGAAACGAATACATAACGAAATACGAAGCATTTACAAAACGTATTTAAAAATTCGTTTCGTTTTTAAGTTGCTCCAGAATGGTTCGTTATCGCTTCGTTATTAAAAAATTAACGAATTTTTAACGAATTACGAATTAACGAAACGAAACCGCCCAGCCCTAATATATATATTATATCACTCATTTCACAAATATAGAATGCATAAACTATATCTTTACTTTCCTTACACTTAAATGTAAAATATATTTTTCATTCTGTTTAAACTGCCTGGGTCTGGGCACAGAGCTATTACTCAGAAGTGTCCCTTAGCCTCAGACAAAGGCAGCCATCCCAATGGACTAGCTGAAGATTGTCTTGTTTACCTGGAAAGGCCTGTTTGTCAGGGATAAAGGCCTGGAATATATTTATTTTCTTGTTTTTCAAACTTTACATCTGTTTAATATTGAACTGAATTAAACTACTCTTCCAGGCTGGACCTCTCCCATAGGGCAGCTCCAAAGCCTCCACTCTGGGCCAATCCTAGTGATCCTGGCCAGTCTCTTTCTCTGACCAACCAGAAACTCAAACAATAGATCTAGTTGTATAGAACTCTTATACAGAGCACATTCTCTTTTATGCTTATAATTTTGGAGCAGAAAGCTCACAAGTATCACATCTTGCAAGATGGAAATAAAATGTCTCTGACCTTGTCTTCAGCTGCTTTGGTAAGTTAATTTTAACCTGGAAGTTTGGATATTGTTACTATTCCTTGCCAGGCAGAATCCTTGAAGTGTTGTGGTCTAGATTCTACATCAGTATTGTCCAGTCCAAATCTGCTGAAGTCCTGCTTTTTCTAGTTTTACTGTCATGAGCAACAACATATATATAACACAACCATACATATGCACACACATACATACATGCGCGCGCACAGGGCGAGGGGGAATTAATCCTCGCTCAGTGTTTACTGACCAAAGTGGCTGGCAAAATAAATTCCTTTTCCATGTTAGGAAGCGTTCTTTAATTTGTAATAATAATAAATAATAATACAACTTTATTTATATCCCACCCTATCTCTCCCGGGGGACTCAGTTTAAGAGATCTTCAGGTTAAATTTGTTAATCTTGTCTAATCTGTCTCTCGACCTGCTAGCAACCTCTTTGCCAATGTTTATTGCTATGTACAAATCCAAAAGTTTTAGCATACTGTTTTTCTCAAATGAAAAATAACATTATAGTAGTACAATAACTAATCAAAAATATTATTTTGACATGTTCTGTTTTAATGTAGTTGTAAAGCATGCCCCCCTTTCCTCATGACATTTGCACATCCTTCCAGACTGCTACAAGAATTTAAAATACATACATTCAAAAAGGGACTTCACATTCTTGTTCAAATTTCCCAAATTTTGGATTGTCTTTCCTCCAGAGATTTACATAGCTGAAAACTATTAACAACTTTTCAACCATATTTTTGACATTGTTAATAGTGGTTTCCTGAATAGAGCAGTTTAGTTCTAGTGGGTATTTTGTGTCGGATAGTTCTGTTTAAACTGCAGGAGCAACCCAAGGTATCTATTTTTCCTTCCTGCTCTGCTGGTAGCTCTTTCTAGACCTTTTCCTCCATGAAAAGGCCCAAATCAGATCTGATCCACTTGTACACATAGCCCAGAAGTTTCCTATAACTTTTATTAGAGTTGAGCAAATCTTTTAAACCCAGGAAAGCCAGCCATACTCACTGAAAGTACTTGAACATCATGACAACAGCAAAACTGCAAAAAAGCCACCGCCACTGCCAATTTTTAGCCTGTGTTAAGAGGTCCATAGAGTCTCAACCAATTCAACATAGTTTGTGGCAGCACAAAAATGAAGTTTCTGGAATGTAACAATTACTTTCAATGTAAGTACTGAACAACTAAACAGGAAATAACACTTTCCAACCAGGAACAGATTTTTTTTTTCAAATCTGTCACATAGTGTTATTTGTTACAAATTACTATACTAGGTTCTATGAAATGTTGTGAGCTCATTTCTAATCATATAAGTATTGGCCTCTCTGAAAGCTAATAAACTACAATATATTCCCGCATATAAGACAACTGGGCGTATAAGATGACCCCCAGCTTTTCCAGTTAAAATATAGAATTTGGAATATACTCGCCGTATAAGACTACCCCTCTTCCAACACACACCAAATATTTTTTTAAAGCATTAGATTTGATTTCAATATGGTAATTTTCCTATTACTGTACCTCCTTCTCTGCCTCTCAGATGTCGCACATGCGCAACTGCACCACTTCACTGCAGTCTTCAGGAGCGAGATCTGAGAGGCAGAGGATACAAGGGCTGGCCAGACAGGTAAAAGTGTTGTGTTTGTCTGGGCCCAGAACCACTCTATCTCTTTTTTCCATACCCCAAGCGCCCCAGACGCCTGAAGCTTGCTCCGCCCTTCACTTACACCTTCCTGGTGAGGCACCCCTTCACCTCACCATCGGGACCGCATTAAGTCCACAAATCCTGATGAATGGATTTTCTTCTACCATACTTGTACAGCGTCACCCTTAATGCTTTCATACAGTCGCTGCATACGGCAGGGACATGGCCACTGCCATTTTTGAGCTCCCCCCACAATATGCAGCAACCACAGATTCAATAATTCAGATTGGAAGTTCTATAAGACCACTCCCGGCATATAAGACTATTCTAGCATATAAGAGGACTCCTGTGTATAAGACTACTCCTGCGTATAAGACGACTCCCGCGTATAAGATGAACCCTGACTTTTGAGAAGATTTTCTTGGGTTAAAAAGTAGTCTTATACACCAGAATATACAGTACATTTAAAGATGTTTCCTTCAAAGGGGAGTGAAGGAATAGATGGAAGGACCATTGAGAGTCCTTGCGGATAATCTTTCTGTAACAATGTTAAAAACAAAGGAAGAATGCTGAATTTTGGGGGGAGTGCACAGAAAAGGGGCAATAGGAAAGCCATTCTTTAATAAAGGTTATCTTTGTTGTATGAATATTTGGTATTTATATCAAGTAGAGTGAAGCATACTCAGTGCAATATGAGCTCATAAAGTTGAAATGGAAAACGTACATGTATTGTTTCAGGAAACCCATCTTGGGATGGGACAGAGGAGATAGACAAAAGAAGATTGTCTACGTGTTTGTAGAAGACTTTACTTACTTAGGCGATCCCTCATTGGACGAGTAAGATGGTCTTTCATGATGGGTTTCCTTGTGGATTCGTAGGTGGCTGTGGAGCCCTATTCTTGACCTGCATCTTCTCCCACAGTGAAGGCATTGGTTTCCAGGTGGAAGGCGGTCCCGGTCGGGGTTGGCTTGACACGCCTTCCTCCTGGCACGTTTCTCTCTTTCACCCTCCACTCGTGCCTCCTCGAATTCTGCAGCACTGCTGGTCACAGCTGACCTCCAGCTGGAGTGCTCAAGGGCCAGGGCTTCCCAGTTCTCAGTGTCTATGCCAGAGATTTTAAGGTTGTTTGAGGCCATCTTTAAATCTCTTTTCCTGTCTACCAACGTTCTGTTTGTAGAAGAACTCCTAAAATGGGCTGTCATGTGTGGATGTAAGACATCCTGAGGTAGGAGCCTTCTGGATGCGCCTTTCCTAGACAAAGGAAGGGGGAAAAGATTAACTTTGGGAAGAAGTGGAAATGACCTCTTCAGGCAGGAAGGAGGCAAAGAAGCTTGAGTACACAGATCAAGGATGGAAATGGAGAGGTGAAACAAAAGGGCAGGCCTGCTCTGGAGAATTCCCTCTTACTAATCACTTTATACAAGGGTTGATGCCTCTTTGCTGCTGACACTAGCTAGGCTGAGGATTTGAATGAGATTACAGTGGAAAAAAATGGGGCCAAAGCTAGAGAAACAGCTTTTTTTAAAATAAAAGGTTAGCTGCCAGTAAGTATAGAGAGCAGATACATTGTCCCTATATTATTTATATATATAATAGTGGGGAAAAGTTATCTGTTGCAAGAATTATGAAGGCTGAGACAGGACAATTAAAGGCGGTGGAGAACTAGATAAGAGGATTTTCCAGCAGCGATGATGTTTGGCAGGCAAGAATGATAGGAAGGCCAGGATAATAATAGCTTCTTTACCAGTTTATCTGTCATTAAGAAGCTAAACAGCTTCCACTATGGTCAGAGTTAATTTTAAATCAGCACCTTCTTGACAGAGCGGTCTATCACAATATCATTGCAATAAAACTTTGTGAAAAGCATGACCTGAATTTTTTTTTTATCATGAATTTTCTTTWAAAAGTCTTCAGGTTGATTTTTTTAAAAAACCACGAAAACTGGGAATAATCTTCAAATAAATGTGGTTGGATAATATTTTCTACTGCCATTCATTTGAATGCATTTGAGGCAGTACTGTATACTCTGCTTCGGGGGGGGGGGGGGCTGAATGGTTTAGCCTCTTTTTTTCATTCTCTGTGCTTAAGCAATACGAGAGTGCTTCAAGAAAGAATTGCTAACACTGGTTAACTTACCCATCTCGTGATCCAGTCAAAACATAGGTGTCAAACTAAGTGGTGTCAAACTGCATTAATTTTTCAGTGCATATACACCCTGAGCTACCAGGTGACACCTAGGGCAGCAGGCAGAATTCAGAAGTGCACCACAGGATGTATGGCAGACATCTACCTCTCTTGAAAGATAAGTAAATAGCCAAGAGAAGTTGGGAGGAACAGCTTTTTAATTTTTTTTTGTTGCTTTGGTACCCATCTAATACATAGAAATAAACTTAATTCATATACATCCATAAACCATTACATTTTGCCCACCCCCTTTTCCCTTCCCCCCTCCTTTACAAAGCATTTTTAAGTGCAGCCAGTCCAGGAGACTGTCCATTTTCTCCTTTATATGATCATTCGTTTTCCCTTCTTCAACCCATTTCACATATCTTAACCAGTTTTCTTTGATTCTTTGTATTTTTTTTATAATCCATGGAATATCTTGTTGTATTATTCCCGTAAGATCCAATGGTACTTGTTCATAAATGTATTCATTCCATGTGCTGTCACGCGCTGGGCTCCTATAAAAGACTATAAATTCTGTTAGCCCAACGGGACGCTGGGGTTGCCTCAGAGAGAGGTTTTTTGTGGTTTTCCTGAAAAGATGGGTCTTTATTACTGAACAAATAACAAATCTTCAATGATTAGCTTTAAAGTTTTCTTAATAAACGATTGGCTTTCTCAATCTTGCCCCGAAAGGCAGGCAACTGTTCCTTCACTGTTGGGAAAATCCCGACCTCTACCTGGGCAATCTGTCTTCTCTTCTGTTGGCGTGGGACCCTTACGCCCGGTCCAATCTGCTTTATGG
Source organism: Anolis sagrei ordinatus (assembly GCF_025583915.1). Classification (NCBI taxonomy): domain Eukaryota; kingdom Metazoa; phylum Chordata; class Lepidosauria; order Squamata; family Anolidae; genus Anolis; species Anolis sagrei. Next base: position 124,146,902 of record NW_026846588.1, on the reverse strand, counting down.
TTGCCGCGAAGGGCCCTTACCGAACAGAGACTTTGCAGAACTTCCAGGAGGAGGAAGATGTTCACTTCCCAGTGAGGGCTGGCTGAAGCGCTGTGGGACTGGATCTGTATATCCCTGTTTCCCCACCGGCCAAGCTGTAAATGATGAAGCCTTTTACAGGAGGCCCTGATTTTAAGTCCTGTAAGGAAGGCTTCTCTGTGTGGAGTGACCTAAAATGGCTCCTATTCCCTCCAAAACACAAAAGGGGGCGGAATTAGGGTAACCTAATGATAATTGACAGATCATTGACCCAATAACTGCAAAGTAAGGAAAGCCATCTAACTGCAAAAGCATAGAACTTTAAAATACATGCAACAATCAACAAATGGCAAGGTAAGCTGGAGCTCCTGGTACGGCCATACCAGAACATTCCATCTGTCCATTGTCCATTTTTTAATCCTTCCATCCCATGCTATTACGGCATGGGCAGCTTTAACCATTGCCATCAAAGTTTGTTGCTCTTCTTTCTTCAGCGTTTGCAGAACCACTGTTCCAATTTCCAACAGCCCCGGCCCAATGTACAAATTTCCTTGAATAACTCATTTATTTGTTCTAATACCCTCTTCCAGAAACTCTGCAGTTCCTCACATTCCCACCACATATGTGTAAACCAATGGTTCCTAACCTTCCTAACGCTGCGACCCCTTAATACAGTTCCTCATGTCGTGGTGACCCCCAACCATAACATTTTTGTTGCTGCTTCACAGCTGTCATTTTGCTACTGTTATGAATCGTAACATAAATATCTGATATGCATGATGTATTTTCATTCACTGGACCAAATTTGGCACAAATACCTGATATGCCCAAATTTGAATACTGGTGGGTTTGGGGTGGGGTTGATTTTGTCATTTGGGAGTTGTAGTTGCTGGGATTTATAGTTCACCTGCAATCAAAGAGCATTCTGAACTCCACCAATGATGGAATTGAAACAAACTTGGCACACAGAACTCTCATGACCAACAGAAAATACTGGAAGGGTTTGGTGGGCATTGACCTCGGGTTTTGGAGTTGTAGTTCACTGATGTCCAGAGAGCACCGTGGTTCAAATAATGATAGATCTGGACCAGACTTGGAATGAATACTCAATATCCCCAAATGTAAACACTGGTGGAGTTTGGGGAAAACATACCTTGACATTTGGTAGTTGTGGTTGCTGGGATTCATAGTTCACCTATAATCAAAGAGCATTCTGAACCCCACCAATAATAGAATTGGGCCAAACTTCCCACACAAAAACCCAGTGACCAACAGAAAATACTGTATTTTCTAATGGTCTTTGGCAACCCCTCTGACACCCCCTCATGACCCTTCCAGGGGTCCCGACTCCCAGGTTGAGAAATGCTGGTGCAAACCATCCCTTCCCCTTTTTACAATGCCAACAGTTTGAGCTGGACCCTTTTATCATATATGCCATTTTTGATAAATCTTTTTTACTAATTCTTGAAACTTTTCCATTTTAATGGTGCTTACCCCCTTCGTTGTCTTTCTCCCCTTACCTCCCCCCTTTACCTCCTTTCCTTATTCCATTTTTGTAATATCATTCCAAGCATCATTCCTTTTGCTTCCACTATCATTTTCTATATTATTCCTGCTCCTTTTTACCTTCTTCCCTTTAGCTGTTGGGATGAACAGCTAAAGGTTTATCATTATATCTCTCCAGCATATTTTGCTGGAGGCTATCACTTTAATCTGCCTCTAATTATTAGGCTCACCCTGTCCTTTGTATTCTTCAACTTTCAAATTACAGTAAATGGGTTTTTTTTGTATATAATTTTTATTGTGCAAAAATTTTAATATATACAACATGAAAAACGTGAAAGATGTGAGAGACATAAATATTACAGAGGTAGTGAGTGATAGTAGAACAGTAAAACGACACAGAAAAAAAAAACAGAAAAAAACCCACCAAAAACCCACAGTCCCCAACTGTTTGGCTTGCTCCTGACACGATAAATAAATACCTTTGGGCATCTGCTTGGTATGAAGCGGCTCCTCAGTCTTTCTGCCTCCTGGTCTTCATTCCCTCCTTCGCATATTCCTGTTGCTTCAAACTCCTCGGGTGCCCAAGGTCAGCACTTTGAACTCTTTGGGAGGTCAATGTGTCTGCTATTTTTACTTATTTTTTGGATTCATTTCCCTACCATTTTCCAAAAGAATGGCACTCAAGCAAATGTAAAGAAATACAGTACAGCAAATGTGAGAAAACAGATATGAAACACAACAATGCATCAGCGGGAAAGAGTAGTAACCATACTTTTAATAGCTTCTTTGACAGCATCCACACAGCTGATATGATGAGCTACAGAATTTTAATCATTTTGTTTGTTTTATCTTTTCTGTGTTTTCACTTTATTATAAACAATGTTATAAGGGAGAATGTTCTCTAGTTCAGTGTTAAGTGTCTAAAGCTTTAAACATCCAGCTAACCGAACGCCAAGTAAGTATAATCCAGTCCCTGACTCAAATTGACAGGGACAGGTTGGTCTGCAAAATAATCTCTTTAAATAGCAGCAGCCAATACTCAAAGTCATTTCTTTGTCCCATCTTGAGTGGGAGGACAGTTTGTGGCAGCCTATCCACCAGACAAGAGCATTTCATGTAGCTCCCTGCCCGTCTTCGAAGTTTTTGGAGAGGCAAGTTTAGCCCAACGCCTGGGAATTCCAGCGTTTCACTTACCACAAAGGAGTTGCTATGAATTTTGTTGCACAATTTCTGTACTCCAGGGCTTTAAGGAACCGAACTCCCAGAGAACGTATCCGAGAAGAGGAAGAATATGATCCTTTCTGGCAAAGGTTGGAGAATGTTGCCAATGTGATGTAGACCTAGACTGTTGCCCCCCTCCCACTTAGGAATTATGGACAGCTCTAGATTTGTATCGGGGCCCAAGCCAGTAGCCATCACATCCCCTGGATCCTTCCTGCCTCCGTATGCTGTAGTAGTTGGAGTAGTGCTTCATTTCTTTGTTTATTGCATTGCCATACTTTATAGGTAATAATCATAATGCTAATCGTAATATGAATCATAGTAAGAATAATATTAGCTCTGTGTTTTCTGCTCTTTTTTCTTCCAAATTTCAAGTCAGACTGCTTATTTTCAGAATGTAAAATATCTCATCAAACAGTTAAGATTAATACATTTATTTTATTATGCTAGTATACTACAGACTGGAACAAGAATATATGCTTTCTTTCCCTTTCTGTGATTTGGATCTTTTTCTTTTAATTTACATCTATGAAGCCCTTGCAAGAAAATATCGGAAGATATTAACTGTCTCATGGACTGTTTCTAAGGTTGCCCTTGAAGTTATTGTTACAAACGTGTTACATGTATATTTTGACTGGTGATTATGGACTATGTTTAACACTAATTGCATTATAGAAGTGTCTGGGGTCATCAGTTGAGATTAAGCAGCTTTGTGGAAGGTTCAAGACACTTTCTTGTCCCCCTCCCCTTGAGTCCATAGACCTCATCTTGCAGAAGCAATGGAAACAGTATGTAGACATATGCCAAAGTGAAACTCCAATTTCCATCTTTTCAGTTGATGGAAACACTCTATGGGAGAATACTCTTGCATAAATCCTATAGATTGTGTTGCTTTTCCTATAGTAACCTGAAGCAGAATTAGCACAGGACCCATGTAATATTTCATATACTGTACATTAAGTAGCAATGCTCTTTTCTGTGGTCAAGACTGAACAGCATGTGCCCATTCATTGAGGCTCCCTGGATATTTAGAGATCATAGTTTTAGCTGGTTTTGCTTGCTATGGTCGAATATACCCACAGCCCACTCTTCCACTACCAGGAGACACAGTACAACCTACTTCAGTACTACTATTTATGATTAATAACATTATGTGTGGCTTTAAAAATTAATACAAAAATTTAAAAAGAAAAATCAGTTAGACCTAGTTTCACAAAGATGTCAGAAAATGCTTCAAAAGGTATGTCAAAATGTCAAAATAAAGCACAGCACTCTTAATGACAGTTATCCCGGTTTTTCAAAAGAGATGAAATTGGTAATTACACATCACATAGGTACTGAAAGTGACATGCGAGGTTATTCAAGGGGAAATGACTCACTAATCCCTTAGACCTGGATAGTAAGAAATAAAAATGGACTGAGCCTGCTATTAGAAAGTGTTTCATTAAGAACAGAGGTGTGCAAAGTGTAGCTCTAGAGATGTATATGGTCTTCTACACTTGTTTCCTCCAAGTAGGGCAACTGTATTAGGAAGTTGTGGTATTTTCTGTATGTTTCTTGAGATTTTATTATTTTTGTTGTTTTTAAAAATGCTATGAAGCAGCAATTAATTCTCACAAAAAGGTCTGACTTTAAGAGAGGTAACTCACTGGGTGACCTTGGTCTAGTTCCTGAACAAATCTTGCTAAGAAAACCCAGTGGTAGGTTCATCTTAGGGTCACCATAACTTGGTAATGGCTTGACAGCACAGAACAGTAACCTACCAGTAATCCTTCAGTCTGAATCAAGAGGAAGATATAAAACATGCATTGATTTTTCTTTAAAAGAATGCAGGTCCTTCCTGAATGGGACATATGGTATTTATTAGGGCTGTGTGATTGATTAAAAAAATGTTTCAAAAGTCATGACAAATTTGGGCGGCACCAGCATTTTATTTCTGAAGTATTTCTAAAGTATTGTTAGTGAAAATATAATGAGAGTAACGAAATTTCATTACTTTTTCGTTATGGTAATTGTGCAAATGGGGAAAGTTCAGGGACTCCTTCCTTCCTCATTTTTATAGCTATTGGGATGAAACTTGCTACAATCGTAGAACACATTTGCCACAGTTAGCCCATCAATGTTTCACTTATCCACTGAGTTTTGGGGAGTTCTCAATTTTTTTATAAGCAACATGCAAAACAAAAAAACCCTACAAGACCTATCTCCTTGAATTTTCTATACAATGCCACAAGATAACAGGAGGCCTTTCCACCAGGTTTCAGAAATAGTCATATATCAACTGATTTTAGGGAATTTTAAAAAGTTTTAACAAAAAAATGTTTAAGCCACAACAGCTATCTCATAAATGTCTCTCATATTAACCAATACAACTTCTTAGGGATTTCTTCCCACTCCAGAACAGAGATTTACTTACTAGAAAAATCAGTCAGTCTTCCTTTTTGCAGATTCAGCAAATAGTTGGAACTCTGGCTGGTTGCTGCTATGGAGGGACAAATCTCTTCCCTATCCTGATTAGGGCTTTCTGATGCTGAGTGGAATTCTGGGAAATGTAGTTTAGGGCAGGAGCTTTTGAATTCTCTGGCATAGGGCTCCTTGGCTTCCCAAACTAGATTTCTCAGAATTCCGTGCTTTCTCAGTCTCTTTCCCACCAAACTCTGCTTTCTCCCTGCTGCTTCCCTCTCCTAATGGTGAGAGGCCATTAATTTAAAGAAGAAAGTTGGCCTTTTTGGCTTTGCTTTGCTTCCTTGCTCTGAAAATGAAACTGACTTTGGGAGGCTTCTGAGGTTTACAAAATTAAAACAAAAAAGTATTGGGTAAGTTTAGATTCTTAAGTTTTTGGTGTTGGACACACCCGCATGTCAGATATTGTGTTGTAAATATGAATAATGAATTTGATGTGACTTACGACAACTAATGAAAAAATTGCACACCCCTAGAATTTATGAGTATACATGATGAAAGGGCATTGAATATGGAAACACATACTGTTGAATAAGGTGTGTAAAATCTCCATTTTCTGGTCATGGTTAAAAGAAAGAATTACAGCAGGCATGGGCAAACTTTGGCCCTCCAGGTGTTTTGGACTTCAACAATTCCTAACAGTTGGTAGGAATTGTGGGAGTTAAAGTCAAAAACACCTGGAAGGCTGAAGTTTGCCCATGCTTGAGTTACAGGGTTTCTGGAGCAAAGGTGCTATACTAGGTCTTCCTGAATTTTTTTTTAAAAAGATTCTACTACATTCTTTCCAGGGAAATTTTTTTTTTTAGTGTTCATGTTCTGTTCTTCTCTTTTTCCTTATCTTTATAATGTATCCGTATGACTTTTCTATATTTTTTCTCCCCAGCCATGCAAAGAAGCTATTTGTCAAAAAGTAGGTTTTAAATTCACATTGCATGTTTTACGCATTCCACTGAATTAAAATGGATTAAGATATGTCTAATCTTTTCCCCTCGCAAAGATGATAGTGTAATAATGGCAGCTTGTTTATTTCCTATCTTTGATCATAACAATGCAACTAGACACAAGCAAGGCTGGCCAGGGATAATCTTACTCGCTTGTGCTGCTTTTGTGGGGCTGAAAGAATAAAAAACTAATTTGTCTGGACATTTTGCTCTCAATGGGATTGAGAAATCATCAGAGCTGCAAATTATGTCTGTAATGAATGTAGCTCCTGTGCTGGTACAGTTGTACCAGGAGCTCCAACTTCTTTTCCTTTCTATTGAGTGTTTGCATGTATTCCAAAGTTCCATGCATTTTGCAATAAGGTGGCTTCCCTTGGTTTGCATTCATAGGGCCAATGACCCATCAATTATCATTATGTTCTTTAGTTCCACCCCTTTTTCTGGGTTAAGGAGGGAAAAGGGGGACCTCTAGTTCAGTTCACACAGAGAAGCCTTTCGTACAGGACGTGAATCCGTTCCACCTGTAGAAAGCTTCATCTTTTACCACTTTGCTGAGGGGATCCAGTCCCACAGCTCTACAGACAACTACAGTATAGTCTTTGTTGGGGAATTTAGTTCCACAACTCTACAGCTAGCTCTTTGCTGGAGAAATACAGCTCCACAGTTTTACAGCCAGCCTTCGCTGGGAATTGAAAGCCTTCTCTCCTCTTGGAAATCTACTAAAGGACTCTGTTTGGTAAGGATCACTCACGGCAGCCATAAAGCAATTTGGACCGGGTGTAGGGGCCCACGCCAGCAGAGCTTAAGACAGATTGCCCAGGGAGGCATCAAGGATTTCCCTTGTAGAAGGAAGAAACAGTTTATGAAGAAAGTTACCTGTCCCTTGTGGATAAGATTTAAGCAAGCCACCAGTTGATTCAAAGCCTTGAAGTATTTGTTTGATTTATTGAAGATTTAAGTAACAATAAAAACTTTGTTGAACTTTCTAAGTCTTTAAAAGAACTTTGTGAGGGGAAATCCGAAAGGCCTCTCAGCCAAGGCACCCCTGGTGTCCCGTTGGGTGTTCAGAAAACATGTCCTGTCTACAGACTCTTTCACAGGCCCAGCACGTGACAGCACAGCTCCCATCTTTATTTAGTCTGCTTGAATAAATTTTCATTCTACACAAAATTATGTTGGCCCTTTGGCAATTTGTTGAATTTTCTGCATTTTAGTTTGAAGTGCATCTGTGGGTGCAACTACATTATGGAATTAATACTGTCTGACATCACTTTAACTGTCATGGCTCAGTGCTATGGAATTGTGGGAGTTGTAGTTTTACAATGACTTTAGCCTTCCTTGCCAAAGAGTGGTGGTGCCTCAGCAAACTACAGATCCCAGGATTCCATAGCATTGGACCAAAACAGTTAATGTGATGTCAAACTGAATTAATTATTATACATTTCAGAGCCAGATTGGGTGGGGATGTGGTATGTCTATGTGAGTGCTGAATGCTGATTTTGCTACAATAGATTAACAAAGTTGCGTTTATGGACTCATTCTGTTTTGGAAAGTAGATAGACAATACTCATCCACATCTTTATGTCAAAGCTGACAGCAACATGAGAGAGCCAGCTAGGATCTCTAACCACTGTTGGGAAGACCAGATGGATATAGGAAAATCACCACACTGCCCTCTATTGTTGATAATGCTGATAGTGTAATGCTATAAACGTCATTATGGGAGATATCAAATCTTTGTCATGCTTTGATTAATTGTGATGGAACATGCTAACAGTGGCTTGGATATTGTTACCTGCTATCAGTTTTGCGGCTTGTCTGAATAACTACAAATCTCTCTTCCCTTCAAACATACATATATTTGGCGCTACCATAGACTTATTCAGCCTATGGTTCTTTTGTGCTACAGAGATCAGATTCCCCCAGCCAGCAGGAGCATGCTGATAGTACCTATCTAAAGTCCTTTCAAGCTCTTTCTGACTTGATTCGTCTAGCTCAGTATTTTTGTAGTTCAGATGCAAGTGGACCTCTGCCACTTGTCTGAGAGTGTTCCCATTTCCACTGTTGAGACCTCATGCCTATTTTAAATATGACTTTTGGCATTAGAATTGGAATTTTACAAAGGTAAAGTGTGCATTCTACTACAGAGATTAGCCCTGATCCCAAGGATGGCTATAGTATACAAGCTTCATGCCTCTGATAACTAGTTCATTCTTGAACAGAACCCCAATATTTGTTTCTATGGAGTTAACAGGCCTCTGATTCCCAACCTGTTTGATACACTGCAAGTACTATATTTTTTTCCCCATTAGCTTCATTTTTTTCTATCTTTCCTGGAAACTCCCTCAGGAACTACCATCAGTTCATGAACCATTGTATTAAATAGCAGTATTCTAGACCCCACTGAAATGCCTAACTCCCCAAAATGAATGATCTGTGCTGCTACATGGCTCAAATACTGTAAAATAATAATTAACTCTTAAATGTGCATTCTCTGGTGTGGTTTACTTATTGTAGCCACGGAAATCATAGTGCTGTCATATTTATTTATTTATTTATTTATTTATTTATTTATTTTAATCATTGAAGGCAATACATTAAAATAAATAAATAAATAAATAAATAAATATGACATTGGTCACATTGGTCAACAGTCACCTTCCGGTGGCGCAGTGGGTTAAACTCCTGTGCCAGCAGGAATGAAGACGACAGGTCGCAGGTTCAAATCCGGGGAGAGGCGGATGAGCTCCCTCTATCAGCTCCAGCTCCTCATACGGGGACATGAGGGAAGCCTCCCACAAGGATGATAAAAACATCAAATCATCTGGGTGTCCCCTGGGCAACGTCCTTGCAGACGGCCAATTCTCTCACACCAGAAGCGACTTGCAGTTTCTCAAGTCGCTCCTGACACGACAAAAAAAAACCCTTCTATTTATTTATTTATTTATTTATTTACAGTATTTATTTACAGTATTTATATTCTGCTCTTCTCACCCCACAGGGGACTCAGGCCGGATTGCACATATACATGGGAAACATTCAATGCCATAGAACACAACATATATAGACAGAGACACAGAGGGTATTTAACTTTCCAGTTTTCATGAGGGTATTCTGGCCACCAGAGGAGCTGTCACTTCACTGTCCATTTGTGGCACTGATGGAGTACTTCCTCATTCTTTTGCTTGCTTGCTGGAGATTTCATGGCATCGTAAATTAGTTAAATTAGCCTCTCCGCATAAGCAGTACCTAAATTTCCTACTTGATTAGATGCTACTTGACAGGCTGCAAAGGTCGACAACAAGCTACAAAATGGTTGGAAGCTCACTCCGACCCAGGTTGGATTCGAACTCATGACCTTTCAGTCAGTAGTGGTCTTAATGCAGCTGACTCCCAGTCAGCTGTGCCACAGCTGCAGGTGAAATCTAGGTACAGAGTAAATTCCCCCTCTCTTTCTCATGCTAATTTTTGGTCATAACATGACTCTAACTCTCTTTCTTTTATTTTCAGGGATGAGAGCAAAGTAAGGAAACTAGATGCTCCTCCACACTGTGAACGCCATTGCTCTAAAGATGGGCCAGTCAGAAATGGTCACATTGGTCAACAACCACCTTCTATCAACCCAGAGAGACTGAAAGATTTTGGCGAGGAAGATTCCCTAAATGGGGGAGTGAAGACATGGGAAATGAAGATAATTGGCCGTAATGAAGAATTGCTAAGGGACTCAGTCATCCGCCCAGATAGGATTAGCCAACTGGACTACAATAAATCTATTAGGTTTGAAGATATCAGCGCAGCCGCTTTCAAAATTCAGTGTGGAGTGCAGAAAACACCTTGTATGGTATGGTATTTGTTTCAGATTGAATACTGGCTGAGAAAATATTATAGTATTGTTTTGACCAGAGGCAAAAAGCTGCAGAATCTTTTAGGTCAATTCATAACTAAGAGAAGAAAAGATGTATAAGCACATCCAGACAGAGCCTAAAACACATGCCCACCAGGATTTTTGCATGGGGCATACAAATGATGCCCCACATAAAAACAAATGCATTCAGGGCAAAGCAGGAAAACCCTGCTTTGTCCCAAAGTACTTTGTTACTGGAAAGAACCAGACCTTCCTGAAAGACCCAGGTTGAACCTGGTATGGCTGCTGTCTGGACTGCCCCCTTGGAAGTTCTGCAACTTCTGAGAGGGCCGTCCACATAGCTCTCTTGGGTTTTCTGGACTAAATCGGCCTGGAACACCCGAGAGAGCTTGCACCTCTATCCTCAAAACCCCTTAATAATGGGGATGGGTGGGTAAAATAACGTATTCAGCCACCATTAAACTGCTACAATGACACACCAGGAGAAGGGGGAGCCAGGAACGATATTCCTTTTCCCCCATTTTAAGGGGTTTTGAGGAGGGGGTGTGAGTGTCTCCCTGTCCTCTGGGAAGGTTCTGGGAGCGCATCTGAACACACATACCTCCCAGGAAATTGCGGGCGTTCACAGATAGTGTGTGGACTTTAACCAGGATGCAATTGGGTTTAAGAAACCCAATTGCACCCGGGTTAAAGTTATGTGTGGAACTGCTCCCAGAGTCTTTAAAAACAGTTTGAGCCTGAACTTATAAAATTTTCTAAATATTTCTTGATTTGTAGAAGACATGAGCCAACATACATATTTCATTATGTTTAAGAGCTGAAATTATTGAATACTATCTGTCCCCTGCCACGCATTGCTGTGGTCCACATGGGGGTTCTGTGTGGGAGGTTTGGCCCAATTCTATCACTGGTGGGGTTCAGAATGCTCTGTGATTGTAGGTGAACTATAAATCCCAGCAACTACAGCTACTAAATGTCAAGATTCTATTTTCCCCAAACTCCACCAGTGTTTACATTTGGGCATATTGTGTATCCGTGTAGTTTGGTCCAGATCCATCATGTTTGAGTCCACAGTGATCTCGGAATGTAGGTGAACTACAACTCCAAAACCTCAATCAATGCCCACCAAACCCTTCCAGTGTTTTCTGTTGGCCATGGGAGTTTTGTGTGCCAGGTTTGGTTCAATTTCACCATTGGTGGAATTCAGAATTCTCTTTGATTTTAGGTGAACTATAAATCCCAGCAACTACAACTCCCAAATGACAAAATCATTTTTTGAGTGAAGGACATACATTGGGTTGTTAGGTGTCTTGTGTCCAAATTTGGTGTCAATTCGTCCAGTGGTTTTTGAGTTCTGTTAATCCCACAAACAAACATTACATTTTTATTTATATAGATGTGTCTTCTAGATACCTAATTTAGCCAAAACACTAGACACATTTGGTAACATATATACAAAATTGTTTTTAAACTGTGCTAAAATATTGTAAATTTTCCTGAAGTTTTAAAAGACATTGCAGTCAAATGCAGAATCAGGGTAGAATATACTTCTGAATGAATATTGCTAAACAGACAGATTTGTTGATCTTTTGGTCATTTCTCTTTTCCTTTCAAATGCAGATTATGTATTTAGTGTAAGTGTTGTGTATAATGGACTGAACAGTATAACTCAGTACCATCCCATTGTTTTCAGTATTCTAGGCTTTCAAAGCAGTATGGAGTGGACATATATCTAAAAAAAGAGTACCTTCAATACACCGGATCTGTGAAAGAACGGGGTGTGCTTTACCTTCTAATGTCTTTACAACAGGTGAGAACACGAGTGGAGCAAAATTTCAGCACCAGAGAGAGAACTGGCTGTTTGCTAAATTTTATATCAAATGTGTGAGATAACGTTATGCTGGCCTGAGTGATGATCCCTAACACCATCCCCAGATTTGTCACTTTGCCATGACATTGTCAAAATGCAGAATGAGATTTTCAGTGCCTCCTAATACTTTATAGTTCAGCAGGATTTCCACAGGTAAAGCTCCACTGCCATGCTCTGAACCATTCAGGTAGATTCTTCAGGACTTGAGTAGGAACTGGAAATTTGTATTCTAATGAAGAAGAGAACCAAAATGATCCAATGGCTTGAGCATTGGAGTTAGACTGCAAGGGACCGGGGTTATAATCCTTGCTCAGCCATGAAAACCCATTGTATGACATGGGACAAGTCACATTCTCTCCAGCTTTAAGGAAAGCCATTGACAGACATCATTTGAATAAATCTTGCCAAGAAAATATTAGGATAATAAATATTAAGATTGTGCATGAACTAAGGACTATTAGTTCACCAATTTTAATGTATCTCTTGAATTCTTCATAGGTCAAGTATATGAAAGTATATCACGTTCTCTGTTTGGTTTGGGGGGGCTGAATTTGGTTCGGGGGGCTGAGTCTGAGTGAAAAGAGGGTCTACCCTAGCAAACCTTTTGTATCGTTACCCCAATACCCCCATGCATATGGGATATATTGAGCATGGTGATCAGATCATGATATGAATAAACATAACAGTTTAAATAATGTACCAGTAAGGCCTTCTCGCAGACCACCATGAGAATTTTGGGGGGGGGGGCTGAAGCCCCCCAGCCCCCCCCCCCCCCCCCGCCCAGCTACATGCCTGATGTGAGCGCATGTGCCTTCAAGTTCTCTGCTGCCTTATAGTCAGAGGCGGCCCTAGGTAATATTCAATGGTAAGCAAACAGTATTTTGCCCCCCCCCCCAACCAATCACTGATATATATTTTCTGTTCATTGTGGGAGTTCTGTGTGCCATATTTGGTTCAATTCCATCATTGGTGGAGTTCAGAATGCTCTTTGATTGTAGGTGAACTATACATCCCAGTAACTACAATTCACATATGTCAAGGTCTATTTTCCCCCAAGAGCACCTCAAAAGCCCTTGGGCAAAATCAAGTATACTGCAAATGCTTACTTTGCGTAAAGGGTTGAGCCGCCCCTGCTTATAGTGATCTCATGAATTCGATAGGGTTTTCTTAGGCAAATAATATTCAGATATAGTTTGGCTATTCCTTCCTCTGAAATGTAGCCTATAGAACCTGATGTAGTCTTCGATTCATGTACAGATTTCAGATGGTGTTTTTTTAAACAATTGATTTTAATTTTTATGGTTTTTAATTTTATATTTTAATGTATATGTTTATTTTTATCATATGCCTCCTTTATATGGCATTGAATAGTTGCCTATTGTAAGGCTGCTCTGAGTCACCTTTGAGGTGAGAAAGGCGGGGTATAAATACAGTAAATGAATAAATAAAATATTGGTCAGGGCTGACCTCACTAAGTTTCCAAGATCAGACAGAATCTGTTCAGCAAAACATATCCTGAAAGCACCTCTTTAGAGTTATAGACTATACTAATGATTATATTCATACATTAAAATGCATTATTAGCATCATGCACAGCTCAAAAATATTATTATCCTATATGATATATCATTTATATTTGTTTGTGTGTGTGTGTGTTCTTGTTATGAGTCAATGAAAATCCAGGGGGGGTGGGGGACTGTACAGAAAACATTGTTTTTTGTGCAAAATATTTTTTCATATAATGCTCCAAAATGGTGTGGAGGTGTGGGATCCCACAGTGATTGACATGTCATGCTGTGAACATTGCTAGTATTTTTACAGCCCCATGAAATACATCTTTAAGGTTTTTCATTTGGTCTTTCTTTCTTTCTTTCTTTCTTTCTTTCTTTCATGATTCTCTCATATGAATTACAGTCTTCAATTCAGAGCTGGACATGTAGCGGTAAATTATTTTCTATACTTACCAACCTAGAGACAAAAAGGATCTATGGAGGAAGTGGTAGCTGTAGGTCCATTTTACAAATTGGCCTTGTCCTCAAAGTACCATCTGATGTATTAATTTTTAAAACTAATATCTTGTGTTTTGGTCATTCATGTCTTGCAGGATCAGCAAAGAAAAGGTGTAATTGTTGCTTCAGATAATAACTTTTCTATGGCAGTAGCATACCATGCCTCGGAGCATCAGATTCCTGTGTTTGTCATCATGTCCACCAACACCTTGCCAGCTAGAGTTAAAATGTGTCGTGAATATGGGGCCATGGTCATTTCCTATGGCTCTACAACAAGAGATTCCCAGCTCCATGCTAGGAGGCTAGCACAAGAAAATGGTTATCTGTACCTTGAAGAGTAAGTGGACATTTTAACCCTTGTTTTTATTGAATTCTATTTCACTTTTGCCATGCACAAAAATCATCATTAGCTTGCATTGTGCTTTCTGTCTCCACACATCATCATCTTAACATGAAGAGACCATAGACTTCCGGGGACGTAAAGCAAAGCTTTAATAGTATGTGAACGATCTTATGCCTTTTTTCCCTACGTAGATAGAGAAAAGTTGTTTTGGTTCTGGATTTTTCAAGTGGAAACTGTAACACATGCATTGGTCACAATAACAATCAGAGTTTTTTTTCCATGCCTTGGAATTGAATAATATTTTCCTTCAGCAAGCCATGAACCTTAAGTAATAAATATCCAAACCTTGACATGGTTTATCTATTTGATGAAGAAAATGGATTAAACAGTTTCCAAATGCCATTTTGTACAAAAATTCCACTGATCTGTCATACTTCAGGTTAATAAAGAAGAACCATGTTTTTATAAATAGTTCTTCCCTAATTTTCCAGCTTGATATAGCCATTCCCACTTTAGAATCTTGTTTCATTTTGTTTTTCCATGATCTAGTTATTGAAACTATTTTACCAGTTATGAGGTTGCCTGGAATCTTCCTCACAGTAAAGCACCATTACCTTCCTGAGGAAGGGGTACCTATTGATCGACTCACATATGCATGTTTTCAAACTGCTAGGTTGGCAGAAGCTCAGACTAACAACGGGGCTCACTCGATCCCGTGGATTCAAACCCCCGACCTTCCGGTCAGCAAGTTCTCTAGCTTAGCAGTTTAACCCGCTGCGCCACTGCCATCATGTTACATAGAGTCACCATTATATCTTATATGTTTTATGCAAGAAAGTCTTTAGAACTCTGTATTAAATTGCTGTTTTAAAAAGAGAGAGCTGTTCAAACAAGTAGAGATGAAAACCGATCACAGGAGATTAACAGAATTGTTCGACTACTATTCTTTACCTGATTTGACATAACCAGTGACACAGTTGAAATGGATTTGAAATTTGGGAGGAGAAATGCTGAGGATTTTGTAGGACCCCTTGGAGACTAATATGAAGTGGTATAAATTAAAAATGGCTAAAGTGGCAGAAGAATAAATTGATTTTTTTTGTTGCTGATGGCCATTATCTGATGGCCTTCATTCAGATTAGTGTAACAAGACTATTAGCTGCTGTACAGAATGAGAACTTGAAAAGTTTGAATAAGCTATATAAAAAATTAGCAAAGTATGAAAAAAGTTAATGTCTGTGCCAGGCCCATAGCCAGGATTTTGATTCGGGTGGTGCTGAGTTTAATTCGGGGGGGGGGGGGGGGGGGAGAGGATCTACCCTAGCAAACCTTTTGTATCGTTATCCCAATACCCCCATGCATATGGGATATATTGAGCATGGTGATCAGTTCATGATATGAATAAACATAACAGTTTAAATAATGTACCAGTAAGGCCTTCTCGCGGACCACCTTGAGAATTTGGGGGGGGTGGGGGGGGCTGAAGCTACATGCCTGGTCTGAACAAAATATCCAAAAAAGTATTGTATTATCCAATAAAGTCTTGTATTGACTATATCTATATCAGTGTAGATATAGAGAACTGGGTGAAGCAGAAAGTATTGACGTCCTGTGAGCTCAATTCACCACAAAGGAATAGGAAAATGGAAATAAAGGATCATGTTGATATAATGCAGATGGAACACAGTTAATGCTTCACTGTATCATGGAGACATCCAGAATAAAATAATTACTAGCTGCATCTTATAAAATATGACTGACCTCTAAGTAGTTTCCCTGAATTTCAGGGTTTTTTGGCTCCATTATAAAAATAACACATCATATGAGAGGACTGAATACAGATACCACATGTCTCCAGGAAATAGCCTCATAGCCATCAATATAATGTTGTCATAATCCAGGATGGGAGAGAACTTTTCCGAAGTTGACCCTTCTAAAGCTTTTGGAGGGTTGACCTGGTAAAGTAATAACTCACAATGTGTGATTTCTTTGAGGATGAGAACCCCACCCTGCAGAGATTAGAGTTCGAGTCATTATCTTAATAATATTAAATCTTTTTTTAAAAAAATGTAAAGTAATATATTCCCCCACAATATTGGAGAACAATGTGAGATATGATATTTCATTTTTAATGTTGTTAGTCCCTTCACTGACTAATTCACATACTGAGAACCTATCAGTGTAAGCAGTAAGAGTTCTATTTTTAAAATTGAGTATCTCTAGAATGTTATAAAAGGGAGATCAGTACCTAATTTTGAAGACAGGTGTCAACCATTTCAATTTTTTTCTATGTATTTTTAGTGTAAGCAGTAGCATAATTCTTTCCATCTCATCAGGCCTGTAGCCAGGAATTTTTGTTTGGGGGGGGGGGTGCTGAGTTTGTGGGGGGGGGCTGAGTCTGAGTGAAAGAGGGTCTACCCTAGCAAACCTTTTGTATCATTACCCCAATACCCCCATGCATATGGGATATATTGAGTATGGTGATCAGATCATGATATGAATAAACATAACAGTTTAAATAATGCACCAGTAAGGCCTTTTCGCGAACCACCATGAGAATTTCGGGGGGGGGGGCTGAAGCCCCTCAAGCCCCCCCACCCCCCCCCCCGGCTACATGCCTGCCACTCATCAACAAAATATACAAAAATATAAATGATACCGGTATCTCCCTGGTATGAAAAAATGCACCAAATATTTAAGATGTTTCATAGCTTTAAAAAAATTAACAGCATGCACACATTGGTTAACTTTTAATATATTTTAGAAAAATATAATTCATGTGTCTTGTTGATGAGCAAATCTTTTTTGCGTCTTTCTGCTTGCTTTTGCAGACAGGACAGTGCCATCTATTTATCAGGCTTGGGGACCACGGGATTGGAAATCTATGAGCAAGTGCCAAAACTGGATGCAGTGATACTCCCAGCAGGGGCTCAGTGTGGATTGTTAGCAGGCTCCGCTGCTGCACTGAAACATTTGAATCCACGCATTGCTGTGATTGTAAGTATCTGTGTAAGTTTGTTCTCACTTGTGTGTATTTCGAACACTGTAGATATCATATTACCCACTCAAAAAAAATATTAGTATTATATTAAACTAATTAAAGAGAAGGCTGATAGACTTGAATAGTTTCAACAGAAAAACCAGCCCAAGCAGCTTTTTGATGAATATCAAAAACTTATTGTGCTCTATATGATCAGATTGTATCAAAGTCCACTTATGATTCAGTGGAAAAACATTTCTTAGTGTGCCAGAATGTGGAACATATTCAGATGTCATTTTCACTTGAAGCTGTACTCCTACTGAGGAATGTTTTAAAATAATGTAATGATTAAGGATTCAAATATTGCGGTCCTATTCTCACTGCAACAGAGAGCCTTTTGTATCTATGAAGGCGACTGAGCAATGTAGAACTCTGGGCTACTAGGATTTCCTGGGAAATGAAGGTTCGGTGGTATATTGTAAGATCTTCCAAACTTACATTCCTGATCTCCAAAAATAAAGAAAACCCTAGGAAAGAAACTGATTGGACCCAAGTCGCAAAATATTTAAAAAGAAATAAAAATATTGATTTAAGGAGGAAAAGAATATATACCAGGACTGAAAGAGGAAAGGAAGATGGGAGAAAAAAGAAGAAAGAGAGGGAATGAAGGAAAAGAGGAAACATTGAGGAAGATACCTCTTTTTTTCTTTTATATTTTGTGTTTTGTTTTGTTTTGCTGCTGTTCCCTTTGCCTTCAGGATTTAAAATGATTTTAAAGAAAATCTTCAATAAAAATTATTTTTAAAAAAGAAAAGGAAGGTTCTCCATGTCAAGAAGAGGCCTCTCACTTCAGAAAACAGCAATGTGTACTAGAAGGGAAATGAGGATGAGCTTGAAGTTGCTTGCTTGTTGTTGCTTTTCCTTCTTAGGGACCTCATCATAAAGGTCAGACAAAATGTATCACTTCGCCTGGCATTTGGGAGGAAAGAAAGGGCTGTAGGGTGAATATGTCACCCCACGCACAGCTCCATCTCAATGATACTTTCCCTGCCACATGGAGTCAGCACAATGCAGGAAGCCTCCTGTGTTGGGGTGAAAGCGTCCAGCGATGCTTTCACCCCGGTTGGGAGTGGGGTCCCTGCCAAAAGTCATATGATGTTGTGTAATGTCCGGCATAGGGCTCCATCCTCTAGACTGGGTGAAAGAATCCTAGGATGCTAAATTCACCCCATCTGATGAGGTTGTATGTGTTACTGAACATTTAATAAAAATGTTTGAACAGCACTACAACAATGAGGATCAATAGGAACCAGAACTGGATTCAAATCCAATCTAAGCCTGTGATTCCTAGGGCCCATTAACACTCCAGAATCATAGTGTTATTATTTCACTTGAACTGCTATGGTTCTATTCTGTGGAATTCTGGGGTTTGTAAATTGTTGAAGTGCTGGAGCTCCCTGGCTGAGAATGTGAAATGCTCTTCCCTTAATCTCCAATCCCAAAGCATGTGATGAAACTAAGGGCCCTTCCAGACAGATCCTGTATCCCAGATTTTTCCTGATTTTTAAATATCCGCATTTGCATATACATACATAATGAAATATCTTGAAGGTGGGACCCAAGTCTAAACACAAAACTCAGGGCCCTTCCAGACAGACCCTATATCCCAGGATCTGATCCCAGGTTTTCTTCTTTAAACTTGATTATATGAGTCCGCACTGCCAGGTAATCAGGGATAATTTTATTTATTTATTTATTTATTTATTTATTTATTTATTTATTTATTTATTTATTTACTGTATTTGTATACTGCCCTTCTCAGCCCTTAGGATAAACAGAAAACCTGGGATCAGATCCTGGGATATAGGGCCTGTCTAGAAGGGCTCTAAGGCAGTTAGAGTAGAATAATAAGGCTATAGTCCTTCATCTGATACCCATGCAGGAACCTCAGGGACTGCCTTAGGTGCTAGAAAAGGATATTGATGGACTCCTAATCTAATTCAGCAGAGTTCTCGAGTTTTATGCTTATGATAATTCGGGGCCTCTGACATATCAGTGTGAAGATTCCAAACTATGCAATGAGCAGATTTGCAAGGGTCATCAGCTATATCACTGCAGCAGAGCTGGACGAGTGAGCATTTAAATGAACTTCAATATCTCTTTTAATCCATCTCCCCTAAACACACATTTTGCAATTAGTGATGCAATCCAACATCAGGACAGCTGACCATATTGCTCAGCCTTTGAGGATAGAAAGATGTGAAGGAGAATGGAATAAGCACTGTAAAAACACAGGATACCCTCCTGGTGTCTTGCAGTTTTTTAAGGCTACAACTTCTATGAATGCCCATCAGCTTCTGGAAGCTATTTTCACCTGCCAAGTTCTGTAACAGAAGTGTAAAATATTCTTGACAGACTAAGTGGTATGACAGTGGTTCCCTGAATATAGAAAGTGAAGAACATGAATACTGGGTTGCTGCAAAGTGTCTGGGAGCCACACACACCTACACATGGTATCACTTTGAGCCACAATTCCAGGAATGCTCCATTGTAAGATGTGAGCAGTATGTACCCCCATTATGTGTTTCATTCAAGAATCACATTCCCTGAAGGCTTCCAGACTTGCAGTTACAGGGTTAGCTGTATCATACTATTCCCACACTTGAAATAATAACACTAAAGTTTTTGGGGGAAATGTAGTGATTAGCTGAACCCTAACACTAAACCTTTGTGTTGTGCCCTCTTTTTCAGGGTGTGGAATCAGAGGGTTTCCCTGTATTGCAGCAGTCCTTAAAGACTGGGCGCTCTGTTGAAGACCAGAGCCACAGTAACTGTCAGTTCTACAAAGGTAAGAAAATCTTTGTAGCATTTGTGCTCCATGACTATTTCAAGGAACAAGAGTGGTTCAGGTATCCTGGTTTGTTTGGTTTTTTTTCATGATGTTCACTATCTAGAAATTATTTGTTATGTGTCATCAAGTCAAACTTATGGTGACTCTATCAAAATGGAATTGTTGGGGGTGACTTATTCAAAGGCGGTTAGCTTTCCCCTTCCTTTAGGGCTACAAGAGTGTGATTTGTCCAAGGCCAACCCAGTGGGTTCCTATGCTGATCAGGGATTGTAAGCCTGGTCTCCCAGAGTACTAGGACCTTATCACAGTCTTCTCTGCATCTTCACATTACTGAAATGGAGTTCCACGTGATGCAGGGCAACTTCCAGGAGGACTCTGTGAGGTTCTGTTTCAGCAGCATGGAGAAATGAAGCCCAGAATGCCTTTGGATGAGTTGGGTAGAACAGAGAACAGAAGATGAAGCAGGGAAAGGATGGGAAAACATGTAAGATGGAAATCCATCCCAGAAGTCAGAGAAAGATGTTAGGGAATGAAGGAGGACGGTTCCCCCCTCTTTCCCTTGACCCTCTGAGGTCCCTAGTCTAACACTTGGACCACTATACCACACTGGGTCTTTCTATTCTAATATGTTTTTGGATGCCAGATTCTAGGGGCTTACAAACTGGAAAGATCTTGCTTCATTGATATTACAGGAAGCACAAACAAGATTAAAAATTAGATGAAAAGATAACATATAATTAATAGTAATGTATAATCCAGTATTTGCATCCTGATATTGTCCCAGTTAGGAGCCCCCAGTGGCACAGTGGGTTAAAGCGCTGAGCTGCTGAGCTTGTTGACTGAAAGGTCACAGGTTCGATTCCGGGGAGCGGCGTGAGCTTCCGCTGTCAGCCCCAGCTTCTGCCAACCTAACAGTTCGAAAACATGCAAATGTGAGTAGATCAATAGGTACCGCTCTGGTGGGAAGGTAACGGCGTTCCATGCAGTCATGCCGGCCACATGACTTTGGAGATGTCTATGGACAACACTGGTTCTTCGGCTTAGAAATGGAGATGAGCACCACACATCAGAGTAGGACACAACTGGATTTAATGTCAGGGAAAAACCTTTACCTTACAGTCCCAATTAAAACCATTAGGTTTAAAAACAGAGAGATGTATTTTGGAGTGACTTCAGTGTATTGAAACTAAGATATAGTGTTAAGCGCTATTGTTTAGAGAAATGTTTCTCTATAAGAACAAGATCTGGAGATTTCTAACCATTTCATTATATGTGACCCGAGATACCTTCTCTTTTTTATCACACCAAAAAAGTTTCCAGAAGTATAAAAACAAATTTTAAAAGCAAAAAAAAAAAAAAAAGTACATGTGAGAATTGGGAAAGTAAAAAGGTAGTCTAGACAGTCCCCAAGTTACAAACAAGATAGCTTATGTAGGTTTGTTCTTAAGTTGAATTTGCATGTAAATTGGAACAGGTATATTATAGATAGATAGATAGATAGATAGATAGATAGATAGATAGATAGATAGATAGACAGATAGCATAACATAGCATAGGGAAGGGTTAAGACTTGTTTCAGGCCTCTTCCTTCTCCACTTCTCTATTTCTAGTAGTTTCCTTTCATAGGACCTTCTGTAGAACTTGAGTAGATAAACCAGTGAAGGAGGCCCGTAGCCAGGATTTTGTTTCGGGGGGGGGGGGGCTGAGTCTGAGTGAAAGAGGGTCTACCCTAGCAAACCTTTTGTATCATTACCCCAATACCCCCATGCATATGGGATATATTGAGCATGGTGATCAGATCATGATATGAATAAACATAACAGTTTAAATAATGTACCAGTAAGGCCTTCTCATGGAGAGAGAAGCCCCCCAAGCCCCCCCCCCATGTGAGTAGATGAACCAGTGAAGCCAGGCTCTATCCTCATCATTGTCCAACTATGACATCAAAGCAGTTTAGCCAATCACTACCACTGGTTTCATTACCACTATAGAAATACTTTCTTCTTCATAGTCTGTGCTTCACCTAATCAGAATATCATAGAGCTGAGTGGCCTGGTGAGAACCATGCCTACTACACTATAGATTTTATTTCTATTAACATGCAATGAGAAAATTAATTATTGTTTATTATTTTATTTCTTTGTTTACAAATTGATCTTTCAGATGTGAGTGGACCTTGTTTTGGCACCAACTCCTTGCAGTTGACTGGAAAATTTGTTGATAAAGTTGTCACAGTACGGTAGGTACAGTAAATACGTAATTTCATGAAAGTTTTAACCTTGTTTGGTCACTCCTTTGTGTAATGTCAAGGGATTTTAGGAACCACATCCTAAAATGTGTGAATTTAATTAGAACACCAAAAAATGCAGAAGACTGCAGTTGTGTTGCATCATATGTGTCCAGTGGCTGCCACATCTATAAAGAGAAATACTGTATAGATGGCAGCAAAAGCTCGGGAAAATTTGTTGATAAAGTTGTCACAGTACGGTAGGTACAGTAAATATGTAATTTCATGAAAGTTTTAACCTTGTTTGGTCACTCCTTTGTGTAATGTCAAGGGATTTTAGGAACCACATCCTAAAATGTGTGAATTTAATTAGAACACCAAAAAATGCAGAAGACTGCGGTTGTGTTGCATCATATGTGTCCAGTGGCTGCCACATCTATAAAGAGAAATACTGTATAGATGGCAGCAAAAGCTAAGCCTTTACTGGGTGGGACTCAAGAAGGAATCATAACGTGGTCTCACAATTCCCCCAAGTGGGATTGGCCTAAGTTGTTTTGCAGCACTGTGTCTTATATACATTTTAAATGTCCAGATAATTTTGCTTTGAAATGTATATAGACAGGCCAACCTCCCACTCCTTTTAAAATTATCTCTCCGGTATAAACAAAAGGGGAATTTTCCACCAAACATGGGCATGCCATTTACAATTTATTGGATTGCTTCATACAATTTATTTTAAACTTATGGTGCTCTTGCATCTAAATATTAAGTGAAAGCTAGGGTTCTGGCTTGTGACTACAAGACTTTTCCCACAGTTTTTTTTTTTTGCCATAATCACAAACTAAATGTACAGGTTGCTTTGGTGTGATTCCTGCCTATTCGCATGGATAATGTTTTGTCAGTAATTATCAGAGCTTCCTGAAAAAGGAAAAAAGACACATACATTTTGCTCTTACACTTTATATACTTCTGTTCATGCTAAATTATATTCTGAATGTGCCCTTAGGGTATTATTTGCATATACTGTGCACATATATATGCAAAGAATGAATCAAGTTGATTTGTCTTGTTGAAAGTAAAATAGATCACAAAGATTGCCAGCTGGATAGAGAAATATACATAACTTGTGTGTTTTAATATGATTGATTGTAAGGGGTTTTTAAAATACATTTGAAAATGTTCTCTAGCACATTTTAATCTAGCTAAGCTGAATAACTCAATATTAAGCAAGTTCACTTCTGCTACTCTTTTTTTTAAATTAAGGAATATAATTAAAGATATTGGCTGGTAACTGACAAGTTACCAAACCTAGTTACTAGAAATTTTAACAATCCAATCCTATATATGCCTATTTAAAAGTAAATTCCTTTATATTCTGTTATGCTTACTACAAATTAAATAGATATAAGATTGCATGCTGAATGTTTCTTTAATTTAGTATAGAATTGATGTTAATCATCTGGTTATTGTTGCATAACCAGGGGCGGCTCAACCCATTACGCAAAGTAAGCATTCGCAGTATAGTTGATGTTGCCCAGGGGTGCTCTTGAGGCTCTCTTGGGAGAAAATAGACCTTGACATATGCGAGTTGTAGTTACTGGGATGTATAGTTCACCTACAATCAAAGAGCATTCCGAACTCCACCAATGATGGAATTGAACCAAATATGGCACACAGAACTCCCATGACGAACAGAAAATATATATCAGTGATTGGTTGGGGGGGGGGGGTGCCAAAATACTATTTGCTTACAGTTGAAAATTACCTAGGACCGCCTCTGTGCATAACATGATTGGCGTAACAATTTTTGCTGGTAACAAAAATTCATAACAAAATAAATAAAACTCCTGCCTTTTCAGGATACCCCCAGTTTTTGTCTCACTCTGGCAAATGGTTGGGCTACAAATGAAGCACAAACCAGCAGCCTATATATGTGAAAAATAAATTTGAGAGCTAACAAGCCTTGCACTTCCACCATGCAGGACTGCACCAAAATAATTTCACCTCAGAACTGGCTTTGGAAGTGCAACATAGCAAAGTAAAGCCAACTATCAAAACAGAATAAACCCCCTTCTTTACTGCTGAACATAGCTGTCATTTTGATTCAGCACCCAATTGCTTTTCTGAACACTGTTCCAATCTCCAGTTTGTCCATCTTATGGAGAAACTGATTGGCCATAACAACCTATAGAATTAAGAATACTATGTGACATCACAGGCAAAGTCATGACAGTTTCCACGGTTTTTTCCTTTTCATGTCAGGAGCAACTTGAGAAACTGCAAGTCACTTCTGGTGTGAGAAAATTGGCCATCTGCAAGGATGTTGCCCAGGGAATACCTGGATGTTTTACCATCCTGTGTGTGGCTTATCTCATGTTCCTGCATGGGAAGCTGGAACTGACAGATGGAAGCTCACCCTGCTCCCCAGATTCGAACCGCTGATCTTTCAGTCAACAGTCCTGCCAGAACAAGGGTTTAACCCATTGTGTCACTGGGGGCTCCACTGGTAATAGGATTCAGTGGTAGAGAGGGGCAATTTGGTCAAGAATTCTTATGCCAATAGAGTAAAAGGGCACTGGGATTAAGAGTGTTGTAGCTGCTTGAACAAGAAATAAACAAGAAAAACCAATGAGTGCTATTTTGTGGCATTTTTAAAGGGCAAAAAGTAACTTGTTTGAGTTCGGAAGTTTTTGTATATCACCTGCTGTCTAGTGAATCGTCATGTGAGAAATCAAGCGATGTTCGTCTACATTAGATATTCCTCTTACTGTTCAGGGAACAGGACATTCTGATTTCCATGCTGAGGTTGCTGGAGTATGAACGTGCCATTGTCGATGCTGAAGGAGCCATTTGTCTTGCGGCACTGGTCTCTGGGAAGCTGTTGGAACTAAAGGGCAAAAGGTACAGAAACTCTGAAGTAACCAGAAACAGAGAACTATGGCGGAGGTTATAAAATGTGCATGGTAGGTCGAAAGTGGAGAAGTAGGTATCAGCAGCTGAACTGTAAAATACATTCATTCCTGCAAGGAGCAGTGGTAGCAGCCAACTTGGATGACCGAGATGTTGATGATAATTTATGATAGTAGCAGTATAGCTGTTGTATCATATGCTAAGGTATAAAACCAGGAATCTGCTCTGACTTTCAAGTTCCATTGGTGGACATCCCATGTACAAATTGGTTGGTCACAGTGTAAATAGAGTGCTGGACTAAGTAGACCTTTGTTCTGATCTGGCTAAAGTTTCTAAAGTGTAACTCCAATTAGAGTCTGTGTGTGTGTGTGTGTGTGTGTGTGTGTGTATAGAGAGAGAGAATGTTGTGGAAACAAGGATTGGATTTTGTTTTTTGATTTTTTTTCTGTGTCAGGAGCAGCTTGAGAAACTGCAAGTTGCTTCTGGGTGAGAGAATTGGCCATCTGCAAGGACGTTGCCCAGGGGCCCGGATGTTTGAGTTTTACCATCCTTGTGGGAGGCTTCTCTCATGTCCACTGCATGGGGAGCTGGAAGCTGGAGCTGACAGGGTGGAGCTCACCCCTCTCCCGGATTCAAACTGCTGACCTTTTGGTCAGCAGTCCTGCTGGCACAAGGGTTTAACCCATTGCACCACCAGGGCTTCACAAGGATTTTCCCCACTGTAACTTTTTCAGGAGTGAATTTCCCTTCTTAGGGATAGATTTCTCTCACTTCCTGTTGTCCCAACCTTTGTTCTTAACTGTGAGTCATTTGTAAGTCAGATGTTTGTATCTTAGGGACTTTGTGCACTGTATAGATTTAATAGATGAAAGCAGGTGACGTAGGCAACAAAGAGGTATCAGATGGTATATTTAATAGTTGATTATGCTAGCATTAATTCTGCTGATTATTATTATTATTATTATTATTATTATTATTATTATTATTAAACACCTCAGAGTTTAAGATCGTCTGGGGAGGCCCTGCTCTCAGCCCCACCTCTGACACAAGCATGCTTGGCTGGGACGAGGGACAGGGTCTTCTCGGTGGTGGCCCCCTGCCTGTGGAACTCGTTCCGCAGTGAAATCAGGTCAACTAAATCCCTCCTCTCCTTCAGGAGGAAATTGAAAATGTGGTTGTGCGACCAGGCTTTCGGGTAGCACGCAGATAATAACAATGATGATAATGCTATGGAAAATGGACTATGGATAGGCTTGCGATTGTGTTGTGTTTGCAGAATTCAGTTCTAGATAAGACTAGACAGCCAGTATGATTGTAAATGGCTTTTTAATTATAAACTACTTTTAAACTAATTTAATGTATCATTCATATGTAATTACTGTATGTATTGTTTTGTAGGTAGGGGCATCAAATTGTGCCGGTTGTAAGCCGCCCTGAGTCCCCCTACAGGGGTTGAGAAAGGCGGGGTACAAATGTTGAAATAAATAAATAAACAAATAAATAAATGATGCTAGTGTTAAATCTTCTGAGATACACGCGTGGGTGGCAGGGAGGATATCTGCTTATCTCATTACTTTCTCCCATTTTCAGGGTGGCTGTTGCTGTATGCAGCGGGAACCTGGAGCTTCCTCTGATGCGGCAATGCATAGATCGTGCTCTGACCCTTGACAACAGAGTGTGCAAATTCTCCATCCTGGTCTCCGACTGCCCAGGAGATATTTCAAAGCTGCTGGAAATTTTGGCTCGGGAGGAAGTCAGGTAGTTTAGAATGAGAATCATGCATCGCTGAAATATGAGAGATTGGAAAACAATCCTTTGCGCTGCTGACTGTCATTTACTATTTTGTACATCTTGGAAATGCTACATCTAAGGCTATAAGAGTAAAATTACTTATATTATTGACCATTTTCTCTGCCACTTGCCCAACAAAGCTCAGGGAGGAATACAAATACATCAAGTTTATTATAGATAATTTAAAAAATTAAAATCCTAATAATTGGAAATGATAAACCATTCGAGTGGCAGAAAATATTGAGAAACACCAGGAATCTCCAAAGCTTTGTTGGAAGCGTTAATTGGTACTCACACAGAGCCAACCTTAAGAAATGGGGCTACAAAGTGGAGTCCACGACATGCGAGTGAGGAGAAGAGCAAACCACAGGTCACCTATTACAATGCAACCTGAGCCCCGCCACATGCACAATGGAGGACCTTCTTATAGCAACACCAGAGGCACTCCAAGTGGCCAGATAGTGGTCAAAGGACATTTAATAGAATTCCAAGTTTTCAAACTTTGTGTTTTTTTTAAAAAAATAAAATAAAACTGTTTTGTTCGCTCCTGATACAATAAATAAATAGACTTGTAAAGATGGTGGGATTGAAGGAAGAGCTTCTCTTGAGCATTTCAACATGCAGACATGCTTATATGGAGACATATGGTCTGTGCTGATAAAAACCACACACAATGGAAGAAGATTTTATTGTACTATTTAGTACTATAAAGGGATAGGACTCAACTAATATATTTTCAGAAGCTGGGATGGTGGTGGTAAGACCTGTGATATGGCTTTTGGGGGCCCAAATGAAGTAAATGACAAAATACTGGAGTTTTTGTAGGGCAGATTCCCAAAATGTTTCCCAGGTTTCGGCCCTTCTGTCTTCTAACTAGCAGATACTGACTTACACAAATATTTCTCCTTGCCTCCCCTGACCCACCAAAGGTCATTTACTCTCCACAGACAGACAGACCATGTGTAACTATGACTCGATCTCCTGTGATCTCACAAACCATTTTCTTTTTCCAGAATATTGGACATCAAACAGGAACACATGTACATGGCATCTGATTTGTTCACCAGTGAGGTAAGAAAAAGCCTGCAACTGGATTTCATTTTTAATTTCTGCATAAACTGTTCGTTAAAAAACTAATGTTGGCCATGGAATTGCAGGCAGGCGTTTTTATAGCCCTGACACCTAAGATTCTTTTAACTAGTCTGCCAAGGACCACCCTCACATTTAACCTATCAGAGTGGTTAAAAAAAGAGTGCATCACTGTGTGTTGATGTGCCTTCAAGTCACCTGTAGATTTATGACAATTTTGTAGGTTTTCTTAGGCACAGAATACTCGGAAGTGATTTTATCAATATCTTTTGCTGAAATATAGTCCACAGCACCTGGTATTTGTTGGAAGTCTCCAATCCAAGTATGACTCATGAATGACCCTACTTATTTTCCTGGATCAGCTGGGATCTGATGCCTTTGACACATTTAGATCCAAAACTATCACCCACCAAAAGAATCACCCATGAAAGAAGCCAGAGTGATGTGGAGTCCTTGTATCCTTGTCAATGGAAGTACTTTCAAGACATTTATTTCTAAAGATCTTACATTTGTCCTTGTTGAAATTCATTTTGTTAGTTTTGATCCAGCTCTCTATTCTCTTAAGGTTATTTTGAATTCCAGTCGTGTCCTCTGGAGTATTAGCTATCTATAAAGAAAACAGATCCAGACACGGAGTTATTATAAGTATGCGATTCTACATCCCACCGCTGCCACCACTCTAACAGAACCTGGATAGGTGAAGGGACCTTTTACACCATCAGGGGAGGAAATATATCGCATCCCACCTGCTGACAGCAATTTAAAGGAATTTGATTCTGGCACGAAGTGTTTATATATATATATGAGGTAACGTGTGTGCTCTGGTAGATTTGCTGCCACCACCTAAAATACTTTAGGATATTAAAGATGATTCCCTGAGGTAACCTTCTTCCTGCCACCCAGCTCTCCTTTAGATCCCAGAGATGAATGTGATGTTAAGATATTAAAGTGATTAGAATTATCCCCACAGGAATGAATTACCACTGAGGCTTCTTTAAAAGTTGAAACAGAGAAAAGATTTATTGATAAGATCAAACAAACAACTATCTTCCTTAATGGGGCACAAAAGCTTAAATGGTTACTAGAGTACAATATTCTTGATGGTTTCTTTAAACAAGTTACTTGGCTTAGTCACTTGTAAAACTCCTCACTCTACAGTAACACAGTAGCAGTGAGTTCCCCAGACTAACCTACTCAGGCTGTCTTCAGAGCAATTAGCCCACTCTAAGCAGAGTTCTCTATATAGCTAATCCACTCTATCCAGAGAGCAAACCACTTGTGTAAACCCACACAAGCACCCAGGCAACTATTTGACCGTCCTGGCCAATAATACAGCCTTGCCTGTCACAAATGCTCTCTGTCAGAAAAATTCTAAGCTCAAAACACCTCTCCTCTCTCTTCTGTTCCCAAATTCAATCTCCCTGCTCTCTGTGAAGCTGACACTTTTCCCTCTCAGGACTTAGCTCCTCCATCTGTCTTAACCAATCCCAAGAGATCTTCAGCTCCTCCCCTTCTTCTCTCTTTACACTCTCAAGATGTCTGCTTCCTTTGCTAACCCTCCCAAAATGGAGGCCTGCCTCACTGATATCCCAGGCTTCCCCTTCGGCCTACTTGGTAAGAATCGTTACACTATCCCTCCTAATTTGGTGTTATCTGCAAACTTGATAAGCATACCCTTTAAATCTGGATCCAAGTCATTAATAAAGGTATTGAACAGTATTAGGCCCAGGACTGAACCCTGTGGCACTCTACTAGTTATTTCTTTTCAGGATTAAGAGGAACCATTGGCACTCTTTGGGTTCGGTCACATAACCAATTACAGATCTACTTAATCGTAGTATTGTCTAGCCCACATTTGACTAGTTTGTTTGCAAGAAGGTAATGGGGAAACTTGTTGAAGACCTTACCAAAATCAAGATATGCTACATCCACAGCATTCCCTGCATCTACCAAGCTTGTAACCCTGTCGGAAAAAAAAAGATTAGTCTAGCATGAGTTGTATTTGTGAAATCCATGTTGACTTTTAGTAAACACAGCATGCCTTTCTAAGTGATTGCAGACTGCCCCCTTAATTATCTGCTCCAAAATCTTTCCTGGTATTGCTGTCAGGCCGACTGGATGGCAATTGTTTGGGTCCTCTTTTTTCCCCTTGTTAAAGATAGGGACAACATTTGCCCTCCTCCAGTCTGCTGGGACTTCTCCTGTTCTCCAAGAATTCTCCAGTAGTTCTGAAATTACTTCTGCTAGTTCCAGTACGCTTGGATGTAGTTCATGTGGTTCATCTAATTTCTATTTGAAGCACTTTGAGTAGTCAACTGAGCTCTAACACAATCTGTCCTACCTCCCCTCTTTCATGTCCCTGTATATTTCATGGCACACTTTAAAACTGATGGGAGAGTAGCTGGGCAGACTGAGACATGCACAGTTGGTAGGATAGGCCAGGTTGGTTGCCAAGCCACTCAGGGCCGGAACATTTTATTTGGGGTCTCTGTAGAGACACAAAACCCATGTGTGTAGGGCACTGATGACCACTTGAAGCAAGTAAAGGTAATCAATCTGTTCTTCCTAGGACAATTGCAAGAAATCATGACTGTTATAGTGATACTACTGTAGATATATGGAGTGATAGTAATGTGTAGTGATGCTGCAGACCAGGCCCGTAGCCAGGATTTTGTTTCGGGGGGGCTGATTTTTTTTCAGGGGGGGTTTCGGGGGGGGCTGAGTTTCAGGGGGGGGGCTGAGTCTGAGTGAAAGAGGGTCTACCCTAGCAAACCTTTTGTATCATTACCCCAATAACCCCATGCATATGGGATATATTGAGTATGGTGATCAGATCATGATATGAATAAACATAACAGTTTAAATAATGCACCATTAAGGCCTTTTCGCGAACCACCATGAGAATTTCGGGGGGGGGGGTGAAGCCCCCCAACCCCCCCCCCCCCCCCCCCCCCCCTGGCTACATGCCTGCTGCAGACCAAATGTGGAGAATTGCAATAGGTTGACTTTGGGAGAGTGCACTAGTTTTTGCTTTTTCCCATTTTCCTTTTTTTCAGTTTTCATTTTCATTTTAAAAACTTTTTTG
Source organism: Anolis sagrei ordinatus (assembly GCF_025583915.1). NCBI lineage: Eukaryota > Metazoa > Chordata > Lepidosauria > Squamata > Anolidae > Anolis > Anolis sagrei. Next base: position 124,115,733 of record NW_026846588.1, on the reverse strand, counting down.
GACATTTTAAAAATTCTGGTTTATTTTATATTGGAAAAAAATCTTCTCTTAGTCCTAAAATAACTGCACTGGCATGAAACATGGCAAATGTTTCTCATATATCATAGGAAGCATTTTAAAAGCAAAACTCATTTACATTTTTAATTGGGAGAGAAGCAGAAAAATCGCATTCAAAGTACCCCCGGCAGATGGCCATACAGCTACTGCTTAAAAACCTCCAAAGAAGGAGCCTCCACCACACTCCGGGGCAGAGTTCCACTGCTGAACAGCTCTCACGGTTAGGAAGTTCTTCCTAATGTTCAGGTGTAATTTCCTTTCCTGTAATTTGAAGCCATTGTTCTGCATCCTAGTCTGCAGGGCATCAGAAAACACGCTCCCTCCTCCCTATGACTTCTCCTCACATATTTATACATCATGTCAACTCTCAGCCTTCTCTTCTGCAGGCTAAACATGCCCAGCTCTTTAAGCCACTCCTCATAGGACTTGTTCTCCAGAGGGTGCTGGGATGCCCAGAAAAAGCTTTAGAATTACATGGGGTCCACACATCCATTTCATTCTTCCCTTGCCCCAAAGGTCTCCCCCATTAACCCCCATTAACCCCCATTAACACTGATGCATACTAACGCAGAAATTATTGTAGCTGAGTTTAGTGAGTCTTATTCCCACATTGCATGTTGCAGCTTCATACTTTACACCAGCAGTTGCATTTGCTATAGGCACATTAATAATAATAATAAATAATAAACTTTATCTGTACCCCACCACCATCTTCCCCAATGGGGACTCGGGGCGGCTTACATGAGGCCAAGCCCAAACAACAACATCAGTGTGTTTGCCAATGTTTTCTGCGGTAAACATGCGATGTGAATTAAGCAGGATCAGCTCAAGATTATTATTTCCTAAAGGGAGCAACACACACACACACCCTTGCCAGCCAAGATGCAGAAAGCCCAAAGCCAGGCAAGTAATTTTGATACCTATAGTAAAAAAAATATCCCACAAGTACCTCTACTTTTGCTAGCAGTAAAATAAAAATAATTGTTCATGACATGTAAAATATGAAGCAAGTTCCTAATTGATAAGATCAGCCCAACTCAGAGGACAATTTTCAAATGGATTGTGGAGTATATGCTTGCCATCAATGGCCAAACAGGGTTCCCCAGAATGAGTTCCTAATTGTTTAGGAATGTGTATCTGTTCATCATCCTTGACAAAATGTATGTGGAATACACTGATTTAGACATGACAACTGAACTGCTCCATAAAGTATGACCTTTTGAGAATGAAGAGTGTCGTCTACCAAGCACTGCTGTGCAGTCATTTAATTGAATGGGAAATGAGCATCAGCAATGATTTATATTCACTCCAAATCTTAGTTTCCCTCTGGCCATGCAACTGAAATTCATAACTCATTTTGCTTGAGCATTATACTATACATTCATCCATGGAAAGCTGTGCATTTCCTGGCTCACATGGGTGGTTGGCGCAGTAACAATGAAAATATTATATTTTATTTTGCATCGTATTTATTCAAGAGCCATTAAGGCATTTTGGCCAGCTCTGTACAATTTTAAGTATTCCCAATGAGCCAATTTTATTTTGTTGGTAAAATGCCATGCAAAAATATTTATAGCAGGAGTTCTCAATTGGTTCCAGATTTCTGGCGTTTTCATAGCCACCAGGAATACATGCAATACATGAAAACATATGTTGGAAATTCACTTCACTTGCTGCAAAATTGGCCTTTTGGAAAAACAAACAATACGCCATTTCAAGAACACAAAAAGTCTTTTACCTTATACTTATCCCATGGTGACTTTTCATATTGTGTATTTTGTTTTTAAAAGGAAGTCTTTTAAATTGAGTATCACAAAAAAAAAAGATTTGTTATGCTTTTTGAAATAGGTTGAATGAATGGTTTATTGTACTAGCCATAGGCCATGACATAAAATATACAACCTTTAAAGGTACAATACGCACTTTCCAATACAAGTATTAAAACAAGTTCCATATACTAGCTCTTTAAAATTATAGTAGTGACACAATAACAATTTGAAATAGGAGTGTTTTCAGTTTTGGCTGCAGATCTTGATAAGTGATGAAAATATAAAACGCTGAGCTGAGTTTTTGGTAATGTCACCTGGTTAAAGAGCATTGAATATTGTGGTTTGTTGCTGATGAAGCCTGGCTAAATGAAAGCAACTAGCTATTGTGATGTATTGCTGGTGAGGTCTGACTGAGGGAGAGGGATTGGCCATTGTGACATCCTGTTGATGAGACCTGGCTGAAGGAGAGAGGACTGCCTTTGTAACTTCTTAGTGATGTCAAATGACTGAAGAAAAGGATTGGGTGTTGCAACTGTTTGCCGATGAGACCTGGCTGAATCAGAGGGACTTGACACTGGGAGGTCTTTCTGCTGGGTCCTTGCTGAAGGAAAGATACTGATCATTGTGACCTCTTGTTGATGAGGTCTGGCTGAAGGACCTCACTGGCTATTGTGAGATCTTGCTGATCTGACCTGGCTAAGCAAGAGGGACTGGCCATTGGGAAATCTTGCCAGTGAGGCCTAGAAATTGTAAACTGTTGCTGATGAGAACTGGTTATTTATTTCATATCAAAAGCATTGCATAAATTAGTATAAAACTGATTTTAAAAATAGAAGGAACGTAGGCAGCTAAATATCTTTTGACCAAAAACAGACAACAGCAATGGTATTGTCTGTAGCCTCCAACAATAATTCTTCCATACATGAGGCAGGACATAGTGGACGAGTATACAGATGCGGAGTTATCTGTTCTGCTCCACAGTCACACAAGGTGAGGGATTCTTTTAGGTAGTGCCATTTTGCCAGGTTGTCTTTTGGTCTGTCCACTCCACTTCTGAGTCTGTTCAGGGACTTCCAAGCTGCCCATTCCTGGTTTGCCGCACACTGCACACTGCACTTGCCCTATAATCCTTACATATTACCTGTCACATCAGCACTTTTTAATCCTGTACCCTTTACTCTGGCCCGGCCCAGTTTTATCTTGTTGATGTATTGTTTATTGCTTGTTGTTTTGTTGTTAATACTGCCTTAATTGTTTTTAATTTGCTTTAAGTGTATTGTTATGTTGTGTATTGAGGCCTTGGCCTTTGTAAGCCGCATCGAGTCCTTCGGGATGCTAGCGGGGTACAAATAAAGTTTAATAATAATAATAATAATAATAATAATAATAATAATAAACAAACAGGCACATGAAATCACTCTCAACAAAAGATTCCCCCCAGGCGCTGCCAAGCCATTGAATGCAAATCAAGGTGATCAGCTGAAACATTCACAGCTAGCCCCAGCAAACAAAAGTCCTTTGTCTCACCCTGGTCATTCCACAGATATATAAACCCATTTTTCCTAGTCCCAACAGACCTCATTACCTCTGAGGATGCTTGCCATAGATGCAGGCGAAACGTCAGGAGAAAAATTGCCTCCAGAACATGGCCATATAGCCCGGAAAAACCTACAACAACCCAATAATAATAATAATAATTTGCCCCTGGAGGAAGACCCTCGTGGGGGGCCATCCAGTTGGGATTTCCTAGTTTCGCTGCCCAGAGGGATACCCTTACTGTTGCTGGGGAACACCAAGAGGAATGGTAGTTCTCATAAAGCTGTAATGTTCATTTGTGGGATTAACATAACTCAACAACCACTGGATGAATTGACACCAGAGTTGGACAGAATACACCTATTAGGCCAAAGAATGACCATCACTCATAAAACACTGAAAAACACAATAGAAGAGACTTAAAAAGCCAAAAAATTAAAAATACATTACAACGCATACCCAAAACCACTTATATACACATATACACAAATATATACACACATATATACACCACACATAAGACATATACCCAGATTGGGCCACAGCAATGGCAAGGGATGGCTAGTAAATAATAAATAAATTATATGTGTATTGTATTTAATTGTAATTCAAAACCCAGTTTCTGAACAGGGGATTGGATTTCTTAATCTATGTAAATAAAAATGTAATGTTCGTTTGTGGGATTAACAGAACTCAAAAACCACTGGACGAATTGACACCAAATTTGGACACAAGACACCTAACTATCCAATGTATGTCCTTCACTAAAAAAATGATTTTGTCATTTGGGAGTTGTAGTTGCTAGGATTTATAGTTCACCTACAATCAAAGAGCATTCTGAACCCCACCAACGATGGGATTGAACCTAACTTGGCACACAGTTCTCCCATGACCAACAGAAAATACTGGAAGGGTTTAGTGGGCAGTGCCCTTTGGTTTTGGAGTTGTAGTTCACCTACATCCAGAGATCACTGTGGACTCAAACAAGGATGGGTCTGGACCAAACTCTACACAGAGACTCAATATGCCCAAATGTGAACACTGGTGGAGTTTGGGGAAAATAGAATCTTGACATTTGGGAGTTGTAGTTGCTGGGATTTATAGTTCACCTACAATCACAGAGAATTCTGACCACCACCAACGATAGAATTGGGCCAAACCTCCCACACAGAACCCCCATGTGGGCCGCAGCAATGCGTGGCAGGGGACGGCTAGTATATTATAAATCCATCTGCACAGCTCACATGAAGATTTATCACACAAAAAAACATTTGTGGAAGATGAAAGTGTTTTTATAGTAGAAAGGCATTGCTTCTAAAAGTGCTTGGGAGGCTTCTTGAAGAAGAAACGATCAAGGTGTTTTTTTATTGATTGACATTTTGCATCTTTTTTCTATAGAAATGTTCTCCAGTAGTCTGTGATGATCTTTCTAAGTCCCTCAGCTATGAGTGACTTGATTATGGTCTGATAAAATCATTGTATTCTCAAGAACCCCCTGTGATAGTGTTGCCATAAATCAGAAGTGACTTGAAGGCACACAACAATAACAACAACCAATTTTTGTGTGCTGTCATCCTTTTCAGTGAAATTCTTGCATCTTGTCTTCCAGGTCACCTGCATTGTAGAGACCAGAGACAAGATCCACACTGCTCAGCTGAGAAATGCCCTTGTAGATCGTTATCCCATGATGACATGGATGGAACGGTGATGAGCGCATTTAGATTGAAATCCTTCAGGATGCATCCATCTTTTTCTTTTTAAAAAAAGTTTACAGATCTAAACATACTGTTATTCTCATTACTACTTCCTTTTGTAGCATCAGCTATCTCTGTGGTGCTTTACAATGAACAAGTTTGATAGCGTGCTGGCTCGAGGTGGTAACAGTCTAAAATCATTTCAGGATTATTTTAGAACCTTGCAAAATAAGACGTTAGCCAACAATTATAAGGTTTCCCCCTTTCTTCTCCATATCCTATATTTCAGAAAAATATGACGCACATACCCTTTAATAAAGATGAATAAATGTAAATATTTAGATTAGATTGACTTCTTAATACCATCTTTAAGATGTCTATTCTATGCCTTCTGTTGTGTATTAGTTTAGCATGATTTTCCTTTATAACTTTCACCCTCAGTTGCTTTCAGCATTATGTCTCTAAAACACACCTGAAGTTTTGCTGCTGGACTTCCTAGAATATTTCACAAATTTTAGGATGTGACTTCTCTACGTGATACTAAAATCTTCCTTCATCTCCATGTCTAGAATGACTGTAGATAATGGATGTTGCTTCTGATGACCATTTATTTTTAACTGCTATGTTTCTTCTACCCATGCCTTTCAAGCCAAAACCATTTCTTCCAGCCTTGCAAATAAGTCCACTGAAATGTGTACCATCCTGCCCATGCTTTTCATTATTTGTGATATATTGACAACCAGAGAGGGAGGCAACACATGCTCTTCTAGTTCCGAGTTAACTGCCCTCTGGAGGTAATTGTTATTTATCATAGGTTACTTGGCATGTAGATTTATACACTTTATATTTTGTCTTGATGGTTTTGCGCATCTAGATAGCAATACAGAGATCTAGTGTATCCCCATCTCAAAATGCTGTTGTAAAATTAAGAATTTTTCAGAAAGTGTTCTCCAAATTGGATTACAGCACACCTCCAAGTATTCCAATATCAAGTTAATTAAATGCAAAACTCCCAAACTGTGACAATTTTAAAGCACAGCTTATGATGTGTCCGTGGTAGATTATACCTGTAGCCCTTTGGAATTTTGTCCCAAAGAAAGAGAGACCAGACTATGCAGATGTGAGCAGTGTGCTTCACAAAAGATCACAAGGAAGCATGAAACACAAAGATGACATATATTTTTTTTGTTATCTAACACTTTATAACAGTGGTTCCCAACCTGTGGTCCGTAGACCACCAGTGGTCTGCAAGAACTAAAATATTTTTTGATGTCAGGAGCGATTTGAAAAACTGCAAGTTGCTTCTGGTGTGAGAAAATTGGCCATCTGAAAGGATGTTGCCCAGGGGATGCCCAGAAATTTTACCATCTCTCAGGCTTCTCTCATGTCCCTGCATGGGAAGTTAGAGCTGACAGATGAGAGCTCACCCTGTTCACCAGATCTGAACTGCCAAATTTTTGGTCAGCAGACCTGCCGATCCATTGTGCCACCAGGAACTTCTATAAACTAAAATTTGGTCCATGGCCTCACTGTTACTACATCATTGCAATTAGAGCAACTAGACTCGCAAAACCCTCTTAGAGTGCCGAGGCTTATTAAATATGGTTTTCTGTGGACGAGCAAATGGCAACTACTGGATGGTATATGTTCTGTATCAGAAACTAGAGCTGATGCAATTTTCTGAATCAGCTGCCCAAATAACCAAACCAAATCTAAACTTGACCAAAAACTGATTCATAACTCTTTTAGTACTAATGTTGGAGAATGGTTCTTGGGCAAAGTGGTCCCTGGTCAAAAAAAGGCTTGAGAACCACTGCTTTATAATCATATAAATTTCAATTGATCTTTTTGTTTCTGCTACAATGCTGTGAAATACAGGTTTTTGACATGTTAGTGATAATTTAAAAGAATAAAACATTCCAGGCACCATGCCATCCATCCATAAACCCACTACTTCAGTCTATGATCCTAAACCTAAGTGAATAGTCATCTCTCAACTATAGTAATGGATATTCAGATTGTGCTAAATAAATAATTGGGCTTTTAAAAGATGCTCTCAGACTTTTGTTTTTTTTCAAATGTGCATTCGAGTGAACTAAACCTTCCCACCCTTCCCACCCGATGTCATGGTTGATTTGTGGGGGTAGGATATGATGGGGTGAACACAGGCAAAAAGTCTCCCAAACAATATAGAAAGGATGCTAGAGTTTAGCTGGTAATATTCCACGGAAAAGCAAAGATATCTTAGTTGCACAAGGAACCATCTGTGTGGAAACCATCCAAGGCTGTACATCAGCTTAGTTTATTGATAGCTCTGTACTCTAAATGCCACAACTATAAGTTTTACAGTTTGTCTCTGTCCAATTATATGGTGGGTGCAAAATATAGGACAGAATTGCATTGCATCTGATCGTTGTTCACGATACCCTTAAGGAGAATTCTCCATCATTTTCTGAAATGTATACATCTACACGGTTAAAAATTAAAAAACAACAACATTGATCTAGTTGATTAAAATTCCTTTACTCTTTGTCATTACTGATTTTCTTTTGTGCTCAGTTGCTCAACATCCTCAAGTCATAGATCAATATTATTTCAATTTTACAGACAAAAGCCAGAGAGTGTGTGTGAGAGTAATTTGCTTGATTTTATTTATTTATTGTGTCAGGAGCGAACCTAAAAGTTGTATTGCATTAAAAACAAACAAACAAACAAACAAGACACAAAGTTTGCAAGCTTGGTAGTTGATTAGATGTCCTTTGACCAGTAGCTGGCCACTTGGAGTGGCTCCGATGTTGCCACAAGAAGGTCCTCCATTGTGCACGTGGCAGGGCTCAGGTTGCATTGCAGTAGGTGGTCTGTGGTTTGCTCTTCTCCACACTCACATGTCGTGGTTTCCACTTTGTAGCCCCATTTTTTAAGGTTGGCTCTGCATCTCGTGGTGCCAGAGCACAGTCTGTTCAGCGCCTTCCAAGTTGCCCAGTTTTCTGTGTACCCAGGAGAGAGTCTCACATTTGGTATCAGCCATTGATTGAGGTTCTAGGTTTGAGCCTGCCACTTTTGGACTCTTGCTTGCTGAGGTGTTCCAGCAAGTGTCTCTATAGATCTTAGAAAACTATTTATTGATTTAAGTCATTGGTGTGCTGGCTGATACCCAAACAAGGGGTGGGCCGGAGATGTCACTGCCTTGGTCCTTTCACTATTGGTTGCTACTTCCCGGCAGATGTCAGGTGGTGCAATGCCAGCTAAACAGTGTAATTTCTCCAGTGGTTTAGGGTGCAGACACCCCATGATAAGGCGGCATGTCTCATTAAGAGCCACATCTGTAGGATAACAGATTGCCTTTCAAATTTCAATCGGATAGGTGCAAAGTTTCTTCAGAATTAGCCCACATGTAAATATCATTGTCCAGTACATTTCTGGCTTTCATTTATTATGATGTTTATTCATGACAGGACTTCAGAGTTCTTCTAAGAACAATCAGATTGTTCCAGCAGAAGTCTAATTCCATATAATTAAGACAGGTTTCTGTAACAAGTCTCATCAAGCTGCAACCTTACAACACTGAACTCTTGCAAAACCTTAACACCACCCAGCGATCAAGGAACTGATATTTGAGATCGTATCAATCAGCAGGACATAAATGCCACCTGATTTGCACTGAACCCAGACTCACACAGAGAGGAGTTTCCAAGCCTCGCTGTTCATTTTCCTGAAGGGAAAATGTCAGATTTGGAGCTTCTTTGCTGAATGTGAGAGGCTCCAAACTACATATTCCAGAGTTTCCGCCTGTTCTACAGGGTTTACAGAATTATTAAGCTGCATTTAAGCCAAATACACCAAGACAGGAAACTGGAAGATGTGATATTCAATGACTGCCCTCTAGTGCTAGAGATCAGTCAAGCCATTCCTGGAAAGGCTTTTTCTGTTGGCTTCTCCATCACTACCAGTTTTCCCACCCAGCTAATAATTAACCCCTGACTGTTTAAATCTGGCTTTTGGTTGTCTTTCTGCTGATCAGTTTTTTGTGTGAAAATGTATTATTGTGGGGTGTCCCCCCCCTCCAAATACACATATAGAGGCAGTCCCCAAGTTACGAACATCTGACTTACAAATGACTCAGTTAAGAATGGGGGTGGGACAACAGGAAGTGAGAGAAATCTACCCCCAGGAAGGTAAATTCACTCCCGGAATAGTTATCATGTGGAAAAGGTGTCTCCACTGAAGCTTTACCATGAATCCTTCTTTCCACAACAAGCCATTTTTTTTTCAAAATCCAATATTCACAGGAACAGAAAGTGAGAGGAAATCTTCTGTTTAATTATTTTGTTGAAGTAAAATAAGATACAATTAAAAAAAGAAAAAGAAGTAATTCGTTTTACATGTAAAGTAGGAGAACATGAGATGAGATGAAATCTTCTGAACAGGAGCGCAGACATCAAAATAAACACCACAGGAGTTATTTTGTGAAGATAGATAGACAGACAGACAGACAGACAGACAGACAGACAGACACATACACACACACACACACACACACATATTTGGCTGGAGCTACACTTCAAAATTTATCTTACAAACAAATTCAACAAGAACAAATCTACAGAACCTATCTTGTTCGTAATGTGGAGACTCCCTATAAATACTTCCTATAGTTGCAAATCCTTCAGTAAAACTTTCCAAAAATAGTTAAATTAGTTTAATTATTTTGTGAGTGTATCACTGCAGATATTGCCAGCCTATCTCCACACTCGTTATCATGACATTCAATCTATACAATACTTCACTGACCTGATGTAAACCTTTTCATTTAGAATAATAAAACTGCCCTACACCTTGTTGGCCACCTTGTTTAAAAAATATGGATCCACACAACCAGCCTCATGGAAAAATAAAGCCACATACTTGTTTTTTCAAGGTCACAGTTCCTTTCCACCAAGGCTTGAAGCGAACAGATTCTGAAAAGGAATGCAGCAATACGTTCCTTGATCACCCTCCTTTTAAGTTTATTATCGCAGCCTATCAGCCCACCAGGACCCTAAGATCTTCCGGAGAGTCCCTTCTCTCTATCCCTCCAGCTTCAGAAGTGCGGCTGGCGGGAACGAGAGACAGGGCCTTCTCTGTGGTGGCCCCCCGGCTTTGGAACACCCTCCCTATAGAGGTACAATCAGCCTCTTCGCTGATGGTGTTTAGGAAGAGACTCAAAACTTGGCTGTTCAAACAAGCATTCGGCTAATCTGTGGCAATTCGAATTCGAATATTGATGACTAAGGACAGGAAACATGGACAACGAATTCTGGATTGTGATTTCAACTCGAGCTATATGGGATTATTATTGGTGGCCCAGTAATTTGTTATTGTATGTGTATATGTTTTTAAATTGTAGATTGTTTTAACTGCTGTAAACCGCAATGAGTCGCCATTCCAGGCTGAGATATTAGCGGTATACAAGTGTACCAAATAAATAAATAAATAAATAAATAAATAAATTATTATAAACCCATTAGATATGTACAAAATGCTGGAAAAGTTTCCCCTTTCCCTTATTAACCATACAAAGAATAGCAAAACTTACACTTTAATGTCACCTGGAATGATGTACAATGCATAATTTCAAAAAGTGACACATTGGTCCATTTAAAACACTCTCTCGCACCCCAGGAATGGGGAAATTGTCCAAGCTCGGGGCCACAATCCTTTCCTGTGCCTTCCCCAAAAGAGTGCTCACCTTGCTCTTCTGAAACATTTCCAGAGCTCTGAACATCAGGTGTGTTCTATGCTTTCAGCTCCTCAGGGAGATGGGGCGAGGTATAAAATTATTATTATTTATTTATTTATTTTATACTAAATTAAACAACAATAAATCCCTAGATCAGGGGTTCTCAAACTAAGGCCCGGGGGCCGGATGCAGCCCTCCAAGGTCATTTACCCAGCCCTCGTTCAGGGTCAACCTAAGTCTGAAACTACTTGAAAGTAAACAACAACAACCCTATCTCATCAGCCAAAAGTAGGCCCACACTTCTCATGAAATACTAATACGTTTATATTTGTTAAAGTTGTTCTTCATTTTAATTATTTTATTGTTTTAAGTGTCTTTTGCACTACAAATAAGATATGTGCAGTGTGCATAGGAATTCATTCATGTTTTTTTAAAATTATAATCCGGCCCTCCGACAGTTTGAGGGATTGTGACCTGGCCCTCTGTTTACAAAGTTTGTGGACCCCTGCCCTAAGATAAAGATCTTAACATAATTTATCCTTTATCTCTTTCTATCCTATTAAATTTTAGCCCTTGACATTTTACCAAAACTCTTCATCTGAACATTTCATTCAATGTGTAAGCAATTTTTCTAGAAACAACACTCTTGAACATGTTGACCCCTTCAAATTCCCATTAGACCCACATTGTTCTCTCTTCTTCAAGCACCTTGGAAATCATTTGTTCACTTGAATATTAGCCACATGCTCCTCCAAATTATCAAAAATCCTTTGATCAGGACATGTACCATTTATTTATTTACTTACTTTAGACCTGCCTTTCTCAAAGGGGACCCGAAGGGGACACAAAGTGGCTTACAAACTCTGGCAAAAATCTTCACATTCCGGGCTGAAACTGACTCCTTGTTCTAGATGTCAAATGTATCTAGTAGTTTCTTTTTTGTCTCCATTAGTTAAAACTGGATTTCCCTGATCCAATTATCAAGGCTCTCTCCACTAATAACAAATTTAGAGGGGGGGGGGGGATAAGTGAATTCCTTCACTTCCCCCACAGCTGCAAAATCCATAGTAGATAGGTAAAGAATAAATGTGCTTTTCCTGTTAAAACACAATATATTTTGAACACATGAAACATCTAGCTTTTCATTCATCTTCAACTTCAAAACGATGCCAAAGTGACAAACTGCAGTTTCTACTTTGTCTTCTCCTTGTATCCTTCACTGGCTTTCTTTGCTAGCTTCGAAGTCGACAAATAGTAAAGAGAAAATCCTCCAAACGCAAGTGTCTGAACAAACCACAAAAGCTGAGTCTTGCTGTCTGTGACGCCTTTGTTCCTGGGGAGAAGAAAGAGACAAATTGACCTGACATTGACGCAGAATGGAACCAAAACAAGACTAAGAAAGGAATGTACCTCTTTAACGTCTTGGCAAAAGACAGAAATCTCAAAACTGTCACTCACATTCCTGCCTCGGAAGGTATCAAAACTAGAAACTGCTTGAATCAGCTTGGGGACATGAGAGAAGCCTCCCACAAGGATGATAACAACATCAAATCATCCGGGCATCCCCTGGGCAACGTCCTTGCAGACGGCCAAGTCTCTCACACCAGAAGTGACTTGCAGTTTCTCAAGTCGCTCCTGACATGACAAAAAAAAAGCTTGGTATTTAATAATAATAATAATAATAATAATAATAATAATAATAATAATAATATAATAAACTTTATTTATACCCCACCACCATCTCTCCAACGGGGACACGGGGCGGCTTACATGAGGCCAAGCCCAATCAACAAATTACAGCAAAATAAAACCAAAAACACATGCAACAAACAACACCATAATTACATAAAACATATGAATACATTAACAATATAAGATTACAGTAAACACAGTCACAATAACAATGGGCCGCTACATGTGCGAGAAAAGGATTTAAAAACTGATTAAAAACTGGAAAAAAAACTGATTAAAAACTTGTGGGAAAGTTTGATTCCACAACCCCTGCTATAATGAGCTCTCCTCCGCAAATAACCTGCTTCTCCTTTATCTCACTCGAGTTTTTAATTAGTTTTTAATTAGTCTCTCTTTTAATCACTACATGTAGCCTGCCCATTATCATTGTGATTGTGTTTATTGTAATTCTATATTGTTATGTATTCACATGTTTTATGTAATTATGATGTTGTTGTTTATTTTTTGCGTTTTTGGTTTGCGTTTTCGGTTTTATTTTGCTCTAACTTGTTGTTTGGGCTTGGCCTCATGTAAGCTGCCACGAGTCCCCATCGGGGAGATGGTGACGGGGTATAAATAAAGATGATGAAGATGATGATGGTGATGATGATGATGATTATTATTATTGTATAATGCCAAGTTTTTAACTTTGTGATTTTAATATATATATATATAACTGCACCCTTATTTCGCTTTTGACACGATAAATAAATAAATAAATACATACATTTATGTCCCGTCCTTCTCACCCCAAAGAGGACTCAGGGCGGCTCACAAAAAAGGCACAATTTGATGCCATATAAACATACATAAGGTAATACAAACATATACATTAAAACCAAATAATTAAAAACATACAATCTTAAAACAATTAATTAAAATCACACAATCCACACTAGTGCCACCAACAAACAGATAAAGGGTCCTAATAACAACTAAAACATTAAATAAATGAATAAAACCCTCCACAAATAATTCTTTTAAAAGACCACAAGGGACTGCCCAAAATATAGGAGGAATAAGAGCCAATCTGATTTCCTTTGCAAGGAGATTCCACAAGCAGAAAAGGGGATTTAGACTGATTACAGAAAAGGTCATGCTATATGAAATCACCCAGGCTAGGCTCATAGGTTAGTAGGACATGCAAGGAAATAATTGTTTCCTCCACCTCCTTTTAATTATACAAGTACAATAAGATGAGCAGAGCAAAGAATGTGCTTGTTACGTATCTGACTGTTATAACTGAAGTTGCCAAAGACTGGCTTTGGGATCACGGAGACTTGCATGACAGGCCTGTGCTCTGTCACTGCAGACCTAATTTTGCAATTGGGAGTTCAAAGGCAGAAAGGTTGCAGTGATTTGAAGAACGGAGAAGAGTAAGACCAGATAAGAGATGAAAAAGGAAAAGAAATTACAATAAGCTTACTTGCATAGCTTCAAAGCATAAAGTGCTTCCCCAAGGTGAATTGCCCAGCTGATAACATACCTGAAATTAAAGAAAAACAACGGTTTTGACTGGTTAATTAACTGACATTTTTTCAAGCCAGAGAGAATATTGTTGGGGCCAGAGGGAAAGACTCAAATCAATCATCTCCCAGAAATAAATAAGCAAATCCTTATTTCTATACCACCCTCTCTCCTCAAAGGGACTCAGGGCGGTTTACACACAAAAATGCAAGCATTCAATGCCTCAAATGAGTACAAACACATCAAAAATAATGCAGAATAATGCACTGTAATAACAATAAACCTACAACAAAGAAATTAAGCACCACAATGATAAATAAAACAGAAACAGTCCAATAAGACATAAAACTAAATCATGAGTAAACATTACAATATATACCCTAAAAACCACTGAGACACAATTACATTAAAAATGGCCAACACTACTGTGATACAGTAAATTTATTGATTACTCCATTGTTACTTAATTTTAACAGGCAGAAGATTCCTTCTAGGTATAGGAGGCAAATAATTATTTATATGCCAATATTTGTTCTAGCGATTCCCCAACTCATGCGGGAGCAACATGAGAGACAAATGGCTCAGGTTGTCATTTTAGCTTCTCTCTGAAATTTGTCCCAGCTTTCAAGGTGGACTAGCACCATTATTATTATTATTATTATTATTATTATTATTATTATTATTATTATTTCTCATCCGCCTCTTCTTGTGGCTCAAGGCGGGTTACAGAATAATTTAAACACAAACCTTGTTAAAATATCACAAATACACATATTAATACACCTAATATTTTCTTTTCTGCAGTTTTCATTTCAATGGGGCAGTACTCTATGGTTTTGATTAATACTGTATTCCTGAGTACATCACACACAGAAATGTTGTCCCCTGTACCATTATATCAATGTTTTCTAAGATCTACAGAGACACTCGCTGGAACACCTCAGCAAGCGAGAGTCCAAAAGTGGCAGGCTCAAACCCAGAACCTCAATCAATGGCTGATACCAAATGAGAGACTCCTCCCTGGGCACACTGAGGACTGGGCGACTTGGAAGGCACTGAACAGACTGCCCTCTGGCACCACGAGATGCAGAGCCAACCTCAAGAAATGGGGCTACAAAGTGGAATCCTCGACATGCGAGTGTGGAGAAGAGCAAACCACTGACCACCTGCTGCAATGCAACCTGAGCCCTGCGACATGCATAATGGAGGACCTCCTTGCAGCAACACCAGAAGCACTCCAAGTGGCCAGATACTGGTCAAAGGACATTTAATCAACTACCAAACTCGCAAATTTTGTATTTTGCCTGTTTGTTTGCTTTCTTCTGTTAGAAATGTAATATAATTGACTGGTTGCCCTGACACGACAAATAAAATGTTAATATGGAAGTGGGCCATGCAGCCTCTTAGATGTTGAGACTGCAAATGACTGTATGATTTCTGCCTTAACCAGAGCCGATTAACAATATAGATTTCCCTTCTAAATCACTTGCACACTTAAGCAACAGCACATGGTATCCACTGGCTGGCTCCCATGCAAGTATTATCCAAAACTGACTCTGCATACTTTCCAGAATCAGACAAGACCATTTAAAGATATTACTACCCATAATTTGGCACTATGGCATTCACGGAGAGGGTGACATTCTGAGTGTGTGTGCATGTCTTCAAATCACCTATCAACTTATGGCTGCCCCATTGATTTCATAGGGTTTTCATAGGAAAGGATAATTCAAAGGTGGTTTGCCAGTTCCTTCCTTTGAAGTACAGCCTATTATAGCACTTGGTATTCATGGGTGATCTCTCATCCATGTACTACCCATATCTGACACTTCTTTCCTTTAGGCCTTTAGGGTATTTACAGTATCACTCAAAGATTGTCAATCATACCTTCACAGACATAAGGGTTAGAAATATGATTTTCAGCTAAAAACAAAAAGAATGAAACCCAAATTCTGCTTCCAGAACCATTCCCCATACTTTTTTTTTCTGCACTGCCACAGATGCAGTTCTTCCCCCCTTTCCCCAAGGCTATGTGTGTTGAAGGCTACACACATAGCCTTCAAACCTATTTTATCAATAGATAGCCTTTGAAAGAAGCAACAAGGGGTTTGCTGGGTGATGTTAGATCCAGAATGAGACAAACCTGCAGCAGCCTCAGGGCCATTTTAGAAGCAGATCACAAGGGAGAAAGGACACCCTGAAATGTTTCTCATGGAAATTGGAATTTTAGCACATTGAGTAAAGCACACAACTGACTTTATAGCTGTAGCAAAGCTCATCAAACCTTGCACTCCCTTTTTCTGCTGCTTTCTAAATTACTGAGGCTGGCTGAGAGACAATGGGAGTTTTAAAAAGAGGGTTTTCCACCATTCATATACCCGTTGTGACTGGGTTCCTGACAGCCCCATGCTAGTTCTGACAAAGCTATTGCCACCGTTGTGAAGTTGCACAAAGCAGCAATGTTCTTGTCATTCCACATGATTCTGCAGACAATAGTTTTAATGGGTAAGGTTATTTTTCATGCTATGGAAAACGTCATTACACTGTTCTGCATACAAGGGCCCTGCTCCTTCAGTCTTCCCTAAATGTCCACGATCATTCACAGGAGGCTTGACTCAGTTTTCACAAAATCGATTTTGAAACATTTAATTGTTACACTTACACAGGGGCGACTCAAACCATTACGCAAAGTAAGCATTTGCAGTATAGTTGATTTTGCCCAGGGGCACTCTTGAGGCGCTCTTGGGGGAAAATAGACCTTGACATATACAAGTTGTAGTTACTGGGATGTATAGTTCACCTACAATCAAAGAGCATTCTGAACTCCACGAATGATGGAACTGAACCAAATATGACACACAGAACTCCCACGATGAACAGAAAATATATATCAGTGATTGGTGGGGGGGGGGGGCAAAATACTGTTTGCTTACCGTTGAAAATCACCTAGGGCCGCCTCTGCACTTACAGGAAGCTGGACTCACTTTTCACAACATCCATTTTGAAACATTTGATTGTTACATTCACATATACCTATTTCCACACATGTGCATGACTACACATGCGTGCACACACACAGGGTGTGAAGAAAGAAAATGTCATTTGTTTTTACAATCTGCTTACCCTATTTTAAAAGGAGTGTTGTGATTTTCCACCAGAAATTTTGTGAAAGTGCCTAGGGGTCCCAGACTGTCGTAGGGGATTGATGCAGGTGCAAAGACAGCCCACTGTCAGAAATGAGAGAAAGACAGAAGAAATACATTTTGTTAATTAGGCATTAGACATATCAACACAATACGCTGTCTTCCACGCTTAAGAGTTCACAATACCAAAATTATTCTTCTTATTCTGATTATTGTCATTAACATCACCTGTCTCACATTTGAACATTAGCAATGAGGTTGGAAAGACAAAATAAGGCGGCATCTGGAAACATGGTGGATTTACCTCTCAGAATATTTAATTAACAACTTTATTAATCAAAGGAAAAATAAATATTTGAACAGTATTTTCAAACTTGACCTTGAAGGAGCTGGGGGTGGTGACGGCCGACAGGGAGCTCTGGCGTGGGCTGGTCCATGAGGTCACGAAGAGTTGGAGACGACTGAACGAATGAACAACACTTTCAAACAAGACTGGTATAGGAAACGGTATTGTTTAATTGACAAAACGGAAGGAAATTATAGGTACAGAATTTTACATCAGGCCATCCAAATAATTAAATCAATATATTAAAATAATCTGACCCAGATGGGGGGTGGGAAGAGGGGAGGGTGGGGGTTGGGATTTAAGGGGAAGGTCATTGACCTAACATGTAACTTAGTTACAAAAACTATAAATAGTCACCGATATTGGTTAACGCCACCTTGCGGGAAGGTAAAATTCCAGCCAGCCTAAAAGAGGCTGTAGTAAAACAGCTGTTGAAAAAACCATCACTGGACCCCACTCAATTGAACAACTTTCAGCCAGTTTCCAATCTCCCCTATTTGAGCAAAGTCTTGGAATGTGTAGTGGCCTCGCAACTCCAGGTGTTCTTGGAAGAAACTGATTTTCTAGATCCGTCGCAGTTTGGCTTTAGGCCGGGACATGGAACTGAAATAGCCTTGGTTGCCTTAGCGAATGATCTGTGTAGGGAACTTGACAGGGGGAGTGTACCCCTGTTAGTTCTCTTAGACCTCAGCTGCCTTTGATGCTATAGATCAGTGGTTCTTTCTAATACATTCCCACCACATATGTGTAAAGCAATGGTTCTCAACCTTCCTAATGCTGCGACCCCTTAATACAGTTCCTTATGTTGTGGTGACCCCCAACCATCATTTTTGTTGCTACTTCATAACTGTAATTTTGCTATTGTTATGAATTATCATGTAAATATCTGATATGCAGGATATATTTTCATTTACTGGACCAATACTCCCGCATTTGAATACTGGTGGCGTTGGGGGTGGGGTTGATTTTGTCATTTGGGAGTTGTAGTTGCTGGGATTGATGTGTACACATTCCCTACATATACACCTGTACACATCCCCTACAGAGAGCATTCTGAATTCCAACGATGAAATCGAACCAAACTTGGAACACAGAACTCCCATAACCAACAGAAAATACTGGTAGGGTTTGGTGGACATTGACCTTGAGTTGTAGTTCACCTACATCCAAAAAGCACTGTGGACTCAAACTATGATGGATCTGGACGAAACGTGGCACGAGTACTCAATATGCCCAAATGTGAACACTGGTGGAGTTTGGGAAAAATAGACCTTGACATTTGGGAGTTGTAGTTGCTGGGATTTGTAGTTTTCTGAACCCCACCAAGGACAGAATTGGGCCAAACTTCCCACACAGAACCCCCATGACCAACAGAAAATACCGTGCTTTCTGGTGGTCTTTGGCGACCCCTCTGACACCCCCTCATAACCCCCCAGGGATCCCAACCCACAGGTTGAGAAACACTGCCGTAGACCATAGTATCCTTCTGAGACACCTTGCGGGAATGGGCTTAGGGGGGAACTGTGTTGCAGTGGCTTCAGTCCTTCTTGGAGGTTCAATCTCAGAAAGTGTTACTGGGGGATACCTATTAGGCTCTGCAGCCATTGACTTGTGGAGTTCCGCATGTTGTTTAACATATACATGAAGCCACTAGGGGAGACCATCCGGAGTTTTGGAGCTCGATGCCACCTGTACACAGATGACGTCTAACTCTATCACTCCTTTCCACCTAAGGAGACTGTTCAGGTGATGAACCAGTGCTTGGCAGAAGTGACGGTCTGGTTGAGAATGAACAAATTGAAACTGCATCCAGACAAGATGGAAGTACTCCTGGTTCGTCAGAAGGCCGAGCAGGGTATAGGTTTACAGCCTGTGTTGGATGGGGTTGCACTCCCCTTAAAGATGCAGGTTCGCAGCTTGTGAGTGATCCAGGAGTTATCCTTGAGCCTGGAGCCCCAGGATTCGGTGGTGGCCAAGGGAGCTTTCACACAATTAAAACTTGTGCATCAGTTGAGCCTGTACCTTGGGAATTCAGACCTGGCCAAAGTAGTCTATGCTCTTCGTTACATTTTGCATACATTACTAAAACATGCTCTACGTGGGGTTGCCTTTGAAGACGGCCCGGAAACTTCAACTAGTCCAACAAGTGGCATACAGGGAGCACACAATTCCTCTGTTGTGTTAGCTCCACTGACTGCCAATATGCTACCAAGCCCAATTTAAAGTGCTGGTCTTGGCCTATAAAGCCCTAAATGGTTCTGGTCCAACTTATCTGTCAGAATGCATCTCCTTTTATGAGCCTACTAGAACTTTAAGATCATCTGGGGAGGCCCTGCTCTCAATCTCACCTTCTTCGCAAGTGTGCTTGGTGGGAACAAGAGATGGGGCCTTCTCAGTGGTGACACCTTAGCTATGGAACTCCCTCTTTAGAGACATCAGGCAGGCTCAAACACTTCTAGCTTTCAGCAAAAAGCTAAAGACTTGCTTTGCACACAAGCATTTGAAGAATATGTTACTACGGGTTTTGACATGGACTAAATTAAGGATTTGAGCAAGGTTATTGAATGAATTGAACTATGCACCTTATGTGTTTTTAATTTGTATACTGTTTTTTTAATTAACTGTTAATTGTTTTAACTGTGGTATATGTTTTTACTGCTCATTGTTGGTTTTGCCGGCACTGAATTCTTGCCGGATATGTAAGCCGCCTTGAGACCCCTCTGGTAAGAAAGGTGGGTAAAAATGAAGTAAATAAATACATTTATAAAATGTCAAATTTATAGAATGCATTGTTACCTGTATGATTTTCAGAAATAAACTCATTAAAAATTCTCTTATATTTATGTAATAGAAATAAATCCAGATTTCCCAATACACCAGGGTTATATACACAAAACATGGAGGTATATCCATACCCAACCCTGAACTTTATTTTTTCAGATTTTAAACTATTGCTAAGATTTTAAACTATTGTATTAAACTAATACATTTAATACAAAGAGACTGCTTTAAGCACTGGATTATTTTAGAAACTATCACGGAAATGAATTTACTATTTTCCCAGGGTTGCTAGTGAGATTCAAAACAGATTTCTCTATATGTCTTTCCTCATCTTTTTTCCCAAGAGTAAAGCTACCACCAAATGTTCTTTTATCCAACCCAACTTCCTCCTAATTTAATACATTTCACGTTTCATTTCCCGTTTTACCAGATCAGGGGAAACACCACGCTCATATATTTGAACACTTATGCCTCCCAAACACACATTAGGCCAAAGGTATCTCAGTCGAATTATAGAAATGACTGAATAAAGAACCCTATGCACCTGAGTCCTCTCATAAGAAATGTTGGGAGTTGGATCTAAATGTGGAAATTCCAGACTCCTCTTGGCAGTGAATGTGGAGGCCTCACCCGTTTAAATCCAGGTCAGCTTTCATAAAAGAGAATACTTTAACCTCAATCTATCAATTTCATCTCACTCCAATCATGACAGCAAGGATCACACCCACGAATTGATGGCAAGGATGCAACACTCAAAGGCAGTTGCACCCATAAGTGGTTTTCCTGTACGAAGGTGAGTGTATTCAGGTTGAAAGTACCTTCTATTATCGTAGACATCACGAAACCAACCATTGTACTTTGCTCTTGTCCTCTTGTTAATATTTTCTTGATTGGAATAAGAAGCAGCAGAACAAATCATTGATGTACTTTTTGATCGCAGCCACCAGGATAGAAATGGCAAAAAACAACTGGAAAACAGAAGCCCTCTTGCTAGATGCCTGGTGGCACGGGGTCTGAGATGCCTTACTAATTGAAAAAAAAAAATAGCGCATTATTCAGGTCTGCAGTTCAGGGTTTAACGCATTGCACCACTATGGCTCCTGGGATGTTCCACTGAATTACTGTTAAGTTTATGTTGGTTAATATTGTTCCTAGTTATAAATGTTGCATTGTTCTTTCGTTCCTTTTTTTTTTTTTTTTGCACTACAAATGAGATATGTGCAGTGTGCATAGGAATTTGTTCATTTTTTTTTTCAACTTACTTCACACAAACACTCTCCATCCATCTGCCACTGGCCCGGCCCATCTGTCAAATTTTAAAACGCATGACCCTGTGTCCAAATATATATACACACACATATTATATACAATATATAATCTATATAAACAAAAATGTAATGTTCGCTTGTGGGATTAACATAACTTGAAAACCTCTGGACAAATTGCAGTCAAATTTGGCCACAAGACACCTACTAACCCAAGGAGTGACCATCACTAAAAAAATATGATTCTGTCATTTGGGAGTTGTAGTTGCTGGGATTTATAGTTCACCTACAATCAAAGAGCATTCTGAACTCCACCAATGATGGAACTGAACCAAATTGGCACACAGAACTCCCCTGACCAACAGAAAATACTGGAAGGGTTTGGTGGGCACTGACCTTGAGTTTTGGAGTTATAGTTTACCTACACCCAGAGAGCACTGTGGACTCAAATAATCAAGGATCTAGACCAGTCTTGGCACGAATACTGCATATGCCCAAATATGAACACAGATGGAGTTTGGGGGAAATAGACCTTGACATTTGGGAGTTGTAGTTGCTGGGATTTATAGTTCACCTACAATCAAAGAGCATTCTGAACCCCACCAACAGTGGAATTGGGCTGCTTGGTATTTTATTTATTTATTTATTTATTTATTTATTTATTTGCTGCATTTGTTGACCGCCGTTCTCAGCCCTAGGGCGACTCACGGCGGTGTACAACATATAAAAGACAATTTACAATAAAGCAATAACGAAAAAACAACATATCAATAATACCACAATAATATAATTGGTACACAGAACCCTCTTGACCAACAGAAAATACCGTGTTTTCTGATAGTATTTGGCGATCCTTCAGACACCCCCTCGTGACACCCCCCCCCCAGGGTCCCAACCCCCAGGCTGAGAAATGCTGCCTTAAGGCCATCCAGTCCAACTCCCTTCACCAGGGCAAGAAAACATATTCAAAGCCCTCCTGACAAAGAGCCATCCAGCCATAGATATATATATATATATATATATATAATTCACACACATACAGATATAGTATCATAGATTTCAAAGGGACCCCTAAAGAAGGACAATTATATGTTGCATGTTCCAGAGTAGGCAAACCAGACAATCTCCACATCAACACTGACAAAGAAACAGCAAGACATACTGTTTACCCACAAGCATAAAGAAATTACATATATTAGAAACCAACACTTTCTCATTACTTTTCCAGATCACCAGACTGGGCCACAGCAACGCATGGCAGGGGGCGGCTAGTATAATATATAATGATGTTTTGGGGATCCCGCTTCAAAAAGGGTTCGGCAACTGAAAAAGTCTAAGAACGCCTGGTTTAGACCATTAATAAAAGGTATAGGTTGTCCCCTCATCTCCATTTCTAAGCTGAAGAGCCAGCGTTGTCCATAGACACGTCCAAGGTCATGTGGCCAGCATGACTGCATGGAGCGCCGTTACCTTCCCGCTGGAGTGGTACCTATTGATCTACTCACATTTGCATGTTTTCGAACTGCTAGGTTGGCAGAAGCTAGGGCTGACAGCGGAAGCTCATGCCGCTCCCTGGAATCAAACCTGCGACCTTTTGGTCAACAAGCTCATAACCAGTAATACAACTATCTAAGAAGACCCCATTCAGTGAAGTTCGCATCTAAATGACAGCTTCCATTTGTATTCCTCTCATCTCCCTGCTCCTGCTTTCGTGCCAGATGGTTATAGCTATGAATGAGCATGTGGTATGTGTGAACAGCAACAGAACTACATAACCTATGAGTTTTGGAAGAAGTGACAAATTCCATTTTAATAATCTTATCCCTTCATCACCATACTCACAAGTTTTGGCACTTCACACCATACATCTGATGAAACAGACTGAAGCCCACAAAAGCTTGTGCTAACCATTTATTTCCCTCCATGTCAGAAGTGCTACAAGATCCAGACTAACAGGGCTAGGTCTTTGAATCCTACCACTATGTAAATGATGCACAGGTAGAAACACAGTCCATAAAATAGATGAAGTAACTAAGCAGTATTCAACCACCAACAGAGGGGTACTGAGGGAGACATAGTTTTAAAAGGGAATTTTCAGAGATGTTCCCAATACCCATATGTCCCGATATACTGCCATATTGACCTGTTTCTGAAATAGACCTTTGTTTACAAAAATGCTGATTGTTTGTGAAGATGTCACTGCAGAGAGGGAGTTACTTTTCAAGGATAGCAGTACATCCTGAAAAAAGTGGCTACCTAGTGGGTAGTTAAAATTCCCCAAGTTTTCCAGTCACTCTGGAATTATGTTTGCAACAAACAGATAAGATTGTTTCATTAAGACAGTCATGGTCAGAGTATAGTTGTGCCATTGTTCGGGTCTCACGTGTGCTATTACATCAGTCAAAATCATAAAGACCCAATGAGCAACTGTACAGCTAGCTTAGACTAATGAAACGATTTGTCTTTGGAAACCAATGAGAACGTGTATTCAATTTACTGCCATAAATGATAAAAAAAACTATGCAGCCCCATTGGGGGTTGTGACAAACCCTTTGATTGCATTCCTGTATGCATGTTTGTCGATATTGCTATGGCCACGCAATAAAGCCTTTGTGGTAAGAATCCAACTTACGGCTTCCTCCTTGAATGGCTACATTGGGCCGTTGAGGGGACTCCTAAGCTTGTGCATTTGCATCACCTCTACCAACATCAGTACCCCTTCAATACTACAGAGTCAAAAACATATGGGCATGAAATAAAATATGTACAATAAATTATATAAATAATAATCATAGGTAAAGGTAAAGGTTTTCGCCTGACATTAAGTCCAGTCGTGTCTGATTCTGGGGGTTCGTGCTCATTTATTTACGACATTTATATGCCGCCCTTCTCACCCTGAAAGGGACTCAGAGGCTTACAAGATATATATACATACAATATATTATATTATTAGCATAGTACAATATCAGTATTATATATTACTATATTGTACTATACCATATATTGTAATATTATTAGTAATATTACATGTAATATAAAATATATAATTATAATAATTTATTACTAGTAGTATTATACTGTATTACATTATAATATAATAAATATTATATGTATATACAATATATAGCACAATACAAGGTGGAACTGTCCTCTGGCCCCCTTCTCTTCACTCTGGCCCAGAGAGGCAGTGGTGCTGGGGGAGGGGTCCCCAACTGATGACATGCAGGAGACAAGATGGAACTGTCCCCTGACCCCCCTCATCTCCATTTCTAAGCCAAAGAGCCAGCGTTGTCCATAGACAACTCCAAGGTCATGTGGCCGGCATGACTGCATGGAGCACCGTTACCTTCCCGCTGGAGCGATACCTATTGATCTACTCATATTTGCATGTTTTCGAACTCCTAGGTTGGCAGAAGCTGAGGCTAACAGCAGGAGCTCATGCCACTCCCTGGATTTGAACCTGCAACCTTTCGATCAGCAAGTTCAGCAGCCCAGTGCTTTAACCCACTGCGCTACCAGGGGCTCCAAATAATAATCATATAAATACAATAATATAGCACGTGAACTATCATAAAATATTATTAACGCTCTGCCAGTTAAGCTAGGTCTGCCTGCGATCTCTCATTCTCCGACTGAATGTCTAGAAGACCCAAGGTCAAGAATCTTGTTTGGAGAGATGCTAACTGTAATAAATAAACAAACAGAAGTGAGGGTCAAATCAGTTTCTCTCTGATGCAGAAGGCATACCAAGGATATTGGGAGCCTGTGAACCAAACCAAGAAACATCAAGATTGGTTTGACCAAAATGACAACGAGATCCAACAGCTAATTGACAAGAAAAGAAATGCCTTCCAAACATGGCAGAGAGATGTTAACTGTGCTGCTAAGAAAAAAGATCTATGCCAGTGCAAAAGCTGAGGTCCAAAGAAGGACAAGAGAACTTAAGAACATCTGGTGGACAAAGAAGGCTGAAGAAATTCAACACCTGGCAGATACCCATGATGCTCAGGGATTTTTCAAAGCCACAAAGGTCATCTATGGACCAAGAAACCATGGCATACAGCCTCTACAGTCATCAGATGGAACCAAACTTCTGAAGGACAAAAAATCAATTGCACTATGTTGAAAAGAACACTACCAAAGCCTCTTGAATCGCAGCTCCAGTGTGGCCGAAGAGGTTCTCTCACAAATCCCACAAAAAACAAACAAGGGATGAGCTTGCAGCACTGCCTAGTTTGGAAGAAGTCAGTAATGCCATCAGCCAACAAAAAAATAACAAAGCCAGCGAACCTGATGGGATCCCTGCTGAAATCTTTAAAGAGGGAGGACCTGAGCTGACAACAACTCCACCAGCTCATAGAAAACAATTCCATCAACGCTGCCTCCAGAAAATCCTGCAAATCTCTTGGGAAGATACGCGGATAAATGT
Organism: Anolis sagrei ordinatus; assembly: GCF_025583915.1. Taxonomy (NCBI): domain Eukaryota; kingdom Metazoa; phylum Chordata; class Lepidosauria; order Squamata; family Anolidae; genus Anolis; species Anolis sagrei. Next base: position 124,089,796 of record NW_026846588.1, on the reverse strand, counting down.
CAGCGTGCTGGAAGAAGCAAATACCACCAGCATTGAAGCGATGGTCCTCCGCCATCAACTCTACTGGACCGGCCACGTTGTCTGGATGCCCGACCACCATCTCCCAAAGCAGTTGCTCTACTCTGAACTCAAGAATGGAAAATGGAATGTTGGAGGACAGGAAAAGAAATTTAAAGATGGCCTCAAAGCCAACCTTAAAAACTGTGGCATAGACACCGAGAACTGGGAAGCCCTGGCCCTTGAGTGCTCCAGCTGGAGGTTAGCTGTGACCAGCAGTGCTGTAGAATTCGAAGAGGCACAAATGGAGGGTGAAAGAGAGAAGGTGTATCAAGCTAACCCCGACTGAGACCATCTTCCACCTGGAAACCAATGCCCCCACTATGGGAGTAGATGCAGATCAGAGGGCCCAAAATACCTTTCGGACCGCATCTTGGCCTATGAGCCCACGAGGACCTTGAGATCGTCTGGGGAGGCCCTTCTCTCGATCCCGCCTGCTTCACAGGCACGTCTGGCGGGGACGAGAGAAAGGGCCTTCTCGGTGGTGGCCCCCCGGCTGTGGAACAACCTCCCTGCTGACATCAGACAGGCGCCCTCCCTTCTGTCCTTCCGTAAGAGCCTGAAGACCTGGCTATTTGAGAAGGCATTTAACTGAGGAGCTACGGCAACTGGTAATTGACAACTGGAACGGAATACGGATTACGATATTGGTTATGATTCTATGATGTGACGGAGCGGATTATTTAGTGTAACCAGATTATAGTGTATTATTGTTGTATTGATTCCCTGTTTTGCCCTTTTTGTAAACTGTTTTTATATGTTGTGCACCGCCGCGAGTCGCCCTAGGGCTGAGAGCGGCAGTCAATAAATGCAGTAAATAAATAAATAAATAAATAAATATTCCAGAGCCAGGAGGCACTACAGAGAAGGCCCTCTCTCTCGTCCCCACCAACCATGCTTGAAATGATGGTGGGACGAGGGGGGTATCAGAGGAGTCACCAAAGACCATCAGAAAACACAGTATGTTCTGTTGCTCATGGGGGTTCTGTGTGGGAAGTTTGGTCCAATTATTTCATTGGTGGGGTTCAGATGCTCTTTGATTGTAGGTGAACTATAAATCCCAGCAACTACAACTCCCAAATGCTAAGATCTATTTTTCCCAAACTCCACCGGTGTTCACATTTGGGCATATTGAGTATTCATGCCAAGTTTGGTCCATACCCATCATTATTTGAGTCCACAGTGCCCTCTGGGTGTAGGTGAACTACAACTCCCAAACTTATGGTCAATGTCCTCCAAACTCTTCCAGTACTTTCTGTTGGTCATGGGAGTTCTGTGTGTCAAGTTTGGTTCAGTTCCATTGTTGGTGGAGTTCAGAATGCTCTTTGATCGTAAGTGAACTATAAATCCCAGGAACTACAACTCCCAAATGACAAAATCAATACTCTCCCCACCCAAACTCTATCAGAATTCAGATTTTGGTGTATTGCTATTTGTGCCAAATTTGGTCCTGAGAATGAAAATCCTTATAGTCCTCATATCAGATATTTACATTACAATTCATAACAGTAGCAAAATCACAGTTATGAAGTAGCAACAAAAAATGTTATGGTTGGGGGTCACCATAACATGAGGAACTGTATTAAGGTTCTGTCATGACATTAGGAAGGTTGGGAAACACTGTATTAGAGGGAGGGCTACAGATCTCCAGCAAAGTTCCAGGTCTATCCCCAAACTAACTCCATCCCAGCCCTGATTAAGATGGGCCATAGCAATGCAAAGGGATGCAAAGGGGGAACTAATTGTGCTCAGTCGAAATGCCCCCTCTGGTGGAGAAAGGAAATAATCACACTGACAGCAAGACCTGGGGTTCCTCCTTGGGGCGAACTTACGCTGTAGTAGCCCATGCCGGCTGCGATCAGGAGCATCACGGAAGTTCGAGGGGACCGGAAGTACATGTTGGGATCCCGCGATGTAGCTGCCATTGTTAATGCCCAAGCGCGATCACTCCAGTACTGCCCTCGGCGGCAACCTCCCCCTTTTATACCTGTCCCTCTCACGATCTCCGCCAATCAGGAAGCGCCTGCCGTTGAGGAGGGGAGGAGCTGCCCGGCGTTCCATGTATTGTTTGACTCGCAAAGCGATGAAACGGCCGAGAGGTCCTGAGGAGGAGTTCTGAGCATGCGCACTTGCCTCAGGCTCACTCTCGCCTCGTCCCCATCCGAATCCCTTTCTCTTCACTGAAGCAGGGCTGCTTTGAAAGGAAGGGAGACGGTAAAATGAATGGAGTTCTGAGCATGCGCACTCGCAACCTGAGGCTCACTCCCCGCCCCCACCCAAATCCCTCTCTCTTCACTGAAGCAGGGCTGTTTTGAAAGGAAGGGAGAAGGTAAAATGAATTGCAAGGCTTATCTTCTCACTTTTCTTCCCTCTGGCAATGTTTGGGAATTGTGGAGAGGTGGCAACTTTGCAGAAGTTCAAGACCTCACAACCTCTGAGGTATTTTTTTTTGTAGTGTCAGGAGCGACTTGAGAAACTGCAAGTCGCTTCTGGTGTGAGAGAATTGACCGTCTGCAAGGACATTGCCCAGGGGACGCCCGGATGATTTGCTGTTTATATCATCCTTGTGGGAGGCTTCTCTCATGTCTCTGTATGAGGAGCTGGAGCTGATAGAGGGAGCTCATCCGCCTCTCCCTCGGATTCGAACCTGCGACCTGTCGGTCCTAAGTCCTGCCAGCACAGGGGTTTAACCCACTGCGCCACCAGAGGCTCCACCTCTGAGGATGCCTGATGGCAAGCGGTTTAACCTCAGCAGACTGAAAGCCAAAACCAAGGTTTCAACAACATCTGTTATAGAACTCCAGTATGCTGATGACAATGTCGTCTGTGCGCATTCAGAAGAAGATCTACAAGCCACTCTAAACACTAGGCCTGGGTAACAACGCAAAAATTTGTTTCTAAAATCGATTTGTATTTGGGGTTTTTTTTGTTTCGATATTTAAAATAATTACAAAATTTTCCTTTTAAAAAGTTCGATATTTACGAAATTTCGTAAATGGTAAAAAATTAACGAATCGATTTCCGAAACAATAACGAATCGATTCGTTAATGGCGGACGCGACCGCGAAATACGCTAAAAAACCTCCAAACCCTTCTGAAGCTTCCCTCTCCCTCTGTTGTTGACTGTTGGTGTGATATTATAATTTTTTTTCACTAATTAAACCATAAAACTGGCCCAGACATGCGGAAATAATAACGAAACGACCTCAAAACAATAACGAAACGAATACAATATCGAAATACGAAGCATTTACAAAACGTTTTTGAAAATTCGGTTTTTTTAATAATTGCTCCAGAATGGTTCGTTATCGTTTTGTAATTGAAAAAATTAACGAATTATTAACGAATTACGAATTAACGAAACGAAACCGCCCAGCCCTAGTATGTAGCCATGATTTAGAAGCTTACGAGAAGCTCGTCTTGTCATTGAACATCGGGGAAACCAAAGTGCTCTTCCAGCAGTCACCGGCCAATCCTTCTCCAATGACAGAAATACAACTTAATGGTGTAACATTAGACAATGTGGACCCTTTCCGCTCCCTTGGCAGCCACCTCTCCACCAAAGTAAACTTTGACACCGAAATACAACACCGCCTGAGCTCTGCGAGTGCAGCGTTTTTCCGAATGAAGCAGAGAGTGTTTGAGGACCGGGACATCCGTAGGGATACCAAGGTGCTTGTTTATAAAGCTATTGTCCTCCCAACCCTGCTATATGCCTGCGAGATGTGGACAGTCTACAGACGTCACATGCAACTCCTGGAACGATTCCATCAGTGCTGCCTCCGGAAAATCCTGCAAATCTCTTGGGAAGACAAGCGGACAAACATCAGCGTGCTGGAAGAAGCAAAGACCACCAGCATTGAAGCAATTGTCCTCCGCCATCAACTCCGCTGGACCGGCCACGTTGTCCAGATCCCCGACCACCGTCTCCCAAAGCAGTTGCTCTACTCCGAACTCAAGAACGGAAAACGGAATGTTGGTGGGCAGGAAAAGAGATTTAAAGATGGGCTCAAAGCCACCTCAAAAATTCTGGCATAGACACTGAGAACTGGGAAGCCCTGGCCCTTGAGCGCTCCAGCTGGAGGTCAGCAGTGACCAGCAGTGCTGCAGAATTTGAAGAGGCACAAATGGAGCGCAAAAGAGAGAAACGTGCCAAGAGGAACACGTGTCAAGCCAACCCCGAAAGCAATGCCCTCACTGTGGGAAAGATGCAGGTCAAGAACTGGGCTCCACACCACCTACAGATCCACAAGAATACTGATCCTGGAAGACTATCCTACTCGTCAAACGAGGGATTGCCTAAGTAAGTAATAGATGCAGGTGAAACGTCAGGAGAGAATGCTTCTGGAACATGGCCAGACAGCTGGAAAGACTTACAACAACCCAATTCAAGTAGCGTTGGACCTTAATGCCCTGAAGGTACACAGTCTTTAAGCAAATTCTTTAAAAGATTTGCACACACTAAAATGACACCAAATGCATATATAGTACTCCCAAAACAGAGAACTAACACAACTCTCTGGCCCTCAGAGTGGCTTACAATTTGGCAAAATTAAATGCTGCATTTCAATACAAATAGACCGAGATCACACATCTTTCCCTAGCATTTTTGAAAAGAACGTGTTATGAATGTGGCAACAAAAACACAAAACTTCTACCCAATGCCCTCAAAAAAGTAGCCAAGCACCAAGCTGGTATGAAACAGTCAAGGGGATCTTACTAACAAACCTAATGAAATAAGGCATTTAAAGACTTCTGTACAAATTTATATTCATCAGAATTAGAAAGGAATTTGAATATAGAAGAATTTATTTATTTATTCTTTATTTCTCGCACTTCTACCCCACCCTTCTCAACCCCCGAGGGGGGACTCAGGGCGGCTTACAAAAAGGCACAATTCGATGCCGGCACAACAACAAGGTAAAAAATAAAACATATAAACAGTAATTAAAACAATTAAAACAATCCATTATACATCACAATCCCTAAAAACAATCTAGTGCTCAACGTTTACCAGCTCATTGTCCGTAATCCATCAATTCTAGTCGTCGCTTGTCCCTTATCTATCCGCCAGATTACCCGAAGGCCTGGTCCCAAATCCATGTTTTTAATTTCCTTCTAAAGGAGAGGAGGGATGTCGATGACCTAATTTCCCTGGGGAGTGAGTTCCACAGGTGAGGGGCCACCACCGAGAAGGCCCTGCTCCTCATCCCCACCAATCTCACTTGTGATAGAGGTGGGGCCGAGAGCAGGGCCTCCCCAGAAGATCTTAAACTCCGAGGTGGGACGTAGAAGGAGATGCGTTCGGACAGATACGCTGGGCCGGAACCATATAGGGTTTTGTAGGTCAAAACCAGCACTTTGAATTGTGCTCGGAATTGGATCGGCAGCCAGTGGAGCTGACATAACAGAGGGGTGGTATGCTCCCTGTATGATGCTCTGGTGAGTAATCTAGCTGCCGCCCGCTGGACTAATTGAAGTTTCCGAACAGTCTTCAAAGGCAACCCCACGTAGAGTGCGTTGCAGTAATCTATTCGGGATAAGGAATCTTCCCACAAAGCATATCCAGAATGAACACAGAGAGATACTGAATGCCCCTATAAGCCTTGACGTGTGACAACTTCAAAGCCATTCCTAGTTGTAAACTCAACTTTTTGCCTCCATTTCCATTTTCTGCTTTCTCCACATTTGACCACTCTTTAGCTGTTTCAAGCGGCAAGGCTAGGCCCACTTGTGTGGGGCAAGTTCATTGAACCCAGTGGAACTCTGCTTCCGAGTAGATGGGTGCAACATTGCTGTTTCAAATGATGTTTCTCCATATTCTTATCGGAGTTCACAACTGAATTCTATAATGAGACTTTCCACCAACACAGAGCAGTAGGGTTCTTAGGCTAAGTCATGCTAAAGCTGTGCCAACTGGTTCGTACACTCAGTACCATAATTATGAAAATAAAATGTATCTCAGCCCTTATCTGAAAGTTAGCATATGACAACAGAGGTCTGTGTGGGTGTACATTCCTAAAATGTAGAATCGTGGCTTCTGATCTAGGAACAATACATGGAGAAATGTCACTGCACCAGAAATGACACCTTAACAATAGAATCAGTATTGGGTGTTGAAAGGCTTTTGGTCACATACATACACTGTGCTTTGTGCCCACAGTGTGAGGCACAAAGCAAATATTGCTCCCCTGATTGCAAGGCAATGGCAACACACAAATCTTGTTGAAGGAGGAGGAGAAGGAGGTGAGAGGTAATGCTCGCATTTCACACTAGTTCATCTAACAGAAAGACATAGTTCTGCTCCCTACATCCCAAATCCAACAGGACTAAAAATGCAGCTCTACTACAGGGGTGTCAAACTCATTTTCATTGAGGGACACATCAGCCTTATGGATGCCTTCAAAGGGCAATTGAATCCTGGATGGAGAATCCATGGATACAAAGATCAAACTATATTTTTGTACATTGTAATTAATATGCTTTAGTTTTTACCCAGTTGGTATCTCCAGATATAATTGAATGACAACTTCCATCACTTTTGATTTCCACTGTATGGACTGGGGATAATTGGAATTGCAATCCAGCAACTCTTGTGGTTTTGAGATTGAGGAAAAGTGAAAGGACATTTCATAGTGAAGTGAGGATTCGAACCCTCAAGTGTCTTACTCCCAACTTTGGCTTAGTTACTTTCAGCATCAAGCTGTAAATTGGCACCTTCTAGTGGAAAGATCCCATTGTTGCACTCTGCTGTTATTATCTTCTTCTGCATGTGTACGTTGTTTCAGCTGTCTCGTTGTTCAATTCTATATATTGGCTCCTTCTTTATAAATATAATTAAGGTACACATCCAGAAATTCCAGGGTAGGAAGTTTCAGTTCCATCCCCTTCCTCCTTAGTCTTCCCATCCTCACCTCCCCCCCTCCTCCCCCCACCACAAAGTGTTTTGGATTTTTTCCAGACTAAAAACTGCTCCAAAAGCAAATATTTCTGACAGAAGGTCATGATCATCCTGCCATGAGGAACAATTTTTTTTCACTATCAGTGGTTCTCAACCTGGGGTCCCCAGATGTTTTTGGCCTTCAACTCCCAGAAATCCTAACAGCTGGTAAACTGGCTGGGATTTCTGGGAGTTGTAGGCTAAAAACATCTGGAGACCCCAGGTTGAGAACCACTGAATGAAAAGAAAGGCTACAGAACTAAGTATAAGGCTGGTATTTACAGAAGGTCCTTCACAATTCATCATTGCCATCTTTCAGTTGTGTAAAATATGTGTGTGTAAAATATGGTATATATAACAAGTATAATAAATCACTAAAATAAACAGTTATTCAAATCAACATTATCCAGACTATAAATAGCAGGATGGGAGAAAGTCCATAGCACGTAAATAATTTGTTAACCAAAAAAGCTAGCCCAAGTCCGTTATCTAATTCTTCATTTCAACAGAAGCCAGACGTATGTCCGTCCGTCCATCTTCCTTCCTTCCTTCTTCCTTCCTTTCTTCTTCCTCCTCCTCCTCCTCTTCCTCCTCCTCCTTCTTTTGGTAGTCTTTGACAGAAGTAGCCTTAAAGAAAATCTAATTTCATTTTGTGGGCAAATATGAGGCACAGCTACAGGTTGTAAATTCATCCCTAATCTGACTAAAATACATATGGACTAGTTTATTTATTTATTTGTTTATTTATTTATTTAAAACATTTATATTCCGCCCTTCTCACCCCGAAGGGGACTCAGGGCGGAGCACAGCATATACATGGCAAACATTCAATGCCGGGACACAGATTCACATACAATACATAAACATTAAAAAACATTTATTAAAATATTAAAATACACCATTTAAAACCATCCTAGTCATCCGTGTAAAATCTAATTGGCCTGGTCATCTTTCCTATTGCTGCTTTATTGCCCTGTCCCGAAAGCTTGGTCCCACAGCCAAGTTTTTACCATCCTTCTAAAGGACAGGAGGGAGGGGGCCGACCTGATCTCACCAGGAAGCGAGTTCCATAGCCGGGGAGCAATCACCAGAAAGGCCCTGTCTCTCGTCCCCACCAATGCGCGGCTGTGACAATGGCGGGACAGAAGCAGGGCCTCCTTGGAGGATCTTAATCTCCGCGATAGTTCATAGGGGGAGATGTGTTCGGACAGGTAATTTGGGCCAGGGCCGTTAAGGCTTTATAGGCCAAAGCCAGCACTTTGAATTGTGCCCGGTAGCAAACTGGCAGCCAGTGGAGCTGGCGTAACATGGGAGTTGTATGCTCCCTATATGCCACCCCAGTTATTAACCTGGCTGCCTCTCATTGGACTATTTGAAGCTTCCGAGCAGTCTTCAAAGGCAACCCCACGTAGAGTGTGTTGCAGTAGTCTATCCTAGATGTAACGAGAGCGTGGACCACCGTGGCCAAGTTTGAGCAATCATATGTGGCCAAGTTTGAGCAACCATATGTAACACATGAAAATAGCCCTTATAAAGAACATAGGTATTACTGTTACAAAAGTTATTAAATGACCTTTTTCCTAATATGAAAAGATAATGAGTTTGGGACATACCTTAATTTTCTTCATATCAGTATTAAATTTGACATGATCTATGACTCCAAGAGCATTTGTTTTTGAATGTTGAAATCACAGACAAAGATGGTTGTTTATACTGATATTTATAAGAAACCTGTAGATGGTAACTCTACCCTGCACACCTCAAAAGAATCTTCCATATTCACAATGGTTGGGGATGAGAGGACACTGCAGCAGTTTAGAACTTTTATTCAAACAAGCAAGCATTCCTAAGCAGTGGTTCCCAGCCTTCGTTCCTCCAGAAGCCTCAGCCAGCTTGGCCAACTATCAGGAATTCAGGGAGTTGAAGTCAAAACACCTAGAGGACCAATAGTTGGGAATTTATTTATTTATTATTCATTTAAAACTTTTATATCCGGATCTTCTCTACCTTCGCAGAGGGACTTAGACCAGCCATCAAAGATGCCTGAAAGCCAGCAAGCCCTCTCCCCACACACACAAGTGAGCTTGAACTAGATTGTACACATACAGCAAAACACAGCAACAGAACGAATCCAAGCCTTAAAAAGACTTCGTGCCAAAGGAGAAATACTTTCTGTGTTAGAATCAAGCCAGTTACAAGGCAAATACAATATGTTTTGGTGTGTGTGTAGACAGAGCTATAGCCTCATTTCTCTTAGCTTTTTAAACTGCACAATAATACAGTGTAAGATATTGTGAATTACATAATGCCACAATGTTTCCCTGACATTTGTTGATAATCCTTCTCTTTCCTCTTGGGTCCTTCATACTGCAAGGCATAGGCCTTTAAGAAGGAAAGAGGGGTGGCTACACTTAACTCTCTGACTGTATCCCTAAGATCGTTTTTTTCAATATATCACCTATCTCTGAATTGCATTCAACAGGTTAGTCACCACCCTGACAAACTGGTAACAGCCCCACACTAAAAGGCTTCAACTCTCCTGTTGTGGATGTTTTCAAGTGACAGCCTCTAAACAGATGTTGTATAGCATAAACGTAAAGGGAGTGTGTCGTCCCCGTGTTCTCTTGGGGGACTAAGGCTGTCCCATTGCCTTTCACAATTGACCACTCTAGTGTGGGATGGGAAACTACCACATCCACAAAATGTGATAAAAGCTCACCTAACTTTGCTTGTGTTTCCCCAGACCACCTCCATGAAAGGTATTTCTAGAACCAGTGGTGTTAGGAAGGAAACTGTGCCTCTATGGACTAATCTTGGGATCCAAACCATTGTTAGGACAAGATACATGGGCACCACACTGTCATTTCAGATTATTTTGGTACTGCATGTACTGATCAATGAATGCAGTTAGCCAGGCAATAAGTAACAACATACTTCTTTTATGGGCTTGTATATTTTCCCACCATTAAACTGGACAATCTGCCAAAGCCCTTGCTGGTGTTATTCATTTCTGGAGAATGTGTGTTGAACATATTTGAGTAGGCTACTTAAGCAAGAAATAAACACAACTTTGGTCTTGAATTCTCAACTCACAATAATTTATCTTTCATTTGACCCTTGTGGGGTCATACTATTTGCAAAGCTTTTATAGGTTTGAATTGGAAATTTAGTAAAATTTGAAAGCAGTATTTGTGGTAGAGCGTTGGAGTATGCTGAATGATTAGCTTGCGAGACATAATCTGATGATTGAAAGGGGAGAGTAAGAAAGGACAGTTGGAGAGGGAGGGATTGCATGTGAAGGTGATATTGACTCCAGTATGCAGGAATAAAAGGTAGAATAGGCAGTGAATTAGATTAGGCCTTTGCCAAGATATGTGGAAATACTGAGAATAAAGAAGAAACTATAATGATAAATTTATATGAATGCACTTTCAAGCAATGCAGTAGTTTATTTAAAAAAAAGTCATATTGAATATAAGGCATCAAAATAGTAAGAGAAAGAAAAAATAGGTTATAGTTTATACAGTGAAAATGGGAGGATGTTTATTTGTATAGAAAGTAGGAAAACAAGAAGGTAAAAAATAGCAAGAATAGTAATAATAATATAATAATAATAAAAGGTATATAGAAAAATTGAAGAAGAGAAGAAGAAAAAGAAAAAAGTGTTTGTTGACTTCCTTCTTGCTTCCGATGGTCCTTAAAGAATTTATTTAAAATATCATTTTGCTTAATCTGCTTCCCCTCCATCTACTTCTTTTAGGATTGAATATCTTCAACAAATGAGGTCAATCTTCATCTGTTTTAAATAGTCCTTTACAAGGTCCCAGTTAGTATGTTTTTTAGGTAGTCCTTGATTAGGTGAAAGCCAGTAGGTAAGCCTGTCCATATTCATACTTTCTAACACCTTATTTAACCAGTCCTCTTTTTTCAGTATTTCTTTTAACTCCATGTCCTGGCATAGAATATTCTGGTTGCTGTGATCAAAACTTAAACAGAATCTCTTTGTTTTTATCTTTTTCTATATCTAGCATACCAAGTAAAAAGTATTCAGGCTCTTCAAATTTTTATTTTTAGAATCTTTTGTATAGCTTCATTTATTTCTTTCCAAAACTGTTGCACTTTTGGGCAGGTCCACCATGAGTGGAAAAGGGTTCCTGCCTGCTGTTCACATTTGCAACATTTGTTAGATGCATTTTTATAACATTTAGCAATTTTGTGTGGTGTAATATACCATCTATATAGCATTTTAAACCAATTTTCTTTTAAATCATAGGAATAGGTATATTTGAGTCTTGGTTCCAGGCCTTTCCCAATGTTTTAAATCAATTTGATGACCAATATTCTGAGCCCATTTCACTCTGTTATTTGTTATTTTTCAGTTGTTCATTCCAATAGTTTTTATTTTTTACTGTTTGTTAAAATGTATTTGTTCAACCACATCTGACCTGGTTACAACAGACTTTCTTAAAACTGCAAAAGAATGAATATTGTAGACTATGATGGCATCGAACTACCAGTAAGAAATAAAACAATGTTTATTTTAAAAGGTATTATCTTCCTATGTAGAACAGATGAAGCCAGAGAGAGTACAACGTCCACTTCCACCTGCATGATTTGAGAGGGGGGGGCATAGCTCAACAACAGTGATACCTTCAGAAGTACTGTGAGGTGAAGGTGAGGGAATATGAAAAGGTGCCTCATGCCTTTTAAAGACACCAGGATGTGTGCCCCACCTCCTGCCCCACATAATTGACATTCAGGATCAGGTTTCTTACAAAATCAGAAGTGACTAGAAATGTTACTGCTGATTCTGAAACAGCTGGCAAAATTGCCTGCGTGGTTCCTAGATTATATGAATGACCTATCTCAGTGAAAGAAGTGTTTGGATTTGGAGATGAGGATGCCGCTGCACTGAGGCTTCTGGTGGGTCACAAGGTGCATTTTGCTCTCGCCTGCTGAAAGTGTCTTCTTTAAGGATATCATTCTCAGATTCTGAGCTAAAGAGCTGTATTATGCAATGAACAATGTGTTGGCATGTGCCATGCTTTTCAAACAAAAAAAGATGGTGAACTTCATATTGCATCCCCATCCAGACAAGGGCAAATCAGCCTGCTCTCACTGTTTCTAAGCACCATACAGGCACACCTAGAAATGAGATTAGCAAAGAGGTTTATCAGGGCATACTGGGTTGTGGACAAATATAACAAGTGTAGCCTAGCAAATCCTTCATGAAATCTGCAAAGGTGTCAGTCTTTTTGAACAGCTGCTTGCCTGGTTGCAGTCATGAGTTCCCTCACCTTCACCTCACATTACTTCTGAAGGTATCATTGTTGTTGAGCCATCCCCCCCCCCCCCAAAGATGTATCGTTCATCAAGAGACTTCAAACAAATGACATTTTTTCCTTTTTATTAAAATACTAGCTGTACCTGCCATGCGTTGCTGTGGCCAACCTTCCCTCCCTCTTTCTCTCCTCCTTTCTTTCTCTCCTTCCTTCCCTTTTTTTTTCCTTCTCTGCTTCCTTCCTTCTCTTCCTCTTCCCTTCCTTCCCCTCCCTTTTTCTTTCCCTTTTACTTTCTCTCTTCCTTCTCTACCTATTCTGGGACTGCAAATTTAAGATTTTGTTGTGAGCAATTTAGGGTGAGGTTGCCAGACAAATTCACATTTCCCTATAGACCATTTAGTTTTTCAGGCATTTGGAGACCATCTTGATAGTGCCCCATACTCTGGGGAGTCCATTCAGCAGTCATTCAGAGCTGGACATTTAGTGCAGTGGACTCTATTACATGGAACACCCCTTACATGTTCAGCATGTGTGTTTTCATGTTGATTCAGACGTATGGTGACCCTGTCCTACAGTTTTGTTGACAAAATATATTCCAAGTGGATTCACTCTTGTCCTTTTAGACTGAGGGAAAGTGATTTACTTAAGGTCTCTCAGTGGGTTTTCATGACTGAGTCATGACTAGGTCTGGTCTTTCGGACCCATTGCTCCACACTCAAAGCACACTACGATTCTCGCCCTTAGATACATGTAATAGCAAACCTTCCTGTATCCATTTCATCAATTAACACAACTTTATTTTGCGTGTGTATGTATTTGTGTGTGTGTGTTTGTATAGACGGATGGATAGATGGATGGATGGATGGATGGATAGATACATAGATAGATTCCTTCCATGTTCTAGCAAACCTGCTGTCTCTCAGCAGGCCCGCAGCCAGGATTTCGTTTCGGGGGGGGGGGGGAATTTTTTTCAGGGGGGTTCGGGGGGGCTGAGTTTTTGAGGGGGGTCTGAGTCTGAGTGAAAGAGGGTCTAGCCTTTTGTATCATTACCAATACCCCCATGCATATGGGATATATTGAGTATGGTGATCAGATCATGATATGAATAAACATAACAGTTTAAATAATGCACCAGTAAGGCCTTTTCGCGAACCACCATGAGAATTTCGGGGGGGGGGGGCTGAAGCCCCTCAAGCCCCCCCCCCCCCCCCCCCCCGCTACATGCCTGTCTCTCAGGCTGGGTCAGGACACATGTCCATATATAATTACAAGTTATAAAGGATAGCAGAAGCTGTAATTCAACACCAACTTGAGAGTAAAATGTTCTTCACCCTCTGCTTTGAGAAACAAAGTGTGTATGAAGACAGTAATTGAAATTCAGTCTGGATCAAGATAGCCCAGTGAAAGCCTGGCATTTGTTGTTGCCTTCCTATGTCTTCAAGTCACTTCCAACTACAAATAATTCACAGATTGCATCTCCCCAATAAATTCGAGGTGGACAATCTCTGATCTTCTGAATGTTGTGGGGCTATAAGTCCATCAGACCTAGCTAACAATAGAAGATCCTAAGCATCGCAGTTCAACATCTGGAGGACAATACTTCTTGGGTTGATATAAAGTCTAGCTAAGGGCCAGATGGCTGAGCATAATCTCACTATGTCACCACACTTTCAGTCTATGTGGCACAGCTTGTGACCAGGCCTTTTGCTCTAGCAGAGAAGTGGAGAATATGCCTGCTGCCAGACTATAGGGACCGTTTTAAGTTCCAGAGTAGGCTTTAATAACCCCTGAACCACAACTTGCAGGTAGAAGTGCTTGGTCTCAATCATTTAATATTGTATTTCCCTGAGCCAACTGAAAGCTCACCTCTGTGTTATGAACTTCAATAAGATATTTTATAAACAAATAACTTCACTTCCCTCACAGCTTCAAAATCCATATAGGACATGTAAAAGGTAGTGTTTTTTATTCCTGGTAGGAATGAACATGATGTGCTTTGGATGTATTGATTAAAGTTGAGAACAAGACCAAAATGCCAGACTGTGCTTTTATGTTGTCTTTTGCTTGAACCCTTCATTTGTTTTCATTGGTGGTTTGTAAATCCACAGGAAGAACAAAGAATTTAATCCAAATGTAACTGTTTGAGCAAACCACCGAACCTGGGTTGTGTGATCAGTGATGCCTTTCTCCCTGCAGAGAAGAAAGAGACAAATAAATGTAACGCTAGTGAATCTATATAAATAAAAATGTAATGTTTGTATGTGGTATTAACATAATGCAAAAACCACTTGACGAATTGACACCAAATTTGGACACAAGACATCTATCAGGCCAACAAGTGACCATCACTCATAAAAACACTGAAAAACACAGCGGAAAAGACTTTAAAAGCCAAAAAACAAAAAATACATTACAACACTTGTGCAAAACCACATATATATACGCAAACACACATATGTCGCAGGTTCAAATCTGGGGAGCGGCATGAGCTCCCGCTGTTAGCCCCAGTTTCTGCCAACATAGCAAATGTGAGTAGATCAATAGGTACCACTCCGGCGGAAAGGTAACAGCACTCCATGCAGTCATGCCGGCCACATGACCTTGGAGGTGTCTATGGACAATGTCAGCTCTTCAGTTTAGAAATTGAGATGAGCACCACCCACCAGAGTCGGACACTACTGGACTTGATGCCAGGAGAAAACCTTTATCTTTACCCTACACAAATACATACACACACAAAACACTTATGTGCAGACTGGGCCACAGCAACGCGTGGCAGGGGACGGCTAGCTACAGAATAAAAATCTAGTTAAAGAAAGATCTTTGAGGCTCTCTAAATTCCTCCCAAGTAGGCTGCTCACCCTTGCTTCTTTATGCTCATTTCAACATTGTTGTTGTTGTTGTTTGCTTTCAAGTCATTTCCCTGATATACTTTTCATTGGGATTAATAGAGTGTACCACTTGCTTCCCACAGACAAATTTGCTATGGCTACTAACCTGCTTTTTTTTTTTAACCACTTTAGATTGCATGAGAAATCATCTCCCCCATGAACACACATATAAAATCTATATAAATAAAAATGTAATGTTTATTTGTGGGATTAACAGCACTCAAAAATTACTGGATGAATTGACATCAAATTTGGACACAAGACACCTAACAACCCAATGTATGCCCTTCACTCAAAAATTGATTTTGTCATCTGGGAGTTATAGTTGCTGGGATTTATAGTTCACCTACAATCAAAGAGCATTCTGAACCCCACCAATGATGGAATTGAACCAAACTTGGCACACAGTTCTCCCATGACCGACAGAAAATACTGGAAGCGTTTGGTGGGCCGTGTCCTTTGGTTTTGGAGATGTAGTTCACCTATATCCAGAGGTTATTTGGTTTTGGAGATATAGTTCATCTATATCCAGAGATCACTGTGGACTCAAAACAATGATGGATCTGGACCAAACTCTACACAAATACCCAATATGCCCAAATGTGAACACTGGTGGAGTTTGAGGAAAATAGAATCTTGACATTTGGGAGTTGTGGTTGCTGGGATTTATAGTTCACCTACAATCATAGAGCATTCTGAACCCCAGCAATGATAGAATTGGGCCAAACCTACCACATAGAACCCCCATGTGGGCCACAGCAAAGTGTGGCAGGGGACGGCTAGTATTTGTATAAAAATGGAAGTGGCATTTCAGGTGAGGCTGTTTATGAGAACTGCAAGAAGTAAAAAGAGACCAAAAACAAAAGGGAAATAAATGAAAATAGCTTACTTGCAAAGCTTGAGAACAATAAATGCCCACAGAGCATGAAGTATCCAGACTGTCACAAACCTGTGAGTTAAAAAGGAGAAGACCACACTATTTATGAATGGGGTTAGTGAGATATTAGTTCAGAGCATATACAATAACATTGAGGTCTGAAAAACAGACAAATGGCATAACCCCTAACATCTTATCAGCCTATAAACATGCTCCCTTCAGTAGGACACAAGTGCAACATAGTTTAAATCAACTCACCTTCCCTTAGGCCCCTTCTACAGTAGCATATAAAATCCAGATTATCTGCTTTAAACTGGAGTATATGGCAGTGTAGACTCATATAATCCAGTTCAAAACAGATAATGTGGATTATCTGCTTTGATAATCTGGATTACATGGCAGTGTAAAAGGGGCCTTAGTATAGTAAAAAAAAAAAAAGAGGTATGACTTGTTAAAGGTCAACAAGTGGGTTGCAATGCTTCAGAGGACATTTGAACCCTAGCTTCCCAGAAACATAACCCAACTCTCAGACCACAATACCATGTATCTGAGGTCAAGAGGAAGGAGCCACACTCAAATGCTTCATGGAGTAATGACTATTCAGAGATAGTGTGTAATGCATGCATCAAACTTTATATGCATTTATTGTGGAGAAAGTAATCCGAACATAAAATCCCCACAGAGAGCTTTCTGAAATACAAACTGGATGTTGGATTTTGGGAGTTGCAGTCAATAAAAGCACCCCTCTCCCCCAACATAGATTTTTAAGAACAATCTTAATTTCACATTGATCTGGTTCTGGCTTCCCATGTTCATAGTGGTAATGTACACTATCCAGCCTTACAGGAAGGAATATTATCCAGCAACTTGGTGTTTGTCATGCCTTTAAAAACTTCTCTATATTGATCTGATCACAGTGGCTTACTCCTAAGTACCTGAAATCCCTCCTCATAACTAGATTGTTCATTTATTGGACTTTACAACTTGCTTTAATGTCACCGATTTGAAAATCTTTGATTTTCCCAGCCCAAAATTTAAGAGCTGCATGCACACCTGGGTAACTACAACACAGAACAAAGAAAACATCCTTGGTTCTTGAATTTCGCTTACCATATTCTCAACTGGGTGTTATAATGTTCCAAAAGATACTTTGTTAAAGCGCCAAGTGGTCCCAGCTTGTCATAGGGGATGGTTTGAGGTGCAAATAATGCCCACTGTGGTAAAAAGAGGAAAAAGGCACAAATCTTATTATTTGAGAATTACTGTAGACACTTTATAACAGAACATTACCTGCTGAGGTCACATCACACAATAGGAAAAAACTCCACCTGATAGTAAACACTAGGCATGTGTCGTCCATAAAAAAATGGTTCAAAAGTACTTACAAAACTGGGGGGGGGGGGGGACTCTGGCACTTAGTTTCATATGTGTTTCTAAAGTATACTTAGGGGAAAACTTGTTACTATAATGAGAGTAACAAAATTTCATTACTATTTCATTACAGCAATTGCGCATGCACATAATTAAATTACTATAATTAGGGAAGCTTCAGGGGTTCCTTTCTCCCTCATTTTAAAGCTGTTGGAGTGATACTAGCTACAGTGGTAGAACACATTTACATTTTCACTTATCCACAAATATTTGGGAAATTTACAAAGTTTTTATAAACATCACTAGCCATTCCCTGCCAAGCGGTGCTGTGGCCCAGTTTGGTGATTACATATATTGGTTTCTAATATATGTAATTTCTTTATGCTTGTGGGTAAACAGTATTTATTGTTGTTTCTTTTTCAGTGTTGATGTAGATTGTCTGGTTTGCCTACTCTGGAACATACAACATATAATTGTCCTTCCTTAGGGGTCCCTTTCAAATCTATGATACTATATCACTGTATATGTGAATCATCTATATCTATCTATATCTATGGCTGGATCGCTCTTTGATAGGAGCGCTTTGATTACGTTTTGTTGACCTGGTGAAGGGAGTTGGACTTAAGTATTTTCTGTTGGTCATGGGGTTCTGTGTGGGAAGTTTCCCCCAATTGTACCGTTGGTGGCATTCAGAATGCTCTTTGATTGTAGGTGAACTATAAATCCCAGTAAGTAAAACTCCCAAATGTCAAGGTCTATGTCCCCCAAACTCCATCTGTGTTCATATTTGGGCATATGGAATATTTGTGCCACGCTTGGTCCAGATCCATCATTGTTTGAGTCCACAGTGCCCTTTGGATGTAGGTGAACTACAATTCCCACACTCAAGGTCAATGCCCATCAAACCCTTCTAGTGTTTTCTGTTGGTCATGGGTGTCCTGTATGCCACGTTTGGTTCAATTCAATCACTGTTGGAGTTCAGAATGCTCCCTGATTGTAGGTTAACTATAAATTCRAGCAACTACAACTCCCAAATGACAAACTTAATTTTTTTTATGAGTGATGYTCACTCCTTGGGTTAGTAGGTATCTTGTGAACAAATTTGGGGGAAATTCATCCTGTGGTTTTTGAGTTRTGTTAATCCCACAAATGAACATTACATTTTTATTTATATAGATTTATTTACAGTATTTATATTACACTCTTCTCACCCCACAGGGGACTCAGGGCYGAATTACAGTGTACATATACATGGCAAACATTCAATGCCATAGACACACAACACATATAGACAGACAATCAGAGGCTATTTAACATTCCAYTTTTCTGGCCACCAGGGGAGCTGTCGCTTTACCGTCCYTTTGCGACACTGAGGAAGTACTTCCACATTCCCCGCATGCTTTTGCTGGAGATTTTTTAATGGCCTCGTAAATTAGTTAACTTAGCCTCCCCACATAAGTGGTACCTAATTTTCCTACTTGACAGATGCAACTGTCTTTCCGGTTGCAAAGGTCGACAGCAAGCTACACAAAATTGGCCGGAAGCTCACTCCGACCTAGGCTGGCTTCGAACTCATGACCTTTCAGTCAGTAGTGATCTTAATGCAGCTGACTCCCAGCCAGCTACACCACAATCCCTGTAGGAACAGAAGTAAACCAGAATCTTGCTAAGCAGGCTTACACAGCCCGTGTCTCGCTCATCTGATTACAGCTCTGGTCTTATATATGGAATATCAATGATATATATGCTCAAGCTTCCTGCTTATGGTTGCAAAATATATTAGCATGGTGGTGCTGAGGTTATCCAGCCTTCTGCTAATGTTATGCCACTTGTAATAAAAACACACCAAATTGGGGATGCATATTATTCTTAAAGGACATCCTGAGTTATGGTTGTTGTTGTTGTTGTTGTTGTTATGACTATGTTGAGTCAATGCAATTCAGACTTTCAGCACTTTTTATGTGAGCAAGCAGACATGGATCAGCTTGTCTTGAGCAAAACAACAACACAAATTAATAATAATAATAATAATAATAATAATAATAATAATAATAATTTTTATTTAATACCCTGCCACCATCTCCCCAATGGGGACTTGGGGTGGCTTACATGAGGCCAAGCCCAACAGCATATTACAATAAAGTAAAACCAAAACATAATAACAACACGGTAAAATACATACAACATATGAGTGCAAAGATGATAAAGCAAAATCATACACAGTAAAATAACTTAACAATGAGCATAAACATCTCTCCTTTCCAACAGAGAACTATCTTACTCCTCTGGGATCACTGCAGTTTGCTCCAAAAGGAAGAATATGTCCCACACAACTAATGTGCCATTTTTGGAGGAGATTTAAAAAAGACTGTTGGGAGGAGAGAGAACAGAGAGTATGTCTCTGAAACATTACTAGGGACCTTCCACACCGCTGTATAAAATCCACATTGAACAGGAATATATAGCAGTGTGGACTCAGATACTCCAGTTCAAAGCAGATATTGTGGATTATCTGCCTTGATTTTCTGGGTTATATGGCTATGTGGAAACGCCCTAAATCACATAATTCCAGGTTGCTCACCGGAGTGACGAAAGATGATGCTTCCCTTTCACTTCCCAGCCACCTCTCCACAAAAGTCAACATTGACACTGAAATACAACATGGTCTGAGCTCTGCGAGTGCAGCATTTTTCCGAATGAAGCAGAGAGTGTTTGAGGACCGGGACATCCGTAGGGATACCAAGGTGCTTGTTTATAAAGCTATTGTCCTCCCAACCCTGCTATACGCCTGCGAAACGTGGACTGTCTACAGACGTCACATGCAACTCCTGGAACAATTCCATCAGCGCTGCCTCTGGAAAATCCTGCAAATCTCTTGGGAAGACAGGCGGACAAATGTCAGCATGCTGGAAGAAGCAAAGACTGCCAGCATTGAAGCGATGCTCATACGCCATCAGCTCCGCTGAACTGGCCACATTGTCTGAATGCCCGAACATCATCTCCCAAAGTAGTTACTATACTCCCAGCTCAAGAATGGAAAATCAAATGTTGGTGGACAGGAAAGGAGATTTAAAGATGCGCTTAAAGCCAACCTTAAAAACTATGGCTTAGACACTGAGAACTGGGAAGCCCTGGCCCTTGAGCACTTCAGTTGGAAGTCAGCTGTGACCAGCAGTGCTGCAGAATTTGAAGAGGTACGAATGGAGGGCAAAAGAGAGAAACATTCCAAGAGGAAGGCACGTCAAGCCAACCCTGACCGGGACCACCTTCCAACTGGAAACTGATGCCCTCATTGTGGGAGAAGATGCAGATCAAAAATAGGGCTCCGTAGTCACCTAAAGACCCACCGCAGGATACTACACTTGGAGGACCATCCTCGCCTAAGTAAGTAAGTAAGTCACTTGTCCGCAATGAAAGGTGATGCTTCCCTCTCACTGAGGGAGAGACCTGTTCTCAGATGGAACATACAAGCAGCTCACCCACATACCAGGTTGGCAGGTCAAGAAAACAAGTTGCATGGATTTGTGCTAACAAAACAGATGAGGAAATACTACCTGGCTTATAACACAACAGGGATTGTCTTTTCCTTGCAGCCACTTGACTGTCACCAATTTGGAGGAAAACTCTATAGGAGTCACACATGCCAGGGAGCCCTTCCTTCCATGCCCATTTGGAAGAGTTTAGTTCAATTTGTATCCTACTGTAGCCCTCCCATTCGTAAATTGAGGATAAATACCTGAGAATTCATCTACACTGTACAATTAATGAAGTTGGCACCACTTTAACTGCTCTGGCTCAATGCTATAGGGCCATGGGAACTGCAGTTCATGGGAGTGAGAAGAGTTCTCTAATTGCTGCCTGGGGGAATCCTTTGTTGGGAGGTTCTCTAGCAAAGTGGGAAGAGTTCTCTAGCAAAGAATTTTAAGTATGGATTGCTGTGAGTTCTCCAGGCTGTATGGCCATGTTCCTGAATTTTAAGTATGGGTTGCCGTGAGTTTTCCAGGCTGAAGCATTCTCTCCTGACATTTCGCCCACATCCAACCTCAGAGGTTAAGGGATCTGTTGGAAACTGGACAAGTGAGGTTTATATATCTGTGGAATAATGTCCAGGGTGGGAGAAAGAACTCTTACGTGAATGTTGCAAATGGCCACCTTGATTAGCATTTATTGGCCTTGCAGCTTCAATGACTGGCTAATTGCTGCCTGGGGGAATCCTTTGTTGGAAGGTTTTCTAGCAAAGTGGGAAAAGTTCCCTAGCAAAGAATTTTAAATATGGGTTGCTGTGAGTTTTCCAGGCTGTATAGCCATGTTCCTGAAGCATTCTCTCCTGTCTTTTCACCCACATCCAACCTCAGAGGTTGAGGGATCTGTTGGAAACTGGACAAGTGAGGTTTATATATCCGTGGAATAATGTCCAGGGTGAGAGAAAGAACTCTTGTGTGAATGTTGCAAATGGCCACCTTATTGGCCTTGCAGCTTCAATGCCTGGCTAGTTGCTGCCTGGCTGAATCCTTTGTTGGGAGGCTCTCTAGCAAAGGGGAAAGAGTTCTCTAGCAAAGTGGGAAGAGTTCTCTAGCAAAGAATTTTAAGTATGGGTTGCTGTGATTTTTCCAGGCTGTATGGCCATGATCCAGAAGCATTCTCTTCTGATGTTTCGCCCACATCCAACCTCAGAGGTTGAGGGATCTGTTGGAAATAGACAAGTGAGCTTTATATATCTGTGAAATGTCCAGGGTGGGAGAAAGAAAAGCATTGTCGCCCCCTCTCCCCCCCCCCCCCCCCCCCCCCCCCCGTTTTCCTTACGGCGTGGTAGGCATTGACGCCTCCGATCAACAGCATCAGGATGAGTGGGGTTCTCCTGAAGTAGGTGGCGGGGTTCGGGCTCCCATGTCGCGCTGCGGGAACTGGGGCCATCCTCCGCCGTGGCATCTCCTTCCTCCTGCTGCTCTTTCTTTCGACTCATCCTGCTCTTATCCCCGGCCGCCCACGCGAGGGGAGTCACCCGTGGACTTCCCGGGGTGTTTGCCTCTGGAGGTGCTTCTCCAGCCGGGGAGAGGGAGGGAATGAAGCGCGCCTGCTCTCCTCCCACGAGGGAAGACTCCCTCCTCCTCCTCCCCCTCCTCCTCCTCTCCATAGAAGAAGGAGAGCTTCCCCACTCTGACAGCCAGGGCTCAACGGTCTGGAATCTTAGGGTTTGTAGTCTGGAAAGGAACCAGCACTCATGGCATCCTAGACTTGGAAGAGACCTCATGGGCCATCCAGTCCAACCCTCTGCCAAGAAGCAGGAAAATTGCACTCAAAGCACCCCCGACAGATAGCCACCCAGCCTCTGTTTCAAAGCTTCCAAAGAAGGAGCACCCACCACACTGCGGGGCAGAGAGTTCCACTGCTGAACAGCTCTCACAGGAAGTTCTTCCTAATGTTCAGGTGGAATCTCCTGTCTTGTAGTTCTGCTGCCCTAGTCTCCAGGGCAGCAGAAAACAAGCATGCTCCCTCCTCCCTGTGACTTCCTCTCACGTATTTATACGTGGCTATCATGTCTGCTCTCAGCCTTCTCTTTAAGCCCAGCTCTTTAAGCCGTTCCTCATAGGGCTTGTTCTCCAGACCCTTGATCATTTTAGTCGCTCTCCTCTGGACACATTCCAGCTTGTCAATATCTCTCTTCAATTGTGGTGCCCAGAATTGGACACAATATTCCAGGTGTGGTCTAACCAAGGCAGGATAGAGGGGTAGCATGAGTTCCCATTAGGGAGATTTTTTTTTGTCGTGTCAGGAGCGACTTGAGAAACTGCAAGTCGCTTCTGGTGTGAGAGAATTGGCTGTCTGCAAGGACGTTGCCCAGGGGACGCCGGATGATTTGATGTTTTTATCATCCTTGTGGGAGGCTTCTCTCATGTCCCCGCATGAGGAGCTGGAGCGGATAGAGGGAGCTCATCTGCCTCTCCCCGGATTCGAACCTGTGACCTGTCGGTCTTCAGTCCTACCGGCACAGGGGTTTAACCCACTGCGCCACTGGGGGCTCCATGGACCTAGACGCTATGCTCCTATTGATGCAGGCCAAAATCCCATTGGCTTTTTTTGCCGCTGCATCACATTGTTGCCTCATGTTTAACTTGTCCACAAGGTCTCCAAGATCTTTTTCACACGACCTGCTCTCGAGCCATGTGTCTCCCATTCTGTATCTTTGCATTTTATTTTTCTTCCTGAGTGGAGTATCTTAGAGCTGGGCATGATTAGCCTGGTCAGTCGTAAGGCTGAACAGGTCATAGGGCAACAGCCTGTGTTGGGTGGGGTTACGCTCCCCCTGAAGACGTAGGTTTGCAGCTTGGGTGTGATCCTGGACTCATTGCTGAGCCTGGAACCTCAGGTTTCAGCGGTGACCAGGGGAGCATTCGCACAGTTAAAGCTTATGCGACAGCTGTGCCCGTACCTTGGGAAGTCTGACTTTGCCACGGTAGTCCACACTCTTGTTACATCCCTTATAGACTACTGCAACGCGCTCTATGTGGGGTTGCCTTTGAAGAATGTCCAGAAGCTTCAACTGGTCCAACGGACAGCAGCCAGATTGCTAACAGGAGCGGATCTCAGGGAGCATACAACCCACTTGCTGCGCCAGCTCCACTGGCTGCCGATTTCCTATCAGGCACAATTCAAAGTACTGGCTTTAGCCTATAAAGCCCTAAATGGTTCTGGCCCAACTTACGTGTCCGAACGCATCTCCCTTTATGAACCATCGAGGACTTTTAGATCATCTGGGGAGGCCCTGCTCTTGGTCCAGCCTTTGTCACAAGTATGTCTGGTAGGGACGAGAGACAGGGCCTTCTCAGTGGTGGCCCCTCAGCTATGGAACGTCCTTCTTAGGGAGATCTGATTGGCTTCTTCGCTCCTAACATTTCAGAAAAACTCAAGACATGGCTATTCGAGCAAGCATTTGCAAATATTGAATAACGGACATAGGAAACAGAACAACTTCCTTGAGAAGTCATATTTGGCCATGGTGGTTCATGATATTGTTACATCCTGAATAGACTACTGCAGCACACTCGACGTGGGGCTGCCTTTGAAGACTGCCCAGAAGCTTCAACTAGTCCAACAGTAGGCAGCCAGGTTGTTCACCGATGTACAGGGAACATACAAATCCTTTATTATGCCAACTCTCAGAAGCTGGCTACCGATCAGCTTCTGAGAACAATTCAAAGTGCTGGTTTTAACATTTAAAGTCCTAAACGGTTCTGGCCCAGATTACCTGTCCGAACGTATCTCCTGCCATGAACCATCATGAAGTTTAAGATCTTCAGGAGAGGCCCTGCTCTCTATCCCATCACTATCGCAAGCACGGTTGATGGGGACAAGAGACAGGGCCTTCTCAGCAGTAGCCCCCCGCCTATGGAACGCCCTCCCTAGAGATATCAGATTGGCCACCTCCCTCTTGTCTTTTAGAAGGAAAATCAAGACCATGTATAAATATGTGAGAGGAAGTCACAGGGAGGAGGGAGCAAGCTTGTTTTTTCCTGCCCTAAAGACTAGGATGCAGAACAATGACTTCAAACTACAAGAAAGGAGATTCCATCTGAACATTAGGAACAATGTCATGTGAGAGCTGTTCAGCAGTGGAACTCTTTGTCCCGGAGTTTAGTAGAGGCTCCTTCTTTGGAAACTTTTAAACAGAGGCAGGATGGACATCTGTCAGGGGTGCTTTGAATGCAACGTTCCTGCTTCTTGGCAGGGGGTTGGACTGGATGGCCCATGAGGTCTCTTCCAACTCTGTATAGCTTGTGAAAGTCCTTAACGTTGGTCAGATTGATCCTATTCTGCATATTTATAACAATGTCATATCACTTTTAATTTTAACCTAAGGGCTTGTCAACACTAACCAGAAACTCCAAATTGGAGCAGAGGTTACTCCTAGATGCTTAATGTGTAACAGAAGTTGGGGATGAAACTGCAGCCCCACACTTCAAAGTTGCTGTGGACAGCTAGACCAGTCCCAATTGGAATTGGTCCACTCTCCACATGGGCCAGTGCTATCATCCCCGTTCCTTCTGCCCTATGAAGCAGGGAAAAGGTGATGGAATTTACCTTTACTGTTGGTTGTTGCCATGACAGCTAGCCACAGAGAGCTTGTGGCCATCATCGGGTGCCTTTGTTGACATCGGCAAAGGCACCCACACAACTCTGGGGAAAAGTGGGAGATGCACTTTCCAGGAATTGTAAGTATGGCTGTGCAAATTCTGGACCAGGAACTCAAAGCTAATAAACAGATGACAGATACTGACAAGATGACAAACTGACATATTTGTTCCTATAGTGGGTAGACCACCTGTGCATTTGTTCCTATAGTATAGTGGTTCTCAACCTGTGGGTACCCCGATGTTTTGGCCTTCAACTCACAGAAATCCTAACAGCTGGTAAACTGTTTGGGATTTCTAGGAGTTGTAGGCCAAAACACCTAGGGACCCACAGATTGAGAACCACTGTTATAGGAGGTCTATCTGCTTTAGTGGGATAGAGTTGCCCACTGTTGATCATCTTGGAAACCTGAGAATACTCCCTCATGATCTTTGGCAATGGAGATCCAACTCACTGCAATGGCTTGGGATGGCTTTCATCAATTTAAGCCCCTTCTATATCCCAGGATCTGATCCCAGATTATCTGTTTTAAACTGGGTCATATTAGGCCCCTTCTACACTGCCATATAAAATCCAAATTATCTGATTTAAATCGGATGGTATAGCAGTGGAGACCCCTATAATGCAGTTCAAAGCAGATGATGTTGTTTATTTGATTTAATAATCTGGATTATATGGCAGTGTAGACGGGGCCCAAGTCTCCACTGCCAGATAATCTGGGATAAGCAGATAATCTAGGATCAGGTCCTGGGATATAGGGGAAGTGTGAAAAATGCCTATGGCTGCCATGCCAGCTGCAGCCCCCTGCTTGGGACAGATATGCGCTGTCTGTAGTGATCCACATAGTGATAACCTCAAGACTTGATCATCACACTATGTTGTATACAGAGCTGCTCACAAGACGGTTCTGGGAACTACAGCTCCTTCAGGTAGGTTTCTGAATGACGTAGACTACCATCAGCAATAACAGAATTGCTTCACATCTCTCTATAGACCAATGGTAATCAACCAGTGGGTCTCCAGATGTTTCAACCTAGGACTCCCAGAAATCCCAGCCAGTTTATCAGCTGTTAGGATTTCTGGGAGTTGAAGGCCAAAACATCTGGGGACCTACAGGTTGAGTAGCACTGCTATGGACCATCCTGTTATTCAGACATCTGGAGATCATCTTGGTAGTACCCCATACTTTTGTGGAGTTCATTCAGTAGGCTTGACCATTACACTATGCTGTATGTAGAGCTGCTCTTAAGATGGTTCTGAGAACTACAGCTGCTTCAGGTAGGTTTCTGAATGACGTAGATTACCATCAGCAATAACAGCATTGCTGGTTATTGCTACTGGACCAAATTTAAGAGTGTGTTGTTAATTTATAAAGCCTTCAGCAATTTAGGATGAGGTTGCCTGAGAATTTCACATCTCCTATAGATCAGTGGTTCTCAACCTGTGGGTTCCCAGGTGTTTTGGCCTACAACTCCCAGAAATCCCAGCCAGTTTACCAGCTGTTAGGATTTCTGGGAGTTGAAGGCCTAAACATCTGGAGACCCACAGGTTGAGAACCACTGCTATGGACCATCCCATGTTTTAGACATCTGGAAACCATCTTGGTAGTACCCCATACTCTTGTAGAGTTAGTTCAGCAATCATTCAGAGCTAGACATTTAGTGAGGTGGCATCTACTACATGGAATACCCCTTACATGTTCAGCATTTCCCAGTTTTTTCTTAGTTTTAGATATGTCAGTATGTGTCTTCATGTTGATTTGGACATATGGTAACCCTGTCCTACACTATTGTTGACAAGATATATTTCAAATGGAGTCACTTTGCCCCCTTAGCCTGAGGGAATGTGATTTATTTAAGGTCACTTAGTGGGTTTCATGAGTGATTCATGACTAGGGCTGGTCTCTCAAAACCCTTGTTCCACACTCAAAACACACTGCCATGCTCGCCCTTAGGTACATGTAATTGCAAACTTTCCTTGTTTAGCCCAAACCCATTTCACAGACCAATTAAAGAGTTTGAGTATTATATACATGTATCCATTTCATCAATTCACACATCTTTGTATTATCGAAGGCTTTCATGGCCGGAATCACTGGGTTGTTGTAGGTTTTTCCGGGCTACATGGCAATGTTCTAGAGGCATTTTCTCCTGACGTTTCGCCTGCATCTATGGCAAGCATCCTCAGAGGTAGTGAGGTCTGTTGGAACTAGGAAAAAGGGTTTATATATCTGTGGAATGACCAGGGTGAGACAAAGGACTTTTGTCTGCTGGAGCTAGATGTGAATGTTTCAACTGACCACCCTGATTAGCATTTAATGGCTTGGAAGTGACTGGGGGGAATCTTTTGTTGAGAGTGATTTCATGTGCCTGATTGTTCACTCTCTGTTTTGCTGTTGTAATTTTAGAGTTTTTTAATACTGGTAGCCAGATTTTGTTCATTTTCATGGTCTCTTCCTTTCTGTTGAAATTGTCCACATGCTTGTGGATTTCAATGGCTTCTCTGTGTAGTCTGACATGGTGGTTGTTGGTGTGGTCCAGCATTTCTGTGTTCTCAAATAATATGCTGTGTCCAGGTTGGTTCATCAGGTGCTCTGCTATGGCTGACTTCTCTGGTTGAAGTAGTCTGCAATGCCTTTCATGTTCCTTGATTTGTGTTTGGGCGAATAGGGACCACCAAACTACAAATAATTTACACATTGCATCTCCCCTATATATTCGAGGTGGACAACCTGTGACCCTCTGAATATTGTCCAATCAGGCCTAGCTAACTGGGAGATGCTAGGTATCACATTCCAGCATCTGGAGGGCCATGATTCCTGGGTTGCTCCAAAGCCTAGCTAAGTGTGTCTAGGGCCAGATGGCTGAGCATAATCTCACGGTGCCACCACACTTTCAGTCTATATGGCACAGCTTGTAACCAGGCCTTCTGCTGCCAGGCTATAAGGGCCATTTTAAGCTTCAGAGTAGGCTTTAGTGTAGTTTTTTTAACAACCCCTACACCACAATGGAGTCCTCGGTGGCGCAGTGGGTTAAAGCGCTGAGCTGCTGAGCTTTTTGACCAAAAGGTCACAGGTTCAAATCCGGGGAGCGGCGTGAGCCCCAGCTTCTGCCAACCTAGCAGTTCGAAAACATGCAAATGTGAGTAGATTAATAGGTACCGCTCCAGTGGGAAGGTAACGGCACTCCATGCAATCATGTCGGCCACATGACCTTGGAGGTGTCTACAGACAACGCCGGCTCTTCAGCTTAGTAATGGAGATGAGCACCAAACCCCAGAGTCAGACATGACTGGACTTAATGTCAGAGGAAAACCTTTACCTTTACACCACAATATGCAGGTAGTAGTGCTTGGTCTCAATTATTTAATATTGGCTTTCCCTGAGCCAACTGAAAGCTCACCTCTTTGTTATGAACTTCAATAAGAACTTTTATAAGCAAATAACTTCACTTTCCTCACCGCTTCAAAATCCAATTGGGACATGTAAAAGGTAGTGGTTTTTTCCTGGTAGGAATGAACATGATTTGTTTTGGATGCATTGATTATTGAGGGAGCCAACCATTTCCATGCTGAAAACAAGACCAAAAGGCTGACTTTGTTTTTATGTTGTCTTCTGCTTAAATCCTTCATTTCTTTTTCATTGGTGGTTTGTAAATCCACAAGAAGAACAGGGAGCCTAATCCATACGTAACTGTTTGAGCAAACCACCGAACCTGGGTTGTGTGATCAGTGATGCCTTTCTCCCTGCAGAGAAGAAAGAGACAAATAAATGTAACACTACTAAATTAGAGAATAAAAATCTAGGTAAACAAAGATCTTTGAGGCTCTCTAACCTTCCCAATTAGGCTGCTCACCCTTGCTTCCTTATGCTCATATCAACATTGTTGTTGTTGTTGTTGATGATGATGATGTTGTTGTTGTTGTTGTTGTTGTTGTGTGCTTTCAAGTCATTTCCCTGATATACTATTCCTTGGGATAATTAGAGCTCACCACTTTTTTTCCCACAGACAATTTTGCTATAGCTAGTACTAACCTTTCATATCATAGAATCATAGAGTTGGAAGAGACCTAATGGACCATCCAGTCCAACCCCCTGCAAAGAATCAGGAAAATTGCATTCAAAGCACCCCCGGCAGATGGCCATCCAGCCTGTTTAAAAGCTTCCAAAGAAGGAGCCTCCACCACACTCCGGGGCAGAGAGTTCCGCTGCTGAATGGCTCTCACAGTCAGGAAGTTCTTCCTAATGTTCAGATGGAATCTCCTTTCCTGTAGTTTGAAGCCATTGTTCCGCGTCCTAGTCTCCAGGGCAGCAGTAAACAAGCTTGCTCCCTCCTCCCTATGACTTCCTCTCACATACTTATACATGGCTATCATGTCTCCTCTCAGCCTTCTCTTCTTCAGGCTAAACATGCCCAGCTCTTTAAGCTGCTCCTCATAGGGCTTGTTCTCCAGACCCTTGATCATTTTAGTCGCCCTCCTCTGGACACATTCCAGCTTGTCAACATCTCTCTTGAATTGTGGTGGCTAGAATTGGACACAATATTCTAGGTATGGTCTAACCAAGGCAGAATAGAGGGGTAGCATGACTTCCCTGGATGTATGGCATTGGATTTTGTATATATGTAT
The DNA here is from genome assembly GCF_025583915.1 of Anolis sagrei ordinatus. Classification (NCBI taxonomy): domain Eukaryota; kingdom Metazoa; phylum Chordata; class Lepidosauria; order Squamata; family Anolidae; genus Anolis; species Anolis sagrei. Next base: position 124,059,622 of record NW_026846588.1, on the reverse strand, counting down.
GTGCATATGAATATATAGCATTAAATTTTGTTTTTACAATGTTGGGAACTGCTTTGAGTTCCCTTAGGGGAAGAAAAGCGGTATATAACTATAGTAAATAAAATAAAGAAATAATCTGCTTTTTAAAACTACTTTAGATTGCACAAAAAATCATCTCCCCCATGAACGCACGTATAAATTATTTGTATTTAAAGAAGTGGCATTTCAGCCAAGGCTGTTTATGAAAACTGCAAGAAGTAAAATGAGGCCAAAAACCAAAGAGCAATCATTTGAAATTGCTTACTTGCAAATTTTGAGACCAATAAATGCATACAGAGTATGAAGTATCCAGATCGTCACAAACCTGTGAGTAAAAAAGGAGAAGAGCACACTATTCATGAATGGTGTTAATGGAATACTAGTTCAGAATATACACAAACTACTCTTGTAGTTTGAAGCCATTGTTCTGCGTCCTAGTCTCCAAGGAAGCAGAAAACAAGCTTGCTCCCTCCTCCCTGTGGCTTCCCCTCATATATTTATACATGGCTATCATATCTCCTCTCAGCCTTCTCTTCTTCAGGCTAAACATGCCCAGCTCCTTAAGCCGCTCCTCATAGGGCTTGTTCTCCAGACCCTTGATCATTTTAGTCGCCCTCCTCTGGACACATTCCAGCTTGTCAATATCTCTCTTGAATTGTGGAGCCCAGAATTGGACACAATATTCCAGGTTTGGTCTAACCAAAGCGGAATAGAGCATGGGGAGCATGACTTCCCTAGATCTAGACACTAGGCTCCTCTTGATGCAGGCCAAAATCCCATTGGCTTTTTTTGCCGCCACATCACATTGTTGGCTCATGTTTAATGTGCAACATGGTTTAAATCAACTTGCCTTTCCTTTGGCCCCTTCTACTTTGCCATATAAAATCCAGATTATCTACTTTAAACTGAATTATATGGCAGTGTAGACTCATAATACGGTTCAAAGCAGATAATGTGGATTGAGTTTTCTGGGAGAGAGAGACAGATTTTATATATATATATATATATATATATAGAGAGAGAGAGAGAGAGAGAGAGAGAGAGAGAGAGAGAGAGAGAAAGGTGAAATGAAAGCAGCTCTGAAGGCAGTCTTCAGGTGCCACTTGGTTCCTGCTGCGGGGCTTCAGCCTGAAAGGAGGCAATACACTCACAGGATGGCCAAGTAGCTTCCTCCTCCTTCTCTGCATTAGACAAAGATTACTGCTTGGCCATTTTGGCTAATGTGCAGCAAGGCAGTGTGGGAAATGTAGTTTAACGGCAGGGCCTTTTGCAATATCTACTATTGGGGGCCTGCCCTTCACAAACTACAACAATGCCTGTGCTTAACGATGCCCTGCATCGCCTGGGGAGAGGAAGCATGAAAGCAGTTAGGCTTTACAAAAGTTGATTAATGCTTGTGAAAATTAAAATAATCTTGGGAGACATCTGAACACTATGGAATATTTACGAATAAAAAAGGTAAGTAGTTCAAATTCAGAATTGTACCTCCTACTTTTCCCGCATGGTTCAAAATTGATTCGGAAGCCCAAATTTGGTAGATTTTTACGACTTTTAGGTTTTAACAAAGCGAACCTAACCAACTCTACTACACACACACTTGAACAAGTGCAACGCAGAACAAGGAATTTAGCTTACCATATTCTCAAAGGAGTGTTATAGTGTTCCAAAAGATACTTTGTTAAAGTGCCCAGTTGTCCCAGCTTGTCATAAGGGATGGTCTGAGGTGCAAAGAATGTCCACTGTGGCGAAAAGAGGGAAAAGGCACCGATTTTATCAATTATGCATTACTGTACTGTATCACCGCATATTGCCTGCCGAGCTCACATCACAAATAGGAAAAAAGATTCCACCTGATAGTAAAAGCTGTTCAACAGTGAAATATGCTGCCTCTAAGCATGGTGGAGTCTCTTTCTCTGGAGGTTTAGAAACAGAGGCTGGATAGTCGTGAAAAGGGGTTGGTGCTCATGTTCCCTTCCAACTCTATAATTTTCTGTTGGAACGCATTTCCATGTGCAACATTAAAGGGGGAAAGTTGCTCCTCAATTTCTTTTGTGCATAGACTCAACATTTGTAGAGAGTTACACTATGATCTAAGCATGCCTTGTTCACTGAAGTTGAGGATTAAATGGTGTCTTCCATTTTTAGTCTTCTCATGCTCTCTCCTTACTCTTCAAATGTATAGCTCAAGATCCCCCTATGAATCTCCAAAAAAATGTGTGGTTGACCGACTGCCTTCAAAGCCTGGTGTTTGTTGTCTGAAAAATAACTTCTCCAACCTTTAGGTAAGAGTATTTTTGGACAGCTTCCAAGAGTTGAGGGGGGAAAAAACTCCATAGAGCTACTAACCAGTCGACAGAAGGCAATGAGAATCAAAAAGCTGATCTCTGGAAAATTTACAGAAGATCAGCAAAATCTTGTGTGGCAGAATTGGGAGTTCTTTCTGATGTTTTTCAAGTCAAAACTAGATTTTTTTAAATTTTTTGTCCCAAACACTAGTTGGAGCATTGTAGGATTCAATAAACAATTTGGGATTCAATTGTTTTGCTTCTTGGCAGGGATGAATGGTCCATGAGGTCTCTTCCAACTCTATGATTCTACGATTCTATCTTTACCCCTGAAATCTGGCCTGATCGGCTTTAGGATGCTGAAGCCTTTTGTGTTTTATGTAAAGATCAGGCCCGTAGCCAGGATTTTGTTTCGGGAGGAGCTGAGTTTGATTTGGGGGGGGGGGGCTGAGTCTGAGTTAAAAAGGGTCTACCTTAGCAAACCTTTTGTATCGTTACCCCAATACTCCCATGCATATGAGATATATTGAGCATGGTGATCAGATCATGATATGAATAAACATAACAGTTTAAATAATGTACCAGTAAGACCTTCTCGCGGACCATCATGAGAATTTTGGGGGGGGGGGTTGGGGGGCTTCGCCTGGTACATGCCTGGTAGAGACGCCAAGAATTGAATCTGGATCCTCTAGGATTCAAAATATGTCACTTACTATTATCCTTTCACTTGGGTCCCAACCAGGAAAATGAATGAAATAGCAAGATAAACATTTGAAGATGAATACATTCTATAATCTTTAACCATGATTCTAAAATGATCCCAGTTATTAGCGTTGTAGCTTTTATAGTTAAGGGAAACAGCAGGAGGGAAAGAGGCTTGTAGAAAGCTTGGCTTTTTAAGTGTTTTTGCCTCTTACTCCTAAGATATCTAAAGCAGCATGGCCAATGGTAAGGAATGAAGGGTCTTGTAGTCCAAAACAGCCAGAAAGCTAGATCAAATTTTCCTCGCATTGTTCCAGTTTGGATCTACTCACTGTTAAATACAATATAGTTGTATTCTGTGAAATAAAAGCACTAGGACTCTCTAAGAACTGGTGTCAGAGCATGTAAATCTCTACAACCAAATGCAGCTGAGAGAAATGAAGTGTTTATTTATATACCACCTACACACAAGTCTGAAGGTACAGAAGTAAACCAGAAACTTGCTAAGCAGGCTTACACAGCCCGTGTCTCACTCATCTGATTACAGCTCTGGTCTTATATATGGAATATCAAATGATATATATGCTCAAGCTTCCTGCTTGTGGTTGCAAAATATATTGGCCTGATGGTGCTGAGGTTATCCAGCCATCTGATAATGTTATTCCAAATTGAGGATGCATATACTTCTTAAAGGGCATCCTGGGTTGTTGTTATGCTGAATCAATGCGATTCAGACTTTCAGCACTTTTTATGTGAGCAAGCTTGTCTTGAGCAAAGCAGCAACACAAATTAAGAGCAAAAACATCTAATAATAATAAAAAATAATAAAACTTTATTTATATACCACTCCATCTCCCCGAGGGGACTCAGAGCAGTTCCCAGGTAACATCACAAAACATATGAAGTAAAAAACAACATAACCATAAGATTAACAAAACAAAATATAAGCATAAAAATTGTCACCATAACATACATATATTAAAAGTAATCCTGCCTGTTCAAGGCAATTAAAAAATGTAAAAGGCCGGGCCAAGATTTGTGCAAGCCCAAAAATTCTAGGGGACCCAGGAATTAAGTGCAATGCTATGGCAGGCAACAATAATATTAGGTACGGGTCTGTGGCTGTTCATTCCGGGGCCGATTCGAGGAAAGAATCTAGGTCAGTGGTTCTCAACCTGGGGTCCCCAGATGTTTTTGGCCTACAACTCTCAGAAATCCCAGCCAGTTTACCAGCTGTTAGGATTTCTGGGAGTTGAAGGCCAAAAACATCTGGGGACCCCAGGTTGAGAACCACTGACTAGTAATTGGTAGGAAGAATAAGGCCGTATTCAACAATGTGTAGTGCTGAGTTAGAACTGGTCATTTTCAAAGGCTTATTGAAACCACTAGGTCTTCAAGCTCTTACAAAAGGAGGGGAGGGATGGGGCCTGTCTTATTTCCCTCTCCTTTCCAACAGAAAGCTGCCTTACTCCTCTAGGATAAATGCAGTTTGCTCCAAGAGCAAGAATATTTCCCACACAACTAATTTGTCATCTTTGGAGGGGATTTAAAAGTTGGAAGGAGAGAGAACAGAGAAAGGGAAGGTATAGGTATGTCTCTGAAATACTACTAGGGCCCCTTCCACACAGGTGTATAAAATCCACATTGAACTGAATTATATGGCAGCGTGGGCTCAAATAACCCAGTTCAAAACAGATATTGTGGATTATCTGCCTTGATATTCTGGGTTATATGGCTGTGTCGAAAGGCCCTAAATTTCATAATCCCTATCCTATGCATGGTTACTCATAGTCACGTATCTGCAATGAAAGATGATGCTTCCCTCCCACTGAAGGAGAGACCTTTTTTCAGTTACAAGCAGCTCACCCACATACCAAGTTGGCAGGTCAAGAAAACAAGTTTGTGCTAACAAAACAGATGAGGAAATGCTGCCTAACACTGGCTTATAACACAATGCTCTCAATTTGGAGGAAGACTCTATAGGAGTCATACATGCCAAGGAGCCCTGCCTTCCATTCCCATTTGGAAGAATTTAGTTCAGTATGTATCCTACTGTAGCCCTCCCATTCACAAACTGAGGATGAATACCTGATAGTCCATCTACACTGTAGAATTAATGCAGCTTGACACCACTTTAACTGCTATGGCTCAATTCTATGGAGCCATGGGAACTGTAGTTCATGGGAGTGGGAAGAGTTCTCTAGCAAAGAATGTTAAGTATGGGTTACTGTGAGTTTTCCAGGCTGCCTTATTTTTGTAGATTGTATAGTATTAACTTAATGTTAATTTTATTAATTATTGTTAATTTTATTAATAACTATTTAAAATTATTGATTTTGGTATGTATTTTATTGTGTTTATTTATAGGCATCAAATATGTGCCGGCTGAAAGCTGCCCTGAGTCCCCCCAAGGGGGGGTGAGAAGGTCGGGGTACAAATATCCAAAATCTATCTATCTATCTATCTATCTATCTATCTATCTATCTATCTATCTATCATCTATCTATCATAAAAATGAATGTTTGTATGTATTTATATATGTACTAGCGGTTCCCTGCCACACATTGCTGTGGCCCAGTCTGGTGATCTGAAAAATAAAGTAATTAGAAAGTGTTGGTTTCTAATATATGTAATTTCTTTATGCTTGTGGGAAAACAGTATTTCTTGCTGTTTCTTTGTCAGTGTTGATGTGGAGATTGTCTGGTTTGCCTACTCTGGAACATGCAACATATTATTGTCCTTCCCTTTCAAATCTATGATATTATATCTCTCTGTGAATCATATATATATCTATCTATATTAAAACTTGTGTGCCAGCTGCGCCCGTACCTTGGAAAGTCTGACTTGGCCACAGTGGTCCACGCTTTGGTTACATCCCGTTTAGATTACTGCAACACTCTCTACGTGGGGTTGCCTCTGAAGACTGCCCGGAAGCTTCAATTAGTCCAACGTGCGGCAGCCAGATTACTAACGGGAGCAGGGTACAGGGAGCATACTACTCCTCTGTTGCGCCAGCTCCACTGGCTGCCAATTAGCTTCCGAGCACAATTCAAAGTGCTGGTGCTGACCTATAAATCCTAAACGGCTCCGGCCCAGTTTACCTGTCCGAACGGATTCTCCCCTATGAACCATCAAGGTTGTTAAGATCTTCTGGAGGGGCCCTGCTCTCGGTCCCACCACCCTCGCAATCGCGTCTGGTGGGGACGAGGGACAGGGCCTTCTCGGTGGTGGCCCCTCGGCTCTGGAACTCTCTCCCACTGGAGATTAGAACTGCCCCTTCTCTCCTGACTTTTAGAAAGCTGGTGAAAACTTGGCTCTGGAATTTAGCATTTGATGAGTGAGTCAATAACTCTTGACCACACGGACGGATGGTGATGAATTGTGATTTCATTCTGACGACTTGGCCTTATGTAATTATATGATTGTTTTTTAATGTATTTTTATGTATTACTGTATTATGGGATGTGATGTTTTAAACTATTGTTTATGAATCTTTGTTGTAAACCGGCCTGAGTCCCTCTCCGGAGGTCTAAATAAATAATAAATAAATAAATATATCTATGGCTAGATATCTCTTTGTCAGGAGGGCTTTGACTACGTTTTCTTGCCCTGGTGGAGGGAGTTGGACTGCATGGCCTTAAGTATTTTCTGTTGGTCTTTGATTGTAGGTGAACTATAAATCTCAGCAACCACAACTCCCAAATGTCAAGGTCTATTTTCCCAAAACTCCATCAGTGCTCAACTTTGACATATTGAGTATTTGTGCTAAGTTTGGTCCAGATCTATCATTGTTTGAGTCCACAGTGCTCTCTAGATGTAGGTGATCTACAACTCCCAAATTGCAAGGTATGTTCTCCCCAAACTCCACCAGTGTTCACATTTGGGCATATTGAGAATTTGTGCCAAGTTTAGTCCAGATCCATCATTGTTTGAGTCCACAGCGCTCTCTAGATGTAGGTGAACTACAACTCCCAAACTCAAGGTCAATGCCCTCCAAACCCATCCGGTATATTCTGTTGGTCATGGGAGTTCTGTGTGTCAGGTTTGGTTCAATTCTATCATTGGCGGAGTTCAGAATGTTCTTTGATTGTAGGTGAACTATAAATCCCAGCAACTACAATTCCCAAATATCAAGGTCTATTTCCCCAAACTCAACCAGTGTTCACATTTGGACATATTGGGTATTTGTGCCAAATTTGGTCCAATGAATGAAAATATATCCTGTTTATCAAATATTTACATTACGATTCCTACTAGGAGCAAAATGAAAGTTCTGAAGTAGCAACGAAAATAATGTTGTGGTTGGGGGTCACCATAACATGAGGAACCGTATTAAAGAGTATTAGGAAGGTTGAGAAACACTGTTGTAGATTCCATAGCATTGAGCCCGGGTGTCCAATTAGAGCCTGTAGAGCAGGGCTTGCCAGGCTTTGCTCTTCCAGGGGTTTGGACTTCATTTCCCAGGCTCCCTGCTCATTAGAGAGAGCAGCCGAGGCTTCTGGGAAGTGAAGTCCAAACCTTCTGGAAGACTAGAGTTTGGGGACCAGAGGTGGAGGTGCATCGTCAGTCTGCTACATTGCCTCTCTGGCTTCATGTCTTGGAACTACAAGGTTCCCAATCGCTCCCCCAAGCACATGGTTCACTTACGGCGTGGTAGGCATTGACGCCTCCGATCAAGAGCATCAGGATGAGTGGGGTTCTCCTGAAGTAGGTGGCGGGGTTCGGGCTCCCATGTCGCGCTGTGGGAACCGGGGCCATCTTCTGCCGTGGCATCTCCTTCCTCCTCCTGTTCTTTCTTTGGACTCATCCTGCTCTTATCCCCGGCCGCCCACACGAGGGGAGTCACCCGTGGCCTTTCCGGGGTGTTTGCCTCTGGAGGTGCTTCTCCTGCCGGGGAGAGGGAAGGAATGAAGCGCGCCTGCTCTCCTCCCACGAGGGAAGACCTCCTCCCCCTCCTCTCCATAGAAAAAGGAGAGCTTCCCCACGCAAACAGCCAGGGCTCAGTGCTCTAGAATCCTGGGATTTGTAGTTTGGGCGGAACCAGCACTCATAGAATCAAAGAGTTGGAAGAGACCTCATGGGCCATCCAGTCCAACCCCCTGCCAAGAAGCAGGAATATTGCATTCAAATCACCCCTGACAGATGGCTATCCAGCCTCTGTTTAAAAGCTTCCAAAGAAGGAGCCTCCACCACACTCCAGGGCAGAGAGTTCCACTGCTGAACAACTCTCACTGTCAGGAAGTTCTTCCTCATGTTCAGATGGAATCTCCTTTCTTGTAGTTTCGCGTCCTAGTCTCCAAGGAAGCAGTAAACAAGCTTGCTCCCTCCTCCCTGTGGCTTCCTCTCACATATTTATACATAGCTATCATATCCCCTCTCATCCTTCTCTTCTTCAGGCTAAACATGCCCAGCTCTTTAAGCCGCTCCTCATAGGGCTTGTTCTCCAGACCCTTGATCATTTTAGTCGCCCTCCTCTGGACACATTCCAGCTTGTCAATATCTCTCTTGAATTGTGGTGCCCAGAATTGGACACAATATTCCAGGTGGGTCTAACAAAGCGGAATAGAGGGGTAGCATTACTTCCCTAGATCTAGACACTATGCTCCTAGTGATGCAGGCCAAAATCCCATTGGCTTTTTTTGCCGCCACATCACATTGTTGGCTCATGTTTAACTTGTTGTCCACGAGGACTCCAAGATCTCGAGCCAGGGCATCCCCATTCTGTATCTTTGCATTTCGTTTTTCCTGCCAAAGTGGAGTATCTTGCATTTGTCGCTGTTGAACTTCATTTTGTTAGTTTTGGCCCATCTCTCTAATCTGTCAAGATCGTTTTGAATTCTGCTCCTGTCCTCTGGAGTATTGGCTATCCCTCCCAATTTGGTGTCGTCTGCAAACTTGATGATCATGCCTTCTAACCCTTCATCTAAGTCATTAATAAAGATGTTGAACAGGACCGGGCCCAGGACGGAACCCTGCGGCACTCCGCTCGTCACTTCTTTCCAGGATGAAGAGGAAGCATTGGTGAGCACCCTCTGGGTTCGTCCATTTAACCAATTACAGATCCACCTCACCGTAGTTTTGCCTAGCCCACATTGGACTAGTTTCCTTGCCAGAAGGTCATGGGGGACCTTGTCGAAGGCCTTACTGAAATCCGGGTACGCTACATCCACGGCATTCCCCGCATCTACCCAGCTTGTAACTCTATCAAAGAAAGAGATCAGATTAGTCTGGCATGACTTGTTTTTGATAAATCCATGTTGACTATTAGCGATGACTGCACTTGTTTCTAAGTGTTTGCAGACCGCTTCCTTAACAGATCTTTTCCAGAATCTTGCCCGGTATCGACGTGAGGCTGACCGGATGGTAGTTGTTTGGGTCATCCTTTTTTTTGGGGTTTGTAATTTGGAGAGGAACCAGCACTCTTTGGCAGAGAAGGTTGAGGTCCTTGTAGAACCACAGCTTCCTGGATTCCACATCACCCAAGTAGTCAAAGCCCCTTCCACACAGTTGAAAAAAATCCCACTTTTTCTGCTTTGAACTGAGATATATTTATTTCGTATCAAAAGCATTGCATAAATGAGTATAAAACTGATAAAAATAGGTTTGCAGGCAGCTAAATATCTTTTGACCAAAAACGAGCAACAGCGACGGCATTGTCTGTAGTCTCCAACAATTCTTCCTCTGTACATGAGGCAGGGCACAATGGACAAGCATACAGATGCGGAGTTGTCTGTTCTGCTCCACAGTCACACAAAGTGTGGGATTCTTTTAGGTAGTGCCATTTTGCCAGGTTGTCTTTTGATCTGCCCACTCCGCTTCTGAGTCTGTTCAGGAACTTCTAGGTTTATTTATTTACGACATTTATATGCTGCCCGGAGCCCCTGGTGGCGCAGTGGGTTAAAGCCCTGTGCTGGCAGGACTGAAGACCGGCAAGACTGAAGACCGACAGGTCGCAGGTTCGAATCCGGGGAGAGGCGGATGAGCTCCCTATATCAGTTCCAGCTCCTCATACGGGGACATGAGAGAAGCCTCCCACAAGGATGATAATACATCAGATCATCCGGGCATCCCCTGGGCAACGTCCTTGCAGACAGCCAATTCTCTCACAACAGGAGTGACTTGCAGTTTCTCAGGTCGCTCCTGACACGACTATATATATATATATATATATATATATATATGCTGCCCTTCTCACCCCGAAGGGGACTCAGAGCGGCTTACAGATGACAATGTCGTCTGTGCGCATTCAGAAGAAGATCTACAAGCCACTCTAAACACTTTTGCAGAAGCATACGAGAAGCTCGGCCTGTCATTGAACATTGAGAAAACCAAAGTGTTCTTCCAGCAGTCACCAGCCAACCCCTCTCCACTGCCAGATATACAGCTTAATGGTGTAACATTAGAAAATGGACTGTCTACAGACGTCACATGCAACTCCTGGAACAATTCCATCAGTGCTGCCTCCGGAAAATCCTGCAAATCTCTTGGGAAGACAGGCGGACAAACGTCAGCGTGCTGGAAGAAGCAAAGACCACCAGCATTGAAGTGTTGGTCCTCCGCCATCAACTCTGCTGGACCAGCCATGTTGTCCAGATGCCCGACCACCGTCTCCCAAAGCAGTTGCTCTACTCCGAACTCAAGAACGGAAAACAGAGTGTTGGTGGACAGGAAAAGAGATTTAAAGATGGGCTCAAAGCCAACCTTAAAACTCTGGCATAGACACTGAGAACTGGAAGCCCTGGCCCTTGAGCGCTCCAGCTGGAGGTCAGCTGTGACCAGCAGTGCTGCAGAATTTGAAGAGGCACGAATGGAGGGTGAAAGACAGAAACGTGCCAAGAGGAAGCCGACCGAGACTGCCTCCCATCTGGCAGTCTTCAGGAGGAACTTGAAGACGTGGTTGTTCCAGTGTGCCTTCCTGGAATAATGATCCCTTAGCACTTTGTCCCTCTAAAGCACTTTACATTTTTAGGTCTGCTCGTATGTCTTTCCACAAACGCCACTATCACCTTTTCGTCCATGTTTCAGCACTATTTCCAATTTTAATTTTACATTTGGCCTTCCCACAGTTTTTAATTGTATGTTGTCTTATTGATAATATTGTATGTTTATTGTTTATGTTTTTTATTTTAATTGCTTGTATTGTTGTAATTATTGCTTGTATTGTGTTCGGGCTCAGCCTCATGTAAGCCGCATCGAGTCCCTTGGGAAGATGGTAGCGGGGTACAAATAAAGTATTATTATTATTATTATTATTATTATTATTATTATCATCATCATCATCAAGAATAGGGCTCCACAGTCACCTACGGACCCACAAGAATACTGATCCTGGAAGACTATCCTACTCGACCAATGAGGGATTGCCTAAGTAAGTAAGTAAGTAAGTAATGAGAGGAAGCTGAGAGGAAGCTGTGACATATTTGTGAGGGTTAGTAAAGCAGAATAAGTAGAAGCTTTACCACAGTAGTTAGCCAAGGCATATCCTGCTGTATAATAAAATGTCACTTAGGCTTGTGAAACAAGTAACAGTATCTTTACTTTAGTTCAAAGGTTCAAACATGGTAACAATATATACATCAGTTTCTTTGAATACTGGTAGGAAACAGAGGAATAAAATAGTCTTTTTAAATAGTCTTCAAAACAAGCATCATGCCATAAAATGATCAATCTTTAAGATAGTTGGCAGCCAGTACTGTCCAAAGTGAGAACAAACAGCAGAATGACAGTTAGAACCGTTAGCCTCAGCAGCCAGCCAGAGGCAACAGCCAATCAGAACCCCGGCCGCTGCCACACTTAGCCAATCGGCTGCTGACACATCTCTGTCCAGTTAACCCACCATATCATGGCATCCTTTGTCAAATCCTAACAATATTCACCCTGCTGTTCTCTCTTCGCAAAAGCCTGGTGAAGCAGGATGCTTTGCCAGGGTTTTATGATGAGGTCCTTAGTGAGGAAGAGTAGAAGAGGAGGAGAGTTCTGCCTCCTGTTGTCAGTTCAGTGTGAGCATGCTGACACAGAAGTGGAACAGGTAATTGCTGCCAATTCCACAAAATGTGGGTGACCATACAGGCGACAAAAACTTTGTGGTGTTGGCAGCCATTGATAGGTTTTGACTGTCAATAAAGGAAGATGTGAGATAGGGACTGTCATCAATAGTGACCATCCTGTTTCCATGCCAGTTTGCCCCCCTTGCGTGATTAAGTCTATTGTGCTATCATTGTGTAATATGAATGGGTATTTAGTCAGGGGAGATGTTGCAAACTAGCCAGTGACGGAAAAGCTTGCTTGATGTTTATTTATTTATTTATTTATTTATTTTATTTCGAGTACTTCTACCCCGCCCTTCTCAACCCCCAAGGGGGGACTCAGGGCGGCTTACAAAAAGGCACAATTTGATGCCTACACAAATTACACATACGTACAAAACAGCAAAAACAATTATCACAGTTAAAAACAATCAATATATAACACATCAATAAAACTATTCTCATGCTCAGCATTTGTCTTTCAGAGTTCCGTAATTCCATTCCATTAGTCAATTCCTGTCCATTGTCAAAGTCCTTTCTTTATCTGCCAGATTGTCCGAATGCCTGGTCCCAAATCCATGTTTTCAATTTTTTCCTAAAGGAAAGGAGGGATGTCGCTGATCTAATTTCCCCGGGGAGTGAATTCCACAGGTGAGGGGCCACCACCGAGAAGGCCCTGCTCCTCGTCCCCGCCAATCTCACTTGTGATAGAGGCAGGGTCGAGAGCAGGGCCTCCCCAGAAGATCTTAAACTCCGAGGTGGGACGTAGAGGGAGATCCGTTCAGACAGATTCACTGAAGTATGACCAAGTAGAATCTTAAAAGGAAAAAGAGGAAGGTGTTGCAATATTTTAATCTATAAATACAGAGATATGTAACTTAAACCTTCTATCTCTTAATATGTTATGCTATTACAATAATTTACATTTACTATCTTGAAAGTCACCTGGGAAGGTCAAGAGCTTGAACACTGAACATTGTTTCCATCCTAAATATCTCGGTGTCGCCTCAGATTAAACACTAGCATATAGGAAACATCACTTGAATTAATGTAGCTGCATGCAATAACATCCTGTGGAAACTTACTGGCAGCACATAGGGTGCAGACCCCAAATTAATAAGAACATCAGCCCTAGCCTTGTCTTACTCAACTGCCAAGTATGTCTGCCCTGTTTGGCATCAGTCTGCCCATGCAAAGCAGGTGAACATAGTGTTGAATGAAACATGCAGAATAATCACAGGATGTTGATAAATGCTACAAGGTAGCTGGCATTGCCCCCCCCCCCCCCCGGCCAATGTGCGACAGGAAGTTGCTGCTAAATGTGAGAGAAATAAGGTTGAACACTGTGAAAGCTATCCACTACATGGCTACCAACCTCCTCTCAGTAGACTCAAATCAAGGAAAAGCTTTATGAGAACTACCACTCCTCTTGGCGTCCCCCCAGCAACAGCAAGGGTATCCCTCTGGGCAGTTAAACCAGGAAATCCCAACTGGATGGCCCCCCATGAGCGTCTTCCTCCAAGAATGGGCAACTTGGAAGTCCCTGAACAGACTCAGAAATGGAGTGGGCAGATCAAAAGACTACCTGGCAAAATGGCACTACCTAAAAGAATCCCACACCTTATGTGACTGTGGAGCAGAACAGACAACTCTGCATCTGTATGCTTGCCCACTATGTCCTGCCTCATGTACAGAGGAAGAATTTTTGGAGGCTACAGACAATGCCATTGCTGTTGCCTATTTTTGGTCAAAAGATATTTAGCCACCTGTGCTCCTTCTATTTTTATCAGTTTTATACTAATTTATGCAATGCTTTTGATATGAAATAAATAAATCTCTCCCCGCAAAAATCCAAGACACCAGGAAATTGGGTAGTAACACTGGGTTGCATTGCAGGGCTGTCAGGTAGCACTCGTAATTCCCAATAACAAAATTGATATAACATTGGCCTATCTCTTTCTTGGGTGCCTTCTCACCTTCTCACAAAAGCACAATTTCATTATGATTTTCTTGATAAAATACTTTTAATTTTTTTTATTTAAATATAGTAAATGCATGCCTAAAGGATGAAGGGGGGCAAGTTAAGTATAAAATATATATCTTTCAAGCTGAGGGTGTTGATGTGAAAGCGCTTATTTTGTTTAATTAATGTGAGTAATTAATGTCTATACTGAAGTAAAGAAAGCCTAAGGGCAGTAACCATAGAAGAACACCAGGAACTATACAAATCATATTGAAATGATGTAGCCCTTGTCCACAGACAGCTTCCCAGTCTCAAACACAAGGATGAAGAGATTGGATACAACACTTTATCATAAACCCAGGTGACAACTCTACCCACTTATCTACCCAGGAAACGTCACATCAGGAAATGTCACAGGACCTAGTCACACCACCCACAAAATTAAAGCTTCCTTTCCATGCTGACCCACTAATATGATATATGCCATCCGCTGTCAACAATATCTTTTACCACTAGTATATCAGGCAAATAGATCAATGCAGTCTCTACACCAAAGGATTAATGGACATAGATCAGACATTGGAATAAACAAAAGCCAGTTACAGAACATTTCAGGCTTCCTGAACATTATATCTTTGACCTCAGAACAGCTCTCCTTGAACAAACAAACAGAAAATGCAAAGGAAGATTTGAAAGAGAAACAGTGTTAACTCCAGTCCACTGACAGTGGGTTGAACAGAAACAATTGTTTCCTGGCACGCTACACATTCTATAACACTAGCTAACAGCCCAGCCTCTCTTTTTATTCCCAGCCAGCATCACACTACACACCACTGGAGCATTGCAGCACACCCAAATACCTGGGAGTTACTCTGGACCATTTTGTTGTTGTTCATTTGTTCAGTTGTCTCCGACTCTTCGTGACCTCATGGACCAGCCCGTGCCAGAGCTCCCTGTCGGCCGTCACCACCCCCAGCTCCTTCAAGGTCAGTCCAGTCACTTCAAGGATGCCATCCATCCATCTTGCCCTTGGTCGGCCCCTCTTCCTTTTACCTTCCACTTTCCCCAGCATAGTTGTCTTCTCTAGGCTTTGCTGTCTCCTCATGATGTGGCCAAAGTACTTCAACTTTGTCTCTAGTA
Organism: Anolis sagrei ordinatus; assembly: GCF_025583915.1. Lineage (NCBI taxonomy): Eukaryota > Metazoa > Chordata > Lepidosauria > Squamata > Anolidae > Anolis > Anolis sagrei. Next base: position 124,044,488 of record NW_026846588.1, on the reverse strand, counting down.
TCCTTCCCTCCAATGAGCAGTCGGGCTTTATTTCCTGGAGGATGGACTGGTTGGATCTTCTCGCAGTCCAAGGCACTCTCAGAACTTTCCTCCAACACCACAGTTCAAAAGCATCTATCTTCCTTCCCTCAGCCTTCCCTAAGGTCCAGCTCTCACATCCGTAGGTTACTACTCTGGACCATGCTCTGACCTATAAGAAGCACTGCCTGAATATCAAGCAAAAAGTGGGTGTTAGAAACAATATCATACAAAAGCTGACTGGCACAACCTGGGGATCACAACCAGACACAGTGAAGACATCTGCCCTTGCGCTATGCTACTCTGCTGCTGAGTATGCATGCCCAGTGTGGAACACATCTCACCATGCTAAAACAGTAGATGTGGCTCTTAATGAGACATGCTACATTATCACGGGGTGTCTGTGCCCTACACCACTGGAGAAATTACACTGTTTAGCCGGTATTGCACCACCTGACATCCGTCGGAAGTGGCAGCCAATAGTGAAAGGACCAAGGCAGTGACATCTCCAGCTCATCCCCTGTTTGGGTATCAGCCAGCACGTCAACGACTTAAATCAAGAAATAGTTTTCTAAGATCTACAGAGACACTCGCTGGAACACCTCAGCAAGTGAGAGTCCAAAAGTGGCAGGCTCAAACCCAGAACCTCAATCAATGGCTGATACCAAATGAGAGACTCCCCCCTGGGCACACAGAAAACTGGGCAACTTGGAAAGCGCTGAACAGACTGCGCTGTGGCACCACAAGATGCAGAGCCAACCTTAAGAAATGGGGCTACAAAGTGGAATCCACGACATGCGAGTGTGGAGAAGAGCAAACTACAGAACCATCTGCTGTGATGCAACCTGCCCTGCTACATGCACAATGGAGGACCTTCTTATCGTAACACCAGAGGCACTCCAAGTGGCCAGCTACTGGTCAAAGGACATTTAATCAACTACCAAGCTTGCAAACTTTGTTTGTGTTTGTTCGTTTGTTTGTTAAAAATGCAATACAACTGTTTGGCTTGCTCCTGGCACAATAAATAAATCACACTACATTAAAAAAAGAAAAGAACTCCCTCCCTCATTCATTTGGTTATCTACACATCTTTAGGCAGCATCTGTTTTTGTCTCCCAATGTTCATCCATAATGAATATTGAACTTGTCACCTCATCACCACACCTACAAGTCTTTCATTTCTATGGTTATTATTCACCCATACAGACTGACTGTAAAGGACTATTCGTAGCCATTTTACTCCAGGCATCTGAAGAAGTAGGTTAGGTTTATGAAACTTTACAGTACCAATTTCATTCCCTAAATTAGTCTCTAAGATCCCTTTGCATACTGAAATTATGATTACTTTTATGCAAATATTTTCTGCACTAGTTTTGATAGTCTTATTTTCTGGAGTGTCCAAATCTTGAAAACTTCCAAAGGCAGTACTTACTTACTTAGGTGATCCCTCGTAGTCCAAGGATGATGGTCCTCCAAGTGTAGTATCCTGGCAGTGGGTCCGTAGGTAACTGTGGAGCCCTATTCTTGATCTGCATCTTCTCCCACAGTGAGGGCATCAGTTTCCAGGTGAAAGGCGGTCCTGGTCGGGGTTGACTTGACAAGCCTTTGTCTTCCACTTTTCTCTCTTTTGCCCCCATTCATGCCTCTTCAAATTCTGCAGCACTGCTGGTCACAGCTGACCTCCAGCTGGAGTGCTCAAGGGCCAGGGCTTCCCAGTTCTCAGTGTCTATGCCAGATTTTTAAGGTTGGCTTTGAACCCATCTTTAAACCTCTTTTCCTGTCCTCCAACATTCCGTTTTCTGTTCTTGAGTTCGGAGTAGAGCAACTGCTTTGGGAGACGGTGGTCAGGCATCCAGACAACGTGGCCGGTCCAGCGGAGTTGATGGCGGAGGACCATCACTTCAATGCTGGTGGTCTTTGCTTCTTCCAGCATGCTGACATTTGTCCGCTTGTCTTCCCAAGAGATTTGCAGGATTTTCCGGAGGCAGCGCTGATGGAATCGTTCTAGGAGTTGCATGTGACGTCTGTAGACAGTCCACGTTTCGCAGGCATATAGCAGGGTTGGGAGGACAATAGCTTTATAAACAAGCACCTTGGTATCCCTATGGATGTCCCGGTCTTCAAACACTCTCTGCTTAATTTGGAAAAAATGCTGCACTTGCAGAGCTCAGGCAGTGTTGTATTTCAGTGTCAATGTTGACTTTTGTGGAGAGGTGGCTGCCAAGGTAGCGGAAATGGTCGACATTTTCTAATGTTACACCATTAAGCTGTATTTCTGGCATTGGAGAGGGATTGGCCGGTGACTGCTGGAAGAGCACTTTCGTTTTCTCGATGTTCAATGACAGGCCGAGCTTCTCGTATGCTTCTGCAAAGGTGTTTAGAGTGGCTTGTAGGTCTTCTTCTGAATGCAGTACCATTATATCAGAACAAACAGCATTCGTGCAAACTTCTGGTCCTAAGAGTCCAGACCAGGCAGAAGAATTCTGCAACTCCTCACAGGTAGTCCAAATCTCAAACTACCTCTGAGACCACTTCTTGATTTACATGCATACACTTTGAATTCTGTGCTGTTAAGTTGTGATTAATTGCTCATGAACATTGCAAAAGAAGAAGCAGTTGTTCGAAAACATATTCAAAATATGTGGGCAGGAGAGATCCATCCTGTTCTAAGGCATGAAAACATCTTTCCCCAACCTAGGAGACGCCTTGAGGTTTGGCTGCAATAACCAATTAGCATTAAATAATTATGGACTAAGCTACTTGGTTTCTTTTGTGGGATGCTTTGAAAGACAGAATGGAATGTTGTAGGAACAACATTGAATAATACAAGAATGTTGTAACCTGCGAGCAGTAGCTGGGAAACGGAAACCTCTCCAGTATTGCACTTTTATTAATCCCCAAACCCAAACCAAAATAAGCAAAAACAAAAACACACCTTTGAATGACTATAACAGTTTGCCACTTTTGTATTAACGTAATTCACTTCTCACATATGACTAGATGGAAATGATGTGGGAAACGATGTTTTTTTGTAATTTAATTGTATCAGTTCCATCTAGTCTCAAACAGTGGTGTCACTAGAGTTAGTGTCACTTGGTGTGCAAACGCATGGTGTCACACCATAGAATGCCTCCTATAGCAGACCATACCACAACATTGTAGCTAAATATTTATTTATTTTTATTTATTTACAGCATTTATATTCTGCCCTTCTCACCCCGAAGGAGACTCAGAGTGGATCACATATATGGCAATCATTCAATGCCGTTAAGCAGATAGGACAAACAAAAGATAGAAGTATATATAGGCAGTTTCCCAACTTTAGTGTCCTAGAGATTGTGCTTGATTCTGGTCACAGGGGGGCGCTGTCACTCCATCCTTTATGTTGAAGACCCCATGATCACAGACTACCTTCTTTCTTTGATTGCTGGCATTTTCTGGTATTTCCTTTTTATGGTGCCATAAAATACCTCCCTGCCTAAGTGGTACCTAATTTATCTACTCACAGCTGTTTTTGAACTGCTTAGGTGGACAGTGAGCTGGGCTGAAAATGTGTCAAAATCAGAGACTATAAAAACAGTAATAACAAAAACAACAGCACACGTTTGTGGCACATGAAGAGGAAATTAGATCATTCAAAGCGGCATTCTAAATGGATAATAATGATACTTCTGACTGGTGCACATCCACATCAGAAGGATCAAAATGAAAACAGGTCTAGCCTTGTAGGTATATTAATGCAGTACATGTAAGTTGAGCTTACTAAAAATGTTTTGTGGTTTTATCTAATTACATGGATTTTTTTAAAAAAAGGAAAAAAGTTTACTTTTTTCTCCTCAAACTCAGTTATTGTTCTTCTGAGACACATTATTTAGACAGACCAACTAAAACCCTCAAAACAATTTGGGGGGAATTTGTAGCAATGAGTATCAGATGGCGTAGGCTATATTTCAGAGGGAGCAATGGGCAACACCACATCTGAATATTCTTTTCCTAGAAAAGCCTATGAAATTAATGGTGTTTTTAAGTTAAGCATTTAGAAATACTCTTTAGGCACCCAGAGAAAAGGAGCAGGAAATGTTACAAAGAGTATGTGGATGAAATAGACGAATTCCGGTTTGAATCATTACAATCGCCAACACACATTTTGGTGTTTCAAATGATAGACTTGTTTCTGAGTATTTTTGACCTGCTGATTCCAAAAATTGCACCAGTTTCACCTATCAGCTCTAGTTTTTGAAATACGCCATATACGAATTGTCATCTTCTCACAAAGAAAGAGTGATAACCGTATCTTAGACGTTAGAGGTGATGTTGTCTATCCAATGCCATTTTCTGTATTAGCATCCCAAATAATCCAGGAACAGGCCTAAAAACCAAAAAAATGTTGTTGGGCTGTGTTATCAGTAACCCACTCTTTCCGTTACAAGAAATTTGGGGATTTTAGAAACATTTAATTGAGGGACAGTGTCCTTAATTTGGCTTCCCCCTCTAAGCCACGTCCTACATATTCTGAGGGCTTGATGCTTGCCCAAAGTCACCCAGTGGGTTTCCGTGGCTCAGGAGAGTTTTGAACTCTGATCTCCAGTGTCATATGGGTCGGGTAACACCCAATTCTCAAAAGCTTCTCTGAGTTCTATTTCTCTACATTGCCAAAACAGAGCCCTACAGAGTCACACCGGAATTTCCTTTGCATCACGTGATGGATTCTGTGGGACAACATAGAGAAGCAGAGAGAAGACTGTGTTTGATGAGGTCGTAAGTTGCACAGCCAGACTTAGGCTTCAGCCCTTTCCAGGCAGGATGGGAGTTTTAGTTCCACATTATTCTGAGAATAGGCTTGATAGGACTGTGCTGTTAAACTTTAACTTGGCTTGAGAGAGGGAAGGAAAGCAAGAATTGCATAATGACTTCATCACACAGATCTTTTCAAGTGTCCTAGGAGCTCCACGCTACCCATCGCACAATGCATACTTAATCTACAGAGCTTCACACTGCCCATCACACAGTGCACACTCACTTCTGGCAGGACTCCATAGTTGAACTGTGCCGCAAGCATCCTGGGATGCTCTACTCAGAACACGAGAGGCTTCTGGTGTTCTAGAAGCAGCAACAAGGCTAGCATGGAGTGGAAGCTATGCAGTGATGCTTTTCCACATGTGATGGGGAAGTGTTGCTGCACGTGATGCAGGGTGCAGAGTGATGGGATTGCCCCTCGGTTTTGTCATGGAGTCTGGGCAAATCCCCCCACTGTCCTCCATCAGTGTGATAAGATCCTATAGCGATCTCCTGACATGCTTTGCTATTACATGAAGGAAAGCCCTGGCATTCAAGTCACAGGCAACTGAAAAGCATTTTCCAGGCCCCAGGCAAAAACAGGGAGCAGAGGTATCTGGCAATCATTTTATATCTTAATCTGTGATATTATGGTGCATCCTTAACAGCGGTCTGATAGAAACAACATCTGATGAAACAGGAAGGATTTAGCACAGCTAAATTTAAGTCACCAGCAATGATAAGATCTACCAAATGAAAGGTTGCCAGTTCGAAGCCCCAGATTGGCACGAGCTGTCGACTGTCAAGCCCAGCTTACTGTTGACCTAAGCAGTTAGAAAACAGCTTCTGCTGTAATGGGAGAAAATAGGAACTGCTAAAACAAGCAGGGGAGGTATTTTACGATACCATAAAGAAAAAAAAAATCAGAAAATGCTGGGTGACCAAAAGGAAGGAGGAAGTCCTGGTGGCTCTTTGTCATTGAGGATGGAGCGACAGCACCCCCCTGTGACAGAATTTTGAGCACAACTTTCCAAGGCGCCAAAAAGCTGGATGTTGAAGTTGACACAAGGTACTTCTGTCTATCGCTGTATTGTCTATCCAAAATGGCATGAATGTCTGCCGTGTATGTGTACTGTGATCTGCCCTGAGTTCTCTTGGTGAGATAGGGCAGAATATAAAGTGTTATTGTTATTTATTATTATTATCTGCAGATAAGTCATGTGCCAATCTGGCCAAAGTCTTGCCAGCAAAGACCAAGCAAATTAAGGCACATAAAAGAGGTTTTATTACAAAATGTTCACATGTAGCTGCAGACCTCTTATTACGAACAATGGTGCTGCCAGACCTTCTATAATGACAATACAATATTTTTGCCAGGCTTTCACAAAGATGTATATACTCATACTTAAGATTATGTGTTGCACTTCTTAAGCAAGCAAGCAATCAAATAAATAAATAAATGAAGAAATAGAGGTTGTAATATATGACTTGATCTACACTGCCTTATAATGTTTCTCCAGTTTATCTGTCTTTACTGACCATATAACGGAGTTCCAAACTGCATTATGTGATAGTGTAGTGGCAGCCTACATCAAGATTTCCTCAGAGTCTTTGGACAATTATGTAAATTGCTTTTCAAAGGAACAGCTCTTAGGCAGCCCTATCAATGCAAACACAGGTTTAGCTATTCAAATTCATAAATTTGAGATAACTTGCTGGAAGAGATTCAGCAGCTGAATTTAAAGCACATTTAAAGACCAACCTCTTCTAGCAGGCCAGTCCAGTCAATTTTAAATGGTGATTTTTAAATTTGCATTCTATGCCACTGTATTTTCATTTAATTATATGCTTTTAATGGTTTTTGTATTGTATTGATTTTATGTTGATTTTATAATGCTGTTTTAAATGCTTTAGTTATATTGTGTATTGTTATGGCATCAAATTGCTGCCAATTAGTAAGGTGGGATAGAATATATATATACTAGCGGTCCCCTGCCACGCGTTGCTGTGGCCCAGTCTGGTGATCTGGAAAATAAAGTAATGAGAAAGTGTTGGCTTCTAATATAAGTAATTTCTCTAACCTCGTGCGTAAACAGTATTTCTTGTTGTTTCTTTGTCATTGCTGATGTGGAGATTGTCTGGTTTGCCTACTCTGGAACATGCAATATTGTCCTTCTTTAAGGGTCCCTTTCCAATCTATATCTGTCATAAACATGTCCGTGTGTGTGAATCATATATATTTATCTAAATCTATGGCTGGATGGCTGGAGTTGGACTGGATGGCCTTAAGGCAGCATTTCTCAACCTGGGGTTTGGGACCCCTGGGGGTCGCGAGGGGGTGTCAGAGGGGTCACCAAAGACCACCAGAAAACACAGTATTTTCTGTTGGTCATGGAGGGTTCTGTGTGGGAAGTTTGGCCCAATTCAATCGTTGGTAGGGTTCAGAATGCTCTTTGATTGGTCATGGGAGTTCTGTGTTTGGGGGGGGGGGGGGGGGGGGGGGGCTGAGTCTGGGTGAAAGAGGGTCTACCCTAGCAAATCTTTGTATCATTACCCTAATACCCCCATACATATGGGATATATTGAGAATGGTGATCAGATCATGATATTAATAAACATAACAGTTTAAATAATGTACCAGTAAGGCCTTCTCACGGACCACCATGAGAATTTCGGGGGGGGGGGGCTGAAGCCCCAAGCCCCCCCCCCCCCAGCTACATGCCTGTCCTCGATTGTAGGTGAACTACAACTCCCAAGTGTCAAGGTCTATTTCCCCCAAACTCCATCTGTGTTTATATTTGGGCATACTGAGTACTCATGCCAAGTTTGGTCCTGATCCATCATTGTTTGAGTCCACAGTGCTCTCTAGGTGAACTACAACTCCAAAACTCAAGGTCAATGCCCACCAAACTCTTCTAGTATTTTCTGTTGGTCATGGGAGAACTGTGTGCCAAGTTTGATTCAGTTCCATCATTGGTGGAGTTCAGAATGCTCTTTGATTGTAGGTGAACTATAAATCCCAGCAACTACAACTCTCAAATGACAAAATCACAATTTTTTGAGTGATGGTCACTCTTTGGGTTGTGAGATGTCTTGTTGCCAAATTTGGTGTGATTTCGTTCATTGGTTCTTTTGTTTCTAAGGTACTCATTACGCACAGGGCATAGAGAGAAAGAGAGAGAGAGAGATATTAACATGTTTTAATATAGGATTTTTATTATATTTATCCTATGCTGCTGTGTTTTAACTATTGTGTTCTATCTTGAGCCATGAGGAGAGGTGGTTAACAAGTAAACATTATTATTATAAAAGAAAAACTGTACAAAGTCTTGTTATTGAAAATGTCTGATTTCCCCCAGCATTTCATTTTACAGACAGATGCTCCAGAATATGGGCTGGGAAGCCTGGGAGGAAACAAGTAACAGCTGTAATGTGAATAACCAGAGGCCTAAAACAGAAGGCTTTGGATATTAGTTGTGCTTGTGCTGAACACTACCTCCATCTAGTGGCGCATGGTTTTATAATTTCATTGTGCTGACTGATTACAGTTCCAAAATAAAGACTTTGTTATATGTTCTTATGGATTTTGTGCCTCCTTAGCATGCAGTCTCTTCATTACATGGCACCACTTTTTTTGTCGTGTCAGAAGTGACTTGAGAAACTGCAAGTCGCTTCTGGTGTGAGAGAATTGGCCGTCTGCAGGGACGTTGCCCAGGGGACGCCCGGATGAATTGATGTTTTTATCATCCTTGTGGGAGGCTTCTCTCATGTTCCTGCATGAGGAGCTGGAGTTGATAGAGGGAGCTCATCCGCCTCTCCTCGGATTCGAACCTGCAACCTGTCAGTCTTCAGTCCTGCTGGCACAGGGGTTTAACCCACTGTGCCACCGGGGGCTCCTCAAAACATACAGGCGTCCCCGGGCAACGTCCTTGCAGATGGCCAATTCTCTCACACCAGAAGTGACTTGTAGTTTCTCAAGTCACTCCTGACACAAAAATTATTATTATTATTATTATTATTATTATTATTATTATTATTATTATCCTGATTTTTCTCTCCACAAGGAGACTCAAAGCAGCTATAACCACCACGTCATGAAGTCACTAAGGTTTTACACAACTCTCACTGGTTGCTTCTGGATTGCTTCTCAGCAAGCGAGAGTCCAAAAGTGGCAGGCTCAAACCCAGAACCTCAACTAATGGCTGATACCAAATGAGAGACTCCCCCCTGGGCCCACAGAGGACTGGGCGACCTGAAGGCGCTGAACAGACTGCACTCTGGCACTACGAGATGCAGAGCCAACCTTCAGAAATGGGGCTACAAAGTGGAATCCTCAACATGCGAGTGCAGAAAGGAGCAAACCACTGACCACCTGCTGCAATGCAACCTGAGCCCAGCCACATGCAACATGGAGGACCTTCTTGCGGCAACACCAGAAGCACTCCAAGTGGCCAGATACTGGACAAAGGACATTTAACCAACTACCAAATCCACACATTTTGTATTTTCTCTGTTTGTTTGCTTTGTTCTGTTAGAAATGTAATATAACTGACTGGCTGCCCTGACACGAGAAATAAATACACAACCCTCAGCACCACAATAGCAAATTCTTTAATAACTCTTTCTAATGACTTTACAATAGATATAATGTCATAGTAAAAATGATGTCAAAAGACTGGAAAGACTGAAATTCCACCGCAACAATGCTATTAATAATTGCCAGATCTGAATTATTGTTATTACTGTAATCGTAGGAAGAAAATAAAGCATAACCTGTCAGAGATTATCTAAGACACAACCTAATTGTGTACGTAGTTTAGCTTTCGGATGTCATCCAAGCCAGCAAGAATAATTGCGTCATCCATCCACCTGGTTGCTGTGTTGACAGAGCACTGACAACACTGGATTTGAATAGTTAAGACTGTATTCAAACTGATAAAGATGTCTAAGAGCGGTCCCTTTGAAATGGAGTTTACATTAACTGCTCAAAGACTTCAATCTAATCTTGACATAGATTGCAACACCTATGTAATTGTTTGATTGTATGCTTCACAAGAGCAATAGTAAATAGAATAACAACTCTTGTCCTAACGCAACTGAAATGGGGGAAACTGGTGAAAGAGGGTGGCTGGGTTTTAATTTGTGCAAAGACGGAATAATAATAATAATAATAATAATAATACACAACACACAGTCCTAGACGCTTGGGAAGTGTTCGACTTGGTGTTTTGTGATACGAAATCCAGCATATAAATCTCGTTTGCTGTGACATACTGTAATTTTGTGTCAGTAAAATAATAATAATAATAATAATAATAATAATAATAATAATAATAATTTTATGTATTTATTAGTTCTGTTAGTTCTAATCCATCCTGGTGCACACATTCCTACATTTAGGCTATGCACACCTTTGTGAGAGCCTGGCAAAAATCTTGCATCATTACAAAAGTTTAAACCGGTGGTGCAATGGGTTAAACTCTTGTGCCAGCAGGACTGCTGACTGAAATGTTGGCGGTCCAAATCTGAGGAGCAGGATGAGTTCTCATCTGTCAGCTCCAGCTTCTCATGCGGGGACATGAGAGAATCCTCCCACAGGATGGTAAAATATCCGGGCATCTCCTGGGCAATGTTACACCGGAAGCAACTTGCAGTTTTTCAAGTCACTCCTGTCATAGAAAAAAACCCTGACAGTGTTTACCAAACTAATCTATACCCACAAGTACAACAGTATGTATAGGTCAATAATCAATAAACAGGTATAAAATATAAACTTATATTGAATAAACAAGTACACAATTTACAATTATAATGTTGATGCTTTGTACATCAGAATGAATATTGAACTCAACATAAATTTGCCGTTTGTGAAGTCAGTCAGTTGAACTGAAGGGTCTGTAGAGCATAGCATACGACCGGTTTCGACTTTTTTTAGTCTTCCTCAGGTTATTATGTTTAAGAATATTGTAATACATTAATTGGAGTGTATAACATTTTCATATAAATACAGTTATAAATCAGGTATAAATACTCCCAATAGTATATCTCTATGACAAACACTTTACATTCCTTTCTCAATTAGTATTCTTATACCTTTTTATATGTTTGGTTTGATATTCATTCTGATGTACAGAGCACCAATATTATAATTGTAAATTATGCACTTGTTTATTCAATACTAGCTTGGGGACCTGGCGCTGCCTGGGTTATTTGAGAAAGTGGGTAATGGAAGTTCTGTATGGCAAGTTTGGTCTTTATTGGTCAATGGATGATGGTTGCATTGTTTTCAAAAAGTGAGTGAAGGTACTTGAAGTCCCACCATCCATGGTCCACCCTCCTCCAAACTACAGCAGGATGTAGAGTGGGTCATGGGGGCTCTGTGTGCCAAGTTTGGTCTTTATAAGTCTTTGTTGGGGGTGTCAGTCATCTGTGGGAATTGAAGGTTTGGAAAGTACTACAAATCCCATCATCCATTGTCCATACTCCCCCAAACCTCACCAGGATGTAAAGGGGGTAATGGGGGCTCTGTGTGCCAATTTTGGTTTTTATCAGTCATTGGATGAGGGTCGCAGCGGTCTCGGGAAGTGAGTGGAGGTACTTCAAGTCCCATCATCCATGGTCAGCCCTCCTCCAAACTGAAGTAGGATGTAGAGTGGGTCATGGGGGCTCTGTGTGCCAAGTTTGGTCTTTATAAGTCTTTGTTGGGGGCCACAGTGGTCTGTGGGAACTGAACGGTTTGAAAGTACTACAAATTCCATAATCTGTGGTCCACCTCCCCCAAACCACATCAGGGCATAAAGTGGGTCATGGGCGTTATGTGTGCCAAGCTTGGTCCAGATCTGTTGCTCGTGCGGGTCACAGTGGCCTGTGAAAGTGGGGGCCAATCAGAAAGTTGTCACATACACCTCCCTCCGTCTGCTTTACGTCTGTCTTACACCCTCCACATACAAACATTTTCTTATATTATATTTATAGAGAAGTTTATATTTTATACATGTTTATTGATTATTGACCTATACATACTGTTGTAGTTGTGGGTATATATTAGTTTAGTGCATAATCAGGAACCCATTTAATTTAAAGAACTGAATGTTTGGCAGCGCTATTGCTTGGAACAAGAGGTCTGATATTTCATTTTGTTTTGTGCTTTGTTTTGCCTGGCTAGAGAAAAATATTTTCACAATACAGGCTTTGCATTATGACAAGTAATGCTTCTAATCATCTGCCTTAGAGATGGTCCAGGTTTTGCTGGTCAGAACTTGGGCTAGACTGGCACACAGTTAACCGGCAGAAGCTGTCCTTGCAATCTTGTGAGATGTTGCTTCTATCAGAGAACTCCTCACCATCATATCACATATTAAGATATAAATGGTTACCAAATGCTTCTGTTTTTTGCTCTCTACCTGACTTGGGTGCCAACAGCCACAAGGTTTTCCTTTATCTAGTAGTCAAAGAACTTGGAAGATGGCCTTAGGCAATCCTTGTTTCATTCTCTCTCTTAAGATAAGTTAAAGATTAATGGCCCAGTTTTGGCAAACCTATTCCCAGGCTGACTGTAGAATTAATGTAGGTTGACCTCACTTTAACTGCCCTGGAATCCTGGGGTTTGCAATTTGGTGGGGCACCAGCACTTGCAAAACTAAAACTCCCATGATTCCATATGGAAAGAAGTCAGTTAAAGTGATTTTAAACTTTATAGTGTAGATGCACCCCAAAGTAACTCCCATGCTGTCTGGAAAGGATTCAAGCTCAAATCTCTCTGGTTTGTATTCAGTGCATTATAGACAGTGCATCTAGTCATTCCATTTTCCTATGTCAGTTACCCTGCATTTGGAAACATTTGTTCAAAAAGCCACGTCTTGACTTTTTTCCAGAATGTTAAAAGGGAGGGAGGTGATCTAATATCTATAGGGAGGGCGTTCCATAGCCGAGGGATCACCACCGAGAAGGCCCTATCTCTCCTCTCCACCAAAATACTTGTGACGAAGGCGGTAACGAGAGCAGGGCCTCCCAAGATGATCTTAAGGTCCTAAGGGGAGATGTGTAAGTTGGGCCAGAACCTTTTAGGACTTTATAGGCCAAAGCCAGCACTTTGAATTGTGCCCAGTAGCAAACTGGCAGCCAATGGAGCTGGTGCAACAGAGGAGTTGTATGCTCCCTGAGCGTGGCTCCTGTTAGCATTTGAAGCTTCCAGACAGTTTTCAAAGGCAACTCCACGTAGAGTTGTAGTCTATACGGAGGGGGGGGGGGTGTGACCAGAGTGTGGGCTACCATGGCCAAGTCAGACTTCCAAGGTACAGGCACAGCTGGCACACAAGTTTTAACTGTGCAAATGCTCCCCCATCACCACCGAAACCTGGGGTTCATTTCTTCCTCACTGATCACTTTTGCCATCTTAAAGGACACTCTGATGTTGCTTGAGCACTTTTGTTCCAGATTTCATTAGTAAAATGTTGGAGCATATGGTAATATATATTATTTTTGTTGTATCCTAGAGGGCTGCATTCAAACTAGTTGCCAGGCTGAATGGGGGATTTTGAGAGATGAAACCAAACATATCTTTCTCAAGAAACTGCATTTCTGAAAACTACATTGTGGGATTTGATATGTGAAAGGAATTCCAGGTCCCCAAGATAGCTTTTGTCTGATTTTGGTAGCCTCCCGAGTTAAATTCTGAACATTCTGGTCAGAGATAGGTCTAAATTTGAACTTGCAATGAAAAGTGGAAAGATTGTGACAGCCACCGATTTTTCAGCAGTAGATATGATTACAGAATTAGCCAGTAATCTTTTTATTAGTGCCTGTCTGTGTTTATAGACTAAGATATAGGCAAGAACAATGGCAAGGCAAAGCACTTTTAGCTCACACTGATCCATTTGGAAGACTGATAAGCTTGTGCTCAACTTTAACTTCCCAAACTTGAGAATGACACATCATTGCCTTCCAATATGCTAATTTTCACTTTTACTCTAATTAATTCAGGGCCAGTACCTCCATATTAAAAAGGAGAGGAATAACCACCTTAGATGGATAAAAACTTTTATTGCCTTATATACTGAGACAGGCCCCTAGCCAGAATTTTGATTTGCTGGGGGGAGGGGGGGGGCTGAATCTGAGTGAAGGAAGGTCTACCCTAGCAAATATTTTGTATTGTTACCCCAATACCCCCATGCATATGGGATATATGGAATATATTGGGTATGGTGATCAGATCATGATATGAATAAACATAACAGTTTAAATAATGCACCAGTAAGGCCTTCTCGCGGACCACCATGAGACCACCACCCCCCAGTTACATGCCTGTACTGAGAAGAAGACTAATCCCTTGATGACAACTCCAACCAATTTCTACTCTTTAGCTCAGGAAAGAAGCAAAGAGCTGGATGAAAATTGCAGGAAAATCACACAGTCCATTTTTTAAGAAAAAAAAACTTTATTACAAAACTTAAGTAACACATTTCATTCACGAATATTCCATACATTACTGAAAAAACCTTAAATATTACATTTATTTATGGGCAAGACCTAGGGTTTACTGGTTGTGAAGTCCCATCAAGCCACCCCACCCATCCCTTGTGTTGACTCCATGAACAGCAGAATGGCCAGAAGTCAACAATAAAAACAACAGATATCATTCATTTGTTTGATGCCTTTGGGTGCTGTTGCCAAGTGCCATTTCTGAGGGACCCTGATGGATTTGCCAATGAGAAGAACTGTCCTGCCCTGGCAGGGCCCCCCACTGTGGATATGGGGGCCATTGTGCTGTGGATGGTAGATATGGCTGCCAAGTGCTGGAAGTGCCCGAGGGACTCTGCTCTTGCCTCACAGAGGGCACCTCTCCAGGGAGGGCTGGGCTGATCCCGGGTGTAGAGGGCACGGCACAGCCACCATCCTCTTTTAAATACCTAATTATGTCCATGATGGGTCCTGCTTGTTCTGTATTAACCGTTGAATCCTGCACAATTGAAGCCTGCCCGCCCAGCTGTTGGTCCTCAATGGGAACTTGGCCTTGATCACAGTATGCACCCAAATGAAAACCTGAGTAGCAAGGAGTGTAGTCCATCTGGCTCTGTTGTTGTGGTATCCAGGACCAATCTTGAGCACCAGCGCCAAAACAATGATGAGGATTTTGGACACTGGGGCTCCAATGGGAACGGTTGTTGAAAGTAGTGGTCTGTCCGTTTCCAAATTGGTTGCTCCCACACTGATAGCCTCGTGTGAAGAAAGGGTCCTGGCTTGCCCAGGTCTGTCCTAACTGAGGACGAGTCCAGTTGCACTGCCCCATCATTGCCCTCTGTGTTGCTGTGGGGGGAGGGAGGGCTCCTGTCTGGCTCTGGGGGGCCGCCCTCTTGGCACGCCGGGGTTGCTTCGCTTTCTTCTTCCCCGGATCTCCTTCCCCAGCCTTTGGGTGCCTGGCTCTTCTATTCTGAAACCAGACCTAAAACAAGAGAATGTTGTTTATTATTTCCAGACAGGGAATACATACATCTTGAGACAGTAACACATCAAAGACTTGCCTCTCAGGAGCACTGGAGCCCAGGAGAGAGCCTACCTAGTTTTTAGGATTACTCCTTTCTCCCCTTCCCCTTTCCTCTGTGAAAATTACTTTTGGAGGGTGAATGTACAGTGTAGCTGGTGTGACATGAGGCTAGTTTCCATTGCATCCTCCTTGTGCTCATTTCCTCTCTTGTGCAGGAAACTTGCATGTTACTAGATTTGATGCCTGCCTTGCTTGTTTTCTCCACATTGATAGGAAGCACTTGCTTATCATTATCATTTGCTGCAGAGAATACAGACACAATATTCAAGTCCCTCTATGTGAGTTTTCAGAATGGTGGCCTCCTCTCACCAATGACATTTCCCTCCTATAGATTAAGGGCTGGGCTTTAGCATGGCAGGTTAATCACCAGCTGCAGTAAATCCTGCCAACCAAAAGATTGACAGTTCCAAGTCTGGGTCAGGGTGAACTCCTGGCCTTCAGCCCAGCTTTCCGCCCACCTAATGGATCAGAAACAGTAATGTGAGTAGATAAATATGTACCATATTTAAAAAGCAGGGAGGTATTTAGGCACTGTGGTTCCCCAAAAAAGGAGGAAGTTTACAAACAAAAAAGAGAGCTCTTAGGCAGGGAAGGTGGAGCAACAGCACCCCCTGTGGACAGAACGGAGCACAGCCTCCAACATGCTGAAAGATGGGAAAGCCTATATATACCACTATTGTTTGACGTAAATGTGTTCCGTGATCCACCCTGAGTCCCCTTTTGGGGTGAGAAGGGTGGAATATAAATACTGTAAACAAAGAAATCACTTGATGAGACACAGGTTCTTTCTATACTTCAATCTTGGAGGACCATCATACTTGGAGGACCTTTCTACACTGCCCTTATATCCCAGGATCTGATCCCTGGTTATCTGCCTTGAACTGCAGTATATGAGTTTCCACTGCCAGGTAGTCTGGGATCAGATCCTGAGCTCTCGGGCAGTGCAGAAGGGGCAACTGATGGGGATTAGGTGACATCCCTTCTTGTCCCAAAGCCACCCTCCTCTTGGCAGCCTCTTCTCCACCAGGGAGCCACCAGAGGGCGTTGCAGGCCAGCAAAACAAAAAGGATCTCAGCTGGGTGATAAAATATACAATAATATTATAATGTAATGCAATATAATACTACTAATAATAAAATATAAGAATTATATTTTATATTACTAATAATATTACTAATAATATTACAGTATAGTGGTATAATACGATACAGTAATACATAATACTAATATTGTGCTGTGCTAATCATACAATATATTGTATACACATATAATGTTGATAATATTATAATGTAATACAATATTATACTAGTAATAATACAGTATAATAATTATATATTTCATATTACATGTAATATTACTAATAATATTACAGTATACTGGTGTAGTACAATATGGGAATGTATGTTACTAATATTGTGCTGTGCTAATAATATAATATATTGTATACACATATAATATTGATAATATTTAATGTAATACAATATAATACTAGTAATACAATACAAGAATTATATTTTTTATATTACAGTATAGTGGTATAGTACTATATAGTAATACACAATACTAATCTTGTGCTGTGCTAATAATACAATATATTGTATACACACATAATACTGATAATATTATAATACAATAATAATAATAATACAGTATAATAATTATAGATTTCATATTACATGTAATCTATATAAATAAAAACGTAATGTTTGTTTGTGGGATTAACATAACTCAAAAACCACTGGATGAATTGCTGCCAAATTTGGCCACAAGACACCTACTAATCCAAGGAGTGACCATGACTAAAAAAAAATTGATTTTGTCATTTGGGAGTTGTAGTTGCTTGGATTTATAGTTCACCTACAATCAAATAGCATTCTGAAATCCACCAATAATGGAATTGAACAAAACTGGCATACAGGACTCCCATGACCAACTAAAAACACTGGAAGGGTTTGGTGGGCATTGACCTTGAGTTTGGGAGTTGTAGTTCACTTACATCCAAAGAGCATTGTGGACTCAAACAATGGTGGATGTGGACCAAACTTGGCACGAATATTCCATATGCCCCAATATGAAAACAGATGGTGTTTGGGGGAAATAGACCTGGACATTTGGGAGTTGTGGTTACTGGGATTTATAGTTCACCTACAATCAAAGAGCATCCTGAACCCAACCAAAAACAGAATTGGGGCAAATTTCCCACACAGAACCCCTATGACCAACAGAAAATACTTAAGGCCATCCAGTCCAACTCCCTTCACCAGGGCAAGAAAACATAATCAAAGCCATCCTGACAAAGAGCCATCCAGCCATAGAGATAGATAGATAATACGATTCACACACACAGATATAGTATCATAGATTTGAAAGGGACCCCTGAAGAAGGACAATTATATGTTGCATGTTCCAGAGTAGGCAAACCAGACACTCTCCACATCAACACTGACAAAGGAACAGCAAGAAATACTGTTTACCCACAAGCAGAAAGACATTACATATATTAGAAACCAACACTTTCTCATAACTTTATTTTCCACATCACGAGACTTGGCTGCAGCAATGCATGGCAGGGGGCAGCTAATATTACTAATAATTATACAGAATACTGATGTAGTACAATATGGGAATGTATGTTACTAATATTGTGCTATGTTAATACAATATAATATTATTAATAATACAATATAAGAATTATATTTTTATATTACATGTAATATTACTAACAATATTATAGTATAGTAGTATAGTACTATATAGTAATACATAATACTAATATCGTGCTGTGCTAATAATATAATATATTGTATACACATCTAATATTGATAACATTATAATGTAATACAATATAATACTACTAGGAATCCAATAAAATATTTTATATTACATGTAATATTACTAATAATATACTGATGTAGTACAATATGGGAAAGTATGTTACTAATATTGTGCTATGCTAATAATATAATATATTGTATTATACAATATATACAATACAATACAATATATTGTATTAGGTTCTTGTGGGTAATAATATATTGTATTGGCGCAGTGGGTTAAAGCACTGAGCTGTTGAGCTTGTTGATCGAAAGGTCACAGGTTCGATTCCGGGGGAGCGGCGTGAGCTTCCGCTGTCAGCCCTAGCTTCTGCCAACCTAGCAGTTCGAAAACATGCAATTGTGAGTAGATCAATAGGTACCGCTCCGGCGGGAAGGTAACGGCGCTCCATGCAGTCATGCCGGCCACATGACCTTGGAGGTGTCTACGGACAACGCTGGCTCTTCGGCTTAGAAATGGAGATGAGCACCACACCCCAGAGTCAGACATGAGTGGACTTAATGTCAGGGGACTACCTTTACCTTACCTTTAGTATAGTACTATATAGCAGAGGTCCTCAAACTAAGGCCCGAGGGCCGGATGTGGCCCTCCAAGGTCATTTACCTGGCCCTCGCTCAGGGTCAACCTAAGTCTGAAACAACTTGAAAGTTTGTGGACCCCTGCTATATAGTACTAATAATACTAATATTGTGCTGTGCTAATAATATAATATAATGTATATACATATAACATTAATATTATAATGTAATACAATATAATACTACTAGTAATCCAATATAAGAATATTTTATATTACATGTAATATTACTAATAATATTACAGTATACTGATGTAGTACAATATGGGAAAGTATGTTACTAATATTGTGCTATGTTCATACAATTTAATATTATAGTAATATTATATAATATAATTATATAATTAATATTATATAATTAATATTATATAATATAATTCTTATATTGTATTAATAATAATAATAATAATTAATAATACAATATAAGAATTATATTTTTATATTACATGTAATATTACTAACAATCAGGCCCGTAGCCAGGATTTCGTTTCGGGGGGGGGGGGGCTAAAAATTGGGGGGGCTGAGTTTCGGGGGAGGGCTGAGTCTGAGTGAAAGAGGGTCTAGCCTAGCAAACCTTTTGTATCATTACCCCAATACCCCCATACATATGGGATATATTGAATGGTGATCAAATCATGATATTAATAAACATAACAGTTTAAATAATGCACCAGTAAGGCCTTTTCGAACCACCATGAGAATTTCGGGGGGGGGGGGGCTGAAGCCCCCCGAGCCCCCTCCCCCCGCTACATGCCTGCTAACAATATTACAGTATAGTAGTATAGTACTATATAGTAATACATAATACTAATATTGTGCTGTGCTAATAAAATATATTGTATACACATATAATAATGATAATATTATAATGAAATACAATATAATACTAGTAGTAATCCAATATAAGAATTATATTTTTGTATTACATGTAATATTACTAATAATACTACACTATACTGGTGTAGTACAATATGGGAATGTATGTTACTAATATTGTACTATGCTAATAATATAATATATTGTATTTACTTATAACTTGTAAGCCGCTCTGAGTCCCCTTAGGGGTGAGAAGGGAGGCATATAAATGCCAAATAAATAATAGTAAATTAGTGTATCATTACATTACAAAAAGGAAACCCAAAGAATGGCAAGCTTTCCATTTTGGACTCTGCTCTCCTTTAGTGAAGGAAGAACAAACCAGGTGGAGGCTTAAGGCCTGCACCCCCCCTTTGGAGACCTTCAGGATAGTCTACACTGGTGGCTCAGAGAAGAAGGAGTGGGGTAGGGGGGTGCAAAAGTCCCTGTAAAGAAAGAAAGCACTAGACGCGGTCCTTGCAGAGGCAGCACCTGCTGGAAAGGAGCAGCCTGACCGTCGGTTCCCAGCAGAGGCTCCCATATGGCCTTGGCCGGAAGGCAGAATGGAACAAGGCTCCTGCCCAACAGAGACCCCTCCCCGCTTCTCTCTTTCTCTTCCTCCCTGCCTTACCGAGACTCTTCCTTCATCAACGCCGATCTGCTTGGCGAGCTCCTGGCACTGCCCGTGGTCCGGGTAGGGGTCCTCGTCGAAGAAGGCCCGCAAGGCCTCCACCTGCTCAGCACTGAACTGGGTCCGCTGACGTCGCTGCTTGGTGGGCTTCGGCCCTTCCCCTCCTGGGGCGCTTCCTGCCAAAGGGAAAGGAGTCAAGGAAGAAGGGAGAAAGAAAGAACCTCTGAGGATGCTTGCCATAGATGCAGGCGAAACGTCAGGAGAGAATGCCTCTAGAACATGGCCATATAGCCCGAAAAAACTTACAATAACCCAAAGAAGAAGGGTCACCCGCAGCCGGCGCTTGGCTCCCGGAGAAACCCAGGAAGGGACCCCCCACCCCTTGGACTCCCAGACCCCCTCCCTTTCGGGGCTGGCAATGGAAGAGCAACCCCAGGGGCGGCCCAGCAAAGGCTTCGGGATCCCTACACACTAGGCCTGGGCAATCCATGGTTCTATAGTACTTACAAAGCTAAAGTTCTGGTGGTGAAAATTTCAGAACTCTAACAAAACTTTTCAAAATATAAACTTATTACTATTTCAATGGGAAGTGTGGGCCTGCTTTTGGCTGATGAGATAGGATAGTTGTTGTTGTTGTTGTTGTTGTGTGCTTTCAAGTAGTTTCAGACTTAGGTTGACCCTGAGTGAGGAAGGGCCGGGTAAATGACCTTTGAGGGCCGCATCCGCCTTAGTTTGAGGACCCCTGTTCTAAATGGTTCTAAAGTACTTACAAAACTAGGAAGTTCTGGTGGTGAAAATTTCAGAACTCTAACAAAACTTTCAAAAATTAATTATTATTTCATTATTGGCTATTTTTATGACAGAACCAATTAGGAACTGCCATTTATAATTAAATTTTGAGAGTTTTGAAATTTTCACCACCAGAACTTTAGTTTTGTAAGTACTTTAGAACCATTGCTCAGGCTTACTACACAGCCATATAATCTCAAAATTTCATTATAAATGGCAGTTCCTAATTGGTTCTGTCATAAAAATAGCCAATAATGAAATAATAATTTTGAAAAGTTTTGTTAGAGTTCTAAAATTTTCACCACCAGAACTTCAGTTTTGTAAGTACTTTAGAACCATTTAGAACAGGGGTCCTCAAACTAAATTTCAAAACTCTCAAAAGGAGGGAGGGAGAGGGGAGAGAGAGAGGGAGGGAGGGAGGAGGGAGGAGGGAGAGGAGAGAGAGAGGAGGAGGGGGAGGAGAGGAGGGAGAGGAGAGGAGAGAGAGGGAGGGAGGGGAGAGAAGAGAGAGAGAGGGAGGGAGGAGAGAGAGAGGAGGGAGGGAGGAGAGAGAGAGAGAGGGAGGGAGGGTGAGAGAGAGGGAGGGAGGAGAGAAGGGAGGGGGAGAGAGAGGAGGGGAGAGGAGGGAGGAGGGGGGAGAGAGAGAGGGGGGGGAGGGGGAGGGGAAGAGGGAGGAAGGGGAGGAGGAGAGGGGGGAGAGGAGGAGGAGAGAGGAGGGAGAGGGAGAGGGAGGAGGGAGGAGAGGAAGGGAGGGAGAGAAGAAGGGAGGGAGAGGGGGGGGAGAGGGGGGGAAAGAGGGGGGGGGAGAGGGAGAACAACCCAAGGGACGCCCCAGCAAAGGCTTCGGAGATCCCTACACCCCCCCCCCCCATATGTTCTTTCAATTGAGCCAAGGAAACGATAGGGGCGCCCCCTTCCAAGGGCCAATTCAAGGGACCCCGAGATCCTGGCTCTGTTTCCCCTTAAAAGGAGACGGTGGGCCCCATCTGCACTGCCCTATCATGCGGGTTCTGAATGAAGGGGAACTACATTGAATTACATGAATCTACACACCGGCATGTAATATAATCCAGCTCAATGCCGTTAACTGCATGCTGAAACGGAGTTATAGGGCAGTGGAAATGGGGCCTGAGGCTGGATCCACGCCAACAAGTGAAACCCATTGTCTGGTCAGCGTCGACTCTCGTGTAATGCCGTCTGAAGGGGACTGGGCGGCATTCGGTTGTCTCTGCCTCCATCCCATCAAATTGCTTTATAAGCCATCCCGGCTCTAGCCCCTCCTGCCCCGCTTCTCACTCCACCCCACCTTGGCCGCACAACCGGGCTGAGGGAGGAGAACTTGAGATCCCAAGTCTAGGCCCGGCCCTGCCTCGCTTGTTCCCGGGAAAAGAAGCCAGGGTTAAGGTCAGGGTCTGGGCAGAAGGCCCATTGGCCCCAAGGGCACGGGTCTCCGTCAACGCCTTGCTTGGCCAGCCTAGGGTAGGGTTAGGGTAGGATAGGGACGGGAACCTGCAGGGCTCTCTCAAGACCCGTCCTGAGGAGGCGCCCCACTCACCTGGACGGCCTGCTGGCTTCCCGGCTGGGTTGCAATTGTTCATCTTGTTCATCTTGTTCATCGTGGAGGAGGAGAAAGAGGTGCTGCTCTGGTGTCTCTGCCTGGGCGACGGAATGCAGGGACCCTGGCAGGACCCCGACCTTTATAGCCCAGCCCTCCCTTGGCCCCGCCCCCTGCCCCCCCTCTGGCCCCTCCCCCCAATTTCCTAGTTTGGGCTCAACCCAAAGACCCGCTTTGCACCTCGTTGCCTCCAGGGAGAGAAGCCAGGAGGCCACTCAGGCCCATTGCCAGGGTTGGGGGAGGGGGGGGGGCCTTGGGAACACAGCTTCCTTTTGAGGGAAGGCTCTTGACCGTTGACCAGAACTTTGGGTATAGTTTTATTTAAAAACTGGATTTTTTAAAAAGCGGGACCCAATGTGCTTCCTGTATTGACTTCTTATTATATTATTTCTGTTGTAAGCCGCCCCGAGTCCCCTGGAGAGAGGGAGAGGAATATCAATACACTTTACTGTTAGTCTTGTTTGTTTGGGAATTGGGGGAAAGGTGTTTCCTTGGGCTTATTTTCCTCTTTCTCGCCTATTGACCACGACCTTAACAAGAGCTCTACACGAGGGGAAAATGCAGATCCCCCTCCCCTCTTGGCTACAGCCCTGTATAAACACATAATAATAATAATAATAATAATAATAATAATAATAATAATAATAATAATAATAGTATTGTCGAAGGCTTTCATGGCTGGAATCACTCAGTTCTTGTGGGTTTTTTCGGTCTATATGGCCATGTTCTAGAGGCATTTCACCTCTGAGGATGCTTGCCATAGATGCAGGCGAAACGTCAGGAGAAATGCCTCTAGAACATGGCCATATAGCCCGAAAAAACCCACAAGAACTGGATTATTATTATTATTATTATTATTATTATTATTATTATTATTACCATACAGGACCACACAGAACTTGGGAATGTGTGTTTTGTTGGTTTGCTTGTTTGGTTAAGTCGACCTGCTGAAACTCCCGGGTTAACCTTGGGCTGATCACACTCTCTCAGCCTCAAAGAGAAGCCAAGGCAAACCTATCTGGCCCAGAAAACCCCTTGATGGGTGTCCCTTAAGGTCGCCACCGCTCTCAAAGGATTTGAAGGTACCCAGCAGCAGCCCAAAGCACCCCAGAAGATGGGAAAAGGGGCGCCTTTGCTTGGTTTCTGCCTGTGGCCCTGGGGCCCTTCTTCCAGGCCTGGGCAGAGGAAGTCCCTCGTCCAAAGGGGCCCCAGAAGGAGACGCCAAGGAAAAGGAAACCACCCCTCTCTTCCCACCATTCATCCCCATAGAAACTAATAGGCAAATGCTCTCAGGTGATCTAAGAGAGAAGCCTGAATGGAGATTTCAGAGAGTTCTCTCAAAAGCAGTGAAACTAGGTTTGGGGGAGGTTTTTCTGAGACAGATTCTGGTTGGCAACTGGCCTGGGGCAGAACTGGACAGAAGAGACTCTAGTTGGAAGGCAGTTGGAAAACAGGGAAGGGAGGGAGGGAGGGAAGGAAGGAAAAAAGGAAAGAACAAAAGAAGGGAGGAAGGAGAAGAGGGAAAACAGGGAATGAAAGGTACAAAGAGAACACCAAAACGCCACCCGTTCACCCAACTCAAAATTGTAAAAGCCTATATAATAATAATATAATATAATAATAATAATAATAATAATAATAATAAATATTGAAAGAAAAAGGCGTGCCCTAAAGCCTATATATAGGCTTTTAAACTTTTAAAAGTTTAAAAGCCAGTATAATAATAATAATAATAATAATAATAATAATAATATAATAATAATAATAATAATAATAATAATAATAATAATATTGAAAGAAAAAGGCGTGCCCTAAAGCCTTTTGAGTTGGGGGAACGGGTGGCGTTTTGGTCTTGTCTCTTTGTACCTTTCATTCATTCCGTTTTCCCTCTTCTCCTTCCTCCCTTCCTTCCTTTCGTTTCATATATATGTATAACAATATATAAAAATAAGTCGTGGGTAGTATTACATCTTCAGCTTTGGGGCAAGAAAGATATATATCTATATATATATATATATATATATATATATATATATTAACACAAGATATATATCTTGCCCCAAAGCTGAAGATGTAAATACATTGTGTTTATATTGTGTATGTGTGTCCTTGTTTGTTTTATTTCAAGAGCTATGGAGACTCAGCATACATATATATATATAATATATATATATATATATATATATATATATATATATATTGCCCCAAAGCTGAAGATGTAATACTACCCACGACACACACACACACACACATATATAAGTCGTGAGTAGTATTACACACACACACACAAACACACACACACACACACATATATATATCTTGCCCACAACTCTCTCTATATATAAAGTCGTGGGTAGTATTACATCTTCAGCTTTGGGGTACGAAAAGGTTGTCCCTATTTTTGAGGCCAAACACTCTGAAAGTTAGATATCTCTGAGGGCTACAACTCGCATTTTCAAAGGCGGGTTTGCAAAAGGAATACTTCTTTCCTGTTATTTCTACACCACATTGTTTTTATCACATTTAAAAGCAGCTCACTAGCCTGAGACTTCCCTTTGACTGGCTTATATCAGAATATACACTATATAGTTTATGCATGAGGATATAAAACCCGTGATAGGTTGGTCTTGGGGTTTAAAATAATATGTTTACCAATCTCATCCTTCTTGGGGCCCTTCCACCCAGCCCTATATCCCAGAATATCAAGGCAGAGAATCCCACATTATCTGCTTGGAACTGAGTTAGCTGAGTACACAGAAAATATGGGATTTCCTGCCTTGATATCCCGGGTCTGTGTGCACGGGCTCTGAGACCAAGGCTGCTCTTTTGTGCTTCTGGGTCGAATTTCTCCCCATTCCTTCTCTGCCCCCTTTTCCTTCCTCTGCTCTTATTTCTTTGTGGGTTTAAGAAGAAGGGAGGCTCTCCTTGGTGAGAAGGGCCGAATGTTAAGTGTTTCAAATAAACAAATAATAAATAAAATTTAAATAACTTGCTATTTCAACCCAGAAGTTTCCCAGAAAGTGGAAAGATGGAACCAAGGTCATGCTGGGTTGTTGTAGGTTTTTTCGGGCTGTATGGCCATGGTCTAGAGGCATTCTCTCCTGACGTTTCGCCTGCATCTATGGCAAGCATCCTCAGAGGTAGTGAGGGCATGCTGCATTCATGAGTTGAAGCACAACCAGTTCTCCCTAACCAGTTCTCCCAGTGCCCCAACCACCCGTTATAACAGGATCCAGATGCACCATTTGCTCCTCCGTTGCCTTTAAAAACGCTGAAAACATTTTAAAAATAATCTTTATTGAAAATTTTCCATTAAAACAATTAAAAGCAATGTAGAAAAGCTAGAAAAAGTGGAAGAAATAATAATAATAATAATAATAATAATAATTATTATTAATAATAATAATAATAATATATTGAAAGAAAAAGGCATCATAACCCCCCCCCCACAAAAAAAACACAAAAAATAGTGGTTTGGTGTTTGGCTCTGGGTATCCCCTTTTCCTTCTATTTCTGTTTTTCTTCTTTCTTCTCACATCCTTTTTCTCTCCCCCACCCCTTTTTTTCTTTCTTTTCTTCTTTTTTCCCCCTTCTTTCTTTTCCTCTTCTCATATCAATATTTCTTTCTTGTTTCTTTTTAAATATTTTGTAATTGGGTCCCAATTTGTCTCTCTTTTTTGGTTTTCCTTTGTGTTTGGAGATCAGGAATGTTAATTGATCCATATATCTTGATTTTTTATCATCCAGATCCTGGTCAAAGGACATTTAATCAACTACCAAGCTTGCAAACTTTGTGTTTTGTCTGTTTATTTGTTTGCTTTGTTAATAAAAATGTAATACAAATGTCTGGTGGCTCCTGACACGATAAATAAAATAAAATAAAATAAAATAAAATAAAATAAAATAAAATAAAATAAAATAAAATAAAATAAAATAAAATAAAATAAAATAAAATAAAATAAAATAAAATCATCCAGCCTTCCTCTTCGGGTATCTTTTTCATTTTCTTGCATAGCATAGCCTTGTCGAGGTAGTTAATAGAAATAATAATTTATCTTTCTCTGTATCTATTTTTTGGTTCATGTAGCCCCAGTAGAAAGGTTTCCGGTTTTAGTAGAATTTTTCTCTCTCAAATTTCTTGAATATTTTTCTGAATTTCTCCAGTAGTTTTTGGCTTTACTGCCCATCCACCACATGTGGAAATATGAACCTTCTGTTTCCCTGCATTTCCTGTTTGTATTTTTGTAATACTTTCCAATTGTTTTGTGGTGTCAAATGCCATCTTTATCCAATTTTCTTTTCGTTTTTTGCTCCATGTTTCCTCCCATTCTTCTTTCCTTATATTTCTTCCTATACTTTTTTTCCATCTTTTTATGTATTCTTTTTCTCCTTTTCCCTATCTGTGGGAAGCATTTGAAATGAATAATTTCTTTCTATAAACCAATTTTCCTACTTCCAACAGACCTCACTACCTCTGAGGATGCTTGCCATAGATGCAGGCGAAATGTCAGGAGAGAATGCCTCTAGAACATGGCCATATAGCCCGAAAAAACTTACAACAACCCAGTGATTCTGGCCCGACAATACAATAATTTATTTGTTTACTGTTTAGACAAATGGGTTCTTCCCTCCTGTAAAATCCTTCTGAATGTAACAAAGGGGAATTCAGGAGGGAAGAAATCCTCAGGCCCTTCATTCAAGGCCATTCTGGACCCTCTTTCTCTCCCACAGGGCTCTTTCCCCCTTGGTTTGTGCTTCCTGACATGTTTTCCATCTTCTGTCCTGATGTATTATATTTTCTTTAATTATATTGTATTTAAAAAATGTCAAGAGTGTTGTGCCTTGAGAACATCTCCTTCAAAGAAGAGAGAAAGTCCGTTTCTCAAAAGAAAGAAAGGGAAGACCTTTCAATGTCAACTTATACATTCAGTCTCAAACCGAATTCCCTTCTCATTCTCCTTTTCCTCCCAAACCCCAGTTTGAAATACCAGATTTAAAGAGAGAGAGACTTGAATCCCTCCCTCCAGGGCCAGCCTGGCTGGGTCTCCTTCCTTCCTTCCTTGGGGGATTCCCTTCTCTCTCTCTTTCAGTCCTTCAGAAGAGTCCATTCCCTCTCTTTTCTCCCCCCCCCCCTCGGGTTTAGTTTTTTGTGTGATTCCCATGAAATGTTAGATGTCTTTGTGTTTTCAATGACATCTGAAGGTTTAAATCGTTTCCACATTGTGCTGTGCTTTGGGGAAGTGTTCCTGAAAGGCGGCACAAAAGTTTCCAAAGAGAGGAAGGAAAGAAAACGGCCGTTTAACCGACGTTTCTTTCCTGGCTGAGATTTCTCTGAAGGCCCCGGATCTGGAACTGAAGGGAAGTTGGAGGGTTTCCTCACAGGTCCCCAGGCTGGATCAGGGCCATATTTTGACCAAAGGGGGAAGTTGAATGTATTGTAGGAATCATAGAATCATAGAGTTGGAAGAGACCTCATGGGCCATCCAGTCCAAGAAGCAGGAATATTGCATTCAAATCACCCCTGACAGATGGCCATCCAGCCTCTGTTTAAAAGCTTCCAAAGAAGGAGCCTCCACCACACTCCGGGGCAGAGAGTTCCACTGCTGAACGGCTCTCACAGTCAGGAAGTTCTTCCTCATGTTCAGATGGAATCTCCTCTCTTGTAGTTTGAAGCCATTGTTCCGTCCTAGTCTCCAAGGAAGCAAAAAAACAAGCTTGCTCCCTCCTCCCTGTGGCTTCCTCTCACATATTTATACATGGCTATCATATCTCCTCTCATCCTTCTCTTCTTCAGGCGAAACATGCCCAGCTCCTTAAGCCGCTCCTCATATGGCTTGTTCTCCAGACCCTTGATCATTTTAGTCGCCCTTCTCTGGACACAATCCAGCTTGTCAATATCTCTCTTGAATTGTGGTGCCCAGAATTGGACACAATATTCCAGGTGTGGTCTAACCAAAGCGGAATAGGGGGAAGTTGAATGTATTGTGGGAAGGGCCCCCCCTTTCTTTCCTTCGGCCTCAGGAGGGAAGGCAGAGAAAGAACCTCCTCCAAGACTGAGTAAATACTGAGTCAAAAGGGGGTCCCCTGGGCAAACTGTCTTGTAAATGGCTAATCTTCCCAACCCCAAAGCCTTGCTTTACAACATTTATGCAATAATAATAATAATAATAATAATTGATACGAAATCCAGAATATACATCTCGTTTGCTGTGGCATACTGTGGTTTTGTGTCATAATAATAATAATAATAATAATAATAATAATAATAATAATAATAATAATAATAATAATGGAAGACGAGGGAGGATCTGGAGAAGGAAGGGGGGGGGGTCCCTTTCTCCTCGGACTCTGGAGGCCCTTCAGACAGGGAAGTCCACGGCGGGAAATAGGGCGAGTCACGCTCTCTCAGCCTCAGAGGAACCCATTCTGCTACCAGGAGAGCTTTCTTGGACAAGTTCATGGAGGTGGGGGTTGCCATTGCTTTCTGAAAGAGAGGCTTCCCAAGGAATTCAACCCCAGCCTCCCCGCGCAACTCATTCTCCCATGGTTGGTAGAAGCTGGAGCTAACAGCAGGAGCTCACCCCGCCAACATTTAGTGTGCAAGTTCAACACTTCAGCTGTTTAACCCGCTGCCCCAGGGGGGCATATATATGCTATATATGCTATTTTAAACCATGGAGATATATACATATACACACACATACACACACACACAAACACACACTAGCCTCTCCTGCCAGGCGTTGCTGTGGCCTAGTCTGGTGATCTGGAAAATAAAGCAATGAGATAGTGTTGGTTTCTAATATATGTAATTTATTTATGCTTGTGGGTAAACAGTATTTCTTGTTGTTTCTTTGTCAGTGTTGTTGTGTTTTGCCTACTCTGGAACATGCAACATATACTTGTCCTTCTTTAGGGGTCCCTTTCAAATCTATGATACTATATCTCTGTGTGTGTGTGTGTGTGTGTGTGTGAATCTATCTATATCTATGGCTGGATGCCTCTTTGTCGGGAGGGCTTTGATTACGTTTTCTTGCCCTGGTGAAGGGAGTTGGACTGGATGGCCTTAGGCAGCATTTCTGTTGGTCATGGGGGTTCTGTGTGGGAAGTTTGGCCCAATTCTCTTGTTGGTGTGGATCAGAATGTTCTTTGATTGTAGGTGAACTATAAATCTCAGTAACTACAACCCCCAAATGTCAAGGTCTATTCCCACCAAACTCCATCTGTGTTTATATTTGGACATATGGAATATTATTGCGAAGTCTGGTCCAGATCCATAATTGTTTCAGTCCACAGTGCTCTTTGGATGTAGGTGAACTACAACTCCCAAACTCAAGGTCAATGCCCACCAAACCCTTCTAGTGTTTTCTGTTAGACACGGGAGTTGTGTGTGCCAAGTTTGGTTCAGTCCCATTGTTGGTGGAGCTCAGAACGCTCTTTGATTGTAGGTGAACTATAAATCCCAGCAACTACAATTCCCAGATGACAAAACCAATTTTTTGAGTGATGGTCACTCCTTGGGTGAGTAGGTGTCTTGTGGCCAAATTTGGCGGCAATTCGTCTAGTAGTTTTTGAGTTACGTTAAACCCACAAAGGAACATTACATTTTTATTTATATAGAAGAATATATATGCCCCCCCCCGGGGGCAGCGGGTTAAACAGCTGAGCTGTTGAACTTGCTGACAAAAAGATTGACGGTTCAAATCAGGGAGAGGGGTGAGCTCCTGCTGTTAGCTCCAGCTTCTGCCAACCTAGCAGTTCGAAAACATACAAATGTGAGTAGATCAACAGTGGGAAGGTAAGGGCGCTCCATGCAGTCATGGAGGCGTCTATGGACAACGCCGGCTCTTTGGCTTAGAAATGGAACCCTCAGAATCAGGCACGAATAGAAATGTCGAGGAGAAACCTTTACCTTATATAGACACACACAAACCCACGTACATATATCTGTCTGCCTATCTATCTAGTGGAGAGSCATGGTGGTGTAGTGGCTTCAATGGTAGACCATGAGTTTGAAATCCCTGTTCAGTCGGGGAAACCCAGTGGGTCGCACTCTCTCAGGCTCAGAGGAAAGCCAAAGCGAATCCCCCCTGAAGAAATCTTGCCAGAAGTCGGAAACCACCCCAAGGCCCACGGCAACAGCATTTCCAAACATATTGGCAGGAGAGAAGCTCCTCTTTTTTGAGGCAAAGTCAGGAGGGTTTCCTTGGCTGAGTTTGTGGAGAGGGAGGGGTGGCCARTGCTTCCTGAGAGAGAAACTTGCCCAAGGAATTCACTTCTGCCAGAGCTTCCACCCCAAAAGCGGGTGAAGAAGTCGGTTTGTTTTCCCTTGGAAAGGGAAGGGAAGGGAAGGGAAGGAAAGGAAAGCGGGGCCGGGCTGCTCTCCTGAGTCCTGAAACGGAGGGGGGGGGGGTTCCCTGTGTGGCCTCCTTTCCCTCCAGTTTCTGTTTCTCCCGTCCGGCAGTCCTTAGTTCTCTTCTTTCCTCTACCTGCCACAAACATCCTCATCAAAACCCCAGAAGCAGCAGCTTTGGTTTTAAGGAGTGACATTAGAGAGCAGAAGGACCTGGTTTCTGCAGAAGTTAGAAATTGACATGTTTCTGGAGGTGGTGCTGCGGGAGAGAGACTGTTTCCAAGGAGAGTGTGTGGATCCAGAGCCCTCTCTGCTCGAAAACACCATGGTTGCCCCCATTTTCACAGGAGGTTTTTCTATAGGAAGTCACAACAACTCAAATATCAGGACGGTAAATAAAGAGCAAGACTCAAAAAGCAGGGGAATTCCAGACAAGAATGAATCAGGGCCAGCTAACACCTCCCAACCAAGGATTCCTCCAGGTAGCAACCCGCCAGGCTTTGAAGCTGCAAGGACATTACAGAATATTTGCAACATTCACACTTGCCTCAAGCAGGCAAGGGTTCTTTCTCCCACCCTGGACTTTCCACAGATATATAAATCTCATTTCCCTAGATTCCAACAGACCCCTCAACCTCTGAGGATGCCTGCCATAGAAGTGGGTGAAAGGTCAGGAGAACATGCTTCTGAAACATGGCCATGCAGCCTGGAAAACTCACAGCAACACAACAGCTCTTTCCACTGCAAGTAGGAAGTCGGACAGAAGGAGATCATCTTTCATTCTAATTCATTTCCCCATATATTTCCGATTAATGACTTTTTTTCCAGATACTTAGATATCCAGAACAGAGGGTTTCCTTGTTCAGGGTGTGAGTAAGAACCCCCAAGGTCTCAGTTGTGGGATTTGATTTCTGAACCAGGTCTGTGTGAATGGGACACTCCAGGAGGGAGGAATTCTGGGCAAGTACAGAGTGCCTCCAACAACAGCTCACCTTTGGACCTGGAGGTCCCCCAGAGCCCTACTATTTTAAGCCATGGATTGGATTCCTGCACGTAGGCATTTGCACACAGGACATGCTTACAACTCACAAGCATATCCAGGTGCCATTAATCAAGGTGAAGCACCCTCCACTCTTAAGCTAATGTCTGGGGAACACGTTTTGCATTTGAAAAGAGTCTGAGGTCGCACTCCAGGGCCACTCAAGGCTCTTTCCCAATCTGGGATCAGATCTAGGAGTCAGTGTTGCAAGAGTTGGGTTTGGTTCCTAAATCCCAACTCCCTGTTTACATAAAACCTCACAAGGCAAATTCTTCCCCTGAATAAAGACTTGGAGAGGGTTTTTCCCCCCCTGAACCCCAAATCCAGTTTTGAAATACCCCAGAAGGCCTGTTGCCATAGTCTTCAAACTCACACTTGGAAGATTAAACAAACTTCTTAGAACAGATGCCACCAGCATGCAGCCTTGTTGAAAACATGGAGATATGTGTGAAGATCCCAACTGCCAATGATAAGTCAAGGGGTGCCTTCCCCCCCAAATAAGCCACAATCCACCTGGAATCATGCACTTTTCAATCCAGAAGAATGGTCTCTGTCAGATGCCACAGAATAAGGAGTTTGGACATGGCCAAAAAGCATTATTATTATTAATAATATTATTATTATTATTCCCTGGAGACGCAAAGCGACTTAACATAAAAGCATTAGCATACAATTGAGAATATACCAATAGGCAAACATTAAAACAGAAGTAAACATAAACAGTCTTTAAAAATGCACAGTTCAAAACCATTAAAACATATCCAAAGTCAACAAGTTCAAAACCACAGCACTCCCTGAATTGATCATCAAAACCTTCAGAGTAGAAATAGGTAAGTCTCCAAAAGCAAGGGAACAAGGATTTCACCCCACATCCTACACCCACACCTCAAGATTTGGTTCCCACACAGTATACCTAGCAATTTTTTTTGAATACTTCTTTTCATTCATATTTTTCCAAAATGTGTGGTAGGGAATAGAGAGAGGAGTGGGAATGTCAAGATTACTATTAGTAAATCGATAATCTTAACAATCTATACACACACAGAGACACACACACATATACTCTGTGAGTGGGAATGTCAAGATTACTATTAGTAAATCGATAATCTTAACAATCTATACACACACAGAGACACACACACATATACTCTGTTTATTTTGGGTGACATCATAACTCAAAATCCTTCCTAGGAATTGCCACCAAATTTGGCCACAAGTCACCTACTAATGAGTGACCATCACTCAAAAAATGATTTTGTCATTTGGGAGTTGTAGTTGCTGGGATTTATAGTTCACCCACAATCAAAGAGCTTCTGAACTCCACCAGAGAGGGAATTGAACCAGACTTGTCACACAAGACTCCAACAGAAAACACTAAAAGGGTTTTGGTGGGCATTGGCCTTGAGTTTTGGAGTTGCAGTTCACCTACATCCAGAGAGCACTGTGGATTCAAACAATTAAGGATCTAGACCAAACTTGGCAGAAATGCTCCATATGCTCAAATATGAACACAATGGAGTTTGGGGGAAATAGACCTTAACAGTTGGGAGTTGTAGTGGCCGAGATTTGTAATTTACCTACAATCAAAGAGCATTCTGAACCCCACCAACGATAGAATTGGGCCAAACTTTCCACAAAGAACCCCCATGACCAATAGAAAATAGTGTTTTTTTGGTGGTCTTTGAAAACCCATCTGACACCCCTCATGACTTCCCCCAGGAGTCCCCCCCCTCCAGGTTGAGAAATGCTGCCTAAACACCATCCAGTCCAATTCTCTTCAATCAAAGCCCTCCTGACAAAGAGCCACCCAGCCATAGATACAGATAGATAATGATTCAGTGTTTGAGTCCACAGTGCTCTCTGGATGTAGGTGAACTACAACTCCAAAACTCAAGGACCATGCTCAGCAAACGCTTCTTGTGTTTTCGCTTCTTGTGTTTTCGGTTGGTCATGGGAGCCCTGTGTGCCGAGTTTGGTTCAATTCCATCATTGGTGGAGTTCAGAATGCTCTTTGATTGTAGGTTGACTATAAATCCCAGCAACTACAACTCCCAAATGACAAAATCAATTTTTGAGTGATGGTCACTACTTGGGTTAGTAGGTGTATTGTGGCCAAATTTGGTGTCAATTCATCCAGTGATTTTTGAGTTATGTTAATCCCACAAACTAACATATTTTTATTTTTATTTATAAGATGTTGTACTTATAAATGTCAAGTGTGTTGTGCCTTGGGAACATTTTTTTCAAAGAAGATAAAGAGGGTTTCTGAAAGGCGGCCCAAAAGAGAGAGAGATGGGACGAGGAAAAACGGCCGTTTAAAAACGTTTCTTTCCTGCCGTTGGTTTCCCTGAAGGTTCTGAATCTGGAAGGAACGTTGGAACTCAAGGGAAGGGGGCGGAGTTTCCTCGCAGGTCACCAGGTTGGACCAATGCGATCTTTTGGCGAAAGGGTGAAGTTGCTGCCAATCTAAAGTGTCCTGAAATGGAGACTTGGAGCCCCCCTTTTTTCTTTCGGCCTCAGGGAGGAAGGCGAGAGAGGATGGGGGGGGGGGGGAAAAGGGGGGGGGGACTCTGGTGGCCCGTCAGCCAGGGAAACCCAGGGGGGGAAATGGGGCGAGTCAGGCTCTCTCGGCCTCAGAGGAACCCACTAGGCTGCCAGAAGGCATTTCTTGGGCAAATTCACTGAGAGGGAGGGTGGGCATTGCTTCCTGACAGAGAGACTTGACCAAGGAATGCACTTCTGTCAGAGCCTCCTGCCAAAAAGGGGCGAGGAAGTCGGTTTTCTCTAGTGGAAGGGAAGGAAGGAAGAGGGGAGGAAGAAAGGAAGGGAGGACTGAAGGAAGGAAAAGGAAGGGAAGGAGGGAAAGAAGGAGAAAAGGAGGGAAGGGAGGGAGGGAAGTGAAGGGAGGGAAGTGGAGGGGAGGGAAGAAATGGAAAGGGAGGGAAAGAAGAAAGGGTAGAAAAGGGAAGGAAGGGAGGGAGGGAAGTGAAGGGAGGGAAGTGGAGGGGAGGGAAGAAATGGGAAGGGAGGGAACTGAAGGAAATGGAAAGAGGGAAAGGGAGGGGAGGGAAGTGAAGGGAAGAAAGTGGAAGGGAGGGAACTGAGGAGAACTGAAAGAAGGAAGGGAGGGAGGGAAGAGAAGGGAAGGAAGGGAGGGAAGTGAAGGGGAGGGAAGTGAAGGGTGGGAAGTGAAGGGGAGGGAAGTGAAGGGGAGGGATGTGGAGGGGAGGGAAGAAATGGGAAGGGAGGGAACTGAAGGGAATGGAAAAAGGGAAGGGGAAGGGAGGAAAAGAAGGAAGAGAAGGGAAGGAAGGGAGGGAAGTGAAGTGGAGGGAAGTGAAGGGAGGGAAGTGGAGGGGAGGGAAGAAATGGGAAGGGAGGGAACTGAAGGAAATGGAAAGAGGGAAGGAAGGGAGGGAAGTGAAGGGGAGGGAAGTGAAGGGTGGGAAGTGAAGGGGAGGGAAGTGAAGGGGAGGGATGTGGAGGGGAGGGAAGAAATGGGAAGGGAGGGAACTGAAGAGAACGAAAGAGGGAAAGGAAAGGGAGGGAAAGAAGAAAGGGAAGAGAAGGGAAGGAAGGGAGGGAGGGAAGGGAGGGAAGTGGAGGGGAGGGAAGTGGAGGGGAGGGAAGAAATGGGAAGGGAGGGAACTGAAGGAAATGGAAAGAGGGAAAGGGAGGGGAGGGAAGTGAAGGGAAGAAACTGGAAGGGAGGGAACTGAAGAGAACTGAAAGAAGGAAGGGAGGGAAGAGAAGGGAAGGAAGTGAAGGGGAGGGAAGTGAAGGGTGGGAAGTGAAGGGGAGGGAAGTGAAGGGGAGGGATGTGGAGGGGAGGGAAGAAATGGGAAGGGAGGGAACTGAAGGGAATGGAAAAAGGGAAGGGGAAGGGAGGGAAAGAAGGAAGAGAAGGGAAGGGAGGGAGGGAGGGAAGTGAAGGGGAGGGAAGAAACTGGAAAGGGAGGGAACTGAAGAGAAGGGAAAGAAAGGAAAGGGAGGGAAAGAAGAAAGGGAAGAGAAGGGAAGGAAGAGTGAAGGGAGGGAAGTGAAGGGAGGGAAGTGGAGGGGAGGGAAGAAATGGGAAGGGAGGGAACTGAAGGAAATGGAAAGAGGGAAAGGGAGGGGAGGGAAGTGAAGGGAAGAAACTGGAAGGGAGGGAACTGAAGAGAACTGAAAGAAGGAAGGGAGGGAAGAGAAGGGAAGGAAGGGAGGGAAGTGAAGGGGAGGGAAGTGAAGGGTGGGAAGTGAAGGGGAGGGAAGTGAAGGGAGGGAAGTGAAGGGAGGGGAAGTGAAGGGAGGGAAGTGGAGGGGAGGGAAGAAATGGGAAGGAGGGAACTGAAGGAAATGGAAAGAGGGAAAGGGAGGGAGGGATGAAGGGAAGGAAAATGGGAAGGGAGGGAACTGAAGAGAACTGAAAGGGAAGGGGAAGGGAGGGAAAGAAGGAAGAGAAGGGAAGGAAGGGAGGGAAGTGTAGTGGAGGGAAGTGAAGGGAGGGAAGTGGAGGGGAGGGAAGAAATGGAAAGGGAGGGAAAGAAGAAAGGGTAGAGAAGGGAAGGAAGGAAGGGAGGGAGGGAAGTGAAGGGGAAGTGAAGGGAGGGAAGTGGAGGGGAGGGAAGTGGAGGGGAGGGAAGAAATGGGAAGGGAGGGAACTGAAGGAAATGGAAAGAGGGAAAGGGAGGGGAGGGAAGTGAAGGGAAGAAACTGGAAGGGAGGGAACTGAAGAGAACTGAAAGAAGGAAGGGAGGGAAGAGAAGGGAGGGAAGTGAAGGGGAGGGAAGTGAAGGGGAAGTGAAGGGGAGGGAAGTGAAGGGGAGGGATGTGGAGGGGAGGGAAGAAATGGGAAGGGAGGGAACTGAAGAGAACGGAAAGAGGGAAAGGAAAGGGGCGGAAAGAAGAAAGGGAAGAGAAGGAAAGGAAGGGAGGGAGGGAAGTGAAGGGAGGGAAGTGAAGGGGAGGGATGTGGAGGGGAGGGAAGAAATGGGAAGGGAGGGAACTGAAGGGAATTGAAAAAGGGAAGGGGAAGGGAGGGAAAGAAGGAAGAGAAGGGAAGGAAGGGAGGGAGGGAAGTGAAGGGAGGGAAGTGGAGGGGAGGGAAGTGGAGGGGAGGGAAGAAATGGGAAGGGAGTGAACTGAAGGAAATGGAAAGAGGGAAAGGGAGGGGAGGGAAGGAAGGGAAGAAACTGGAAGGGAGGGAACTGAAGAGAACTGAAAGAAGGAAGGGAGGGAAGAGAAGGGAGGGAAGAAGGGAGGGAAGTGAAGGGAAGGGAAGTGAAGGGTGGGAAGTGAAGGGGAGGGATGTGGAGGGGAGGGAAGAAAGGGAAGGGTGCGAGAGAGGGAACGAAAGAGGGAAGGAAAAGGAAAGAAAGGGGAAGGGGGGGGAAGGAAAGGGAGGGAAAGAAGAAAGGGAAGAGAAGGGAAGGAAGGAAGGGAGGGAAGTGAAGGGAGGGAAGTGGAGGGGAGGGAAGTGGAGGGGAGGGAAGAAATGGGAAGGGAGGGAACTGAAGGAAATGGAAAGAGGGAAAGGGAGGGGAGGGAAGTGAAGGGAAGAAACTGGAAGGGAGGGAACTGAAGAGAACTGAAAGAAGGAAGGAAGGGAAGAGAAGGGGAAGGAAGGGAGGGAAGTGAAGGGGAGGGTGGGAAGTGAAGGGGAGGGAAGTGAAGGGGAGGGATGTGGAGGGGAGGGAAGAAATGGGAAGGGAGGGAACTGAAGGGAATGGTAAAAGGGAAGGGGAAGGGAGGGAAAGAAGGAAGAGAAGGGAAGGAAGGGAGGGAGGGAAGTGTAGTGGAGGGAAGTGAAGGGAGGGAAGTGGAGGGGAGGGAAGAAATGGAAAGGGAGGGAAAGGAAAGGGAGAGAAGGGAAGAAAGGAAGGGAGGGAGGAAGGAAGGGAGGGAAGTGGAGGGGAGGGAAGTGGAGGGGAGGGAAGAAATGGGAAGGGAGGGAACTGAAGGAAATGGAAAGAGGGAAAGGGAGGGGAGGGAAGTGAAGGGAAGAAACTGGAAGGGAGGGAACTGAAGAGAACTGAAAGAAGGAAGGAAGGGAAGAGAAGGGAAGGAAGAGGGGAGGGAAGTGAAGGGTGGGAAGTGAAGGGGAGGGAAGTGAAGGGGAGGGATGTGGAGGGGAGGGAAGAAATGGGAAGGGAGGGAACTGAAGAGAACGGAAAGAGGGAAAGGAAAGGGGCGGAAAGAAGAAAGGAGAAGGGAAGGGAGGGAAGGAAGGAAGGGAGGGACGTGAAGGGGAGGGAAGTGAAGGGGGGAAGAAATGGGAAGGGAGGGAACTGAAGGGAATGGAAAGAGGGAAAGGGAGGGGAGGGGAGGGAAGAAACTGGACGGGAGGGAACTGAAGAGAACTGAAAGAAGGAAGGGAAGAGAAGGAAAGGAAGGGTGGGAAGTGAAGGGGAGGGAAGTGAAGGGTAGGAAGTGAAGGGGAGGGAAGTGGAGGGAGGGAAGAAAGAGGGGGAGGGAGGAGAAGGGGGGAAGGAGGAAAGGGGAAGGAGGGCCGTGGGGAAGGGGCCGTGGGGGGAAGAGGGCCATGGGGAAAGAGGGCCATGGGGAAAGAGGGCCGTGGGGGGAGGGAGGGGATGGGAAGGGGGGAGGGAGGGAAGGAGGGAAGGAGGGAAGGGGGGGGGAGGGGGGGGGGGAGGAAGGGGAAAGGGAAGGAAGGGAGGGAGGGAGGGAGGGAGGGAGGGAAGGAGGGAAGGGGAGGGAGGGAAGGAAGGAAGGAAGGAAGGAAGGAAGGAAGTGGGAGGGAGGGAGGGAGGGAGGGAGGGAGGGAGGGAGGGGGAAGGGAGGAAAAGAAGGAAGAGAAGGGAAGGAAGAGAGGGAGGGAAGTGAAGGGAGGGAAGTGGAGGGGAGGGAAGTGGAGGGGAGGGAAGTGGAGGGGAGGGAAGAAATGGGAAGGGAGTGAACTGAAGGAAATGGAAAGAGGGAAAGGGAGGGGAGGGAAGTGAAGGGAAGAAACTGGAAGGGAGGGAACTGAAGAGAACTGAAAGAAGGAAGGGAGGGAAGAGAAGGGAGGGAAGTGAAGGGGAGGGAAGTGAAGGGAGGGAAGGGAAGAAGGGGGAAGATGAAGGGAGAGATGTGGAGGGGAGGGAAGATATGGGAAGGGAGGGAACTGAAGGGAACGGAAAGAGGGAATGGAAAGGGAGGGAAAGAAGAAAGGGAAGAGAAGGGAAGGAAGGAAGGGAGGGAGGGAAGTGAAGGGAGGGAAGTGGAGGGGAGGGAAGTGGAGGGGAGGGAAGAAATGGGAAGGGAGGGAACTGAAGGAAATGGAAAGAGGGAAAGGGAGGGGAGGGAAGTGAAGGGAAGAAACTGGAAGGGAGGGAACTGAAGAGAACTGAAAGAAGGAAGGAAGAGAAGAGAAGGGACGGAAGGGAGGGAAGTGAAGGGGAAGGAAGTGAAGGGTGGGAAGTGGAGGGGAGGGAAGTGAAGGGTGGGAAGTGAAGGGGAGGGAAGTGAAGGGGAGGAATGTGGAGGGGAGGGAAGAAATGGGAAGGGAGGGAACTGAAGGGAATGGAAAAAGGGAAGGGGAAGGGAGGAAAAGAAGGAAGAGAAGGGAAGGAAGGGAGGGAAGTGAAGGGAGGGAAGTGAAGGGAGGGAAGTGGAGGGGAGGGAAGTGGAGGGGAGGGAAGAAATGGGAAGGGAGTGAACTGAAGGAAATGGAAAGAGGGAAAGGGAGGGGAGGGAAGTGAAGGGAAGGGAAGAAACTGGAAGGGAGGGAACTGAAGAGAACTGAAAGAAGGAAGGGAGGGAAGAGAAGGGAGGGAAGTAAAGGGGAGGGAAGTGAAGGGAAGGGAAGTGAAGGGTGGGAAGTGAAGGGGAGGGATGTGGAGGGGAGGGAAGATATGGGAAGGGAGGGAACTGAAGGGAACGGAAAGAGGGAATGGAAAGGGAGGGAAAGAAGAAAGGGAAGAGAAGGGAAGGAAGGAAGGGAGGGAGGGAAGTGAAGGGAGGGAAGTGGAGGGGAGGGAAGTGGAGGGGAGGGAAGAAATGGGAAGGGAGGGAACTGAAGGAAATGGAAAGAGGGAAAGGGAGGGGAGGGAAGTGAAGGGAAGAAACTGGAAGGGAGGGAACTGAAGAGAACTGAAAGAAGGAAAGGGAAGAGAAGGGAAGGAAGGGAGGGAAGTGAAGGGGAGGGAAGTGAAGGGTGGGAAGTGAAGGGGAGGGAAGTGAAGGGTGGGAAGTGAAGGGGAGGGAAGTGAAGGGGAGGGATGTGGAGGGGAGGGAAGAAATGGGAAGGGAGGGAACTGAAGGGAATGGAAAAAGGGAAGGGGAAGGGAGGGAAAGAAGAAGGGAAGGGAGGGAAGTGAAGGGAGGGAGGGAAGTGAAGGGAGGGAAGTGAAGGGGAGGGAAGTGAAGGGGAGGAATGTGGAGGGGAGGGAAGAAATGGGAAGGGAGGGAACTGAAGGGAATGGAAAAAGGGAAGGGGAAGGGAGGAAAAGAAGGAAGAGAAGGGAAGGAAGGGAGGGAAGTGAAGTGGAGGGAAGTGAAGGGAGGGAAGTGGAGGGAACTGAAAGAAGGAGGAAGGGAAGAGAAGGGAAGGAAGGGAGGGAAGTGAAGGGGAGGGAAGTGAAGGGTGGGAAGTGAAGGGGAGGGAAGTGAAGGGGAGGGATGTGGAGGGGAGGGAAGAAATGGGAAGGGAGGGAACTGAAGGGAATGGAAAAAGGGAAGGGGAAGGGAGGAAAAGAAGGAAGAGAAGGGAAGGAAGGGAGGGAAGTGAAGTGGAGGGAAGTGAAGGGAGGGAAGTGGAGGGGAGGGAAGAAATGGAAAGGGAGGGAACTGAAGAGAACTGAAAGAAGGAAGGAAGAGAAGAGAAGGGACGGAAGGGAGGGAAGTGAAGGGGAAGGAAGTGAAGGGTGGGAAGTGGAGGGGAGGGAAGTGAAGGGTGGGAAGTGAAGGGGAGGGAAGTGAAGGGGAGGAAGTGGAGGGAGGGAAGTGAAGGGAGGGAAGTGAAGGGGAGGGAAGTGAAGGGGAGGAATGTGGAGGGGAGGGAAGAAATGGGAAGGGAGGGAACTGAAGGGAATGGAAAAAGGGAAGGGGAAGGGAGGAAAAGAAGGAAGAGAAGGGAAGGAAGGGAGGGAAGTGAAGTGGAGGGAAGTGAAGGGAGGGAAGTGGAGGGGAGGGAAGAAATGGAAAGGGAGGGAACTGAAGAGAACGAAAGAGGGAAAGGAAAGGGAGGGAAATAAGAAAGGGAAGAGAAGGGAAGGAAGGAAGGAAGGGAGGGAAGTGAAGGGAGGGAAGTGGAGGGGAGGGAAGTGGAGGGGAGGGAAGAAATGGGAAGGGAGGGAACTGAAGGAAATGGAAAGAGGGAAAGGGAGGGGAGGGAAGTGAAGGGAAGAAACTGGAAGGGAGGGAACTGAAGAGAACTGAAAGAAGGAAGGAAGGGAAGAGAAGGGAAGGAAGGGAGGGAAGTGAAGGGGGGGAAGTGAAGGGTGGGAAGTGAAGGGGAGGCAAGAAACTGGAAGGGAGGGAACTGAAGAGAACTGAAAGAAGGAAGGGAAGAGAAGGGAAGGAAGGGAGGGAAGTGAAGGGGAGGGAAGTGAAGGGTGGGAAGTGAAGGGGAGGGAAGTGAAGGGAGGGAAGTGGAGGGGAGGGAAGAAATGGGAAGGGAGGGAACTGAAGGGAATGGAAAAAGGGAAGGGGAGGGAAGTGGAGGGAAGAAATGGGGAGGGAACTGAAGAGAATGGAAAGAGGGAAGGGAAAGGGAGGGAAAGAAGGAAGGAAGAGAAGGGAAGGAAGGGAGGGAGGGAAGTGAAGGGGAGGGAAGTGAAGGGAGGGAAGTGGAGGGGAGGGAAGAAATGGGAAGGGAGGGAACTGAAGGGAATGGAAAGAGGGAAAGGGAGGGGAGGGAAGTGAAGGGGAGGGAAGTGAAGGGGAGGGATGTGGAGGGGAGGGAAGAAATGGGAAGGGAGGGAACTGAAGAGAACGGAAAGAGGGAAAGGAAAGGGAGGGAAAGAAGAAAGGGAAGAGAAGGGAAGGAAGGAAGGGAGGGAGGGAAGTGAAGGGAGGGAAGTGGAGGGGAGGGAAGAAATGGGAAGGGAGGGAACTGAAGGAAATGGAAAGAGGGAAAGGGAGGGGAGGGAAGTGAAGGGAAGAAACTGGAAGGGAGGGAACTGAAGAGAACTGAAAGAAGGAAGGGAGGGAAGAGAAGGGAAGGAAGGGAGGGAAGTGAAGGGGAGGGAAGTGAAGGGTGGGAAGTGAAGGGGAGGGAAGTGAAGGGGAGGGATGTGGAGGGGAGGGAAGAAATGGGAAGGGAGGGAACTGAAGGGAAAGAAGGAAGGAAGAGAAGGGAAGGAAGGGAGGGAGGGAAGTGAAGGGGAGGGAAGTGAAGGGAGGGAAGTGGAGGGGAGGGAAGAAATGGGAAGGGAGGGAACTGAAGGGAATGGAAAAAGGGAAGGGGAAGGGAGGAAAAGAAGGAAGAGAAGGGAAGGAAGGGAGGGAAGTGAAGTGGAGGGAAGTGAAGGGAGGGAAGTGGAGGGGAGGGAAGAAATGGAAAGGGAGGGAACTGAAGAGAACTGAAAGAGGGAAGGGGAAGGGAGGAAAAGAAGGAAGAGAAGGGAAGAGGGAGGGAGGAAGTGGGGGAGGAAGGAAGGAAGGAGAGGAGGGAAGAAATGGAAAGGGAGGGAACTGAAGAGAACGGAAAGAGGGAAAGGAAAGGGAGGGAAAAAAGAAAGGGAAGAGAAGCGAAGGAAGGAAGGGAGGGAGGGAAGTGAAGGGAGGGAAGTGGAGGGGAGGGAAGAAATG
This sequence comes from Anolis sagrei ordinatus, assembly GCF_025583915.1. Lineage (NCBI taxonomy): Eukaryota > Metazoa > Chordata > Lepidosauria > Squamata > Anolidae > Anolis > Anolis sagrei. Next base: position 124,001,723 of record NW_026846588.1, on the reverse strand, counting down.
GGAAGGGAGGGAACTGAAGGAAATGGAAAGAGGGAAAGGGAGGGGAGGGAAGTGAAGGGAAGAAACTGGAAGGGAGGGAACTGAAGAGAACTGAAAGAAGGAAGGAAGGGAAGAGAAGGGAAGGAAGGGAGGGAAGTGAAGGGGAGGGAAGTGAAGGGTGGGAAGTGAAGGGGAGGGAAGAAATGGCAAGGGAGGGAACTGAAGAGAACTGAAAGAGGAAGTGAAAGGGAGAGAAGGAAAGAAGGAAGGGAAGAGAAGGGAAGGGAGGGAAGGAAGGAAGGGAGGAAGGGAGGGACGTGAAGGGGAGGGAAGTGAAGGGAGGGAAGTGGAGGGGAGGGAAGAAATGGGAAGGGAGGGAACTGAAGGGAATGGAAAAAAGGAAGGGGAGGGGAGGAGTGAAGGGGAGGGAAGAAATGGGAAGGAGGGAACTGAAGGGAACGGAAAGAGGGAAGGGAAGGGAGGGAAGAAAGGGAAGGGAGGGAAGAAGGAAGGAGAGGGACGATGAAAGGAGGGAAAGAAGGAGGGGAAGAGAAGGGAGGGAGGGAAGGAAGGAAGGGAGTGAGGGAAGTGAAGGGAATGGAAAAAGGGAAGGGGAGGGAAGGGAAGGGGAGGGACGAAACGGGAAGGGAGGGAACTGAAGAGAACGGAAAGAGGGAAATGAAAGGGAGGGAAAGAAGGAAGGGAAGGAAGGAGGGAAGTGAAGGGTGGGAAGTGAAGGGGAGGGAAGTGAAGGGAGGGAAGTGGAGGGGAGGGAAGAAATGGGAAGGGAGGGAACTGAAGGGAATGGAAAAAGGGAAGGGGAGGGAAGTGGAGGGAAGAAATGGGGAGGGAACTGAAGAGAATGGAAAGAGGGAAGGGAAAGGGAGGGAAAGAAGGAAGGGAAGGGAAGGAAGTGAGGGAAGTGAAGGGGAGGGAAGGAAGGGAGGGAAATGAAGGGAAGGGAAGAAATGGAAGGGAGGGAACTGAAGAACGGAAAGAGGAAAGGGAAAGGGGAGGAAGTGAGGGAGGGAAGAAAGGGAAGGGAGGGAACTGAAGAGAACTGTAAGAGGGAAGTGAAAGGGAGAGAAGGAAAGAAGGAACGGAAGAGAAGGGAGGAAGTAGAGGAAGGAAGGAAGGGAGGGAAGTGAAGCGGAGGGAAGAAATGGAAAGCGAGGGAACTGAAGGGAATGGAAAAAGGGGAGGGAAGTGAAGGGGAGAGAAGAAACGGGAAGAGAGGGAACCGAAGAGAACGGAAAGAGGGAAGGGAAAGTGGGGTAAAGAAGGAAGGGAAGAGAAGGGAAGGAAGGAGGAAGTGGAGGGGAGGGAAGAAATGGGAAGGGAGGGAACTGAAGGAAATGGAAAGAGGGAAAGGGAGGGGAGGGAAGTGAAGGGAAGAAACTGGAAGGGAGGGAACTGAAGAGAACTGAAAGAAGGAAGGAAGAGAAGAGAAGGGACGGAAGGGAGGGAAGTGAAGGGGAAGGAAGTGAAGGGTGGGAAGTGGAGGGGAGGGAAGTGAAGGGTGGGAAGAGAAGGGGAGGGAAGTGAAGGGGAGGAATGTGGAGGGGAGGGAAGAAATGGGAAGGGAGGGAACTGAAGGGAATGGAAAAAGGGAAGGGGAAGGGACAAAAGAAGGAAGAGAAGGGAAGGAAGGGAGGGAGGGAAGTGAAGTTGGGGGAAGTGAAGGGAGGTAAGTGGAGGGGAGGGAAGAAATAGGAAGGCAGGGAACTGAAGAGAACTGAAAGAGGAAGTGAAAGGGAGAGAAGGAAAGAAGGAAGGGAAGAGAAGGGAAGGAAGGAAGTGAGGGAGGGACGTGAAGGGGAGGGAAGTGAAGGGGGAAGAAAGGGGAAGGGAGGGAACTGAAGGGAATGGAAAGAGGGAAAGGGAGGGGAGGGAAGTGAAGGGGAGGGAAGAAACGGGAAGGGAGGGAACTGAAGAGAACGGAAAGAGGGAAGGAAGGAAGGGAGGGAGGGAAGTGAAGGGAGGGAAGTGGAGGGGAGGGAAGAAATGGGAAGGGAGGGAACTGAAGGGAATGGAAAAAGGGAAGGGGAAGGGAGGGAAAGAAGGAAGAAAAGGGAAGGAAGGGAGGGAGGGAAGTGAAGGGAGGGAAGTGGAGGGGAGGGAAGAAATGGAAAGGGAGGGAAAGAAGAAAGGGTAGAAAAGGGAAGGAAGGGAGGGAGGGAAGTGAAGGGAGGGAAGTGGAGGGGAGGGAAGAAATGGGAAGGGAGGGAACTGAAGGGAATGGAAAGAGGGAAAGGGAAGGGAGGGAAAGAAGGAAGAGAAGGAAGGAAGAGAGGGAGGGAAGTGAAGGGGGAAGTGAGGGAGGGAAGTGGAGGGGGAGGAAGAAGGGAAGGGAGGAAGAAGAGAGGAAGAGGAAGGAAGGGAGGAAGGAAAAAGGAAGGAAAGAAGAAGGGAGGGAAGGAAGGAAGGAAGGAAGGAAGGAAGGAAGGAAGGAGGGAGAAGGGGAGGGAAGGAAGGGAGGAAAAAAGGGAAGAGGGAAGGAAAGAGAGGAAGCAAGGGAAGGGAGGGAACTGAAGGGAACGGAAAGAGGGAAGTGAAAAGGAGGAAAAGAAGGAAGGGAAGGGATAGATAGAAGGAAGGAAGGAAGGAGGAAGGGACATGAACGGGAGGGAAGTGCAGGGAGGGAAGGGGAGGGAAGTGAAGGGAGGGAAGGGGAGGGGAGGGAAGTGAAGGGGAGGGAGAAACGGGAAGGGAGGGAACTGAAGAGAACTGAAAGAGGGAAGGAAAGGGAAGAGAAGGGGGAAGTGAAGGGTGGGAAGTGAAGGAGAGGGAAGTGAAGGGAGGGAAGTGGAGGGGAGGGAAGAAATAGGAAGGCAGGGAACTGAAGAGAACTGAAAGAGGAAGTGAAAGGGAGAGAAGGAAAGAAGGAAGGGAAGAAAGAAAGGGGGGAGGAAGGGAGGGAGGGAGGGAAGTGAAGGGGAGGTTAGGAATGAAGGGAGGGAAGGGAAGAGAAGGGAAGGGACGGAGGAAGGAAGGAAGGGAAGGGGGGAAGTGAAGGGTGGGAAAGAAGGAGGGAAGGAGAGGGAAGTAAGGAAGTGAAGGGGAGGGAAGTAATGGGAAGGGAACTGAAGTGAATGCAAAAAGGAAAGGGGAGAGGAGGGAAGTGAAGGGGAGGGAAGAAACGGGAAGGGAGGGAACTGAAGGGAACTGAAAGAGGGAAGTGAAAAGGAGGAAAAGAAGGAAGGGAAGGGATAGATAGAAGGAAGGAAGGAAGGAGGAAGGGACATGAACGGGAGGGAAGTGCAGGGAGGGAAGGGGAGGGAAGTGAAGGGAGGGAAGGAGAGGGGAGGGAGAAGTGAAGGGAGGGAAAGGGAATGGAAAGAGGGAGGGGGAGGGAAGGAAGGGGAGGGAGAAAAGGGAAGGGAAAGAACTGAAGGGAATGGAAAAAGGGAAGGGGAGGGGAGGGAAGTGAAGGGAAGGGAAGAAACGGGAAGGGAGGGAACTGAAGGGAATGGAAAAAGGGAAGGGGAGGGGAGGGAAGTGAAGGGGAGGGAAGAAACGGGAAGGGAGGGAACTGAAGGGAACGGAAAGAAAGAAGGGGAGGGAAGGGAAGAGAAGGGAAGGAAGGGAGGAAGGAAGGAAGGGAAGAAGGCGAGGGAAGGAGAGGGAGGGAAGTGGAGGAAGGGAAGGGAAGAAGAGGGAAGAAATGGGATGGGAGGGAACTGAAAGGAATGGGAAAAGGAAAGGGGTGGGCAGGGCAGTGCAGGGGAGGGAAGTGAAGGGTGGGAAGTGAAGGGTGGGAAGTAGAGGGAAGCAACAGGAAGGGAGGGAACTGAAGAGAACGGAATGAGGGAAGTGAAAGGGAGGGAAAGAAGGAAGGGAAGGGAAGGAAGGAAGGGGGGGAAGTGGAGGGAGGGAAGAAATGGGAAGGGAGGGAACTGAAGGGAATGGAAAAGGAAGGGAGAGGGAAAGTGAAGGGGAGGGAAGAAACGGGGAGGGAGGGAACTGAAAAGAACGGAAAGAGGGAAGTGAAAGGGATGGAAAGAAGGAAGGCAAGAGAAGGGAAGGAAGGGGAGGAAGGAAGGGAAGTGAAGGGGAGGGAAGTGAAGGGGGAAGTGGAGGGGATGGAAGAAATGGGAAGGGAGGGAACTGAAGGGAATGGAAAAAGGGAAATGGAGGGGAGGGAAGTGAAGGGAGGGAAGTGAGGGAGGAAGGAAAGGGGGAAGGGAGGGAAGAAGGAAAGAAAGAGGGAAGGGAGGGAGGGAAGTGAAGGAGAGGGAAGAAACGGGAAGGGAAAGAACTGAAGAGAGCAGAAAGAGAAGGGAAAGGGAGGGAAGGAAGGAAGGAGACAAGGGAAGGAAGGGAGGAAGGAAGGAAGTGAAGTGAAGGGGAGGGAAGTGAAGGGAGGGAAGTCGAGGGGAGGGAAGAAATGGGAAGGAAGGGAACTGAAGAGAACTGAAAGAGGCAAGTGAAAGGGAGAGAAGGAAAGAAGAAAGGGAAGAAAAAAGAAAGGGGGGAGGAAGGGAGGGAGGGAGGGAAGTGAAGGGGAGGTTAGGAATGAAGAGGGAAGGAAGAGAAGGGAAGGAAGGAGGGAGGGAGGAGGAAGGAAGGGAAGGGGGGAAGGAAGGGGGAAGGAAGGAGGGGGAAGGGAGGGAGGGAAGGAAGAGAAGGAAGGGAGGGAAGGAAGGAAGGGGAAGGGAGGGAAAAGAAGGAAGAGAAGGGAAGGAAGGGAGGGAGGGAGGGAAGTGAAGGGAGTGAAGTGAAGGGGAGGGAAGAAAGGGAGGGAACTGAAGAGAACTGAAAGAGGGAAGTGAAAGGTAGAGAAGGAAAGAAGGAAGGGAAGAAGGAAGGGAGGGAAGGGAAGGGGGGGAAGGAAGGGAGGGAAAGAAGGGAATGGAAAGAGGAAGGGGAGGGGGAAGTGAAGGGGAGGGAAGAAACGGGAAGGGAGGGAACTGAAGAGAACTGAAAGAGGGAATTGAAAGGGAGAGAAGGAAAGAAGGAAGGGAAGAGAAGGGAAGGGAAGGGAAGGAAGGAAGGAAAGTGAAGGGAGGGAAAAAAGGGAAGGGAGGGAAAAGGGAAGGGAGGGAAGGAAGGAAGAGAGGGAGGGAAGTGAAGGGGGAAGTGAAGGGGGAAGGAAGGGGAGGGAAAGAAGGAAGGGAGGGAAGTGAAGGGAGGGAAGTGAAGGGGAGGGAAGGAAGGAAGGGAGGGAAGTGAAGGGAGGGAAGGGAAGGAGGGGGAAGGGAGGGAACTGAAGGGAACGGAAAGAGGGGAGGGGAGGGAAGGGAAGGGAAGGGAGGGGAACGGAAGGGAGGGGAGGAAGATAGAAATTGATAGAAACTCAAGAATTTCTCCTTAACTATCTAACTACGAGAATAACCTACTGGAAGATGTGGAGACAGAACGAAATCCCTTCAAAAGAACAATGGATAATGAAAATAGTGGAACTCATGAACATGGACGAACTGACCCGTCTTCTAAAAAACATTATGGGAAGCCGATTAAAAAGACTGACTGGCAGTTATTTCAAATGTACATGGAAAAAGAGAAGAGAACATTAATAATTTAACCAGAAGATATGCTAAAAGTCTTCGCCAACAAGAGATATACCTGAGGAGGAAAGGACTAAAATAATGACACTGCAAGAATAATGAGATACCCAGGACTGGGAGAGCTTGGAAATACAATTATTGTTATTATGTTTTTTTGTTTGTTTGTTTGTTTTTATTTTTTCTTCTTCCGTTTTTCTTATCTTTCCCTCTTTTCTCCTTTCTTATTTTCCTTCAACGTTTTATGTTCTCCTACTTTACATGTAAAACAAATTACCTTTTTTCCCTTTTTTAAATTTTATATTATTTTACTTTAATAAAAAATATTAAATAAAAAATAAATTGATATGTTTCTGGAGGTCGTGTTGCCTGAGAGGGATCGTTTTCAAGGAGTGTGTGTGTGGATCCAGAGCAGAAAAGGAGGACCAATAAATAAGAAGTGTAAGTGTGGGGGACACATCCAACAGGAAGGAATGCGAGCTCTCTGCTCACCAGGAAAACACAAACTATGGGTCAGTTCCCCCATTTTAACAAGAATTTTTTTTCTTTAGGAACTCCACCACAAAAACCTCAAAAAATTCAACACGGGGGGACCAGTTATTACAGAAACAAGGGGGAGGACTCAAAAAAGAAGCAACGGGTCGGAATGCTTACGAGAAGGAAATCACATTCAAGGAAGGGGCCATTATCGGCTAAAAAGCAACCTCCCAAACTTGAGGATGCGCCTCCCACAGGCAGCAAGAACACACAGACCAGGCATTATTTTGAAAAAGACTGCAAAAGCCAACGATTAAAATTGGCTAACCTTTTCAAAGCCCCCCTCTCTCCCGAAGCCCACTCCTTGCAACATTCTTCAAGACTATAGGCGCTACAAGAAGAGGTTATTTTCGCCCAAACCCTTGAACTTTTCACAGATTATATGTCAACAGACACTCCGTTATGGCTAGTTTCCAAAATCAGGGAGGACCCCACTTCA